>JAUMJM010000107.1:0-1200000 GCA_033558235.1 Neomorphus geoffroyi
CCCCGCTCCTCCCCCACCCCCCGCTTACTTCTCCCGCGCCTGCCCCGTCCGAGGGCACCGCCGAACCCTTCCCTTTGGCGAACATGGTCCGCGCCGAGCAGGGGGGCGGCCGCTGGCGCCGCCGGGAGCTGCTATGCACGCCGCGGAGGAAGCGCCAGGGGCTGTCAGGACGCCGGCCGCCGCCGCGCCCCCATCGCCCGCCCCGCCGCTCGCTGTGCCCCGCCGCACCGCTGGCTGCGTACCCGAACGTGGCCGCGCCGCGCACCACCTCCCCCCCGCCAACGGGCGCTCGGCCCCGCCAATCAGCGGCGAGCAGGGGCGGTGCCGACCCGCGGCGCGGGGGGGAAAGGAAGGGGGAAAGGAAGGGGGAAGGAAGGGGGAAGGAAGGAGAGAGCGCGGTACCGCGCGGTCCTAGCGCCCTGCGCGCCCTGCGCGCCCTGCCCCCTTCTGCCCCCTTTCCCCCCCCCCCCCCCCAGCTCAGCACGGCGCCGCGTACTGGCCCTTTAATGCGCCGGGCCGCGGCACGCATCGGCCGCTGATTGGTGGGCGCCGCGGAGACCTCGGAAGGGGGGCCTTGAAACCGCCCGCCGGGCGGTGTGGGGGGTGTGGTGTGCTCGGTCGGGCGCTGCTCCAGCTCCTGTCTCAGTCCCTGCTCCTACTCCAGCTCTTATCTCAGCCTTCTGCCCCTGCCCCAGCTTCTGCCCCTGCTCCCAGCGCCAGGCAGGACCACCTTCCGGGGGGCGGGGCTAGGGGGCGAACGGGCCGCTGCCTCCCAGCTGTTCCCGGCGGATCCCGCCCGGCGCTACGGGCGGCTCTCTCAGGGCTGGAGGGAGCGCGGGGCCATGCTTCCTCGCTGCCAGCCCAACGCCTCCGGTCCCGGGACACGGCGAGGCCTCGTGGACCGGTTTGCTTTGTTGCCCTTAAAAACCAGCGGAGAAAAAACACGCACCCATGGGGTCGCGGGCTGAATAGGGGAGTCCAATCACGATGGGGGACGGGGGGGAAGTCCCACCCCGTCCGACCATGCAGCCATGGGGGCATCCTGGGGGGTCCCACTCCACACCCCCCAGCACGGGGCCCTTTTTCTCTCCCTCAGAGGCTTGGGCAAGGCAGTGCTGCACCCCTGCACTCCATACCCCTCGCCCCACCAACAGCCATGGGAACGCAGGATCCCCCCAGACTATAGAATCATAAAATCACTTGGTTGGAAAAGACCTTTGAGATCATTGAGTCCAACCATACCTGTCCACTACTAAACCACATCCCTGAGAAATGTGTCTACCTGACTCAGTCACCTCCCTGGGCAGCCGTCCAAGTGCCTGAGAACCCTTCCAGTAAAGTAATTTTTCCTGATGTCTAGTCTAACCTCCCCTGGCGCAACTTGAGGCCATTTCCTCCTATCGCCTGTCACTTGGGAGAAGAGACCAACACCCACCTCACCACAACCTCCTTTCAGACAGTTGTAGAGTGATAAGGTCTCCCCTCAGTCTCCTCTTCTCTTGGCTAAACAACACCAGTTCCCTCAGCCGCTCCTCATAACACTTGTTCTCTAGCCCCTTCACCAGCCTCATTGCCCTTCTCTGGACACACTCCAGCACCTCAATGTCCTTCTTGTAGCGAGGGGGCCCAAACTGAACACAGGACTTGAGGTGCAGCCTCACCAATGCCAAGTACAGGGGCAGTACAGTATCAGCCAGGCTCCCAGCTTCTGGTGGCAGATTCCACAGGAACAGATGTTGGAGCAGCACAAAAATAAGGGCTTCCCCCTGCTGCCCCGGCCTTGCCTCTACCTCCAAAATGACTTGCTGAACAAAAAATCAGCAGAGATGGAGGCTGTGCGCTGGGTAGGGGTTATGGGATTTGTTACTCATCATTAAAATTGGGAGGCTACGTGCATCGAGCCTCGTCCTGCAAATGCTTGAGAAGTTTGAGTGGGGCCATATGTGCCCAGCGAGGGCGTAGGAGTCGCTCCTCCAGTGCCAGATAGTGCTGCTGCACTAGTGGGAATGTTCACAGCCATTGGGATCTGCCTGAGCAGGGCCAAATTCACTTTAAAGCAAGTTTTAAAACAAAGGGGAAAAAAAAGAATATCTCCTTGTAATGTGGTAAATCGAAAAGGATCAACACTTGAAGGCATCTGAGAATCTCTCTCAGAAGAGACCTGATGTTTTCCACAAGTTTTGCTTTGCAGGGTAGTGGCTGGGGTGATGGCGGAGATGCTGAGACAGGCACTAGGGCTCTGCTCCATGCATGCCTCTGGCAGAGACCAGAGGGCCAGACCAGACAAATCCCAGACTTTATGTCTCCCAAGCCTTTGCATCTCTCTGCTCCTCTGCTGCTCTGATGTGCTCAAAAATAACTGGGAGCCTCCCCTGGGACTGAGGCTATGGGATAAATTTGACCCTCTGGCAGCACGTAAGGCATTCACTAAATATCCATGGTTAAAAATAATACCCTCATATTCTGTACCTTCTGCATGGAGGTGGAAAGCATTAATGTTACTGGCATGATCAGCATCATGCCCTCAGCAGCAAAAGGGTCTCTCCGTGGCCAAAATATCACCCTGCTCTGCTCCTGTTCATCAGGAGCTGGTTTTCTTTTAACACGTTGATTTTTCTGGGATAGGTGAGTAGACAAAACCCAGCCACCTCCTTTCCCTGACTGCTGGGGTTGTTTAGGACATGAAGCAAGCCCAGGGAAATGCAATGGGAGCCAGGATCTCTGCCTCTGTAGGTGCCTTCAGCAGTCTGACTGCAGGTCTCCAGCCGGGAGGGGAGGACATCTCCAACATGCTCAGAGGAGAAAGCAGCCTGGGGGGGCAGGAAGCCATCTGGGCTCTCCTTCCTCTCCCCCAGACCAGCTCTGGTTCTCAGCTGTTGCTAGGGGAGATGGAGAAGAGCAGTTAATGGAAAGCTTCCCATAAGCAGCACCAAAAGAAGGTATAAATATTACTATCCCAGGGCGGCAGAGCCCGACTTGCCAGCCGCCAAATTCTGGCATGGCAAGGGTGGAAACTTCCAGCCCGTGTGAATTCACCAGGTACCAGCCCTGCCTTTGCATCTTCCACGACCTGATGACTAGAGCAAATTATAAGCTGGTGCTTTGGACCAACTTAGCTAAAGATCAGAAGGGAGACTAATTTCATATCATCACCACCACAGAACACAATTAAATGGCTCTGCAAAGTTTTAACGCAAGTTATGACAAGAAATTTAGGAAAAGAAAGAAATCCCCACACCCAAAGCCAGCAGCTCTGTCTAGCCAAGTCACAGGAGGATGTACCAAGGCTACTGAGTGCTCCCAAGGCTCAGAGGATGAACTCTGGGCTACCTTACTTGGCTGGGCTTTCTCTTCTTTGGGAGATTTTCTTGGATTGCAGCAATTAAGGAACCAGAATTCATTAAAGAGTTCATCTGGTTGTTTTAACCACCCGCCTGTGGATTGCTCCCAGCTGCTGGGGTGCCTTCCTCGCTGAGCCCATGTTGCACAGCACCTGCCCAGCGGGTTCTGAACAGCCCCCTCTCTGCTGAGCCTGAAGCCAGGAGAAGGTGCTGCCCCATGTGGGGTGCCGGAGGTGGGAAATGCAGTGTCCCCCAGGCACGGCAGGGGGAAGGCACGAATGCACCAGGCACTGTGAGTGGCTCCGCCGAGGCTGACCTGGGATCCCCGTGGGCAGGATCCCCGTGGGCAGGGATACACAGCAGGAAGGACAGGTTTGGGAGGGAGTAGCTGTGAGAAGAGTGGCCTCTCGACATTGCATATTAACGCTCTATGTGTTTTAATTGCAGTGGGACCTATCACGCAGAGCCATTAGCATGCAATGCAGAGGAACACGTATTTTTGGGATGCCTGCCTGGCTCACAGACTCTCAACCATGGGGAGAGGGTGGGCTGTGGGATGCAGGAAGAGGTGTCTCATTCCCCCAGGGATGCCACTGGAGTTGCAGCTCCTTCCTTGAGCCCCTGAATCATCCCTGCTGCCATCTGCTGCACCCTCGCTCTTCCCCACAGATGTCCTTCTTCCTTTCCCAGAAGGAGATGAGAACCGAGGATGAGGTGCCAAAAGTGACTTCAATCAGCATCTAATAAAACACGGGATTAATTTCTTCTGACTGGTGTTCAATGTCTCTGATTAAGCAGAGCAGGATTTAATTAGCTTGTTTGGACTGCCTCAAAAACCTATGCCAAAGGTGGGGGAGTCTTAGCGGCTGAGTCCCCTGGGCCCTGACCATGAGATGATAGGGGCTGGCAGGACCTTTGCACCATGGAGCAGAGCCTACTGCCTGCCCTATCAGGCTGACAGCTCCTTTGGGATCTCTCAACTACCCGTTACCACCTGGGATGGGTGCCTTTGTCTGAGCTTAATCCCAGTAACACCCATGAGGCAGATATAGGGGAACAGGGAGGAGCAGGACAGGGGGGAGATGGACGCACAGATGGGCCAGTGGCCCTGCCAAGGGAACACTTCTGTCTTCCCAAACTGTGTCTCATCCTCTAAGCCCCATGCCTCTCAGCATAAACCAAACTTGCCCTGCTACCAAGTCCTTGAATTTAACATAAGCCTGTTCTCTCCCTGATTTACTACCAGTTGCTGGCTCCTCTCCTCTCCCTCTGCCTGTCTCCTTTAACCCATTTCATTATCTATGCTAGCTTAGGCTTGTCTACGTGGGAACATCACGGTGAAGTTATTGCAAAATAGATGGGCTGTGAATGTAAAGCATGGCAGCTATTCCCCAGCAGTTCCCTGCGTGGTGGCTCAGAATTCCTTACCCTCAATACCTGCATTAACCTCGGCTGCAGGCAGGCACTGTGAAGTGCAGAGCAGGAGCACCCATATGGGACACAGCTCCCGGGCTTTCCCCAGCTGCCAGGAAGGCTGGGATGCAGAGCTGGCTCTCCTGGGATTTTAACTCTGAGAGTTCCCAGCATTGCAGAGGAGACAAACAGAGGTAAAAGGCTGGAAGGGAGAAAGCACCAAAGATAACAGCCTGGGAGCAGGACTTCCCTGTCTGAGGAGCAGACAACTTGCAAGCCCAAACTTGCACTCTGGTGTGTGGTTGGACTCCCAAGGAACAGGGCAGGTTGTGCAAAGGCAAACCCCAAAATGCCAGATACCTGTCACCCCACAGCCCTGGCAAAGTGTCACCTCTACCCACCTCCTGCCAATGCCAGCCACTCTGGGCAGGTCAGGTCCTCCTGGTCTCTGCCTGCCTTGCTGCTAGTCTATATCTCTGCAAGGGATGTTTTGCAATTAAATATCCCTTCCCCAAGCAAACCAGCACACAGGAACTGTGGTCCTGCCCTGAGCAGTGGCACGATGATAACCCCCAGCCTGGTTCATACTGGTGATGATGGCATTGCCATGCTGCGCTGTCTGTGTCTGATCCTGCTCATTTGCTGTGACTGGGCTCTGCTGCCAAGCAGGGCACTGGCGTGGGGCAAGGATGCTGCAAGGATTTACATGTAAGTGCTGCCCGCAGGTCTCCTATGGCAATGGTATAGCTGAGACCCTCCCTGGGGGCTACCAGCAGAGCTATGTGTGCCTGCAGCCTCTGTAGACAACTGGATGGTGCTTGTCTTGGGGTTTGCTATCCATCGTCCTGCAGAGATGGCCTCTGAGCTGTGCCAGCATTGGCAGTCCTCAAACAAAAAGCTACTCCCCTGCCAGGGTAGCAGCCGTTGTCAGCTGCCTTGGGAGCCAGGCAGAAACTCCACTGCACCAACTAAGTATCTGCAGTTCAATGTCAGTGGTTTCTTTACCCCCTGCCCTCCGCAAGGAGGGGTTTAGGTGGAGAGTGGGTGCCCAGCCAGCATTAAGGGATCTAAATCCAGCTTTGTTGGGTCTGGTCTTGAGCCTCCTTGCTCTGGTGGGGCAGACCTTTTGGGTCCCATCACTCCCATTTCTTCTCCAGGCTGAGTCTCTTATCTGTCACCTCTTCCATCTGTCCCTGCCTGATATGCACCGCAGGCAATGCCCCAAGCCAGCCACTCCTGTCAGTGCCCTGCAACAGGCAGGAGCACCTCTTCGGCTCCACTTTATTGGGATGCTTCACAGTGCTGGCCGCAGGGTAACCTTAGGTTTTGAAGCAGACATCCCCCCTGCTGCCACTGGCTCCACGGGAGCTTCCGCAGCAGGGTGGATGGGTGCTGGGTGCATACATGGAGCTGTAAATCTGCTACGAGCACAGTGGCAATATAGGTATTTCTTTTAGCATCCTTATTTTAGGCAAAAAGCGGTGGTCCAACTGGCTCCGCTGCCCGCAAGGGTTTCCTCTGCTGCTCCCTGGAGCTTTTTGGGAGAAAGGAGAATGTCAGGAACTAGAGGAGAGGCGTCCCAGGCAGCAGCCTGCCATGAGAGCCAGAGTGCCCTGGGACACTTCCTGCTGCATCATCCTCCAATGTTTCAAAACCAACTCTTGCTGCTCAGAGGCCTTGCCTTGGCTCTGCTCGGACACCCAGCCATGCACAGCCACCCCACCTCATTTCCCCACAGGCAGCGAGGGGACCTGACCAGCATTCATCCATCCTGTCAGCTGCAGGATGCTGCACGCATGGGGCTTGCTCCCAGGCCATGGATCACAGGACCTTCCCTGCTCCCTCGCTGCACTGAGCACCCCTTTTCCTCACTCAAACAAAAAAAGCCTTTTCATCAAGCCTGTGTTTTCCTGTCTTGCACCTTCAGTTTGTCATATGGAAATACTGTGATCAGCTCTTACCCCTCTGACCTTAGAATCATAGAATCATAGAATCATAGAATCACTAGGTTGGAAGAGACCTCTGAGATCACCGAGTCCAACCGTGCCTGTCTCCTTACTAAACCATGTCCCTAAGGAACTCGTCCACCTGTTTTTTAAACACCTCCAAGGATGGCGGCTCCACCACCTCCCTGGGCAGTCTGTTCCAATCCCTGACCACCCTTTCAGTGAAAAAATGCTTCCTAATGTCTAGTCTAAACCTCCCCTGGCGCAACTTGCAGCCATTTCCTCTTGTCCTATCACTCGTCACTTGTGAGAAGAGATCAGCACCCACCCCGTCACAACCTCCTTTCAGGCAGTTGTAGACAGTGATGAGGTCTCCTCTCAGCCTCCTCTTCTCTAAGCTAAACAACCCCAGCTCCCTCAGCCGCTCCTCATAGGGCTTATTCTCCAGCCCCTTCACCAGCCTCGTGGCCCTTCTCTGCACGTGCTCCAGCACCTCAATGTCCTTCCTGTAGTGAGGGGCCCAAAATTGAACCCAGCACTCGAGGTGAGGTCTCACCAGTGCCGAGTACAGGGGCACAATCACCTCCCTGGTCCTGCTGGCCACGCTGTTTCTGATACAGGCCAAGATGCCATTGGCCCTCTTGGCCACCTGGGCACACTGCTGGCTCATGTTCAGCCGGCTGTTAACCAACACCCCCAGGTCCTTCTCTGCCAGGCAGCTCTCCAGCCACTCTTCCCCAAGCCTGTAACGCTGCATGGGGTTGTTGTGACCCAAATGGAGGACTCTGCACTTGGCCTTGTTGAACCTCATCCCGTTGGTCTCAGCCCATTGATCCAGCCTGTCCAGATCCCTCTGCAGAGCCTCCCTTCCTTCAAGCAGACCCACACTTACACCCAGCTTGGTGTTATCTGCAAACTTGCTAAGGGTGCACTCAATGCCTTCGTTGAGATCATTGATAAAGATGTTGAACAGGACTGGACCCAGCACTGAACCCTGGGGAACACCGCTCGTGACCGGTTTCCAACTGGATTTACTTCCATTTACCACAGCCCTTTGGGCCCGGCCATCCAGCCAGTTTTTAACCCAGCAGAGGCTGTGCCTGTCTACACTGGTGGCAGCCAGTTTCTCCATCAGGATACTGTGAGAAACGGTGTCAAAGGCTTTACTGAAGTCCAGGTACACCACATCCACAGCCTTTCCCTCATCCATTAAATGAGTAACCTTGTCATAGAAGGAGATCAAGTTGGTCTGGCAGGACCTGCCTTTGGTGAACCCATGTTGGCTGGGCCTGATCACCCGGTTGTCCCGCGCGTGCTGTATGATAGCACTCAAGATGATCTGCTCCATGACCTTCCCCGGTACCGAGGTCAGACTGACAAGCCTGTAGTTCCCCGGATCTTCCCTCCGACCCTTCTTGTAAATGAGCGTAACGTTTGCCAGTCTCCAGTCAAGCGGCACTTCCCCAGTCAGCCAGAACTGCTGGTAGATGAGGGAAAGGGGTTTGGCGAGAACCTCTGCTAGCTCCCTTAAAACCCTCGGATGGATCCCATCTGGCCCCATGGATTTGTGTATGTCTAGCTGGCCAAGCAGGTCACTAACCAAGTCCTCCCGAACAGCTGGAGCTTCATCCCCACCATCTCCCAGCTGAGAGGGCTGGGTATCCCTAGCACTTTCCCCTTTGGGGTTAAAAAGCGAGGCAAAGAAGGCATTGAGCACCTCTGCCTTGTCCTCGTCCCTCATTGCTACTGGCCTTTCTGCATCCAGTTGTGCAGGGACCACTGCCCCAGTGCCTCACTCTGCCCCAAAATGTCTTGTCCTGCTGCAAGCGCTGCCTGTGCCCAGGGTGCAACCTCCAGAGCTTTGCCATGCTCACAGTGTGCCCCCATGAGACCCAGCCCCAGCCAGAGCCTCTCCTGTTTTGATCAACAGAGGTCTGGGCTGCTAAGCGCAGGGCGTTAAACTAAGGAATGAATTTCAAAGCTGGGCTTTTGGATGAATTTTGGGAATGCAGCACACTCTTTGGGAGTGCCAGGCTAGGATACGGTCTCAGTGTCTCTGAAAAGCCTCATCTTCTGGTTTCTGAGTGAAATAATAAGCAAACCAGGAGATCCTCATAAAGGAAGTCAACAAAGACAACTACTTTTATATGTGCACTTAAGTATTTAGCTCAGTATTTTTACAATAAATAGCCATGGGTTGGTTTCTATCTTTTCACTTTCATTTTTCACACTTCATTTTCCCGAATCTGGTTATTCTGAAGCAGCAATTGGGTTTTTCAAAGCGCTCACACCTACCAGCGCACTGATCTCATTGGCTCCCATTTCTCCAGTGGCTCCTCTGGCCTTTTCTTCTCCCCAGAGCTATTAGCACAATTAGGGGCTGAACTCAGCCCCTTCTGCCTTAAAGATTTTCCGGAGAGCAGGGGAGGGAAGGATGGGCTGCAGGGGGCGGGGTGGGCTCTGCCAGGGGCTACGAGCTTTGCTGGTCTAAACTGGGAAGGTGGGGGTGCACATGGTGCATGGACATGGCTCATGATGAATGTGTGCATCTCCAATCCTGCACCCAATGCCACCCAGTCCCTTCCTGCACCAGGGAGAGCCCCAGCCATGAGCTGGGCGTTGCACCCTGCAGCCTGCTATTAGAAGCAAACCATCTAGAAGAGTCCTTCAGAGTGAAAGCAGCTTTTAAAGGAAATATTGGCAGTCTCATTTGGCTGCAACAGTGCCTGCTTTGCTAACAGCCTCCAAAATTAGAAGAGGCTCAGAAACTTAGGATGGATGTTACTGCAGCAGAGCAGGGAGGGGTTACAAGGTGGAGACTTGAGCGTGCTCAGCTTCAGCGGCACTTCCCCAGAAATCGGGATGCTGCTCCATCGATACAACCTTTTTTTTGGGCAGGGTGAAAGATAAAATCTCTGTGGAAACAGCATGGGGAGCAACGCCCAGCCAGCATGGAAACCCTGGGCACACATGTGTGGCTCGAAAAAGCACCGATCTCTATTGTGCTAAACATGCTCAGCGGGAGCAACGGAGATGTGTCAAAGCCTCTTCATGACTTAGCTCCTAATAAACACGCTGTGGATGGGAAACAAGCCTTCGGGTTTCTCCAGTGCAGGCAAGCAGGAAGCTCGCCCCAGCAATGCTCCATCCCTACAAGCTGGAGGGGCCAGGGGGTGCAGGGCATGTCCCTGTTGGTCCCCAGGGCTGGGACCGGGCTCCTGCCTGTCCTGCCTCGCTCCTGGGGGAGTTTATCCCAAAATAAAGCCCTCCTCCTTCCCAGTTCAATAGCTGCTTCACCTCAAAGAGTTATTCACAGATAAACTCCATAAATTTGGGGGACAGCCATTTTATCACTCCTGACAGCTCTGTGCATTGCCTGCCACAAGGTGAAGCCAAGGGAGCTGGGAACGGATGGAAAACCAGTTCCCGGGAGAGCAGGAACATCTGAGTGCCCTGCCAGGGCCGGCTCTGCTCCAGGGCAGCCGGGGCCACCGGATGGCCATGTCCTGCCCCAGCTCTTGCTGCCTGCCTTGGGTTTCGGAGGCTTTGTTAGATGCAGGGAGGCACGAAAGAAGAAAATCTCCTCCTCTCTGCCTTGCTTCCATGGATGATTTATTTTGACATGCAACTCCAGCATGTTTTGCTGCATCACTCCAAGCACTTTATTGCCTCTGGCCTGGGCTGGTGACATCCCCACACCCAGCCCTGGCTGCCTGGGAGCAGAAAGGAGCCCTCAGCCCCTGCTGCTGGGGCTTGTGATGATACCAAAATGCTTCCAAACACAGGTGGTTAGTAGGGCTTTCCTGACCTAGAGCAGCTCCCCTTCTCCTCGCCCCTTCCCCAAACAGTTGGTTGCATCGTTGTGTGCCAGCTCCTGCCCTGGGCTGTTTAGGGTGCCCAATGCTGGGGAGGATGTCTGTCAATGCATCGGGACTATTCTGCTGGAACACTACCTGTAAAAATAAACATATTTAAAAAAATCCATTCTTAATTTTGCTGTGTGCTTACAAAGGTGTACAGTCCTATTCATTAGCTAATGTTAAGCTGTAACAGCCCTGCAAGCTCCAAAGTGATGTGACCCTTGCCTGCAGAAGGTGTGTGGGCAGTGTGTTGCTGTGGATGGGCACCACTGCTGTCCCGGCTGGGCAAGGACCCGTGCAGGCTGCATTCCTGCACAGCCCACTGTGCCCCCAGCCCATCTGTGGGACCATCTTCCCACCAGGTACTGCTACTGCTGCTGGCAGTTTAGATTTTGAATGTTGATTTTGACCAAACTATATATTTTTTTTAATTTCTAGGTTGCTGCCAGCCTGACATTCCCTTTGGGAAATGCCAGACCTTGGGGCATTATGGCTGCTGGTGATTCTGGAGATGGTGATGGGGAGGACAGGAGAGGGGCTCCCAACAGACTGGGGCACCATGTGCTTCCTGTACCCTCCTTAAAATATCTCCTCCATTTCATAGTGTTCCTGTACTGCAAAGCAGCCGTTGAGAGGGGCTGGATTTGGGGTTGCTACCAAGGACCTACCATTTGGCATCTAAAATTTCCCTGTCTTCTAATAAGGCTTTTTTTTTCCCATAGCCTGGCTATCAGGAAGAAACCCCTCCTTGGATGGGCGAGATTTCCACACCTCAATGGTGGTGCTGAGTGCTCTGCATGGCTCGCATTCAAATGAACTCAGTGGCAGCAAGCAGATAGCAGCAGTAGGTGCTGCCACCCACCTCTTCTCCCACCCCAGCCCTGCACGGAGCCGCTGGTGTTCTTTGGAAGGCATCAACACACCTGCTTTGGGGTTGGGGTTTCTGGGTCCTGCGGGAACCTCAGTGATGGGGTTTCCTGTTTACCTGTGCAGCTGTGCCAATGGTTGATGGGTCAGAGTGCATTGGCCACAATGCTGAAACATCACTGGTCCCATAACTGGATGCTTGGCTGAAACATCGCTGGTGCCAAAACATCACCAGTGCTGAAACATCACTGGGACTGTAACCAGCTCTTTGGCCAAAGCATCACCGGTGCCATAACCAGCTCCTTGGCCCAAACATCACCAGTGCTGTAACTGACTCTTCGGCCAAAACATCCCCAGTGCCATTATTGGCTCTTCAGCTGAAGCATCACCAGTGCCGTAACTGGCCCCTTGGCTGAAGCGTCCCTGATGCTGTAACATCACTGGTGCCATAACCGGCTCCGTGGCCAAAGCATCCTTGGTGCCAAATCATCCCCAGTGCCACAACCAGCTCCATGGCTAGGTTGGAGTTCCAAGGTTTTCCTTGCAAGCTGCGGGCTTGCAAAACCCAGCCAGCAAAAGGCTTTTTGCAAAGAAAGAAAGCAGCAGCAACGTGCTGGTAGATGCTGTATGTGCATAATTAATTAAATTGTATAATTAATAACACTGCATTATTTATAAAGGGCTGGGGGAGGTCTCCATCACAAGCAAGAGGTGAACGGCTCGGGGAGACGCAGAGGCGAACCCCCCGGCCCAGGTACCGGTGAGACCACTTACAACCCCCCATCCCGGGCTGGCGGGAGCGAGCACGGTGAGCACCGGGCTGTTCTCTCCCCGGGCCCTCCCCCGCGCTGGACTGGCGGGAGCGGGGAAGCGAGCAGGGCGAGCACTGACGCCACACCGGGCTGTTCGCCTCGCCCCTTCCCCCCACTCCAAACACGGGGCGGTGCACGGAAGGGGCCTCTTGAAACCGCCGTGCGCTGATTGGTGCAGCGCTCGCCCCGCCCCCTCCCCCGCTGCTCCCACCTTTTCCTCCCTCCCCCGGAGGGGCCCGGGGGAGTTGGAGGGTTCCGTTTCCCCATGCCCGCCCCCAGCCCCGGCCCCCATGGGCGGGCCGCACCGTCAGGAAGCTGCGCCTGTGCGCCGGAGCGGGGAGCGGGGAGCGGGGAGCGGGGAGCGGAGAGCGGAGAGCGGAGGGAGCGGGGCGCAGCGCGGCTGGAGCCGTTGCTTGGAGCAACGGCGCCCCCTGGCGGCGCGCGGAGGCGAAGCCGGAGCCGGGATTGCACGGACTCTTCGAGTCCTGTGCCGAGTGGGGTTGTGTCCCTGTGTCCCCGTGCCCCGAGTTTGTTCTGTGCCCCTGTGCCATGGGGGGGATGTGCTCCTGTGCCCTTGTGCCCCGGGTGTGTCCTGTACCAGGAGGTCCTGTGCCCACGGGGGGGGCTGTGTCTCTCTACACACTCCCGTGGATATCCCTGTCCCCATGCACCCCTGATATCCTGTGCCCACGTACCCACGGGTGTCCTGTGCCTGTGTACTGGGCACATCCCTAGGACGTCCCTGTGTTCATGGAACCCTGGGGTGTCCCTGTTCTCATGGACCTCCAAACACATCCAAGTCCCCGTGTACCCTCTGGGTATCCCTGTCTCCACAGACCTGGCCCTGTCCTTGTCCCCATGTACCCCTGGGTGTTCCTGCCCTCACGAGTCCCCTGGGACTCTCCCTGCCCTCGGACCTTTGGAGGTATCCCTATCCTCATGGACGTCTCCGCCCTCGGACCTCTGGGGGTATCCCTATCCTTATGGACGTCTCCGCCCTCGGACCTCTGGGGGTATCCCTATCCTCATGGACGTCTCCTGGCAGTTCCTGCCCGCACAGGCCACCAGCATCAGGCCTGTTCCTCAGCACCTTCCAAACCTTCTCCATAAGGTACTTCTTCCCGCTAACCTTTCCCCATGCAAGTGCCAGGGAGCCCTTGGTGCTCCCCAGCCCTGTCGCGACCAGACACTGCACTGGTGCCCCATGTTACGTGCCAACCACCGTTCAAACAAACCACACTCACTCTGGGCTTTAACGTTTGAATTAAAACCAAAGTAAACCCCACAGCAAGCCAGAGCCCGGCTTAGTGTAATGGCACAGGGCCTCCCTCCTCCTCTCCATCACAGGGCAGGTGAGCCTGTGATAAATAAAGAACAATTTGCTGATCAAACAAAAGGATACAAGGAGAAAACGGCCTCACTGTTCCAGGCACAAATCATACTGTTTAAGAAGGAATGTGGCACGGTCTTATCCCAAGGTTGTAGTGTCGTCTGTTGAGTGAAATACTATGTTACCATAACTACCTTTGCCTTTGCTTTATCTTACTTAAGATTAACAGATGTTGTTATCTTGTTTGTGTAACTGCTGAAATTAACAAGTCGGACTTCAAGAAGGGTATAAAAGACTACCTAAATTACCCAAACTTTTGCGAGCCTCGGTGAAGCTGTGACTTCCCGGCCGCCCAGCGCTGCTTTTGCTTTCCTATCTTAAATAAACTTTTAATGAACCATTTGACACTTTATTTGTCTTAATTCAACTATAACAAGCCAGCCTTAGGAAATTAAGTAAATACCAATGGAGGAGGTGAAAAATACGTTACCTTGTAATTGAATTTTTTTGCCTGCAGCTAAAGAAAAATTAGCCTTTCTGCTATCTGGTGCAGGCTGTGTGTTTGAGAACTTGCCGGGTGTGTAATAGTTGAAAGGGTGGTGTGAAATAGCTGAAAGGGTGGTGTGACAGCTCCTTGGCCCAGCCTTTTCAACTGCCTTGCTTCTAAGCTTGGCTTTTTTTTTTTTTTCCCCTTTCCCCTGTCTTTAAACTCCAAGTCATGCCAGAGAAATACAGAGCTTTGACAGCCTGGAAGAGCCAAGAACAGGACTCTTGGCAGAGTGATGTGGCCCTGATCCTCACCAGGAGCAGAGGGAGAGCCTCTCTTCAGGTGAGATCCTGGCTTGCAGGGTGTTGTCACCCCATCCCATCACCCCATCCTGCAACAGGTGCTGCTGCAGCTGCCCTGGGGTAGCAGAGGCCATTGGGGTGGGAGGGTGGTTCAGGGCAGAGCACCCCAAGCGGCCAGGAGGTCCATCCTCCTTGACTCAGGGGAATGCAGCACCCCCAGCCCAGGTGGGCAGTGTGGTTCTCCTTCCCCCTGTTGCAGCAGCTCCTGATGCAGCACGATGACACAAGGGTTTGGTTTATGAAGCTGGTACACTAACATTTTTTTTTTTTTTTCCTCTCCTTTGCATAATAAACTGTTTTCATAGTGGTGCCTGCTGTGCTGCCTTCCCTCCTTCCCACTGACACCCAGGTTTCGGAGGGCATTTCCTGGGGAGAAGACACTTGCAGCCCAACCTTGGATACTGCACCATCATTCTGCAAAGACAGAGATGTCCTTGGCACCAGCCTCCCACCTCAGGTACTGCTCAGCTCATGGGATTGCCTGCACCAGCTCTCCTTGGGCTGTATCTCCAGATGCTTTGGGTGATGAGCATGGGCAGCTGAGTGGCTGGGGACTCCCAGTTGATGGATGCATCCCATGGCAGGGAGCGAGGACCCTGCTAGGGGTACACGAAACAGCCTGGGGCACCCCAAAAGCATCTCTAAGCCCCTGGCATTGTGGTCCTCCCCTGGCAGCAAGTTATGGGCTGAGGCTGTTGCTCCTGGATGGCTGGTTCAGTCTCCATCAGCGCCGTCCCTGGTGTGGGTATCACTTCTGGCCTTGCGGGACCACTAGGGTCAGCTGCGACCTCACAGGTGCTGCTGCGGTGCTTGACGCCAACCCCTTAAGAGACAAGAAAACCTGCATTTCAGCAAAGTTCTGCATCCTCTTTCTCCCACTGCCAAGCCCATGAGCAATTTATCCATCTGACTACTACAAGAAGCAATGAAACCGATAGGTTGCTCTTTTTTTTTTTTTAGCTCAGCAGTAATTATAGTTTCAGTTTTTTTGTTTTTGTTTTTGTTTTTTTTTTTTTTCCGGGGAATTTTTCTTCCTTTGCCAACAAAGAGGATGCGAGGGGGTAAGGGGGGCCATTTCTGGGGAAACCGGTCGTGTCCTGTTTGCCCGGACACTCCTTTTCTCTGGCTACTTCCTCCCTCTCGCCATTTTTCTGCATGTAGAGAGTAGTTGCGTGCTTCGCTTTCTCTGCTTGCATTGCTATATTCTCTCTCTCTCTTTCTCTCTCTCTCTCTCTCGTGTGTGTGTGTGTGATCTCTAGGGAAAGGATCGCTAGTCATCTGGATCTGCCACGAAATCCTGCAGGATCCACGCAGAGGAGAAGCTGCGCGCCCCACCCCCAGGACTGCCCGGAGTGGAGCTGTGGCTTAAAGAGACCTGCACTACCAGAGCTTGGGTACAGAACTCGATTCATATTAAGATCTAAATCACAATTGTCCTTAATTTTGTTCTGTACACACATACATTTGTAGCTAAGAACTGTTATCTTTCCTGTACAATCTCTGATTAAAATCACTTAATTTCTGATAATTTCTGATCCTGTTTGTTGTTTTTTTTTTTAATCCAAACTAAGACATTTTTATTGGCGCCCAATGTGGGGCTCGAGCAAAGGAAGATAACAGTTCTGGCATCATGATGTGTGTTGTGAGTTTGGGGTCCGTACAGACCATACAGTACTACATTTTTGCTTTTTATTGGTACAGAACCATGCCGAAAGGTCTGGCAGGCTTAATTCATCTGAGTGCATCAGCTAGTAGAACTCAGCTGTAATTGTTATAGAATTCTTATTTTGGATCTATAGTGTTATGGATTCAGTGCCTGTCGGCCTCATCCGGAATGTGTTTTCAAGGTTGTACTCCTGTACCAGCCTAAGCTGTTATCTCTGGGGGCTTAATGATAATGATACCTATCCTCAGGGAGGGACACAGGAGAGTGTTTCATCTCAAATTTTTGTTCAGTTGCCTTTCAGGTTTGCTACAACAGCTTTTGAGAAACTTAACCTTTTGCTAGACGTCAAGGATATCTTGCTTTATATTCTACTTTTGGTTATTTGTCTGCAAGTTGGTTTCATTATGGTCCATCTTGTGTATGAAGCTGGGGACAGGATTGGTTGGGAATGCACCCAGAAGCACCTCCAGGGAAAAAAAGGAGAGAGTAAGATGCCTGATGTCATGGTAGCTCAAGACGTGGTTAAACTCGAAGAACAATCTGAGCTGATGAAAGTTGCCCCTATCCAGAAAAGAAAATATAAGACCAAATTGGTTCGCCCAGTGGATGAGGATGGGGAAGCAGGTCCTTCACAGACTGCAGACCCAGAACCAGAGATCGTTACTGAATTGCTGTCATATGACAATCTCCGCAACCTGCGAAAAGATGTTACTCGATGGCCAGATGAGCCTATCCTGACTTGGGTGATCCGAATTTGGGACCTTATGGGTGAAAGTTTGCAACTTGATAGTTCTGAAGCCAGGTATTTAGGTGCTCTGGCCCAGGATGCGGGTATCGAACAGGTATCTCAAAGGAATCGAGATCTCTTTCACTCTGGACACGACTTTTAGCCAGTGTGAGAGAGAGGTTTGCCTACAAGGATATCCTGCAGGCATATCATCTAAAGACATCTTGGAGGACTATGGAAGAAGGAATTTTACATCTAAGGGAGATGGCACTGCTAGAAATACTTTATGGAAGGGATGGGCGACTCCTCAGCGATCCAGACAAGGTTAGGTGCACACCAGAGATGTGGTGGAACCTCTCATGCAGGGCACCAGGTGTATACTCCCATCACTTGGCGTCCCTGTACTCGAAGGACAACCAAGATATAGTGAGCATCGCAGCAAATAAATTCAGGACATATGAGAAAATGATCCAGGGCCCGGTGCAGGCCTGTATCTCTGCAGTAGAGACATTGGTTGAGAACATCAACAAAGAGCAGAAGAATTTTAGGGATGAGCTGAAGGAGGAGATGAGGAAACTTAAAGAGGAGATTAAGGAAAGTCTTCAAGTGGCACCAGTATGAATCAGAGCCTCTGGGGTCAGAGTTGGACGCCTCCCAGCTAGGAGAAGAGGAGAGGCTTCACGAACCGATCTATGGTATTTTCTCATTGACCACGGAGAAGATATGAGATGGTGGAACAGGAAACCTACCTATGCCCTAGCAGCCCGGGTACAAGAATTGAAGGAGAACAAGAGAAGAAAATCGGCAAGAGTAAGTGTGGTGCCAATTTCCCAAGGATCTGACCCACTAGAGGGAACCTCTAAAATATATCGATCAGGAAAGAGTTGTGATTGCTATAATGAAGAGCAGTGTTAGAGGGGCTGCGACGAGCAGAGGAAAGCAAGACGCGTATTCAATGTGAATCATAAGCAAGCTTCCAATTTATTGATGTGACACAGCTTCTTTTATGCTCCTTTGCTTTAATTATGCACATGTGTTATAACATAATTGGCTACCTTTACTTTAATTATGCATTCGTATTATAACATTACTGGCTACTGGTGACTTCATCTCCCGACTGCAGTTTGTCTCCCGGCCTCAGTTAGTTAGTTTCCCGGCCGCAGTTTGTTTCCCGGCCGCTTATCCTTTCCATGCTGGCTCGTTACCAGGAATGTTGCTTACTCCTTGCTCAAGGTTATCGTAATCTTCATGGGCCTCCTGCATAGCTCACATATGCTAACCTAGCTCGCTTATGCTAACGGAGGCCTAGGCACACCAGCTCAGGCTTAACGCTGTTACATGCTGCAAACTAACTCGTCCAGGGACCCATGTCCCTGTTCCTTGAGCCATTCCCCAACAAGGGGCCCTGCCTCTGGCCAGGTAGAGGCACAGGATAACTGTGTCTATTGGACTGTGTGGATCCGGTGGCCTGGCACATCAGACCCACAAAAAAATACGAGGCTCTGGTGGATACTGGCGCTCAGTTTACATTAATGCCATCAGGACATGTGAGCTCGGAAACAATTGCTATTTCTGGGGTGACAGGGGGATCTCAAGAGCTGACTGTGTTGGAAGCTGAAGTGAGCTTGACTGGTAGAGACTGGCAGAAACACCCCATTGTGACTGGTCCGGCCGCCCCATGTATCCTGGGAATTGACTACCTCAGGAATGGATATTTCAAGGATCCAAAGGGACATAGATGGGCTTTTGGAATAGCTGCTGTAGAGACAGAAGAGATTAAACAGTTCAAGTCATTGCGGGGTCTCTCAGAGAGTCCTTCTGCTGTTGGATTGTTGAAGGTTGAGGAACAATGAGTGCCAACTTCCACCACAACAGTGCATCGTCGACAATACTGAATGAACTGTGACTCTGTGATCCTCATCCATAAGATGATCCAAGAACTGGAGAGCCAAGGGGTGATCAGTAAGACTCACTCACCCTTCAATAGCCCCATTTGGCCTGTGCGTAAGTCTGATGGAGAATGGAGATTGACTGTGGACTATAGTGGCTTGAATGAGGTTACTCCACTGCTGAGCACTGCTGTGCCAGACATATTGGAACTCCAGTATGAACTGGAATCCAAGGCGGCGAAGCGGTATGACACTATTGACATTGCTAATGCGTTCTTCTCTAAAGAGAAGAGACCTGCACCACCAGAGCTTGGGTACAGAACTTGATTCATATTAAGATCTCAGTTACAATTGTTGTTAATTCTGTTCTGTACACCCATACATTTGTAGCTAAGAACTGTTATCTTTCCTGTACAATCTCTGATTAAAATCACTTAATTTCTGATAATTTCTGATCCTGTGGGGTTTTTTTCATCCAAACTAAGACAATGGCTTAATTAACACTCACGACATCCAATTCCCATTGCTTTGCTTGAGCATTCTCACACACTGGGGCCTCACTGCAAACTCTCCCGTAACCAGGGGTGGAAAGGATTAGCTGGGGAGCCTGCAGGAGCTACTGGATGGAGGCAGCCCATCTGGCCATGATTTCATCTGAAGCTGGAAACTTCTCCTCCTCCAGAGCAGCAGCAGGGTTTCCAACATGCTTTACAGCCTGCTTTGCTTTTGCATGGGCTTGTTTGTGGCACAGCAGCTTTTATGGCTGAGGGAAGAAGAAACCAGGCACCATGAGCACGCGCTACGCACAGTCCTTGTTATTTACTCTTAACGATTTTCCAGTATTTTAACACCAGTCCCTAAGAAATTTTAGTTGTCCCAAGGAAAATAGCTGCTTGTAACCAGTTGCTAATTACAAGTATGAATGTCAATTAATTCATTTAGCTAATTATCCACTCTCTGAGCATCACTCACCGAAGAACTGTAAAAGATTGGCACATGGTAATGGATCAGAAGGAAGAAGCTGATGCCTGGGTGCACTTACTGGGCAGCCAGGGCCGGGTGTACTGTCATATCAGGGTGAAGGGATGGATGCAGGCAGCAAGAGCTGGAGGAATAGGGCCACTGCAAGCTGTAATTGCAGCATAATGCTAATTGGGCCTGGAAAACATCAATCTTCTTGCAACTTTTGTTTGGAGGCTAGAGTGTGGGTCAAGCATCTGAAGTGTTTCTAATTGTGCTGCTTGTGCTGCTCCCTCTGACATGGAGGGGGAAGAATCCTTTTCCTTGTGTCAAGCAAACCTCTTGATCTTAATCACTGCTTGCAGAAACAAACAGTCCTAAAGAGGGAGGGATCTCTGATGAGCTTTGTGCTAAAGGTGGGGAGGTCTACTGGAGGATGCTTGTTGCAGTCTGTCTGCCCATGAGCCTTACAGAGCACCTGGGCTGCTGCAAGCAGGTAGAAAACCATCTCGGTGAAAAATAATCTTATTTTCTGCCTCAAAAAGGAAAATGTTTTAAAGGAAATGTTATTTTCTGAAGTGATCAGAGTTAATCACATCTCAGTATGCAGAGTTACCTGGAAGGCATGGAAGAGATTGTGCAGGGAGAGCAGAGCAGATGCCCCCTCCCTGCTCTCAGAAAGCCAATGAAGAATTGCAGATTTTATACCAGCAGCTGAGCAGTAAATGCTCAGTGGGGTTAAAGTCCTCGGTTAAAGTGGGGCAACAATCTTCTTCCAGAGGGAGTCTCCATCACAGTGCGCAGATCAACCACCTGGTGTAGTACTGCCTCCTCCAACCCCGAAAGGCTCCTAAACCATCAATGGGTAAGCATCACCCCAGGCTGGGCCACCCCAGCCTTCACAGAGGTACTGTGGTGTCCTGCCTCACCTGCAGCTGGGTCTGGGGTTTTGATGAGCATTTCCCATGTACAGCCTAAAATCTGGGTCGCTCAGGCCCCAGCACTGCAGGGGCAGCACCTACAGCATCAGATACTGATGCTCAGTGCCTACCACGAGCCTTTGCTCTATTCCGGTGCTTTGTTATACTTATTTACCAAAAAATATGAGGCCTTATTTCCTGTTGAATTTGTTTAACTATTTCACTCCTCGCTTTCCAATGGCAATGCTTGTGTTACCTGTGCCTATGATCTTGGATCAAACTCATGTACCCCGATACCAAGATTCACTTATAAAAATGCACAAATAAAATACAAATATAACAACGTCTCTCCCAAAAACCCAACAGGCTGTATTGTTAATGTAGTGATATGGAAATTCACATTGTATTTCCTTGTAATAAAAAAAAATAAGCCCTGTTAGAGGTGCTTCAAAGACAGCAGGGCTAGGGAGTAGCTGTGTGAATTGGAGTGGCTCCAGAGAAGTTGCGAGGGCTCTCCCAGCTGGCAAACCCAATATCAGTGCCTGCACCTCTGGGGAATAACCAGATATTTTCAGGCTGTTTTAACTGGGGCAGGAGGAGCCCAGTGCTGATGTGGTTCCATTGGTACCAAGTGGGCTGAGGGAGCAGCTGGGGACTGCAGCCCTGTGCTCATTGCTGGGGTGATGGGGGGAAGAAGAGGGTATGATGTGAGGGGCTGGGGAAGGGATCCAGGACCCCATCTAAGGGGCTTCTCACCAGGGAGAGATGGAAAGAAAACAGCTGGACGCTGCTCCACAGAGCTGTTGGCAGCATGCCAGCGCATCCCACCGCACTGCCCAGCTCTGCTGCTGCCCTGGCACCTTCACTCCTGCAGCAGAGCATGGGCCAATATGCAAACCTTTGGAGCGCTGGCTATTTTCCAGGCAAGAGCACATTTGCCAAGCCCTACCTTAAGAAAAGTTATGCGTGATCACATTTAAGGAAGCAGAGGGGGTGTGTGGGGGGGTGAGCTGGCCCATCCCAGGGCCCTGAACCAGCCCTGGCTTCAAAGCCCAGCTCGGTTCTGGCTGGACGCGCAGGTGTCGGAACGCTTCTTCTCGGAGCCAGTCATCGCCTCACTGCCATACGCAAATGCTCAGCTTCTTCTGGCTGAGGTGAGGACTGGGGGGAGCTGGGGACAATGGGGACAAGGCCAGGGGACCCCGGGGCTGGATGAATGGCAGCCAGTGTCCTGTGCTGCTGTGAAGCCTTCCGTGCCCGGTGCTGGAGCGATGGCTTGTCCTGGCTTGCATTGGCACTGGGCAGCTCTGTGTCTTAGTTTAGATGAAAACTAAGATATGTTATCAGATATTAAAGATCTTTAATCAGAAAAAAAAAATATTGTATAGAAGAGATAACAGTTCTTAGCTACAAATATATGTGTATACAGAACAGAATCAACACTAATCACAATTAAAACCTTAAAAATAGATTGAGTCCTGTACCCAAAATCTTGCGATGCAGGTCTCTAAGAGTTGGCGAGCAGTCGCTGCCCTGCACGGGGAGGCGCAGCCCCCCCAGCAGCCGGGGAAGGGCGGGGGAGGGAGATGGAAACTTAGTGCGAGTTCTGCCGGAGTTGTGGAAGATTCAGATGACCCGTGATCTTTCCTTCAGAGATTGCAAAACGTATGCACTCAGGGACTGCCGCTGCCGTTGCCGCCACTGCCGTCGGAGAGGAAAACGGATGTCCGGTCACGACCTCTGTCCCGGTTTCCCCGGAAACGTCCTCCCCCCATCCCCCCTCGCGTCTGCTGAAATTCCCTTTATTGGCAAAAGGAAGAAAAATTCCTCGGAAAAATCCCAAACCACAACACTCTGCCAGGAGGAAGAGGTGGGATGAAAACCCCTTTCCATGTCTCCGCAATGATATCCTCTTGCCCTTGGGCTTTGCTGTGAGCCTTGCTGCAGCTCCATTGTTGTCCATGGCACCCGTCCAGCTGCACTGGTGACAGTGGGTGAGAGCAAGCAACACCAACATCCCACCGGGGCATTCTGAGTGTGCCAGGAGGGATGGGGGGGAAGATTGGTTTGAATCAGCATTTTTTCACTTAAAAGGCTGAGCTGATACTTGGGAAGCATGGGTACAGGGCTGCTGGGAATGCCAGCCTCGTGGGGAGGGCAGAGGGGTGCACTGGGGCTGGCTGGGGCATCATGGGTTGCAGGATGCTGTGGTGGTCTCCACCCTGGTGGTCTCTACCACGGTGTTTTTGACCATGGTGATCATATCATGTGGTGGTTTTGACCATAATGGGAGATCATCAGCAGGTTGGAGACCAGTGCACCACTGTGGTGTCCACCCTGGTGGTCTCAACCATGGTGGTCTCAACGACAGTGGTTGAGACCACCAGGGCAGAGACCATTGGGGTGGAGACTACTGCACCACCACAGTCTCCACTGTGGTTGTCTCCACTATGGTGGTCTCCAGCTTGGTGGGCTTGACTGTGGTGGTCTTGACCATGGTGGTCTCAATGATTTGGCAGTCTCCTCCCTGGGGAAGCTGGGGACGGCAGGGCAAAGGTGCCTGGGCTGAGCAATGTTGTTGTATGTCCCCATGCTTGTGAAGTTTGGCCCTGGCGTTGTAATGAAGTGACGCATGGCTTCACTCTCCCCCTGGGCTGGGGGCAACAGTGCCAGGAAACCTTTGTCCCATGGGACACTCTCCAGGGGAACTTTGCCCCTGCACCGGCAAACTGGCACCAGCCTTCCCAGGAGCCTCCCAGAAGCTGCAGAGAGCACCTGAGCAGGGGCATGGATGAGTTGGAGGCTGTGGGCACCACCATGCTGGGGATGCTTCACCCAGTGTTGAACTAAGTGGTGGAGCAGGATGTGATGGGGCAGGAGGGGTTCCTGTTGTGCTTGCCTTGAGTGAAGATTTGCCATGGATGGTGGATGTAAAAACATCAACCCCTCGTAAGCAGAGCCATCCTTGCAGCCCCCCACTGCCTCTGGTCCTGAGTTTGCGCTTTCCTGGCCCAGAGCCTAGCTTCACTCCATGAAATTTTGGGGAAAGCGTGACATATGGTCCCCAAAATACTACTCATAGGATGCCCTGCCCTTTCTTCTGGGCTGGCTGCCCTCCCGGGGTCCCACTGAGACCCACCACTGGGAACTGTAATGTCCCCTTGCCATGCTGTGTCCAGGTAATTTGGTCCAACTTGTCCTAGTGGGGCCACCACCTTGACAGCTCTGCAGAGAAGCCAGCATCCCCATCTGAGAAAGCACCATGGGTCTTGTTCCATGGACCCCACTTCACCCCAGTGGGCATGGGATGATGGAGCTGAGCTGGGCATCTCCACTGCTACTCTTTAGTGGGTGTCCCACTGGAGGGGACGTCTCCCCTTGCACAAAAACTGCTTGTCCCAGCCCTGAGAGCACTGGGGCTTTGCTGCTGCTGGCAGGCTGGGTCTCAGGAGAAGGAGAGCCATCACTGCCTACTGGCAGAATTTCCCGAAGTAGGTCAGGTTATTTTTTTAATGCGTGCAGATTTGCTTGTTACCATGGATATTGCTCAATTATACACCAATAATCCCTCATGAGAACTTCATTGCTGCCACTTTCGTCCTCCTCCCAACCCTGTCTTTCCCCTTTTTCTCTTTATATATTCCCAGGGAGGGGGTAAGCATGTGCCAAGCGTCTGGGATGGGGGTAGGACACCAGAGTCAGGTGGGGAAAAATGGGGCTTAGGCATTCAGGAGTTGGCGGTGGGGTGGTGGGAGAGCTCTGGAGGGCAAGGAGGAGGGCAGCTCAAGCCATGAGGCTACCCCACTCTGACCAGACCCCCCCCACAGCCCAGGACCCAGGACCCCTGCTTCATCTTCACCCCTCCCTCCCACCTGCTGCTTGAGGGTGGCTAAAGAAAACATCCTTCTTCCAGTGGACTGAAGGGTTTTGGGGAACAACTACTCTCTTGCATCCCTGCCCAGCAGCATCCTGGGGGCTGCAGGATCTGAGGTGATTTTGCAGTGGAGGCTCCCCCAGGCTGGTGGTCCCCTGAGGCCAGTGCCCAGTTCGGCAGCAAAGACCATCCCTGGAACTTGTGGATGCTTTGGCATTGTGGGACACCCCCCTGGTGGGATATGAGAGAGCCGTAAGGTGCCATGGGGCCCCTCTCCCCCAGTATTTGCAGAACCTTTGGTGTGCTTCCCCCTCCACACCACCCCTTCATTTTGCTCTGCGGGCTCCTTACACTTTGAACAGTGCAGGAAGTGAGTGTGGCAGAAGGCAAGAAGAAAATTACCCTGTAAGGTTTTTCTTCTAATGCTAACTTTTTTTTTAGAGGGGAGAAGTGGATCACTCATGGGGTGACAGAGTAAGAGCATCATTGCCTGGGTACTGCATCCTGTTGCCATGGTGACCCGAGGGCTGCATCAGTCAACAGCTTTAAAAATGTGACAGTTGAGTGAGGCTGAAGATTTTAATGAGGACAGACACTTGCTCACTTAGTTTCGATAACTGAATACTCTATGAACACCACTGGCTGAATAGTTGAGGGTCTCTGGAGCGCATGTGCGACACACGACTGAGGCGCTCCCCTTCCCCAGGCAGAACCCTGTGCTCCAGGGTGGGAACAAGGGCTGGAGCCGCCTCCGAACTAGCGTAGGGGGTGGTGGATACAAAGCAGATGTTTCTTTATTTCTCCTCCTGCTAACCCAACCCAGGGGACAAGGTGACACGGTTGCTTTCAGAGGGTGAAGAGCCAGGAACAGGCTTGGGTTTCCAAAGTATGGCCCAAGCCACATGCCCTCCGATGTTGGTCACTGTAGCTGAAGGGTGTGACAGGGTCACTCCTGGCTACTGCCACCACCTTATGCCTTCAATAAAGCAAACCTAGAGAGAAAACTGAGCTTGCTAAAGAGGAGAGTAACTCTTGCACCGGGCTCTTGCAGGAGTGGGTGAGCCATAAGCAAGCTCTCAGATCTCAATAGGAAGCCCAGAGAAGTCGTGAGGCTCAGGAAAGCAAAGCCCAGTGCTGCTGAAGCAGAGGTGGGAGGCTTTGAAAGGCTCAGCAGTGCTGCTTGCATCCATCAGTGCTCTGAGCACTCTCATTTCATCCCAACCACAACGGGCGTGTGCCATGCTGTGGCCAAGTGCCATCTCCTACAAAGGGCTGACAGTGCAGGAGGCAAATATGCAGCTTCCACATTTTTGACTCCATGCCAAGTTTGATCAACCCTGCACCTTAAGGAAGGAGCTGCCGCCTCCGGCAGCCTGACAGGATCCATGCGGGAGCAGGATGTTTGCTGGGACAGCTGAAGGGATGCCAAGGGCAGCACAGTGTTGTGTTTAAAAGCGAAGTGTAAATATAAAGCCTCTTTCCCTTGCTTTTGCTGCAGCTCCCATGCTGTCTTTCCTTGCAATGCCACCACTGTGTCTTGTCAGGACCTGGTTGCATTGCATGTGATCAGGGAACCTGCGGGCACCCAAAGGCACACAATGCCCTTGGGAGATGCCAGGGCTTCGCAGGCAGAGGCTGGTGCGTGGCGCAGTGGCATTGCTGGCAATGAGCATGTCTCATTTGCTGCCTCTGGTACTACCCACATGCAGTGTGAGTCCTGCCTGCTGCCAAAAATACGCTCCTGGCTGTCTTGTGACTGCAGCAGTGTCACCAGAGCAGTGTCACTGTGCTGGCCGGGGGACCTTCAACATGTAGCAACATGGAAAGTACTGACGCAGTATCACCGACCGAGGGATGGGCCACAGCATATTCTGGGCTTGGTCCAGCACCCCAAAAATAGCTGGAAGCTTTTCCATTGCAACCAGTGAGCACTGGACCTGACCCCTGAGGAACGGCAGGTGCCAACCCCAGTTCTGCCTTTCTCTCTTTCAACCCTGGTAGCTGCCCAAGGGGCAAGGGGCTAGTGGCATGGGGAGGGATGTCAGCATGGGGCAGAGGGACAGGTCGTGACACCCTGCCGCACCAGCAGCTGTGGCAGACAGCGGCTCTGTGGCACCTGCCACACATCTTGCCTCATTCTTGCCAGGAGACAGCCACCAGCATTCTCCACCTCTGCTGGTCCTGCTGTAACTGGAGCGACTCTTCTCCTTTCCAGGTGTCTCTTAAAAATGGTCAAGGAGAATATTGTAGTCCCTGAGGAGATCTTGAGCTTCTGTTGCAATGGCTTCCAGGTACCCCCCGTGCTGTGCAACTAACCCTGGGGTTCCCCATCGTGCCAGCAGCTACTAACCAAGGATGTGCCAGGCAGATGACACCCTGTGCCAGGAGCTGCTCCCAGCCACACACCGGCTCTGGCTGCATTCGTCCCCCACACTTTCCCTGTCAGCATCCCCGGCCTCTTACTAGTTACCACAGGGTCAGGGCTGTTCCCACAGGGTGCCAGCTTTTTCCCTAAAATTCAGAAATGTCAAGCACTAGGAAAATGAACGGCAGGTGGTCCGGCCAGGTTGGCTGCTCACTTTGCAGCAGGTTGTTTTGGAGCTCTTTGCATTGCTGGCTTGTGCCCCAGAGCCTGCTGGCTTCCCAAAATAGCTCCGTGGTACTCATGTAGACACCTCAGCATGCTGGGAAACAGCCCAGGAGGTTCACAAAGGGGTTTGGAGTCTGCTGGAGGGGCTCTGATGGCCGGATTTCCATATTGTTGTGGGATGGGGGCCTTTGCCATAGGCTTGGCTTGCCAGTGTCTCTGCTAAGCTGAGGTTTTTGCTGTTCCTGGGATGCCGTGTACCAGTAGCTATGGAAACAGAGGTTAGACCTGCTAGGGAAAAATGCTATTATGAGAGGAGGTGAGCTCAGAGTAGTTGGGAAAGCTTCATTTTCAGCATAAATGCATCTTTAAAAGAAGCTGGGCAAACCAAAGGGCAAAGAAGCTGCTGCAACAGGGCTCTTGAACAAGATCTGTAAATGGGAGCCTCAGTGGAGGCAGAAAGCAGAAGGAAGGGCTGTAATGAAACCCAGATGGCTCCTTGTGTCTCCTCAATTACTCACCAGGCTAACCGAGTTCACCCCTTGTGTAACACAGCTCACTTGACTTCTAATCAGCTATTTTTTCTGTTGGCATAGTCGCAATACCAGCTTTCTCTTCCAGCCCACCTCCCGCCGGGGTGGCAGGGAGGAGTGGCTCTGTGCCCAGCAAACCAAAAAGCCCATCAGGAACTGTATTTAACTGCACAAGCAACTGCAAAGCAAGGATGTTTTCCCTCCCCTCTGCTTGCACCAGCCAGGAAAAACTGCTTTTCATGTTTCCTTTGGCAGAGGGGATGTTGGTGGAAGGTGTGGAGCATTGCTGCATGCCCAGTCACAGGCACAAGCCCTGGGAGTACAAAACTTCTGCTGCGGTGCCCTAAGAATGAAGCTGCTGGGGGAGCAAATTCCTTCCCAGAGAATAATTGACTTTGGGAGGGGGTTTTGCATGGTTTTCAGGAAGAAGCAGCGGGGTTGGGTGACAAATGGCCTGGAAACTTGCACTGATCACCCACAGAACTCTTTTAGAGGATTTTTTTTCCTTTTGGTGCAGGCATCACAGCTTTGGCAAGGGCTGAATGGGTTTTGGTTGTGCCTGGGACCATGTGGGGCTGGAGGTCCTGTTGGCTCTGCATAGAAAAGGTGGCTGCATGGGTCACCATTTTCTCAGTGGGTTTTCCCCCATTTGGGTAAACAGAGCTCTTGTCCCCCACAGGGCTCGACCTCTCTGCCACGTGCCTGGGAGCCAGGGGAGCAGGAGAAGGAGGCCATGGTGAGCCCTTTGCCTGCCCGCAACCCCACCGAGGTGCAGATGAGCCAGCTGGTGCTGCCCTGCCACACCAACCACCGTGGGGAGCTCAGCACTGGGCAGCTGCTCAAGTGGATTGACATGGCTGCCTGCCTCTCCGGTAAGCCATCCTCTCTCACCAGGGCCATTGTCCTGCCGGGCTGGGAGGGAAGGGATCTGGCAGTGTCCCCAGGAGTCAGCTCATGGGCAGCATGCCCAGTGGTCCAGCACCATCCCTCAGAGCTGACGCCAGCTGGGGACCTCATCATGCCATTTTTCTGAGTAATTAGATAGCGAACAAGAGCAGGACGAGATGAGGAGGAGACATGCGTTGCAGCACGCACGCTTGCTTGGGGACAGATCAAAATTGACGTCTGCTTCTTCCCAAACGTTGCCCATTTCCTTGCCTGGTGCACAGGGCCTGGCAAGACTGGGCTGGTGACATTGCTGGCATCTTGATAGGGACCAGAGAGCTCTGCTGGATGGGGCCGAGCTCCTCCACTCAGCAAGAAGCAATGGAGCTCGCCAGATGGGCTGCTCTGCCAAGCATGCTGTGGGTTGCTGAGCACAGGGAGGTTGTCGCAGGAAAAAGGGTGTAATTTTGCAGTTTGATGATGTATGTAGGGCAGGCAGTTTTACAGCTTGAGATTCCTGGAGTCTCAAGGGAAAGCTGGAATGGCAAGATGGCTTTAAAGTATTTGCTGTGTTTGGGGAGATGATATCAGCTGCCTGTGCATCCCCACAGCAGCTGAAAGCATCCAGGAAAGGCAAACAGAAGGGCAGCATGCCTCGTAGTTACAGCACACTCTCCAAAACCTTAAAACATCTGCAAACCCATACTGCTATGGAGTGGAGAAACCCCAGACCCTCTTCTCGTCCCTTGCAAATACTGCAGGTGGGCACAAGCAGGGAAAGGGACGCTGGCTGGGGTTTCACTGGTCTCACAGCATCTGTGGGGCAGAGGAGCATGCGTGCCCCAGCGTGTTGCTGCAGGTAGCTGATGTAGTTTGTTTTTCCTTTCCAGCCGAGAGACATGCCGGCTGCCCATGTGTCACGGCTTCCATGGATGATATCTATTTTGAGCGTACCATTAGGTAAATACTCTGCCCTCCAGTGCGGCATGCACAGGAGTTGTGAATGGAGTTTTTCCTGTCTCCCAGCTGCAACGTGGATGGTGGGACTGGAGCTGGGACAGGGAGCATTGTGCTTAGGAGGGGAGGAGATGTGGTGGCAGTGACAGGCTCAAAGGGCACCCAGGAATCGTAGAATCATAGAATGCTTTGGGTTGGAAGGGACTTTAAAGATCATCCAGCTCCAACCCCCCCAACCTCCCACCAGACCAGGCTGCTCAAGGCCCCATCCAACCTGGCTTTGAATACCTCCAGGGAGGGGGCATCCACAGCTTCCCTGGGCAACCTGTGCCAGTGCCTCACCACCCTCAGTGTGAAGAATTTCTTCCTAATGTCCAATCTAGATCTTCCCCCTACCAATTTAAAGCCATTTCCCCTTGTCCTGTCACTACTTGCCCTTGTAAAACGCCCCTTCCCAGCTTTCCTGTAGGACCCCTTCAGGTACTGGAAGGCCACTATGAGGTTTCCCCAGAGCCTTCTCTTCTCCAGACTGAACAAGCCCAGCTCTCTCAACCTGTCCTCATTGAGGGACTGAGGCTCTGGCTCTGCTGTGGGGCTGCAGTATGACTGTCTGCTCTGCTTTATCTGCTGTCTGGTTGCCTGGGGAGCTCCTGCTGGCTTGGCTTCACAGTATTTTCCCTGATCTTGACTCCTCCCTGGCTTTGTTCAAGGAACAAATCTGACTTAGCACTCTGGAAAACTTAAATCTTACAGATGGTGCCTCAGTAGCAGCCACGTGGGCAGCTGGCATGTAGTGGGGATCATACACTCACCCATCAGGCAGCTGAGGGAAGCAGGACATCATGTCCCTGGACGTCTCTTTGTGAGGTGCACCAAGCTGAGCTTTGCCCAGCTGAACTCCCCTCTCAAGCTTATCCTGGATAACCCCAGGTGCTGCTCCCTCAGAGGTGCCCACCCTGATTCACACAGCCCTGGGCTGCTGCATTGCAGGGCACAACATGAGCATTCCCACCAGGTCAGGTCTTACATGCCCAGGGTTGTCTCCCTGCTTACCACCCCTGGTAAGCCCAGGTGCTGCCACCCACCTTTACTCATCTCTCAGAGCCCCTGTCTCCCCCTTAGCAGGGGGATGCCCATCTGCTCCCGCTCTGGGTACCATCCCAGGGGGTTCCACAGGTGTTTGGGCACAGGGTTTTGGTGCACCTATAAAGGTGCCCATGTGCCAGCAGTGGGGATTTTGGCACTCCCGTCCCCTAGGGTCCTGCTGGCCAAAGGCTTGGCCTGCTGAGCAAGCCATGCTGAATAAGATCTGTGCTGCCCAACAGCTCTCCACTATGTGTGTCTGCCTGCTGGGGCGGAGATCAGCTGTGGGTGCCCAGGGCTGGCATTGGGGTCCCAGGCTGTTGGCTGGTTTGTTTGGTGCTTGGAAGTCTAACTCTCGGATTTCATTGTCATCCCTGGGAAATGCTAAATTCCCTCTTTCACCATCTCACATCGTGATGTTGGCAGATCAGCAAAGATGAGTCGCGCATTGTCCTGTGGCTCGGCTGTGTGCTGAAGCCATGGTATGGGGATGTCATGCAGCCCTGTGTGACACCAGCAGAGGTGGCACTGTTGGGGTTGATCATAGAATCATAGAGTGGTTTGGGTTGGAAGGGACTTTAAAGATCATCCAGTTCCAACCCCCCTGCTGCGGGCAGGGACACCTCCCACCAGACCAGGCTGCTCAAGGCCCCATCCAACTTGGCCTTGAACACCTCCAGGGAGGGGGCATCCACAGCTTCCCTGGGCAACCTGTGCCAGTGCCTCACCACCCTCAGTGTGAAGAATTTCTTCCTAATGTCTAATCTAAATCTCCCCCCTTCCAATATAAAGCCGTTCCCCCCCTTGTCCTGTCACTCCATGCCCTCGTAAAAGCTCTCTCCCCAGCTTTGCTTCAGGTACTGGAAGGCCACTATGAGGTTTCCCCGGTGATCATTGCAGTGATGCCCTGCACCGAGCGGGCTCATTGAGTGCTATCCCTAGCACCACATGGCTCTTCCTTTGCCCAGGAAGCTTTTCCCTGTGGGCTTTGGAAGCAGGAGGATGGACCTGAGCCCTGCTCCAGAGCATTAAATCAAATGCTGCAAGGCATTCGCCCATCTTTGGGGATGAGCTGGGCATCACTCCAAGGGGTCAGGGAATTTGTGCTGCTCCTGGCTCAGACCCTGCTTGCTGTGGTCCAGCGTAATGCTCTGCATGTGAGGATTTCCTGCAGAGCTGTTAGAGGGCAGAGGCAGCTTTGGGGGGGTGTTTGCTGTCTGCTCTCCTCCTTGCCCAACTGTTTGTGCTTTCTGCCACCCTATTACTGCAAGGGAGAGACCCCTTTGGGTAGGGAAGGGCTTTAGGTTCTTTGGGGCACAGAGGAGATGCCACAACATCAGTGACTTAAAAACTCACCAGCTGGGCATCGTATGCTCCCCATCCCTCAGCCCTCCCATGTGGAATTGCAGCCTCCCAGGAGGACTGCACATGGGTTCGTGTGTCTTTTACAGCACCAGCTTGTGCTGTTTGATAAGGAGAGAGAGGGTAAAGTATTTTGAGGGCTGTAATATGGACAGCCAGGGCTGCCAGCATGCCTGCCTGGACCCCTTCCCTCGTATGCTCCTTGCTGCAAACCCAGCCAAGGCATCTGTGCTCCAGCCTCTCCATGCCTCTGCTTCCTTCATTTCTAACCCTCTCCGCCCATCTTGCTTTTTCTTTTCGTACCAGCCAGGAAGAGTGGTGTTTGGTACAGAGGTTTGCAGCCCTAGAGCAGTTGGCCTAACATAGCACTGCCATGAGTTGGCAGCATTAACCCCACTGACACAGCACGACCTGGGTGGTGCATGGAGGCTGCTCATATAACCCCACTAACGTTTTGGAATGCCATGGTGGGCACAGAGTCGCTACTGTGCCTGGGGTCCTTCCTAGGGGACAGCCAGAGGCACTGTCCCAGCCTCGTGCTGCCCCTGCTCCAGCCAGAGCCAACGTGCACCATGTGTTGAGTAGCCAAGATCACTGTGGTCATTAGAAGCCAGAAGTCACACATTGGGGCAAGGGGAAAGTTATGATGCTGAACCACATGCTGACTCCTCACTTCTAGTTTTGAGCCCTCTACAGTGCAAAATCCATTGTGGCAGTCCTAGGGCTTAATTTTCCACTGAGTTTTCTGGTTTTAGAGTTGCAAAAACCCCAGTGTTGCAAATGCAGTTCCTGATCAGGGGGCGGCGGTGCCGATGGTCCAACAGGTCGGGTTTGCAAAGCTGCGGCTGCCCCCGTCGCTACCTTATTTTCAGTTCCTAAGTCCCGTAAGGAATCAGTAACCAGTCCCCAAATAGTTAACAAACTGGTCGCGGTAATCGTCCCCTTTTGTTGCTGTCTCGGAGCCGAGCTCTGGGGCCGGACTGTGTGTATTCCAGAGAGACTTCTGCCACAGCATCACTTTCCTCAGAGTCACTATCCGGTAAAGGAGTACTTAGAGATGGATTCGTTTGCACCTCAGCTCTTATCAATTTTAGGGTATTAATCACAGTTCTCCAAATTGGACCAAAAGCTGCCATATCCTTGCCTTTTCCTGATATAGTACAGTCCCACAGATGGTCTCCAAATGCTCTCCATTCACTTTCTTGAAAATAAGAGTCAGGTTTCACAAAAAACCCTTGTGCAGTCCCAAAGGCTATTAGCCCTGATACATGCTTAACTCCATTAACTCCCTGCTTTTGTAAAAAGCGTTGCAATAAACTGAGAGCTACGTCTTTATCCATGTTCAACTCTGGCCTTTATCTCCGCGTCTATCCGCGCCGTGTGTCTCTCCACGCTGATGGGCAGCTTCCATGTCCTTCCACGACCGCGTCTCTCCGTGTTGGTAGCTCTCCGGATCGTGCAGACCCCGTTTGGTCTGTCTAGGCGAATGCTCACCCTCCGGCTGCTGCAACACTGGTGCTTGTCCTCTCTGCGCACTGAGAAAGGGTTCCTTGTTCGGGTGCCACTTTGCGGAGGGGACCCCTCCGCCGAGTCCAAGAGAAACCCTTTAACAGATCAGCGTGGGGAAGCAGGCAGTCGACTCAATATGAGTGATAAAGCAAGCTTCAACTTTATTGCTCCAAGCCATCACTTATATACACAATCAGTTAATTATGCCTACTAGTCATTATCTTATTGGCCAAGCTCTAAAGGTAACATTAACATACTCCTCCTACTTGCGGCTACAGCTTCTGTGTTATTTTATCTTATACCCGGATCTCAGTTCTTCTTTAGTTGTTTATCTCCTTCTCAAGGACAGACTGTCCTTGCCGACTTGCCAAGTTATGCTGCCTTGACAAGTTCTATCCCTGGCCTACATGGCCGTATAATCTTCTGACCCTGACTTGCACAGCTCCTCTAAAGACCCGTGTCCTTGCTCTCTGAGCCAATTTCCAACAACCCCCGCCCCTGTTCCTGTCCCCTCACTGTGTGCCTGTCCTCACTTGTCACGCATGTCCATTCACTGTGGTGAAATACCCCAGTCCTCCCACAGTTCCCAGCTTTGATCCCACGTGCTGATCCCTTCCTGATGGTCTGGCCAGGGGTGCTTAGTGGGATGTGGGTCCCCAAGGAGCAGAGCCGGCTCTCAGGGGTGCTGTGCCCTTTCCCAGGTGGACATCCAGGTGAGCTATGAAGACCTGTGCAGTGGGAAGCACTGCAGCATCTGCAAGGCGTATGCCACCTTCATGGCACAAGATCCCTCCGGCAGCAAGGTGAGCGGTGGCCAGCAGCTCTGGAAGCCCCTGAGCAGAGGCGGTGAAGAACTGGCCTCTCTGAGGAGAGCCAGGCTGGGCTGGGCTGGGCTTTTCATCATGGCATGTGCCATTGCTTAGTAGCTACCTACACATGATGGGGTTGGTGATCCCTTATGCCGTGTGTGTGGTGCACAGTGGGGTGCTGAGGGTCTTGGCCCCACTCTGAGCATGGAGGACACATGCTTGCAGCTGCCATCTCCTCTGTGCTCGGGGAGGGCAGGGATGTACCTCCCCGTTGGCGCTGTGGGATGGCTCCTTAGCATCTGTGCTGATCCCCGCTGTATCACACCTCCCAGGGGATCCTTTTCCAATTATAGGAGCTCTTTGACATCTGGCCCCTCCATGAGCAGCTATAAGGTAACCCAGGAGGAGCATGGCTGGCCCCAACACACATATGGTGGGAGCAAGTGTCAGTGTCCTAAGGAGCCCTACCTTCACCTGCAGCAGGACTGCACCCACCCATGTCCCCTTTGCAGGTGAAGCTGAAGCCACTGACCCCGCAGACTGAGTACAGCATTGCTGCCGAGCACCGCCACATGCAGTTGGTCCACAAGGACACCCTCAAGGACCTCCTTACCCGCAGCTCCCATGAAACTGGTACTGGTCTCACAGCCTGGGCTTCCAGCCCCAAAATAACCCCATCACCCACCAGTAACATCCTCCTTCTGTGGTGGGATGCTCAGGGGGAAAGAGGAGTGATCGCCATGGGAGTTTGGACTTGCTCTGTCTGGCCAGGGAGGGGTAGGGATCAGCCCAAACGTCCTGGACCTCAAATCAGGAGGTGGGGGGGCGTTACTGCAGTGGAGGGATGGCCATGGGGAGAGGAGGCAAGGGCTGGTAGGGTGCTGGGAGTGGCAGTCCCACTGGCTGGCTGGCACGCTGAACCCTGTTCTTCTGCCATGGCAGAGCTGGAGATGCGGGATTGCAGTGCGGCAGTGCCAGCGGAGAAGACACAGGTAGAGAGTGTGGAGCTGGTGCTGCCCCCACATGCCAACTATTAGGGCAGATCATGGTCTAGATGGAGAATGTGGCCACTATTGCAGCCAGGTGACTCAATGGGGATTTTGAGGTGTGTATGTGGCATGCCTGCAGGGGACACACAACCAGGGCAGTATCTGGCCAGATCAGGCCACAGTTGGGTTGTAGGGACCCTCCAAAGGGATGGTGCCCAGCACATCACCCCTAAGCAATGCTGTACAGGAAGTCCCACAGGTGCATGGTGCTGGAGGACCCAAGGGAAGGATTCGCACCCACCACAGTCTGCTTGTTGTCCCTTCTCATGGCTGATTTTGGCAGTTGAAATCCAGGGGTGATGTTTTTTGGGGTCTCCTTAGCTCTGGCTGGATTGTGGAGAATGTGCGGGGCTGCCAGGGTGCCACAGCCAGGAGGTAACGTCTGCCCCCCCACAGCCGACTGTGCCATGCCCATCCCACGCTGCGGGCCATCAAGATGTTCCACTTTCAGGGACCATCGCAAGTTGGGGACCACCTGGTGCTCAAAACCATTGTCAACAATGCCTTCAAAAACAGGTGGGTGCCAGCGGCGGGGGTTCCCCATCCCATCGTCTGGGCAGCTTTCTGTACCCTCACCCCTTCTTGTCTCCCCTCTCCCCCCCAGCATGGAGGTGGGGGTCTGCGCTGAGGCGTACGGTTGGGAGATGTCTGTCAGCCGAAGGCACATCAACAGCGCCTTCATGACCTTTGTGGTGCTGGACCAGGATGGCCGGCCCCGCACCCTGCCGATGGTGGCACCTGAGCTAGAGGTAAGCATGGGCATGGCTGACTTTTCCCCACCACGGTGTCATGGGACTCCCCAGGAATCCTGCTTAGCCCTGAAAAAGTCTCACATTCACAGCAAAACAAATGCAGTTTTATTAGGGAGGTGATTATGCCCCTCTACTCGGCATTGGTGAGGCCACACCTCAAATACTGTGTTCAGTTTTGGGCCCCTCAGTACAAGAAGGACATTGAGATGCTGAAGCGTGTGCAGAGAAGGAGAACAAAACTGATGAGGTGGCTGGAGAACAAGTGTTATGAGGAACAGCTGAGGGAACTGGGGTTGTTTAGAGAAAAGGAGGCTGAGGGGAGACTTTATTGCTCTGTACAACTGCCTGAAAAGAGGTTGTGGTGAGGTGGGTGTTGGTCTCTTCTCCCAAGTGACAGGCGATAGGAGGAAATGGCCTCAAGTTACGCCAGGGGAAGTTCAGACTATACATCAGGAAAACTTTCTTCACTGAAAGGGTTCTCAGGCACTAGAACGGCTGCCCAGGGAGGCGACTGAGTCACCATCCCTGGAGGTGTTTAAAAGACAGGTAGACACATTTCTCAGGGATGTGGTTTAGTAAAGGGATAGGTACGGTTGGACTAGATGACCTCAGACATCTTTTCCAAGCAGGCGATTCTATGATGATGGAAATTAAATTGAACTAAATTGGTTGTTCACTATGCCTAATAACAAAATAAACCACTTGCTCGTGCAGAGATGGAGACGTATTAGCTATGCAAGGCCTAACAGAATATTGCCTGCAAGTTCGAGCTCATCTTTTTTGTAATTTAGAGAAAAGAATGCAAACCTCTTAGGTTGTTTTTACCTTTCAAAGCACCCTAATTCATAATTTGCTTGGATCTAAATATTTGAGAAAATCTGTCGCTTAAACATGGCAGCGAACAAAACACCCATGTGTCTTGGGGCACAAAGTAGCATGAGTGAGTGACAGCATCTTCTTTGCTTTGGCCAGTCTGTGCCCACCTACCTGATTTTTTTGTGCTTTAAAACTAGGACTCTTCTCCCACCCTGCAGGGGATCATCTTGCAGTTGGAGCTAGGCACCATGAAACCTCCTCTATGCCTGCTTTAGAGCCCTATTGCTTTCTTTGAAATAAGCTGCTTTTTTTTTGTTTGTTTTATTTCCCTGGGAAGGAATATTTGCAGTGCTAGAGGACATGATTTGTATTTCAGCAGCTGTTTGCAGCTCTGTAGCCACAGCAAGAGTTTTTTCCTAATGTGCCGATGCCCGTTGCTTGATCACAGAGAGCCAAAATAGTTCACGGTTAGTCACTAACCACCACTGCCAGCACAGCCTGTGAGTCACTGCTGAACGTTTTGCCCATTCCCAGAAAGATATATGGGTTTTCCCCCATCTCCTCCTTTTCCTATTAACCTAATGTGTTTTTCCCATTTATCAGGATGGTGAGAGGAGGTACAGAGAATCCAGTGCTAGGAAAACAATTCAGCTGGACCGGTGAGTGAAAAAAGCAAGTGGGATCATAGAATCATAGAGTGGATTGGGTTGGAAGGGACTTTAAAGATCATCCAGTTCCAACCCCCCTGCTGCGGGCAGGGACACCTCCCACCAGACCAGGCTGCTCAAGGCCCCATCCAACCTGGCCTTGGACACTTCCAGGGAAGGGTCATCCACAGCTTCCCTGGGCAACCTGTGCCAGTGCCTCACCACCCTCAGTGTGAAGAATTTCTTCCTAATGTCTAATCTAAATCTTCCCCCTTCCAATTTAAAGCCATTCCCTCTTGTCCTGTCACTCCATGCCCTTGTAAATAGTCCCTCCCCAGCTTTCTTGTAGGCTCCGAGTGGGATGCGTGGATGGAGGAGAGGGGGGGCTCAGCAATGGGGTGCAGGGACAGTCTGTGGGCGGTTTGTGTCCCACCTTAAAGGAAATTGTTCCTATCTGCAGAAAATACGTTGTCTCCTGCAAACAGACCGAGGTGCCACTCTCTGTGCCCTGGGACCAAAGCAACAAGGTAGGATGCTGCCCCACGGGAGCCGCTGCCTCCTGCCCCCACTTCCTGCCCCTGCCCTGCTGCCCCTGCCCCAGATTTATCTGAGCTACAACATCTCTGTGCTGAAGACACTCGTAGCCAAAACGAACTGGGCACTTGCCAGAGAAAAGGAAAAGGTACTAAACCCTGCCCCTTCCCCCTGAGCTGCTTCTCACCCTCGAAGTGTGGGCAACCCAGGGGCTCAGTGGTGTTGAATGTGTCCCAGCCTGTGCCCTGTGCTCCTCAGGGTGTGGATGTACATGCTGGAGAAGGACAAGTTCCTCTCATTCCGCATCGAGATGTCAGCCGACATTGCCACCAGCCAATCCTTCTTCCTGCTCTCCGACCTGCGGCACTGGCACGAGTGGGACAGCCACTATGCGTGAGTGCTGCAGGGATTGCTGGGGCTACCCAGCTCCTTCCAAAACTCACGTCCTTAAATTTAAAGCTTGTTGATGAACATCCCATTGGGCTTTCCTGGGAGGAAGTGTGTCATCCTGGAGCAGTGATTCCTCCCAGAGAACTTTCACTGTGTATCTCTGTCCCTGCTCTGCATGGGCTGATGGCTGCACTGTGCTGCAGAAAACATCTAGTTTGGGTCCCCCAAAATATTTTGAATATGGTGGTGGGCTGTAAATGTGTAAGCCCTCAGGCTGGGGGGCCACAGCAGGGTTTCTCTGACCAGTCCCCTCCTGCCTCTCAGGTGTGCTGAAATCGTCCAGCAAGTAGATGATGATGACATGATCTACCACATGGTGAGCCAGACACTCAGCCGTGAGAACAAGCCACAGGACTTCGTCATCCTGGCATCCCGATGGAAACCCTGCAGCAAGGGGTAACCATCTCCAACTCTGACCCCCTACTGCCCACTGGCCAGGCTGTGCCACTCACTGGGCTCTCTCTTCCCCAGGGACCCCTACGTAGTGGCCTTCCAGTCGGTGACGCTGCCCACCCACCCCAAGTGCTGACTTCACACGGGGGGGAGACACTCTGCTCCGGCTTCTGCATTTGGCCAGAGTCGGAAGAAATGAGCAAGGTGGGATGCTGCGGCGATGCCACAGGTCGTGCTGCTCACACCCCATTGGGGAGGCTCCCCAATCCCCACATGCCCCTATTAACCATCTCCTGTGCCTCATGGGTGGCTTACTACAACCAGGCTATGTCAGGGTACCTCAACTATGTCACCATCAACGTGGCAGGATTGTCCTCCAACTTCTGTGCCATCTTTGAAGCCTGCGAGAAGTTCCTGCTGAAGAACAAGGAGGACCTGATTGTGCGGCTGTAGGACCTCTAGTGCCATGGCACTCCTGCTGACAGATAGACAGACAGATGAGGTGGTGGAAGGGGACATGGGATAGTGGTGCCCAGACCCTGCCTCCCCAGGGATTTGGCCCAAGTGAGGTCCCACGGGCTGAGGTAGAGGGCATGACAGTACTGCCTCACCCCTTACACTGACACATCATGTCTTTTCTTCTTCTTTTCCTTTTATTTTTATTTAGAAAGTTTATAAGCTGATGTACAGGACTTGGTTTTCTAGTTCACGTAATGCTACTTGAATCTTTATATGATCCAGAGTCTTCCTAAACCAGATTTTTTTTTTTTACTTCATGGGGGAAACTGGTTCTCTTCAAGGCAGCAAAGGTAGAGGGGGGGCAGTGATGTGGAGAAGGGGCCATCCCCCTCCCTGGTGCAGGGATGGCCTGGTGGAGCATTCCGCTCCGCCCCACAGCTGCCCAATGCTGTTCCTCTTCCTAAAGGCAAACAGCCCCTGCTGGGCTGAAATCCCACCCTACGGAGGTGTAGAAGGAGTGGCAATAAAAGTGCCTTAAAAGAAACTATATCTACATGTGCTGTGGGTGAGTGTGTGCTCCGGGGGTTCGCTGTGTGGTTGCCCAGCCAGCAAGCATGGAGTGGGCATCCTGCATCTGCAGCAAACTCTGGCCAGATGCCCTTTTCCCAGATGAGCATGGGGATGGGCTGCTCAGGGTCACTGTTAGTCACCACTGGAGAGCTGCTGCCTGGTGCCAGCACTGCCTAGGGTCTCAGGTGGATACAGGGGGGTCCTTTGAGGCAGGATTGTGCATTACAGGAATGGGGGTGTCCAAACCTTGTTTCCCTAAGTCTGAGCAAGGCTGCTGAGATAGAGAGTAGGTGCAGGCAGATGCTGAAACCAAGCCTTTAAGTTTTTGATACCCATCGCTAATTGTCCTGAGCACTAATGACCTGAGTGCCTCCAGGGGTGTTTCCCCCTCCTAGGTGCTTTGGCGCTTTTTCAGTGTCTGCAGCAGAGGATGGGGTTAGGACCATTGCAAAGACCTTGCTGCCAACCTGCTTCTCCCTTAGATGCTCTGGGAAAGCCACTGAAATGCAGCACAGGTGATTGTGGAAGTGTTGCTCATCAGTCACACCCCCAGGGGATGTCTACCCTCAGCCAGAGGCCAGCCAAGAGCCCCCTCACAGGCTTTCCTGGGTCACATAGCCATAGGTTTGTTGGTGGCATTGAGGTTTGTGAAAGGCTTGCTGCCTGCTGGGAAGGGAACGAGTTCCAGCAGCCCTTGGGCATGCAGATCTGCAGGCAGAGCAGGTTTCACGTGGCCCTGGGGCGGCAGCTGTGCCCTCGACTTTTCTAGCAGATCCCCGTGAGCTTAACTCTGAGCAAGGGTTTTTGCAGAGCTTAACCATGAGCAACTGAAAGGTTGGTGGTTTTACTACTTCCTCAAAAGTGAAGGAGGAGGAGCAGGCGCTGATCTCTTCTGTCTGGTGACCAGTGACAGGACCTGAGAGAATGACAGGAATATGCATCAGGGAAGGGTTAGGTTGGCTATTAGGAAAAGGTTCTTCACCCAGAGGGTGGTGGAGCACTGGAACAGCTCCCCAGGGAAGCAGTCACGGCACCAAGCCTGATAATATTCAAGAAGCATTTGGACAATGCCCTCAGACACACAGTGTGAATGTTGGGGTTGTCCTGAGCAGGGATAGGAGTTGGACTCAATGATCCTTGTGGGTCCCTTCCAACTCAGGTCATTCTATGATTCTATGATTTTAAGTGATGGTGATGCCAGGCTCAGGGTAAGATGAGGTAGTGGGGTACCAGAAATGGGCACAAGGTCTTTTCCAGGCACCCCAGGGTGGTTTTCCCCAGCTCTGCAACACCCAGTCCCTAGAAAGGTACTTTGCTATCCAATTTCCCCACCTAGTTTATAAGCAGAAGGAGGTGCCTGTCCCTCTCCCGCAGATACTGGCCAGTGGCTCCCACCCCTGGAGCTGGCTGCAGCCATAAACTCCTAATCTCTGCTGGATCTCTGATCATAAACATCTCCGTGCAAGGCCTGGCATGGCGCTGCCCTGACCTCCCCTTGCTGTGCTATCTCCACCAGATAAAGCTGTCTCAGGCTGAACATGGTACAAAACATTCAATTTTTATAGAGCATTCTTATCTCTGGAAACTCCAAGCAATCCTGCCTTTTTATCACCGAGATGTGAGCCATCCTTTCTACTTATCATTAGAAATTGCTGCTGCTTGATTAAGTGCAGGGAATGATGCATTTGCCTGAACATTAAACTTTAACTGACCTCTTCTCAAGTGTTGTGCTTTTTCCTGCTGCTGGGCCACAGTCAGTCCTTTCCTGGCCTGGCTGGGTCCCTGGGGTGCAGGGTCATGGAGCAGGAGTGACCTGGGGGCACAACAGAGAGCTGTGACAGTGTGAAGCATCTTGTGTTTTACAGGCATTTGGGAGAAAATTGCGGTCCTGCAGTGTCTGCTGGCCCTCAGGTACAGGGGAGTGTGGACAGCAGGACTGGGTGGCTTGGAGCATCCCTGGAGCATCCATCTCAGACACTGGAACAGCTGCCCAGGGAGGTGGTGGAGTCACCATCCCTGGCGATATTTAAAAGACAGGTAGATAAAGCACTTAGGGATGTGATTTAGCAGTGGACAGGTACGGTTGGACTCCATGATCTTAAAGGTCTTTTCCAACCAAGTGATTCTATGATTCTATCTCCAACCACCTTGTCCCACAGCCAGCTCCCAGAGGAGGATGGACCTGGTGGTGGGTGCGCTGGAGCCTGTTGGGAGCAGCCTGCCCTTACCAACCTTTCCCAGAGCCCCCTTCCCACCAAATGCACCAATTTAGCAAACAATCACTGTTTTTATCCTAAAAATAAGAAATCCTAGCAGGGTGATACTCCCTGCTCCAGGATGTGGCTTCATTGCAGGAAACCATGCAACCGCCTTGCTTCTCTTGGCTGCTAATTCCTGCACAGAGGCAAACAATTTGGAAAGGCAGATCTGAGACCCCAGGAGTGGCTCTGTGCCTGCTGCCTGCAGTGCCCATTGCTCCCCTCCTGCATGATGCAGGCAACAAAGCCCACTGAAAGACCACGGCTGCCTTCCTCATGCTCCTGCATTGTGCAGCAGACACAGCTGCTGGGGGATGGAGCACAGAAGCAGCCCAAAAAGATTTTGGTAAAGAAAAGACCATGAAGATTTGTGGGGATTTATAGGCCAGCACTCCAGGTGGGATGCAAGTGCCTTCTCCAGTGTGTGATGCTACCACCATGAGACAGTTTCAAGAACCTGATTTTACAGATATCTGAATAAATACCTTGGAATCAATATATAAAACCACAGCATATATTTCTCTATTTTGCAGGGGGAGTGGGATGCAATTAGATGGCAATGCCTCTCAAGGCCGTCCTCGCTGTAATTCATGCCCGAGGTGGCCAGCCAAGGGGAGGAGGAGGAATAAAGCAGGTGGCAGAATTGATGGGCTGCTCCCAGAAGCTTTGTCTTAATTTCCAAAATGCTTCTTGTAGCTGAGCAGGGAGCTCCTTTGAAGCCCCCTCCACCTGCCACTGTCCGTGCTTTCATGCCTATGCCAGTGTGGGGTCTGGGGTGGCAGGGTGAGGCCGACAGCTGGCCCTGCTTCTTCAAGCCCACAAGCTTTTTGGTTAAAGTATGCAGAAGCTGTTGCTGGTTTTAGACCAGGGGGACTTTTCCCTGACCAAGAGGTCTCTTTGATGCCCGCAGCGTGGGCAGGCATATTTTTCAGGGCTTTTCCTTTTCCCCTTTTATTGACTTTCTGCTTGTTCCCGCTGCCAGGGGTCAGACAGGGCTTTGGCTGGACTTTGCTGAAAGTCCACACACAACAGCCAGTTACTAGGTGCTGATGCAGGGCCCTGCCCCCGAGATATAAAGGGTCTGAGAATGGGGTTTGCAGCTCAGTTGGGTGCGTGGTGGTGGGGCTGGGACAAGGCTGTGCCAGCTCCAAAGCCCTTCCTGAATAAGTGGGTTTGCGAAACTAAACTGTTTGCTGGATCAAGCAAGGTGACAGCAGTAACAGCAGCTCAGCACTGAATTAGGGGTGGCTTGGCTGACATGGAGAGACCCATCCCTAGCCAGGAAACCATGCCAACTGACACGGAGCCCTCCAGCAATGTCAAAATGCTGCACCTGGTTTTCCTCTCCACCTCCTGGGGAATGCAGATCTGGGTGACCTTTGTGGCTGGTAGGTTGCGGTCCGTGCACATGCCATGGCTTTCTGGCTGGGGGGAAGCCCAGGGGAGGGGTCTTTGCCCCAGGACCTACCTGTTGTGCCCCCTTGCAGGGTTCGTGATGGGCAGCCACCTCCCTCACCACATCTTTGGCTTCATCCAGTGTGAGCTCTTCCCCTACTACTTCCACATCAGCTCTGTTTGTGCCTTCCTCAACCTGACTCTATTTGCCATGTACCACCCCAGCGAGCTGCTCAGCGATGAACAAACCACCCAGGTAGCCTCCTGCTTTGTGTCCTGACTGTAGCCCAAATTCCTTCCTCTGTGGGATCCCGCTCCATTCTGCTCCACTTAGGTTGGTTTGCAAGCAATGATGAAGTCCACACATGGCTCTGATGAAATGAAACCAGTTAGCATCCAGATTGCCACGAGCCTTGTGCATGAGAGGAACTGGGGGAAAAATTTAATCCAATGCATGTGTGAGATGTTCACGGCATGTGTTGCTCTCCTACAGATCATCATCATCTTTGCGTTGCACAGGTAAGTAAGAAGACTCCCAGCTGCTGCTGCTTCAACTGCAGCCAGTGTTTGGCACTGCCCCAGGTTTATTTCAAGACCACATGCAGCCTAGCATAGAGGAGACCTTCTGCAAGCCAGCTGGATTTCTTTTTAAACAAATAATCCCTTCATTCTTCTGTGCTGCTTTCCTGGAAATTTCCCCATGTGCCAAGATTATTTCTTCCCTGAAGTGTGCAAAGTACTTTTATTCAAGCAGAAGTTCGCTGTCTGTACCTGGGCTAGCAAACAGCAACCCCTTGCACAGGATTCCTCATTTCATTCTTGCTCACGATAGTTGATGCACCTTCTTGCCAGAGACGTACTTCTTAGAGAAAGGAGAACCCTTTACAAATGCCAAAACTGTTGGAGTCCCAGCTTTTACAAAATACCTGTGAAGATTAAAAGGAGTCCTTTGGCTTCCTTGTAGCTGGCCAAGCATCATGCAAAGTGAGTGACTTCACCCAGCTCAATACAGAGTGACCTCCCAAAGGCCAGTGACAAGCTGTCTGGCTGATTAGCAGAGCTGGTCATAGCCAGGCCTACACACATCCAAGGAGGAGCATTTTATGAACAAGCTCTTCTCCCAACAGCTACTTCTAATTAAAACAGCTGTTATTATCCCTCTGAAAAGAGGCCTCTCTTGCAACTGCTCTTACAGTCTGAAATCTGAGGGCTTATGCATGCTGAATTTTATGGAGTGACAGTTCAGACACAGCCCAGAGCAGGGGACCTAGAGCTCTGCTCCCACTGTGACAAACCAAGCCACTCGTGCTGCACAGCAGACTCTCTCCAGCTAGCTACAAGATGTGCAAGTTAACAGCACAGGCTTTACAGTAACTTTTTGGCTTCACAAACAGCAAATTCTTTCTAAATAACTGCACAACACTTTAAAGTCAGTTTCAGAGTGAAACTATGCTGCATGCTGTGTTGGGGGCTGCTCATGTAGCATTATTAACAGAGAGCACATTATTAACCTTCAACATGCTCTCTTTATGTGCTGCTTTTCTTTTTCTAAAGTAGCACTGTGTAGATGGAACTTGAAACGGCCTTTTTTTGCTGCTGCTTGTGTGTAGCACAATTCCCCTTCCAGACTCCATCGAGTCCTGGAAAGAGTAGGTGGCTAAAGCCAGGGACAAAATCCATGCAGTTCCACTAGTTTACACCCTCCCCACTTAGCGATGCCAAGAATTAGGATTATTAAATCAGAGAACAACCAGCACTTAAAGCTCAAAACTCATACTTTTTGTCTTTGTACTCTTTCTGGACATGAACAGGTACAGCCTCACCTTTGATGCTGCAGCACTTGTAGCAATGTGTGTTCTGGGTTCACCTTGTACATTTCTGCTCTTTCTTCATCTTCAAAATAGAGCTGAAAACAATTGGGAGAGTTATTAAATGCTTAGAACACATGAAGGCAAACTACTAAGCTGTTGAAAGTCCAGTAACAGCGCACTGTTTAACTAGACCACACCAGAGGTTTATCAAACTTCTGTACTCGAACTGTGTTGGATGTTAACCTCAGCAACACAGAAACTGTTTTGTGTAAATTCCAACTCTTCCCTGTACAAAACAGCTTAGCTTCTCATGGCAGTGGTAGCAGGAAGGCAAAATACACTGGTTGTTCCTGTGCTTTACAGAAAAGCAATCCAAACCTATGAGCTGCTTTTTAACAGGTGAAATGCAGCAATGGCATGAGCTAAACCGAGTAAGTTTGAAGAGCACATTTAAGAGATTCAAATCCAGCAACTGTGCCTTAGACTGTACATACACACAGAGCTACCATCCAAATTTTTAATCTGGTAAAGTACACAGTCAATATATTTTTGGACCTGTCTGCTCACTGCAGGAAGGGCTGTGCTGTTGCCTGGCACATGACACTGAAGTGGAAAATGAAAAACAAACATCTGTATTCTTCTAGGTACAATTTCTGAAAAATCCTTCAAACCTGCCATAGTCACAACCAACTTGCATCCCACATGTGTTAAAGCCTTAACAGATATATATTGTCTTGATGGGATTAAGTGTTTAAGCACCATCAGTTAGATCTAAAAATAATATTTTCTGATTTGTATTGAGCAACTTCACAACAACGCAATTAAACTGGTAGCCTACAAGCTTGATGGTCTAAATTTTAATTATTGTTACAAAGATGGGAATCCAAGCAACATCTTTAAATACCTTCTATCAAATACAACATAAGTGGAAGATGAAAAAGCATTCATTTTCATTAATGAATTCTCTGTCCATGTCAGCACATCTGGAAAATGTCTCAGTTAATAAATGAACGTAGCTCTCTGAACGCTTATTCCACATTCGTTTATGGTAAACAGGTAATGATGCCATTGCTTGCATACGTTCAAAGCTGCTCAATATCACTCTAGGAAAAAAAAACAAAACCAAAAACCACCAAAAAAAAAAAAAATCACCAAACCCAAAACCAACCAAACAAAAACCCAAAACACAACAACCCTTAAATAGAAGGAAAGTCAAACTTCTCACCTCAAGATTGCTGGGAAGGTATTTTCTTTCTGAATCCCAAGGAGGTAACTCAGCAAACATCACCATTAAGTGATCAATAGACTTAAGAGCCAAAATACACTTGGTTAGCTTGGGTGAAGTGTTCAGCTTCGATAATTTGTACAGCCGTATTTGAATGACAGTAAAAATACTTTCAAGTCTATTATCTAATTTGCTAATGTAAGTTTAGATCACTGATAGTTTGTTCCCTTCAAACTCATTGCTTTCCCTATGAGACAAAGGCCCTGGTATAACTCATGCTATAGGTTTTAAACCAGTGCAACAGCAAATTAACTTTTCATTTTCACACTGAAAAAGATGTCAAAACAAATAACTTGCATTTTGTCTAAAATTGATTTTCCTTCTACATGGTACCATCAGCATCACGCTTCATCAGATCAGAGTGCTCAGAATATGCTTGTGTGTCAGAGGCTTGTTTATTTTGGTACTTGAGGAGCACCAGTGGTCAATTTATCTTAAGAACCCATTTTCATGGTCCTTTGGCCATGAAAAGACGCAGTGAACACTACCTAATAAGAACCACAACTTCTTAATTTGCTGACACTTTAATTTTAAGCCCTAAATTTATTAGTAGATCTGAGGAATGCACATCTCCACTCAAAAAAGTTACAAATTCCTAATTTTTTTAACATTGCAAGATCAGAAATGGAAGTTAACATCAAGAAAAGTGGAATTCCAACCTTGTCAGTCACTTGCTTACAGTCTGAAAGGTCTGCAGTGCTTCAGCCAGGCCTGCTGTAAGCCCTATGGAAACTATGGCACCACCAGTGGTTATGAGAGGTTCCTTTTGGAAGTTTTTTATAAGTCTAATATTCCTTCTGAAAGCCCATATTTGGAGGGCTTTGAAACAGCACCTTAACAAACCTCTGAAATCCATATCTGTGGATGGGTCACTGGTATTATTGGCCACCGGTCTAAGCTTGCACTGCAAGCCCCTTTAATCACACTGGCCAGATGACATGTTCCTCTGCACCATAAATTTATGTAACATAAAGATTTTGGCCCTCATATGTTAAAGCAGCATTGGTAAATCATAGAATAATTCAGGTGTGAAATGGCCTCAGGAGGTCATCTAGTGCAAGCTGCTGCTCAAAAGTGGGGTCAGCTATGCAATTAGAAATCTAGAGCTACTTCATTAGCATGGCAGTGCTTCACTTGCTGTCTGTTCTCATCTACTCAAACATCTCCTTTATTCAAGAACGCTGCTGACACTGCATTTACCTGGAGTTCTCATGAAAAGCTGCAATGAAGTCTGTCTGCTCATGCTCAGGGTACAGAAAGAGGACAGGCCAGTTCAGGTTGCCATCAGCATCTAAGTGCACCTTGGCCCTCATGGCATTGTCACAGTGGAAGCCATCTAAGGATATCTCAGCAAGGCCATCCGATATTTCCTCACCTTCATTTGAAGGCTCAAAAACCAGCTTGATATTTCTTTCCTAGAAGGAAGGAGGGAGGAAGGGAGGGAGGGGAAAAAAACCAACCAAAACCCACACAGGTATGGTGGGGAAAACAAGAGCAAAAAATAGCAGTTGGTAAAAGGACAAATTTGTGTCATTATTATTATTGGTAAGTCAGCTCTTAAATATGCCATCAAAAGCCCTCCTACAGTATCAGACTTGGGTGACTGGTCTTCCCAGTAGAATCCAGAACCTCATCCAGACACCCAGATTCCTCAGAAAACAGATGAGGAAATGTGGAAATCCAGAGAAGCTCATGTCCTGAGAGAAGAGCTTGAGAAAATGTGGGGAAAGGGATGCATCTGAAACCCTATTCTTTGGGACCTAGTAGGCATAACTTCAGGGAGCAATTACATGCATCAGCTCCCAAGAACATCCACTCTTTCAGAAAACTGAAGCCCACTCTTTCCTTTGGAAATAAGACTGCAGAAGAGGAGATTGGATTTATATAAGAGCCAAAAATATTTTAACATAGCCCAAACATTTGCTGAGGAAGGAGAGGATTCAGGACTGATTCTCTCCTCCACCTTACTGGATGGTTATCTGCTATCCTTCCTCTGAAGTAGTACTCATCAGCAGCAAAGAAAGCAAGATTCCCTGGGCCAGCATTCTCTTGGATGCTCAGCCCATGTCCTAACCCTGGGTTTGTATTTCACATCCGTTACCTAAAATATGCAAACTGGGAGCTGGGGCTACAGCCACATAGATAAGGAGAATCATGATTTTAATTCAATTTTTTGGCTCTAGTCCTCAAAAGCTTGTGTAAGAGAACAACCTCTTCAAGACAAACAAGAGAGCTCTTTAAAAAAAAAAAAAAAAGAAACCCAAGAAAAACAAAGCCCATCACCGACCCACCTTTATTGCTGCAAACAGAATTTCCTTTTGATGCTGCTCTTTCTTCTCCATCACCTTTGCTTTCCTTGCATCCTGCTCCTCAGTTTGCTGCGTGTAAGAAAGGTTGTACCATGGTCACACAGAGCAAGTCAATGTCCACCACTGCTCTACCCTGCCAATGAGTGGAGAAATCAGTTCAGATCTCCAGAAAGATCCCCTCCAGCTCTTTTCCCTACACATCTTAACAACACACACTAAGAAGAACCACTGCTCAATTCTGTTTGGGGATGTTCTACTACACAGAAACTTGTACAGAGCACTCTTTGACCAAGAATCCCAAAGTGCTTTTTGACACAAAGTAGGTGACAAGCATCCTAGAGGCTTGACTGCCTTCATATTTACCTTTAATTTGTCAGCTTTAGCTCTCATTTCCACAAGCTTTTTCTCTTTTGAATCTATTCACAAGCCCTCCTCACACCATGCTATTGCTTCAGAGAAATTCTTTAGCTCCATGTAACAGAGAGCTCCTGGAAGGATTAAGATTTTAAGTTTCTAATATTGGAGTCAGTATAAAACTACTACACAAAGTGGTGGTTATAAAAACAGCAGTAGCCCTAGTGCTTTCAAGAGGCACCCACAGCAGCACATGCTCTTGTCTTGCAAGGTCGTGTTTAATCACAACTTCCAGCAGGTCCATTCAGCTGTGAAGAAACTAAAATATTTCAGCAGCTCTTGTATCCTTTGCTCATCTAGTCACAGACATGCTAGAAGTGTCTGTTACAAGCAAAATCTTATCATTATAATGAACATATCAGTATTTGTCTTCATAAGAAAAAATAAAGTGGCCATTTCCGTGGAATGAAAAATGCTGGAGGAGGGGTGGGAAGAAACAAATCAAAGAAACTAGTATTGTGGCAAACAGCAAAAGTTATGCTGTGCTCCACAGAAAAAGGTCCAGTGCCTCTTTGACAGATATAGAAGCTGAAGAGCAAGGAACAGAAAGACAGTGTTTTGACTGAAAATTCAAGGCAAAAGGCAGAGCTCTGTTTTGGGGAGAAACAGCAATAACAGAACAAGAGGAAAAAAATCTTGTACAGTAACCACTTCTCTAAAATGAACACTGTCTGGAAACAAAGTATGATGCACACTGGCAGTAATTTAAGGTTTATAAATACTATTTAACACACAGAAACATGCAGCCAAACAAAGCAACATCTAACACACCCTGTTCTGGGGCCTGTAACAATAACAGCACAGTAAGTAAAACTAACACACACAAACCTTTGTTGAAATGATGTTCCTTGTGCTCCATGCAGTAACATGTGCTTTAACTCTTACCTCTTATGATTGCTTTGAGATGAGTGGGCTTTAGCTTTTTTGCTTGGATGGCATCATTGAGAGCAGAATGGTAGTTACCTATAAAGCAAGCAACACTGCTCAGAATCTTTCAGTTATATTTAAAATCCAAGCAGATCCCAAGGGGACAAAATAGCTTACATGGAGACTATAACCCACTATTTCTACAATCACTGTGAGATGAGTGGAGGAAAAGCAAATTAAGAGCAAGAAGCAAAAGGACAGGAACAATCATGCAGGTGAGAGGCAAGTAACATGACTGTGAGCAAACCACCTCCCACCTGCAACATGCAACAGCATTAATAGGCCAAGAACACCTTCCCTGCTGTATGGATGCTGTTGGTAGGATGGATGATAGCTTTAAGAGGATACAACCAGGACAGAGTGACAGAATATGTTGCTTCCACATATTTTTGAGGCCAGGGCACTCCCCTGCAGTTCAAATCACCCTATCAACCTCTTCAGCATCAAAACCCACTGGCTTTGCCCTCTCCTGGAACCAAGGCTTGAGCTGCAATGAGCAAAGCACAAACCCTGCTCTGAAGTGAGCCAGGTCTCTGGAGTTAAGGCATCTTTTTCTCATGAGTAAGCTAGTTACTATGGTGTATCACAAAAAAAGTAAAGGAAAAGAAAACTGCAAAAGGGAGGAAAAGCAACTCTGGATTGCAGAGCCCCTTGCCAGCCCTGCCCAAGGCAGGATGGCCACATCCATTACCCAGGTGGAATTGTGTGGCCGCCCTGTTTGTGTGCAGCACAGCATCCAGCTCCGGGTCCTGGCATCTCCTCCTTTGCCCCTCGCTGTAGGCGATGACAGCCCTCTTGTAGTCCTTCTCCCTGAAGTATGCATTCCCTTTGTTCTGGTACATGCCAGCCAGCTCTGTGGGGACAGTGGGGGACAGGTCCTGAGCTGGGGGAACTGAGGGTGAGGGGAAACACAGGCCCTGAGCCAGGGGAGGTGGGGAGGGATAGACACTGAGATGGTGGGGGGTTGGGGGAGGGGGGGGAGGGAACAAAGGCCCTGATCCAGGGAGAATGAGCAATGAGCAGGGAGAGGGACACAGGCCCCGAATGGGGTGGGGGTGGATGAAGACGACAAGAGTGGACAGGCCCTGAGCCGAAAGGGGACAAGAGGGGGCAGGCCCTGAGCCGGGGGGGAGGGGTGTGGGGTGTGCTGGGAACAACAAGGGGAGTCAGGCCCTGAGCCAGGGGGACACACCAATGAGGACAAGGAGGGACAGGCCCTGAGCCGGGGGGAAGGGGGTAGAGGGGGACAGGCAAACAACAGGGAGGGAAGGAAACAGGCCTTGAACAAGGAGGGGCAGAACAGGCCCTGAGCTGGAGGGAGGGACAGGGGATGGGCCCAAGCAGTGTGGAGGGGATCCGAAGGAGAAGGGGGGTGAGCAATGGGCTGAGTGTGGGGGGCCAAGCTCTGAGCAGGGCGGGGGATACAGGGTCTGAGCCGGGGGAGCCTGAACGGGGACCCTGCTGCCCTCCCCGGTCGGGCCGGAGGGGCAACCCGGCACCCCCCGGCCGCCCACCTGCAGGGTCCCGCTCCTCGTCGAAGAGCAGCGACTGCAGGCAGGCCAGGTCGGGCTGCCGCGCCGCGTCGATCTCGGCCGGGCAGCGCTTCATGAACATGGGGATGGCCTCTAGCTCCTGCGGGCACACACAGTCGGCCCGGCCCGGGTCCCCGCCTCACCTCCTCCCAGGTGTCAGGGTGCAGCACGCCCCGGTACCGCGGAGCCCCTCCTCCATCATGCGGTTCGTTCCTTCCGCCCGCCCCTCGCCGCCGCCGCCGCAGGGTGCGGGGACATCTCCTGTGTGGGTTGCACGTGGAGCCGATCCTGCCTGGAACAGCGCCACGACGATCCGAGGGCTGGAGCACCTCTGCTATGAGGACACGCTGAGAGAGCTGGGGTTGTTCAGCCTGGAGAAGAGAAGGCTCCGGGGAGACCTTAGAGCAACCTTCCAGTGCTTAAAGGGGCTACAGGAAAGATGGGGAGGGGCTCTTTATCAGGGAGTGCAGTGACAGGATTCAGGATAAAGGTTTTAAACTAGAAGAGGACAGATCTAGATTAGACATTAGGAAGGAATTTTTTCCTGTGAGGGTGGTGAGGCACTGGCACAGACTGCCCAGAGAAGCTGTGGATGCCCCATCCCTGGAAGTGTTCAAGGCCAGGTTGGATGAGGCTTTGAGTAACCTGATCTAGTGAGAGGTGTCCCTGCCCATGGCATGGGGGAGGTGGAACTGGATGGGCTTTAATGTTCCTTCTGATTCAAACCATTCTATGATTCTATGACATGAGAAACATGAGGAAAAACTTCTTTACTATGAGGGTGATGGAGCACTGGACCAGGCTGCCCAGAGAGGTTGTAGTCTTCTTCTCTGGAGGTATTCAAAACCCACCTGGACACATTCCTGTGTAGCCTGCTCTGGGTGACTGACTCTACTTTAGCAAGGGGGTTGGACTGGATGAGATTCAGAGATCGCTTCCAACCCCAGACATTCCATGATTCTGCAATGTGATGACCCCCTCAGCTCTGGGACAGGGTCACTCTGGCCAATTAGCAATAACATTGCCTGGACATTTCTACCTCCAGGCTTTGCACACACCCACATTTCATGTTTCCTTTTTATTTTTTCTTGCAAAGACTTTCCACCACCCCAAGGCTGCATCACCTAAACTGCACCATCGCCACTCAAGCTTGGCAGATCCCAGCATCTCACCAGACAGATTGACCTGCACGGCTGGGGTGCAGATGTCCGACATCACTCTCTACCTCATTCCTGCAGGACTGGAGTGTGGATGCCCAACATCTTACCTCACCTCAGTTCCTATGGATTTGCATTGCTATGGCATTTTCAAAGTGAGAGTTCACCCCTCTGCTTTAATTAACATCCACCTTAACAGAACCTGGGTATCTCCAAAGAGAAGATACAAATGAAAGAGAGGCACCCTCCTTCCTCTCCTCCTTAAAAACCCTTATGTTGAGAACTTGACACCTGAAAAGGTCAAGGGAAGCCCTCCCGTCTCCCATCCTGCAGCCTCATCTGTTGCATGTGCTCCACACATTGCCGCCCCCTCTGCCTTGGGTGGGCAGTGAGGCGCTGACATTGCCAGCGCTCCCATGGTTAAACCAGGCCACAGCTGCCAGTAAAAGCAGCTCACTGGGGTCTGTAGCCAGAGGGAGAAATGCCACCAGGCCCACAGGGGAACATGGGCTGACCCTGGCTTGCCCTCAGCATAGTTGCAAGACACCCAGCTCTGACCTGAGCTGGATTTGGCTCTGCCAACAACCTGCACATCCTTGAAAGGGAACTGGGGCTTTTCAGATACACTTAGGGTAACAAAGATGAGTCTGAAGTATGGGGTGTTTAAGAGACTTGCACTTTACTCAGCAACTCACTGACATCTTCCCTGGTGAAGAACAAAACCTCACCGGCATTGTGGTCTCAGACCTCAAGTAGAGGAGGATTCTCACAAACCCTCTTCCCAGCTACGACCACGTAGGGATAAACCAGCTTGTTGGCGTTCTTTAATCTTTTGCCAATGGTCAGCTGTGTCCGGTCATACAGTGTAGGAGACATATTATATTAACGAGGAGCATGGTATTCTTGAAGGGCCTTGAACAGTGAGATATGAGGGATTAGGTGGTGAAGAAATGGAATTGTTTGCAAAGAAGTGTAAGATCTAGAGCAAGTTATCTAGCAAAAGAATGTTAAACTTGCTTCTTGCAGCAGTGCGTGATCATGTATAAGTAACCAATCACAAGTGTAACTTAGGCGCGTGGACAGCTGTATGTATCCAATCATGGAAAAACATCCAGCATGTGATAGAACTCTGAAGAATATAAAAATGCAGCCTTCTGACAATAAAGGGTCTTTGATTCTGCATCGGAGTCTGTGTGTCGATCTCCGCAAATGGTGACCCTGACGTGATCCGAAGAAGTCCGAAGAATCAGGAAGGACAGATCCAGGGATCAATAAAGTACACCTACAAGAAAGGTTGCGTTTGGGGAAGCATCTCAGCTAAATGATCATCCCAGCCAGTGGACCTGAGCAGGACAAAAGACCCTGGGGCTTCAATCACCTGCTACAAAGGAATCAGGTGAGCAGCCAAGAAACGCGATGGGAATTAAGGTGTCAGTGTCAGAGAAAGAAGAAGTTAAGATGATAAAGCATATGCTAAAGAAAATAGGAATTAAATATGAAAAACAAGCTCTAGAGTTATTATTAGCCTGGCTTAAAAATAATGGAATGCCTGTGGAATCTCTGTATGTTTTTGATATCTCAACTTGGAGAAAAGCGGGAGATTTGCTTTTTGAAAAAGCTTCAAAAGGAGATGTAAATGCTATGCGAATTCTAACAACGTGGCGATTGATTTATGAGACTTTAAAAGATTTACAGGCTGAAAAACAAGCAGCCCAACCCACACAGAGTAGCCTCTTGGACGGCTATACTCCCCCCAAAAAGCCTTTGTCAGGAGTAATTTATGAAAAGGCATTAGCGCCTACAAAAGAAGGTTTTATCTCAGAGGGTACTCAGACAGATGTTAGTGATGAGGAAAAAGATCAGTCCTTGTCTGAGCAGCAATCTGAATGTGCTACAATGATATCGCATAAAAGTTTTAAGCAACCGAAGAAAAAAAGAGTTAAACGTACTCAATGCAAAACTGGAAGTGACAGTGACAGCAGCAGTGATGAAGAAAAAAGACAAAAGGTTAAAACTTTAGGTGATAATGAAGGGGACAATATTAGGAACATATGGAGAAAGATAAAATTAGATGCACTTAAGGAAGGAGAAAAGGTGGATTTAGCTTTTCCAGTTATTCTACAACTGAATCAACCACCACAATATCAGGCCTTTGGCAGTTAGTCAAGGAAGTCAGGAAAGCTGTTATGCAGGATGGATTGCATTCACCCTTTTCACAAACATTGTTGGAAAATGTATTATGTGGACAATTGGTTACTCCGTATGATTGTCAGAAGTTAGCATCAATTATTTTAACCCCCACACAAAAATTGTTATGGAGAGAGAAGTTTATGGAATTTGCAGAAGTGAAGGCAGTGGAAAACTTAGGACGCCCACAAGGAGACCCGTTATATGGGGTAGGAACAGATCATTACACGGGGGCAGGTCTGTTTGCCGACCCACAGGCACAATCGAGGCTGTTGCCAGATATTTTAAGAGAAACGGGAAGAATGGCACTCAGAGCACTTTTAACTTTACCCGAAGTGGGAAAACAGCCAGTCTCTTTTACATCTATTCAGCAGGGAAACAACGAGCCCTATATGCTTTTTATAGACAAACTGCGGAGTGCAATAGAAAAGCAAATTGAGCATCCGGAAGCCAGAGAGTCGTTATTACTAAAACTAGCCCTAGAAAATGCGAATCCAGATTGTAAAAAGGTATTAATATCTTTACCTCGTAATGCAACCCTGGTAGAGATGGTAGAGGCAGCAAATTGTGTAGGCACGATGGAACAACACGCGACTGTATTAGCAGACACCTTCGCAACAGCAATGAGACCTTTAGGGGCAAAACGGTGTTATAACTGTGGGCAACAAGGCCACTTAAGCTATCAGTGTAATAAGAATTTGCAAGGACATCGAAGAAGTGGGCCCCCAGGAAATCAAATGCCAGGAATTTGCCCATTTTGTCGTAGAAGTCGACACTATGCCAATCAATGTCAATCTCGACTTGATAAAGATGGTAACCCTATTGGGCAAAAGCAGGGAAACTGGAAATGCAGCGCAAGCCAGGGTCGCGCCAAGATACAAATGACCCTGAGTTCCACAACCCAACCCCAGTCACAGGAAAACGATACTCCGGATGCTTGGATCAACTCACAGCAAGAACTAGTGGCGGTGCCGGAATGGATGTCATAAGTGTCCAAGATGTCACCTTATTGGACAGTAGCGTACATAAAATACCTATCAATGCGCACGTTCCGTTAGGACATGGCCTTAGTGCTTTATTGTTAGGATGATCTAGTGTCACTTTACAAGGAATTTTTGTATTACCTGGGGTGATTGACTCTGATTATACTGGACCTATAAAAGCTATGGTATGGACACAAAGTCCACTTGTGACAATTAAAGCTGGGACTCGTTTAGCACAATTGGTACCTTTTTACAGCAACACACCTCGTGCCGAAAATAAAAAAAGAGGAAGTGGAGGATTTGGATCAACAGGGCAAGAAAAACAAATAATGTGGGCATTAGAAATTCAAAATCAAAACCCAAAGATGATGGTCACGGTGACCTTAAATGGACAATCACACCAGTTAGAAATGTTAGTAGACACAGGAGCGGATGTTACTGTCATTTCAGAAAAGGACTGGCCACAAGAATGGCCTGTTGTTATTCCACAAGGAACTTTGACTGGAGTAGGAGGCAACGCAACTACTAAAATGAGCAAATTCACTGACGTTTAGCATGCCAGATGGATTAGTGTGTTCAACCAGGCCCTATGTAACTCAAATACCTATGAATCTTATGGGAAGAGATATGTTAGGCCAATTGAAATGTGTTTTGTCAACCGCTCCAAAAAAACATTTTTAATAATGGTCACTGATCAGCGGCCTGTACTCAAACTGCGCTGGAAGACAGAAAAGCCCGTTTGGGTAGATCAGTGGCCTCTAACAACGGAAATAGTCGCTATCCTACAACAAGTAGTACAAGAACAACTACAAGCAGGACATATTCAGCCATTAGTTAGTCCATGGAACACGCCACTATTTGTAATACCCAAAAAATCTGGAAAATGGAGACTACTACACGATCTGCGACGAATCAACGAAGTAATGGAAGATATGGGCCCATTGCAACCAGGTTTACCATCACCAACAATGATACCCAAAGAATGGAATATACTAGTGATAGATCTGAAAGATTGCTTTTTTACTATTCTAATTCATCCTGACGACCATATTAAATTTGCTTTTTCAGTACCGACTGTGAATAAACAAGGACCCGCACAACGTTATGAGTGGGTGGTATTACCACAAGGAATGAAAAACTCACCAACAATGTGTCAAATTTATGTAGATAAAGCTTTAAGACCTTTTAGAAGTAAACATCCACAACTTTTGGTATACCATTACATGGACGATATTTTAATAGCAGGAAAATAGAATCTGGAAACTGTTAAACAAGACTTATGTCAGTCATTAGAATCTTTTAAATTACAAATTGCGCCAGAAAAGGTACAAAGTGTAGCACCATGGAAGTATTTGGGATGGAAAATATTAGACAGCACAATTGAACCTCAAAAAATATCAATCAGAGTAAATGTTAAAACACTTAATGATGTGCAAATTTTGTTGGGCAATATTAATTGGGTCAGGAACTTAATAGGGATAGATAATCAGACTTTACAACCATTATTTGAATTATTAAAAGGAGATACAGAATTAACAGCTCCAAGGACCTTAACCAGGGAAGCTGAACAAGCCTTACAGAAAATAGAACTAATGCTAAGTAAAAGGCAGGCACATCGTATGGTGTTTGAATAACCTATACAAGTTTTGATTGTTAAGAATGATGTTCAACCTATATGAATAATAATGCAATGGATTGAAAATGAACCAGAAGCAGATAAATTGAAAATTTTAGAATGGCAATTTTTGCCTCATCAGCCTCAAAAGACAATAGTGACTCGATTGGAAATGTTTGCTCAATTAATAATAAAGGGTAGAAATCGAATTATTGAATTAAGTGGAAAAGAACCTGAAATCATTATTATTCCTATGACAGAGCAATATTTACAGTGGAGTTTACAAAACAGTGAGGCATTACAAATCGCTTTAGCAGAATTTACAGGACAGTTAAAAATACATCATCCTGGTCATAAGTTGATTACCTTTTTAGAACAGCAGTATTTAGAACCTAGACCGAAATGTAGTAACATTCCCGTAGACGGACCCACAGTCTTCACAGATGGAAGCAGGAAAACTGGAAAAGCAGCTTTAACATGGTTAGAGAATGGACAGTGGAGATCCCAAATTGTAAATATACAGGCATCTCCACAAATAGTAGAATTACGAGCAGTAGTGGAAGTTTTTAAAATATGGCCTAATAAACCAGTGAATATTGTTACAGACTCAATTTATGTGGCTGGAGTGGTGCAACATCTAGAAAGATCATATTTAAAACAACTGAATCAGGAAATTTTATTTCAATTAATGAAAGAGCTCTGGATTTTATTAAATGCTCGAGAACATGAATATTATGTATGCCACCATCGCAGTCATACCAATTTGCCAGGATTTTGTGCTGAAGGAAACAGACGAGCAGACCTACTTACTCAACCAGTTTTTGTCTCCCCTGTTCCAGATCTATGGCAACAGGCTCGCATTTCCCATGAATCTTTCCATCAATCGGCGAAGGTCTTAAAAAAACTGTTCAAATTGCCAATTTCTGAAGCTAAAGCAATAATTCAAGCATGGCCCGATTGTCAACGGGTAGCCAAAGGACCCGCCTTAGCTGTAAATCCAAGGGGTCTACAGTCATTACAATTATGGCAGTCGGATGTAACTCATATTCCAGAATTTGGAAAATTGAAATATGTGCATGTATCTATTGATACATTTTCAATGGCAGTTTGTATGACAGCACTCAGTGGTGAAACTTCCAGACATGTACAAAGCCATTTTAGACATCCTTTTGCAACACTAGGAGTTCGCTTACAGATAAAGACCGACAATGGTCCTGCATATATCTCACATTCAACAGAAACCTTCTTTAGAAAAAGGGGTATAGAACATATTACAGGCATACCACACTCCCCAACAGGACAAGCTATTATTGAACGAACACATCAAGTGATAAAACAATATTTACAAAGACAAAAACAGGGGGAGTCTGGGGAATCACCAGCAAATCGATTGATGAAAGTACAATATGTATTGAATTTCTTGCGCTTAGCAGGAGAAGATACAGTACCACCAATTGTGAAGCATACGCAAACCATGTCAACAGGAATGTCAGCATTTGATGAAAAGCTCGTGGTGTTAATAAAAACCAAAGAGGGCAAATGGGATGGTCCATTTCAGTTAGTAATGTGGGGGCGAGGGTATGCTTGTGTCATTACAGGTTCTGGGCCTATGTGGATACCTGCAAAATGGGTAAAGCCTACAGTAACAAACAACTCAACCGATTTACCACTGCCTGGGTCTTCAACCTAACTCAGGCAACAGCTGCAGCATTTTCGATGGTCACGCAGCAGAGAACAAATGTGTAGATCATCATAGCCAACACAACAGGACAGGACTCGATATGCATCCCCGGAAAAACTGTTTTCTACTTGCCTGGATGGCCTGCCTACAGACCAGTGGCCCATGTCAACATCGCTACAGAAAGTGTTTTTCCAACGTCATGGCTGTGTAATGTTTAATTATAGTGGGACAAATCAATCTTTTGTAAAAAATGTAAATTCATCTTTGGGGATATATAGAAATAGTAGTAAGTGGTGTGATTGTACAACGACAAACATGTCGGAGATCGTTCCATTTAATATAAGGGAAGAGCCCTGCAGTTTAGGCCCTACTAACCTTACTAACACTAATACTAACACTAAATATAACTATAATAAACTTCACCTATCACCACGATCATAGAAGCAAGCAAACAACACATATGGTATAATAAGTGAAATATTCTTGGAAAATGGTTTAATGGTTTAGAATCTTAGATGATACGCCTTTTAATGTTAGTTTTGTTGTGTTTAATGGCTTTTATATGTGTTTTGATGTGTGTGTTGTGTGTGGTGCGATGTGTGCAGAGGCTGATTGATGGCGCCATGAGTGGAGTTGTGTTGGTGCAGATTGAAAACAAAAAAGGGGGAATTGTAGGAGACATTTTATATTAACGAGGAGCATGGTATTCTTGAAGGGCCTTGAACAGTGAGATATGAGGGATTAGGTGGTGAAGAAATGGAATTGTTTGCAAAGAAGTGTAAGATAAAGATCAAGTTATCTAGCAAAAGAATGTTAAACTTGCTTCTTGCAGCAGTGCGTGATCATGTATAAGTAACCAATCACAAGTGTAACTTAGGCGCGTGGACAGCTGTATGTATCCAATCATGGAAAAACATCCAGCGCGTGATAGAACTCTGAAGAATATAAAAATGCAGCCTTCTGACAATAAAGGGTCTTCGATTCTGCATCGGAGTCTGTGTGTCGATCTCCGCAATCCAGCACTGAGTCATTGGCAAGGTGGGGCTGCGCTTCAGTGAGGTCGTTGAACAGCTGCTCCAGCAGTGCAGCTCCATCCTCCTTTTCCTCCTTGCTGCCTCTCTTAGGGGTAATGAAGCAGAGCTGGTAGGGCGCTATGAGGTGCAGCCAATGGATGCAGAGAGCATCTGTAGAGAGCACTTTGATGGAGGCCGCAAGGATGTGAGTGACACCCAGGCCATAGCAACCCATTTCTGCCAGCTGAGGTTTGTTCTCAGGGGAATAAAAGATGGCTTTGGAGATGGAGGAGTATTTGGTACCGAGGTAAAATGTGTGCCCCACTTCAATCCCTCTGGTCTGTGTGAGTTTTTCCCCACATGTAGGACAAGAAGTTTGTTCCCCATTTAGCGTTTCCACATTGGCTGCAAAATGTCCATCCGGGCACAGCACCAGCCTGTCCTCGCCAATGTCTGCTGGCAGCTGGAACTCGTGGGACATGGTTCCACCAATGTTGCCTGTGGCCGCCTGCACTTTGACAAAGGGAAGGCCCAGGCGGTTGAAGAGGCTGTGGTAGGCATCACAGACCAGGTTGTAGGTGTGCCGAGCCGCCTCTTTGGAGGCGTCAAAGGTGTACATGTCCTTCATGTAGAACTCCCGGCTCCGCAGCAAGCCAAAGCGGGGCTTGGGCTCATCCTGGAACTTCCTGGTTACCTGGTAGAGGCGCAGCGGGAGCTGCTTGTAGGAGAGGTTGCTGTGAGCAGCCACCAGCTCCGTCACTGCCTCCTCGTGTGTGGGGCCCAGGCAGTAGCCCTTTCCGTGCCGATCCTCCAGCCGGAAAAGCTCCGGCCCCATCTGCTGCCAGCGGCCGCTAGCACGCCACAGCTCCGCCGAGCTCAGGCTGGGCAGGTTCAGCTTCTGTCCCCCCACGGCCTGCATCTCCTCGTCCATCGCCCGGACGAGCTTCTCCATGGCGCGCACGGCGGGCGGCAGGTAGCTGTAGCAGCCGGGGAGGATCAGCCCCGCCTGCAGCATCAGCCTCTGGCTGCGGCAGCTGGGCTCCCCGGCCTTGGGCTCCCACCCCGCCTCGCCGCCCGCCTCCAGGTTGAGCGGCTGGAAAAGCTGCGAGAGCAGCAGCCGCCGCTTCGCCCGTGCCGGGGCCTGCAGCCCTGCGGCCGGGCCCGCAACGCCGGCAGCCGCCACCTCCCCAACAACGCCGCCATGGCGAGGGAGGCCGCATCCAGGACCCCCGCACGCGCCCCGGTGGACCGGCGTCCGCCCCACCCCCGCAGCCAATGGGAACCGCAGCCGCTGTCACCTGGGCTGAGGCTTCCCCGCACCCGGCCGAAAGATGTGAGCGCGGCTCTATGGTCCCGTCGGCTCTGGGTGGGCGCCACCTACTCAGTGACTGCGGCGGGAGGTGCGACCCCTGCACCCCCCCGCGGGGTCGCTGAGCGCCCTTGTCTGGATGACGTGTGAGCGGGGGGGCGGCCACCACCCGCTCACGTGTCACCAAACACCCGGCAAGGGCGGGAGCAGGAATCCTTCGCCGTCCTGGGGCTGGGGATATGGCTGGGGGAGGCCACGCCAGGGTCTCTGGCTGAGAGGGGGCACCCCAGAGTCTCTAGGTGAGAGAGGGGGCACCCCGAGGTCTCTGCTGCCTGCTCGGGGCGGGAGCTGGAGATTCAGAGGGACCTCAGCAGGCAGCCAGCCACGGGCCGGGGGTGGTGGAGGGTCACCTCCAGTGCCAGGGAACAGCAGAGCAACAACAGGGCTCTTCCACGGGTAACACCACGAGAGATTTGTCTGTTGTTTTTTTAATTAACAAAGTTCTAGAAAACTGAGAAGGTCCTGATAGCTTGTGAGAGACACAGCCACTCTGCAGAGCCTGTTGCCACCCCCACAACTCAGAGGAACAGTGACCACTCGGTTCATCCTGCCCTTGGAAGTATCATCGGCTCAAACGGCAGCTTCACCAGCTCCATCCTCTCCTAGATGATCATGGCTTTGCAGAGCTGGATCACCTCCAGTTTGTGGTTCTGCAGATTGCCCTCAGACCTGCTGCAGCCCCTGCCTTGGGGATTTCTCCTCAGCTTTCTTAACCCACTGCTCCACCTCCTGAATCAGCATTTTGTTCTTCATCTTCTTCTGACCAAAGAGCAGGAGCAGTGGCTCTAGGAGGCACTGCAAACTCTCAGTGGAGACCGCATCATTCAGTTCAGTGGCCCATTTGAAGCATTTGATGGTGTTTCCTGGCTTTTAAGCCACTAAAGAGCTGCATTTTGGGGATGGTGTAACTCAGGTCAAACTCCATGGCTTTGTCCAGGAGTTCCATCCACGAGAAACAGTTCTGGTGCAACATTCATGCACATGTATTAGTAATAAATAAAAATAGAGGGAGAGCATGACAAAATGGGACTGTCAGGAGAAAAGAGACAGACACCAATGACCATTTCCGAAGGTGACATTCCTCGTCGGGTCTGGGTAGAGGAGTAACTAGGTGTGACTGACCTGCTCTCAGCACTATGTCCATAGTGTACATGCAGGGCTGGAGTCCTGCTGCAGTCCTTGCGTCTAATGGCTCCAGGTGGCTCTTCACTTCCATAAGCTCTCTGAATTCCCTCCCAGCTAAGGCTGATGTTAACCATAGCAATCCCTCTGTTCCCTGTTCCTGCTTTGAGCCCTGCTGCACCCCTCCACCTTCCTCGCTCCTAACTAGAGCAGAGCCCAACAGGAGGGAGAGGCAGCCAAAGGCCAGCCGCCTCAGTCTTTATGGTCTAACTGTAGGGCTGAGAGTTAATGAAAACCTGAAGACACTGCAAGGAGCTCCCCAGAATCTATGGGATATGATGGACCATGTCCAAATTTGTCCTTGGGCACAAATGAACCTTGAGGACCCTTTTGAGGTCATTTTTGGCATGTATGAGCTTTCTCCTGTCAGGCACTGGACCTTGTCCCATTTTGATATGTTCCAGATCATGCAGATAAATCTTCATGTGGATCTGGAGACCAGAGGAAGCTCATCAACTTGAGTACATTTGCAGCATGGATCATGCATCAGGTCAGCTCCTTGGCCATGCCAAGCTATACCAGCGAGCCAGGCCAGCTTGCCCAGCACAGGCACCCCAGTCTCCGACGTGTGACCCCATGGTTAGCAGTACCAGAAAAATGTCGTGCAAGCCCCTGAACTGTTGCTCATCCTGTTTACCTTGGCTGCAAATTTGGTTCTTGGTGACCATGGGGTCCTTGAAAGCAGCTAGCCCTTCTGCTCCCCCTTCCAGGCATGGGGGGAGCATCCCCTGATGTGTTCAGAGATTGAACCACTTGGCCATAGGAGTGTGCTTGAAGAAGGGATAAGAAATCAAGAGACTTTTTCTTATGTAATTTCAGCTTTCTCCAGTCAAACCTGTCAGACAGACGCTGTCCGGCACCCAGTGACCAACTCCATGCTGCACTTTTCAGCCTCCTGCCTCTAGCTCAAAGGAAATTAAACACCTCTGAAGAACATTTGTGAGCACATATTAAAGTACTCCACTAAAGGAGGAGGTTTCACTTCTCTGAGCCTCATTTTATGAAATGTTAAATAATCCTGTTTAAATATAAGGAAGTAAGAATGAGTCCTTATTTTGTTTAAAAATGGGATTTGAAGAAATGTTCATGATTCTTCTATAATGGGAAATACTTGTGCACTTCTTTGTGTAGGGGGCTGGAAATGGGCAAAATCAAGGGACTGAAGGGCACATTTGCAATGCTCCTGTGTGACTTAGGGCCATTAAAGTCATTAAATAGTCATGCCAATTCTGCCAGGTGACTCAGCATCCTGTAAAACTGCCAGAGGGATCTGAGGAAGTCCCTCAGCAGCTCAGTGCCAGAACCAGGAACTGGCCCAGATTTCCTGGCTGCCAGGTGGCAATGTCACTTGCAGACCAGCCCTTTACCAGTTTTGTCAGGCAATTACTTTTCCATGGGTGTTTCTTGCCACAATTAAATAAGCAATGCAAATACTGTCTGGGAGAAGTGCCGTGGCTGTTTCAGAGGCTGGAGGAGCGGGACAGGTCCCTATGGAAGGGGGATCTGTCCATCTCTTGGACCCCCAGGACATTGTGGTGGCCCCAGTGGAGACCTGCCTGTGCTGTGGGCCTGCCAGTTGAGCTGTGGATCCTACAGGACATCCAGTGGCATATGACATATCACTTTGGCCATCTCCTGCTTGCCCAGGGAGTGGGAGATTATCGCAAGGCAGTTCAGGACAGGAGGGTTCTCTTTTGTCATTTCTATTGCCTGTTTGAGCCATAGAAGTGAAATGCGTTTCTGTCAGTGACTTATTGCCTGCTGTGCTGATCAAAGGGACAAAATCATCTTGGATTGATTTGCCAGAGCGGTGTTTTAACCAGGAGGGTTTAAGGCTGTACAAGAGACGCGGTCTGTGGGGAAAGCTGTTTATTAAATCAACAGGCAGGACTGAATGCAGGGCTATGCTTGGGGGTGATGTGCCTGAAAGCATGTGTGTGCTCCTTATTTTTTCCAGCTGTGCTGGGGGAATCTAATAAAGGTACTACTGTCCCTGGAGCCTTTCACCAAACTGCTTGCCTGCTGCTTTGCCAGGGACTGATTTATGCCACTGGGGCCAAACACATGGCCTGGGAGGACTGTTCTCTGTACGTGGCAGGACTGAGGGTATTGTCTCCCATCTGGAGCCTCCTCTCTTCACCTTGAGGCATTTCCAGAAGGAAAAGCAGGAGGATGAGGGAAAGTGAATGAAGGACCCAAATAAGTCCCTAGTGTAGTAGCACCTTTCCAAAACAATTGAAGGGGTCTGTCTTGGAGAAGCCACAGTCCTGGATCCCCACTGGGGTGGTGGAAAATGTTTCTTTCCTTTCCAGCAGCATCCCCAGGTAGCACCGGACCAGGGCTAGGGAAGGGAGGCTAAGGCAGGTGAGAGGCCAAGCCACTCAGTGGCTGAACCTCTCTCCATCCTGCAGAAGATTTGCAGTTTGGGCTTGGGGGCTTGCGGCACATACCAACTGACCTTGGGCATACATTTGCACAGCTTGTATGGTCTGTGAGCCCACTGTGTTGGCTCACACACCTGGCTGACTAACTTTCCTGAGTACTTTCATTCCCTCCAGTGATGTTACTGTAATGACTGCAGGACAATGTTCTTGTGCCTAGTGAAGCAGTAGTTGCAGGGCTTGTATTAGATTTGCCCCTTGGGAAGTTACTGGGGGATATTAAGTTACCCCACATCCCCAGCTACCCAAGGTGCAGGTGCTCCTGGGTAACCCTCAGGTGCTTTCAGAAAGTTCCTCCTGAGCAGAGAACACTCTTGAAAATAAACAACAATGAGAAAAACATGATAATTAAATCAATTAGAAGAGTGCATGTCATCATCTGAGGTTCAGGATTACCTGAAATATAGATACCTACACATCCATCAGTGCTGGATGCATTATACCATGACTTAAGCATTCATAGGAACCAGAGGTGGGTTTTACACAGAGGGAATTGGGGTCACCCTCCTGCTGAAATAATCCATTTCTCCTGCCTGGTTAGTGAGTGTTGGAGGACTTAAAGACTTGTTGGAGCAGCACCAGGGTCCTATTGAAGGTGAACAACCTCCTCTGCTCTTCGCTGCCCTGTCTCAGCAGGATCCAGCCTGCAATGGGAGCGGGTGGCACAGCTGTCGCTGGGCAGCACACCCTGCTTTCTGCACCAAACAGCAGCCCAGTGCCAGGGAATCAGCTTCCCCAGGCCTGGCTTGCTCTTGTCTGAAATGCCACGAGTGTTAAGAGGGCTGGTGAGCCTCTTGTGTAAAGATCACAGATGCAGATCACCTTGTCCAGACCTGCCAGTGCTCACAGATACAGCAAATGCAGCACCACAGAGGATACAAGCACCAAGAGCATCATTTTATTCCCCAAAGTATGATTGGCAGGTTGGGTTGTTGTTTTAAGAATGTATTTTTTAGCAGCCTAGAGGTAATTTATCCCTATGAAAGCCAGGTAAACAGTTGGATCAAGCCCTGAATATGTTGCTTTAGCCAGGCTGGGAGCCCCCATTACAACCAGGATCCCTGCCTTGACCCTGCTGTCTGCTGGCCCTGTCTGCTCCTGGGAGGGGACATTCCCTGGGGAACCAAAATGCTGGGTGTCACAGTGACGGCTGCCATGGCAAGGGCTGCCACCATCCCCACAGCCCCCAGGGACCAGAGCTGCAGCATGGTGCTGCAGGTGCTCCCCGGAGACATGGGCAGGCAGGTGGGGCCACCAGCCAGGCTTGCCTGGATGCATGGCAAGAGCTGGACTTATCAGTATATCAGTGTACCTCTCCTCACCTCCAACATTGTCTGTGCCTACTGGGAAGCAGCTTTTTGCATGGAGACTTTTTGCACATGATGGTCCAGGACACCCAGCTTTCATGGCATGGGACGGATGGGGTGGCTGGAGAGACCATCAGCAGCTGAGCCTCTCATGCCACACCCTTGTTCTGGAAGAGGGGAGGCACCAAGCCAAGCACTAGCACTGTCAAGGGTTTCCTGGATGATCTGATGTTGAAGGAGAACGAGAATAAAGGCTGCTTCAACACCCTGCTGAAGAACCCATGCTGCTCCATGGTGAGGATCTTCCAGGCCACACTCAGCTGGTGCCTGAGGGAGGTGGTCAGGGGGAGCATGGATGTCAGGAATGGCTGGTGTCACTGGCATCCCTGATGGTGCAGCGGGTGCCTGGAGTAGGCATGCATTAGCCCCTGGGGGGATGGATGGCTGGCTCCCTGACTTCATGCAGCTCTTTTTACGAGGAAACAGAAGTGTAACATGTTTCCTTCTGCACAGTACGTGATGGGGGCAGGCTCCTAACAACCCAAAGCTCATTGAGAGATTAGTGTACTCCAGTCAGCCCCCATGCTGGTCATCTGCGAAGAGATTCGACAGAAAGTCCTGCCGCCTCTTTGCTGGGAACAAGGTGAGTGAAATGGACACAGCAGAGAGAGACACACACAGGAATGGTCAGGCTCGGAGCTTCCTCCATCATCATCCCTACTCCATTACCAGCACCCCTGGGAGAGGACAAAACTCTTCTGAGTCAAAGTCAGGGTGGGCACTCCTCACCAGCTTCAGCCAGCTAAATGTTAGGTGTGTCTTCTGAACAGAGCAGCACCCCAGCAAAAGTCCCAGCTGTCTGTGATGGAAGGGCAGACTGACCTCTGGAGGTGCTTTTCTCTCCCTGTTATCAAGGAAACCCAAGTGGCTTGGCCAGATGCCCATCCTTTAGAGAGGAGGTGAGTTTCTCTCTGTCTGCTGTTGCTCTTGCCCAGCACAGGTTGCTAAAGAATAAAGAGGGAATAAAGGCCCATGGCCCAATGTCCTACCAAGTCAAGGGAAAAGTTCCTCCTGTGTACAGCAGCACACTGAGCACATATAGGCAGGTGAGTGTGGCTGGTGCTGGGCAGAGGGCCAGGAGCTCAGCAGTGACCATGTTATCTCTGCCTGCATCCTCAGGCCTTTGCCCTTTTCAAGGGATGCTCTGACAACCCTTCCCATTAGTTTTCCTCTGCATCAGCTGCAATCAAGCGGATGCACTTCACGGATGAGGGCAGCTAGGTTTGAATCCTGTTCGTTAGTATGGCAAACGGTGATCCAAAACTCGCTGCTCAAATGTTGCATTCGCAGCCAGGTCCCTTGGCCCACGGGGATAACAAGTTGGGCACCGCCTGGACTTCTTGAGGGCGAAGTCAGGTGTAGACATCCCTCACCTACAAACCGGACTTGACCTTAAGTGGGAATCTCCTAATGATTATTTACATGCTGCGACCTAATTTGACTTGGCACCGGTGGACGAGCCACTGTTACCTAACTCGGAAAAGGTGCACATACCATGTGTGTGTACATCAATTGCCAAGAGTTCCTTGTAAACTCCCAGAAAGTCATATTCTGCTGCTTGAAGGCCAGTTTATCCTCTAGAAGTAGCACACTGCAGAGCCACTGCAGGTAAGAGCCCTTCCTTTAGTACCCGTTCCTAGAGCTGTATTCATCTTGGCAGCTTCCCCATGGAGAACCAGAACAAAGCCTAAATGATTCAAAGCAGAGAAGGAAAGCTTTAGTCTGAAATAGTCCACCTTGGCTAAGGATGAGGAACAGGCTTCTATGTGGCTTTTGAGATCATTGAGTCTAACTGTACCTGTCCATTACTAAATCACATCCCCAAGTGCTTCATCTACCCATCTTTTAAACACCTCCAGGGATGGTGACTCTACCACTGCCCTGGGCAGCCGTCCCAGTGCCTAAGAACCCTTTTAGTGAAGAAATGTTTCCTGATGTCTAATCTGAACCTCCCCTGATGCAACTTGAGGCCATTTCTTCTTGTCCTGTCACCTGGGAGAAGAGACCAGCATCCACCTCACTACAACCTCCTTTCAGGCAGTTGTAGACAGTCTCCCCTCAGCCTCCTCTTCTCAAGGCTAAACAACCCCAGTTCCCTCAGCTGCTCCTTATAATTCTTGTTTTGCAGCCCCTTTACCAGCTTTGTTGCCCTTCTCTGCACATGCTCCACCACCCCAATGTCTTTGATGAAGGGGGCTGTAAGCGGTTTCACACTGGCTTACCAGAAAATCATCTGGAGCAGCTCTGGGAAGACTGAGCACAAGTTACTGACACTACCACTGATGTGAGATGGGATGATCATATAGTTGAAGCACTGGTTTGAAACTGAGAAACACTTGCCAGCCCCACCACAGGTTCCCTCTGTGAACAGGGAGGTTGGTATTGCTGCACCTCTCCCCTCCTTGGAAATTGAGGAGACCTTTGTTATTCCTTCCCACATAAGGGTAGTGGGAACGTTAAAGAACTGCTGGCTCTCAAGGCACTTCACAGATGCCAAGGTGGCTGTTGTATCTTGTGAAATGCAATTTTCCTGCAGCAGAGATGTAGGCAAATAGTTTGCATCGAGTTAGAGGAGGCAGGCTGAGAGGTGAATGGATAATTAAGCTGTCTGGACTCATTCCCACTGCTGACACTGCGTTGCTCAACAGCCCCAAACAACAATCCTCTTCTCAGGCTGTGCCTTCATTTACCCATCAGAGGAGGGAATCATAAATTCATAGAATGCTTTAGGTTGGAAGAGACCTTTACAGGCCATTAAGTCCAACCTCCCTAGCAGAAGCAGGGACATCTTTAACTTGATCAGGTTGCTCAGAGCCCCATCCAACCTGACCTTGAATGTTTCCGGTGATGGGGAATCCACTACCTTCCTGGTCAACCTGTGACAGTGCCTCACCACCGTCACTGTAAAACATTTCTTCCTTATATCCAATCTAAATCTACCCTCCCTTAGTTTAAAACCATTACTCCTTTTTCCTGTCACAACAGGCCTTGCTAAAAAGGCTATCCTCATCTTTCCTGTAGGCCCCCTTTAAGTGCTAGGAGGCCGCTATAAGATCTCATCGCAGCCTTCTCTTCTCCAGGCTGAACAACCCCAACTCTCTCAGCCTGTCCACGTAGCAGAGGTGCTCCAGCCCTTGGATCATTTTCGTGGCCTCTTCTGGACCTACTTCAACTGGTCCATGTCCTGAGGAGGTTGACAACACAGACTCCGATACAGAATCGAAGACCCTTTATTGTCAGAAGGCTGCATTTTTGTATTCTTCAGTTTATCACGCCCTTGATGTTTTACCATGATTGGATACATACAGCTGTCCACGCGCCTAAGTTACACTTGTGATTGGTTACTTATACATGATCACGCACTGCTGCAAGAAGCAAGTTTAAGATTCTTTTGCTAGATAACTTGATCTTTATCTTACACTTCTTTGCAAACAGTTCTGTTTCTTCACCGCTTAATCCCTCATATCTCACTGTTCAAGGCCCTTCAAGAATACCATGCTCCTCGTTAATATAAAATGTCTCCTACAATTCCCCCTTTTTTGTTTTCAATCTGCACCAACACAACTCCACTCATGGCGCCATCAATCAGCCTCTGCACACATCGCACCACACACAGCACACACATCAAAACACATATAAAAACCATTAAACACAACAAACTCAACATTAAAAAGTGTTTCACCTAAGATTCCAAACCATTAAACCATCTTCCAAGAATATTCCATTTATTATACCACGTGTTGTTTGCTTGCTTCTATGATGGTGGTGAAAGGTGAAGTTTATTATAGTTATATTTGGTGTTAGTATTAGTGTTAGTAAGGTTAGTCGTCCTAAACTGCAGGGCACTTCCTTTATATTGAATGGAATATTCTCTGACATGTTTGTCGTTTTACAATTACACCACTTACTACTATTTCTATATATCCACAAAGATGAATTTACGTTTTGTACAAAAGATTGATTTGTCCCACTATAATTAAACATTACACAGCCATGATGTTGGAAGAACACTTTCTGTAGAGACGTCAGCACAGACCGTTGGTCTGAAGGCACTCCTACTAAACATGTAGAAAAAAGGAGTTATTTGATACTGCTGTGGAGGGATCCATTATACTTCCTGGTGGAACTCATCACGGTCTTCCCCCGTTCAAATCGTGTTGTCCCCTCTCCAGTGGATCCAAACTTGGCCGTATACACTGCGCAGGTATCCACCGTGTCCCAACACCTGTTAAAACACAAGCATATCCTCTCCCCTAAGTTACTAACCGAAATGGACCATCCCATTTGCCCTCTTTGGTTTTTATTAACACCACGAGCTTTTCATCAAATGCTGACATTCCTGTTGACATGGTTTGCGTATGCTTCACAATTGGTGGTACTGTATCTTCTCCTGCTAAGCGCAAGAAATTCAATACATATTGTACTTTCATCAATCGATTTGCTGGTGATTCCCCAGACTCCCCATGTTTTTGTCTTTGTAAATATTGTTTTATCACTAGATGTGTTCGTTCAATAATAGCTTGTCCTGTTGGGGAGTATGGTATGCCTGTAATACGTTTTATACCCCATTTTCTAAAGAAGGTTTTTGTTGAATGTGAAACATACGCAGGACCATTGTCGGTCTTTATTTGTAAGGGAACTCCTAGCATTGCAAAAGCATGACTAAAATGGCTTTGTACATGTCTGGAAGTTTCACCACTGAGTGCTGTCATACAAACTGCCATTGAAAATGTATCAATAGATACATGCACATATTTCAATTTTCCAAATTCCGGATTGCTCTGTCATAGGAATAATAATGATTTCAGGTTCTTTTCCACTGTCTTAGTTTGGATGAAAAAACCCCAACAAACCAACCAAAATATGCTTAAGTGTTTTTAATCAGAGATTGTGCAAAATAGATAACAGTTCTTTGCTACAAGTGTATGTGTGCACAGAACAAAGTCAACAACAAGTGCGATTGAGATGTTAATATGGATCGAGTCCTGTACCCGAGCTCTGGTGGTGCCGGTCACTTTAAGCTGCAGCTCCGTTCCGGGCAGCCTCCTACTCAGCGCCGATCCAGATGGTTATGGATCACACTCGCACTCACTCACACACACACACAGAGGGAAAGGAAAATAAAGATGGGGACATAGAGAATATAGCAATGCAAGCAGAGATAGCAAAGCGTGACTATTCTCTATGCAGCAAGATGGCGAAAGAGGCGGACACCGGAAAATAGCCAGCGAAAGGAATGTCCGGGCAAACGGGACACAACCTCTGCCCTGGTCTCCCCGGAAACGGCCCCTTCCCCCGCCCCCTGCCAGCAAAGGAAGAAAAAATTCCCTGAAAGAAGGAAAAAAACCCAAAACAACCTGAAACTATAACATCCACTTAATTCAATAATTCAATTTCTGCCCTTTATTATTAATTGAGCAAACATTTCCAATCGAGTCACTATTGTCTTTTGAGGCCGATGAGGCAAAAATTGCCATTCTAAAATTTTTGATTTGTCTGCTTCTGGTTCATTTTCAATCCATTGCATTATTATTCCTATAGGTTGAACATCATTCTTAACAATCAAAAATTGTATAGGTTGTTCAAACACCATACAATGTGCCTGCCTTTTACTTAGCATTAGTTCTATTTTCTGTAAGGCTTGTTCAGCTTCTCTGGTTAAGGTTCTTGGAGCTGTTAATTCTGTATCTCCTTTTAATATTTCAAATAATGGTTGTAAAGTCTGATTATCTATCCCTATTAAGTTCCTGACCCAATTAATATTGCCCAACAAAATTTGCACATCATTAAGTGTTTGAATGTTTACTCTGATTGATATTTTTTGAGGTTCAATTGTGCTGTCTAATATTTTCCATCCCAAATACTTCCATGGTGCTACACTTTGTACCTTTTCTGGCGCAATTTGTAATTTAAAAGATTCTAATGACTGACATAAGTTTTGTTTAACAGTTTCCAGGTTCCCTTTTTCAGCTATTAAAATATCGTCCATGTAATGGTATACCAAAAGTTGTGGATGTTTACTTCTAAAAGGTCTTAAAGCTTTATCTACATAATTTCGACACATAGCCCGGACCATTATCTGTTCTTAGAGTTGCAAAACCCCCCAGTGTTGCAAATGCAGTTACTAAATGGCCTTGGATCTCTCGTGCTGGTTCCCGCTCTGTGCTGGAGCACAGACGCTGCTGTCCCAGTAACACCAGCACCGCTCTCCATCAATCCTGTTCAAACACCCTTGGTGTGCAAACAGCTGTGAATCAATTCACATTTCAAAGAGGGACGGTTGAACCCCTGGAGGAACAAGGTGAACTGTAGGTGTTAAGATGGCTGTTGTGCCTGAGACTGGCAGGGCCGATCCCGCGCTGCTCGCTGTTCCGGCGCGTGATTCCCTCGCTGGGGGGTGTGTGGAGAGGGGCAGGGTGGGAGCGCACTCGCTGTGCCTGGGCCGGGCTGCGGCTCTCAGGATCCCTTTGTTGCCCCCCTCCAGGTCCGTTTGTTCGCCCCCCTTCAGTGCTGCCAGGAGGGTTCTGGTCAAACACTACTTTCTGAGTCGGTGTGAAAATGAGCACCGCCAAACAAGGGGATGCAACAGCGTCTCTATCAGGTGGTTCATTGTTTCCCTGTCGCATGGATGTAAAAGAAACCGGCTGTTTGCCCGTTTTGGGTAAAGTTAAGAATGCTCTGGGCGCTGTTCTTCCTGTTGCTCTTAGAATGTCCGGCAACAGCCTCGATTGTGCATGTGGGTCGGCAAACGGACCCGCTCCCGTGTAATGATCTGTTCCTACCCCAAATAACGGGTCTTCTTGTGGGCGTTGTGAGAATAGATATTAAAGATTCATGTCAAAATAACAGAAAGAAGAAAAGGGTGTATTTGAATAATTGTTTATCTGTAGCTGAAGCACCTAATGGAAGCTACAGTCTTGACATCTATGCAAGACTTCACTGTGCGCCAATGTAGTTTTGCAACTCAGCATCATGTATCATTATATCTGTAACCTTGTACGAATGTAATATTTAGCCTTAACAATTAAAGCAATGTGCCGCACTTCATTAGAGGTACTGCTAATCATAGGGAAAATAAGTACATTCCCTAATTGTAGTTATAGAAATAGTAAAGGGATTTATTAGTGATGTAGAAAAGGGGGGATCTCTAGATTTGTAACCGTTCATGTAGAAACAGATTATCTTTTAGCCAAGGACACTGTCAACAAAAGACACTGTCCAGAACCATTAAAGTATAAGGGAGGGTAGGAGCAGGAGATAAAAAAGAACCAAGGTCACCTCTGGTATGTGGCAAGAGCAAGATGGGAAAAGAGCACTACCAAGCATGCGCAAAGCTGAAAGGTAAAAAGTTCAACCCTGAAGATGACTACTTACTTCATCCCCACGACCACCGAAGACCACCACCAGAGGACACTGCGCAAGTGTGACTGGGAGGAGACTTAATTTTAATACGAAGCGGGACAGGTGATGCATATGTATAGGCGTATCGGGTAACCACATGAATATGTACTATTTAACTGTATATAAACTGGGACCAGTGGCTGATGAGTTGGGCATGTTTATGGCAGAAATATCTCCCGTGTCCCCAGCGCGCTGTATTGCTTAAAATTCCCCGTACCCGAAAATAAAGCACCTCGCTGCTGAATTGGACTAGCAGAGTGGTCATTTATAATAAATTTGGGGGCTCGTCTGGGATTCTCTCTTGAATCTCACTTGGGTTTGGAGTTTTCAGACAAGGCGCCTAAACTCATCTTGAGTGAATTGTCTGAATACTCTTAAGTCCGATATCGAGTCAAGGAGGAGTTTTGGGGCGTTTAAGCAATAAAAGGCCATACTGCAGTTATTCCCCATAATTCTGGTGCACACGAAGATCCAAGTGAAGATGACTGGACGACTGGAGTCGTGAGTAAATAGTCCTGATACAGGGGGATTCCCCGGGACTCACTTGGTTGGGGAGAAGAGGGTGTCCTGAGACAGGGGGATTCCCCGGGGCATTGTTGAAGGAATTGTGAATAGTATATGTATGGTGGGGAGTGTGTGAGACGTAACTGAAGTTACGAAGTGAGTGCGGAGTCCTTCTAACCTCGGTTCCACCATCCCGCGAGGGACGTGGCAGGTGAAGGGACGAAGTGAAAGAATTGAGAATGGGTCGTGAATCAAGTAAAATAAGAACTATGTGTAAAAAGGAGGAAATTCCCCAAGATAGCCTTTTAGGTCTCATGTTAAGGGACCGGGGAAAGAATGAGAGTACTAAGAACAAGAAAAAAAGAACAAATGATCAAATATTGCATGAGAAAGTGGACGAAGGAGGAGATACGACCTAACGGACTGTTTTGGCCAAAATTCGGATCATTTGAGGGGTGGATTTGTCAAGCTTTAAATCTGTATGTAAATTCCAAAGAACCTTTTAGTCAGGAAGAAAGTGATTATGCGGCATGTTGGGAGGGGTTAATTTGTCCCACTCAACTATATAAGTTGGAAGAAAAACCTAGTGAAAAACAGTTGGAGGGTGAGGTGAAAGAAAAGAAGCCACCAAAATGGGATCCCTTGAATCATTTACCACCGCCAATTGAGGAGGGACCACTTCCTTTGGCTCCTGCTCCTCCGTACCCAGGAGGAACTCCGTCTCCCTTGAGGCGACGTCGGAATAACCGAAAGAATACTGTAAACACCGAAACAGAGGAAGCGACCCAATTGCTCCCTTTAAGGGAAGTTCCCCTAGGGGGTAATCGTGGCAAAATCGGGTTTGTGAATGCCCCCCTATCAGGAGGGGAGGTCAGAACTGTCCACGAGTACCAGAAACGGTTCGTGTGGAAATTCAAAAGAGAAGATATAGGTGGTAGATTTAATCATGGGAACAAAGCTAAGGAAAGAGTTCCCGAAAGCCAGCCCATTAGGCTACATATTAAGATACTGGAAAGAGTTGGGGGGAGGACCTGGAGGTTCAATGAGTAAAAAGCTGATAATGTTTTGCAATCGGTGGTGGCCCTTTTGAGATAGAGAGAAATGGCCGCTACACGGCACTTTAGACTACAATTACCTTGAATATCAAAAGGGAATGTGGCCCGAGAATGCCGAGGGAAAGCTGCCCGCAGGGGGGGAGCAGGCAGGCGGCAGCTCCCGGCAGCGCAGCATGTAGTACGGGGCAGTCAGCCAGGGACATTCGGGAGAGAGAAATTGAGAATGTTGGAGGGGCGGAATTTAGAAAAACTTGTTTGAGGCTTGGAAAGTATTTAGCAATCGGGAAGAAGAAAAAGAAAAGAAACGGGAAGAAGATGGAAGAAGAGAGAAGCGCACTAGTGGCGGCCTTGCAACAAGGGAATGGTCGAAGATCCCCACTGAGATTAAATCAGTGTGTTTGGTGCAAACAAATAGGACAATGGAGGAGAGAGTATTTCCTCCAGCCTTTGAAATTTAAATTAGGAAAACAATTGGTACTATATAAATTCCTTTATATGCCAAATTCACCAAAGTCATTACTGAGATAAGATTAGAGGCAGAGATAAGATTTGGGAAAGACTACCCCGGTAAATGCTGTTGGGGGGGGGGGTGTATAACCGTTCAAGAGACTACTGTGTGGCTTGGGCTACTTGTTTTTCAGCCCGTAAATCTTTTAAAGTCTCATAAATCAATTGCCACGTTGTTAGAATTCACATAGCATTTACATCTTCTTTTAAAGCCTTTTCAAAAAGCAAATCTCCTGCTTCTCCAAGTTGAGATATCAAAAACATACAGAGATTCCATAGGCATTACATTACTTTTAAGTCAGGCTAATAATAACTCTAGAGTTTGTTCTTCATATTTAATTCCTCTTTTCTTTAAAATATGCTTTATCATCTTAACTACTTCTTTCTCTGATACTGACACCTTAACTCCCATTACGTTTCTCGGCTGCTCACCTGAATCCGTTGTAGCAGGTGATTGAAGCCCCGGGGTCTTTTGTCCTGCTCAGGCCCGCTGGCTAGGACGATCGTTCAGCCGAGACACCTCCCCCTGGACGCAACTTTTCTTGTAGGTGCACTTTATCAATCCCTGGATCTGTCTGTCCTGGTGGTTCTTCTTCAGATCACATCGGATGTTGTAGTTGAGACGGACAAAGAAAGACAATATTTATAGTTCGAAAGTAAGCAGCACCTTTATTGAAAACAACGGCTGCCCTTTTATATGCTCTACATAATATAAACAGGCATGTTATTGGCTAATATTCAACCCTGTTTGCTTAACATTCTTCTGTGCTGACTTCCTCCCCCGTGTTTCCCTGCTTGCACCCCTACAATCCTCCCTTTCTTCTTTCTCATGGTCTTCTTCTCACAGGAATACTTTGATATCACCAAGGTCAAAGCTAACCGTCTCCTTTTCAGGATCCACGGCCTGCTGTGAGCCCCCACAATTCCCCCTTTTTGTATTTGTGCTACAAAAACTGCCCCAACCATTCACTGCAGGGTCCTCTGCAGCAAAGAGATGAGACATGACAATATCAGCAGTACAACTACAATAATTATCAACACAAACAAACCCATCTTTACAATAGATAACAACCAACCAGAAGGATCCCAATCCTGAAAGAATCTGTTCAATCAATCCCAACCATCATCCATTTGTAACTTCTTAACTCCTTCCTTCAATAACTGGATGCTTTTCTGTATCGACTCAGAGTGATCAAATTCATGCAACACATCCCGTCAAAGTCTTCACATCCATGCCCTTGTGCTAACAAATAAAATCAATAGCAGCTCGATTCTACAATGTTGTATGCCTAACACTATCCACATCAATTAATAAACCACTTAAAGCCATTGAAGTGGCATTGGTCTGCTTGCTCAGCCAGCATCCTAAAGTCATTAGTTCTTTAGGGCTGTTGCAACAGCAGCCCCAGACATAAAAGGGGGGGCTAGTACGATTTCTGCTGGTGATTGTCAGATTTGGTGTCAATAAAGTAAGCCGACCAAGGCTAACAACATAACTCTACTTATGTTGCTATTAATCATTCTCTGTATACATTGTATGACACACAGCAAACATATCAAAACATATATATTAAAACTAATAAACTCAAGATTCTTAAACCATTAAACTATCTTCCAAGAATATTCCATCCATTATAACATATGTGCTGCTCGCTTGCTTCTATGATGGTGATGACAGGTGAAGTTAGACTTAGTATTAGTGTTAATAAGGTTAGTAGGGCCTAAACTGCAGGGCTCTTTCCTTATACTGAATGGAATATTCTCCTCATGCTTTGCCCCCACAAATGAAAAGGGAATACCCCTAATAGCAATAGTGCATTATTTGATTTTGATATGTTTGCTGTTGTACTATTGGACCACTTATTACTATTTCTAAATATCCCTAAAGACGAACTTACATTTTGCACAAAAGATTTTTCTGTCCCCTTATAACTAAACACTACACAACCATCCATTTTATTAATCCTAACAACAATATTATTGACAGTGGAAGAACACTTTCTGCAGCAATGTCAGCACGAGCCATTGGTCTGCAGGCAGGTCAATCAGGCAGGTAGAAAACAGGTTTTCCGGGGTTGCTGTAGCCAGACATGTCAAGTCCTGTCCTGTCATGTTAACTAGGGTGATCCACACATTTGTTCTCTGCTGTGTGGGCATCCAAAATGCTGCAGCCATGGTCCAAGTCAGGACGAGGCTAGTACTGGCCATACATTGCATGCTGGTACCCATTGAGGTCCACGATCTGTGGAAACACAAGCATACCCTCTTCCCCAGGTTAGCAAATCACAGGGAGTCGACCACTGACCTGTCTGTAAGTCTTGCACTGTCACATTCACCCCTAGACGTACTCCATTTTGCGTCAAGAGGGACCCAAAATGTCATAAAAGCGGGGGTTCCTGTAGATCATCGGTGATGTGCAAGAAATTCAATACATATTACCTTATTCAAGTGTGCCTCTGGTGGTTCACCCACCATTCCCCCTTTATTGTTTTTGTAAAAAGCGCTTCAAGGTACCATGGGCACGTTCCACAATGCCCTGTCTCGTGGGAGAGTGGGGAAGTCCCTTGACATGCGTCACCCCCGTAGCTGTAAAAAGGATTTCACTTTACTGGAAACATATGCCGGACCATTATTAGTCTTAATCTGCTGTGGAACCCCTGCAATAGAAAAGGCTCGTTGCCAATGCCGAATAGCATCACGCGCTGTTTCCCCCTTATGAGCGGTAGCAATAATAACTGAAGAAAAGGTATCAATAGACACATGTACATATTTTTGTCTACCAAAGTCAGGTATATGTGTGACATCAGTCTGCCAGATCTGAAGAGCTCGAAGTCCACGGGGGTTGGTACCATAAAAGTGTTGCACATGCTGGCCTTGACAATCAGGACATGCAGCAATGATGGCACGAGCATCCCTGTTGGATAAGTGAAACTGATGTTTCAAAGCTCAATACCCCTGATGGTAAAATTGATGAGATGCTATTGCTTGTTGCTTCACATTCAGGGTAGGTCCTAGGGCAACACCAGACACAAGTGCATTGGCCCTAGCATTTCCTTCAACTATAAACCCAGGAAAGGTCGTATGACTTCTAACACGCATTATATAATAAATATGACATCATTTCTGTATCTCTAATCATAAGAGTTTTAAGACACCAAACAAGTGTTCATTAGTAGTGTGTTGTAATACGGCTTTATCCAGACATCACACCACCCAGCTACATAAGCTGAGTCAGTCACTATGTTTACAGGACAAAGAAAGTGCTGAAATACCATTGACACTTCTTGAAGCTCCACAACTTGGGGAGATCCCTCTTGATATTCCATTTCAGTTTGCCATTGCTGTCCATCATGCCAAACAATAGCTGCTTTACCCGTCTTACCTGACCCGTCAGTAAATACTGTGGGACCCTGCACAGGATTGGTCTGGGATAATTGTTTCTGGCCAAATCGAATCTGACTACCCAGTTTAATTAGTGGATGAGAGGGCAAATGATATGTTATTCAACCAGTATATTCCATGAGTGCAGCTTGCAATGTAGTACTGTTGGCAAGACACCACTCAAAATACTCAACCTGAACAGGCATTGTGACAATTTCAGGGTCTCTTGCTATTAATTCAACACAGCGAGCTCTGGGTTTTTGCAATAATCTGAGCTATAAGTTCAAACAAACCAGGAGTTGTTTTCTTAAAGGGTAAAAAGGCCCGTTCCAAGACATGTAGTGGATCTTGCCAATTGATATTCCATTGTGCTATCATGGCAAATGGTATCATGTCATCTATTAAAATAAACACTTGTATTGCCACAGATAAATCAATCCTCCACACATGTTTTTTCATGAGTGCTTGTTCTATCTCTGCTACCACTTGTTTTGCTTCCAGTGTTAAAGTACGGGGTGCATAAATGTCTGTATTTCCTTTTAAAAGTTCAAACAAAGGTTGTAACTTGGAAGAGGGGATTCCAACATAAGGTCGAATCCAATTTATCACTCCTGCTAATTTCTGCACATCATTTAAAGTTTTGATATCTATCTGCAACCTTCATACCCAGATAAAGCCACGACTGTTGTTGTTGCACCTTTTCTGGGGCAATGACCAGTCCATGCTGTCACAAAGACTCACGTGCTTTAGCTTCCATTTAATTTAAAATTTGCAGAGAAGGAGCAGCTATCAAAATGTCATCCATATAATGATAACAATATCCTGAAGGAAATTCAGCACGTACAGGAGTCAATGCTTTCGCCACAAACCACTGACAGATAGTTGAATTTTTCATTCCTTGTGGCAATACCTTCCAGTGATACCTCTTTGCTGGTTCCATGTTGTTTACTGAGGGTACGGTAAAGGCAAATTTTTCCATATCTTGTTCTGCTAAAGGGATAGTAAAAACCCAGTCTTTTAAATCCATTACAACAATTTCCCATTGCATTGGAATCATGGTTGGCGATGGTAACCCAGGTTGTAATGATCCCATGGTAGCCATTGCATCATTGATCTTTCTCAAATCATGTAATAAACGCCATTGTGAAAAATAAAGGTTTGTTCACTAAACCGTTTAGCATGAGCAGGAAAAGGCCTGAGGCCTGACTAAACCATTTAGCATAGCAAAGAAAGGCTTGAGGCCTAGAGATAACGTATAGAGTGAGGAGGGGGGTTTGAAGTGAAATAGTTTGACCAAATATGGTAAAGTTTGTTTACAGTGCGGTGTTAGGGAGAAGATAAGACTCGAGCTGTGTAACCTGATCAGCACCCGGGCAATGGATTGAAGGACTGCCCTAGCCTAAGATAACGCTATAAAAGAAGAGGAACAAAAGAAGAGGGTGCGGTCGTTGGCGGAGCGAAGACTCCCCGGCCGCCCAGCGCTGTTTTGTTTATTGCCTGCTTGCTAAATAAATTTGATTGGCTTTAATTGAGCTGGTTCCTGTCAATTATTTGGAACGCATTTTATGACAAATTGTTGCCGTGACTCGGATTGAGGCTACCTGGAGTGGATCCCGGGTAAAGGGGGGCGCCCCGCTGTGAAGCGGCCCTTACTCGGACGGACCCATCCAGCCCTCGACCCGACGAACCTAAATTTGGGCAATAAACAAAAGAACTCCGGGAATCCCATAATCTTTGTGCACGAAGCCCCGGACGAAGACGCTTGGGACGCGTGAGTACAGGCCGGTTATCCGTTCGGTTGGATCCCTCAAGGAACCTCCAAACGAAGACGCGTGAGACGCGTAAGTAGAGGCCTGTTATCCGTTCGGTTGGGATTGGGTATCCTGAGGTGTGCCGTGTGAGACGTCCAATTGCGGACGAAGCGAATGCGGACCCCCTAGTAGTGCGGTTCCCAAATCCCGTGAGGGACTGGGCCACGAGCGGGGGGAAGCGTGTGTATGTGTGATTAAAGGCACCTTGGAAGATGGGACAAAGGAAAAGCAAGCCCTTTGGTCCCATGGGTGGGGAGGAGAAGGTGAGTCTCCCCAAGATTCCCCCAGGCAGCCCTTTTGGGTTAATGATAACCTATTGGGATGATTACCCCTCAAGAAGAGGAAAAAGTAAAGTAAAAATGATACACAGGAGATCATTTGTATTGGCCAGTTTTTGGCTCATTTGAGGATTGGATTTGTCAGACATTAAATATATATGTTAACTCGAAAGAACCGTTTAAATTGGAGGAAAGTGAGTATGCGGCTCTCTGGATAGTAGCCGAAACTAGAACTGGGTTGTTCCCCTTAAGGGAAAAGGGAGAACTAAACCAAAGAAGACAGAAAGAGGAGAAAATACCTGTATTACCCCCCGCTTACGTCCCACCCGCACCCAATACCCCTCCTATACCGCCCCCGAATCCAGTCCCGGAGGCTACAGCCCCCGAACTTCCCCCAGAATCCGATCAGCCCCCAGAAAATATGGAGTGTGGAAAAAAAAGAAAAAAAAAGAAAAAAAAAATAATTACTAGAAGTCAAACAAGAAAAATGCAGGAACCTCCGCAACTATATCCGCTAAGAGAGGTGGCAATGGGAGGTCCCGTTCCTGGGGTAGGATATGTCGCCGCCCCTCTTAACTCAGGGGACGTGCGAGAATTTAAAAAGGAAATGGGGAGCCTGCTAGGCGATCCCCTAGGGGTCGCTGAGAGGCTGGATCAGTTCCTCGGCCCCAACATTTACACCTGGGATGAGATCCAGTCCATTATGGGAATATTGTTTACTGTAGAAGAAAGAGGAATGATAAGGCGGGCCGGAATAAGATTATGGGATCAGCAGCACCAACATTGACCGCCAGCAGATGTTAAATGGCCATTACAAAGGCCTAATTGGGATAATCAGAATCCAGTACATTGGTTTGAAATGCAAGATCTGAGAAATATTATAATCCAGGGAATTAGGGAATGAGTTCCCAGAGGGCAGAACATCAGTAAGGCCCTTAATGAGCAGCAGAAAAAGGATGAAACACCTACAGAATGGTTAGAAAGGTTGGGAAAGAACTTGCAGTTGTATTCAGGAATAGACCCCAATACCCCTGGGGGAGAGGCTCTATTGAAAACGCAGTTTGTGGCTAAATCATGGCAAGACATCCGAAGGAAATTAGAAAAAATTGAAGATTGGCAAGATCGTGGACTAGATGAACTTTTGAGGGAAGCGCAAAAGGTATATGTTAGGAGGGAGGAAGAAACACATAAAAGGCAAGTGAGAATGATGGTAGCTGTGGTGCGAGAAGGACAGAAAGCAGTCCCACCCCGGAGAGGAAACACCTCTTCCCGCTGGGACATGGGGAACAGGGGACGAGAGAAATCGGTGGAAGGAAAGGGATGGACGTGTTTTTATTGCGGAAAGCCAGGACACATGAGAAAGGAATGTCGGCAACAAATGAAAGATGAGAGGATGTTTAAAGAAGATTAGAGGGGTCAGGGGCTCTATTTGCTGGGGACCAGGAACTTTACAGAGCCCTTGATAAAATTAAAGGTGGGTCCCCAGCAACAAGTAGTTGAGTTCCTAGTGGACTCAGGGGCGGAAAGATCTACCGTCCAGAGGTTACCTCCAGGATGCAAACCATCCTCAGATAAAGTACAAGTGATTGGAGCTAAGGGTGAACCTTTTGAGGTTCCCGTAATTAAAAATGTGTTATTGGAAACAGACTCTAAAATGGGGGTGGGATCTTTATTATTAGTACCAGAGGCAGATTATAACCTCTTGGGAAGGGACTTAATGATAGAACTGGGAATCAGTTTAGAGACAACAAAGGACCAGATACATATTAAATTATGTCCCTTGAGAGCAGTAGATGAGAGGGAAATAAACCCAGAAGTATAGTATACTCCAGAAACTATTGGAAAACTAGATATCGTCCTCTTTGCAGTCACGATACGAGATCCGGAAATACCAGTTCGGATAAAACAATATCCCTTATCTGAAGAAGGAAGACGGGGATTGAAACCTGAGATCGACAGGCTAATTAAGCAGGGATTGTTGGAACCCTGTATGTCCCCATATAACACACCCATCCTACCTGTAAAGAAATCAGATGGGAAGTATTGTCTAGTGCATGATTTGAGAGAAATTAACAAGAGGACGGTGGCCAGATTCCCTGTAGTGGCCAATCCACACACCTTATTGAGCCAATTAGGACCGGAGGACCAGTGGTATAGTGTCATAGACTTAAAAGATGCATTTTGGGCTTGCCCCTTGAGGGCAGATTGTCGAGATTATTTCACATTTGAATGGGAGGACCCGAATACTCACAGGAAACAGCAATTAAGGTGGACTGTGCTCCCACAAGGGTTTACGGAATCCCCTAATTTGTTTGGACAAGCCTTGGAACAAATATTACAAAACTATGAGTTAGGAGAAGGAATCACTCTGGTCCAATATGTAGATGATTTATTATTGGCAGGAAAAGAAGAGGACAGTGTTAAAAGAGAAACCATTAAGTTATTAATCTTTTTTTTTTTTTTTTTGAGCCTACAAGGATTAAAAGTGTCTAAAGCTAAATTTCAGTTTGTAGAAGAAGAAGTGAAATATCTAGGACATAGATTGAATAAGGGGAGCAAGAAACTAGACCCTGAGAGGGTAAATAGAATTTTATCAATCACAGTTCCCCGAACCAAAAGACAGGTCCGACAGCTGTTGGGACTGATCGGATACTGCAGACAGTGGATCGAGAACTTTAGCGGAAAGGTAAAGTTCCTTTATAATAAACTAAAAGACCCATTGGGAAACCCAAGCCTTGGCAGACCAGTTTGCAATCAAATATATGTGTGTTGGAGTTTATAATTTAGCAAAGCGAGTAACGCAAGATTGCCTCACTTGCCAGAAAACTAACAGGAGTCAGTTCAGAGAGAGAGTGCACGGGGGGAGGGAACTAGCACATAGACCTTTTTCACATGTCCAAATTGACTTTACTGAATTACCCAAGATTGGGAGGTATAAATACCTCCTTATGATAGTGGACCACTTAACCCATTTTGTAGAAGCATTCCCCATGACTCGGGCCACAGCCCAAACCGTGGTGAAAATACTTTTAGAAGAAATTGTGCCCAGGTATGGAGTAGTGGAGGTGATAGATTCAGACCGGGGACCCCACTTCACATCTAAGGTGGCCCGGGATATGCTCTCAGCTCTGGGAACTGAGTGGCAGCATCACACTCCTTGGCACCCCCAAAGCTCGGGCAGAGTAGAAAGAATGAATGGAAGAATAAAAGAGCAATTGACTAAGTTAATGTTTGAAACCAAAATGTCATAGACCAAATGCCTCCCCCCTTGCTCTGTTAAATATAAGAACACAACCTCGGACTGACACAGGGATTTCCCCTTTTGAAATGTTGTACGAAATGCCTTATGATATGGAGGCTCCTAATGAACACCCCCGATTACAGGATTTTTATTTAACACCATATTTGACACAGTTGATGAATAGGAGAGAAGAATTAAGAAAAAAGGGTTTATCAGTGCAAAGGCCTCCCTTAGATATGAAAATACATATGATAAAACCTAGAGATAAAGTTCTAATAAAATCATGGAAGGAAACGCCTTTAACTCCTCAATGGAAAGGGCCATATCTTGTTTTGCTCACTACAGAAGCAGCCATCCGGACAGCAGAACGCGGTTGGACTCATGCAAGCCGAATAAAAGGACCAATAACAGATCCGCCTTGGATGGTTATGAGCTCACCAGGGGAATTAAAGCTGACCATCAAACGAGCCCCAACTTCGAGACTGAATGACAAACCCCCCAAAGGAAGTTAAACAGAACTTAGATGAGTGGTTCCAGGTAACTCCAGGAGAGACATTAAGAAGAGTGTCGTTCGCTCCCTGGCACATAAACAGAATACCACATCAAACAGGAGGCGCGGGACTGTATAAAACATCTGACGGGAGACTTTTTGCCCACTGTTGTGAGATGTCGCCGGATATTGCGGATAAGAGACTAATAAGCCGAGAGGGATTTTGGGGAGGGTGGATACCCTGTATAAAACACCCGTGGACGAGTCATGTATGTTGGGTAATTTGCGAATGCGATTGTTGTAAGGATCTTTGGGCCTGCGCTGCAGATAGGAGACAACCGTATTGTAGACATTGTAGACGTTTTTGGGGTGGTCATTTAGATAGTACTGACCCGGTAAAATTATTCTGTGGTTGGGAATTGAACCTTCCGTGGTCTTGGGAATTTAGAACTGTAGACTGAGAAAAGACTATTAAAAAGTGTGCTAAAGATTCGTGGGAAGAGGTCAGTCAACGAGTGGCAGGGGTTTTCGCCTCAAGGAAGCGCCCGTGGTGGGAGAACCCTGAATCCTTAAGTTGCCTAAAATACTTTCCCGGATCAGGGACCCAAAATAACTGAAACCTCCTGAAGATTACCCTTGCTGCCGAGAAGATGAGTAACACCGGGGCTCGCAGCACTCGAGTCGCCGAGTGGAGGCAGAGGGGTAAGAGCAAGTGGAGGAAAGAATTCTGGAAACAAAATTACACTAGCCCTGATCCGGGAATTAATTTTATAAACTGGCAACAGAGCGAAAAACATGCCACTCTAGACTGATCATAATATGGTGCATCTTAGGAATATAGTGTAGTCCCACTAAAGGGAATATACACCAACCTTTTAAATGGAGTCTAATTAGAAGGGAGAGACTCGAGAAAAGGAAAAAAGAAAGAGAAGCACAACAGAATTGGTATGAGAAATGGTTCAACTATTCCCCATGGTTAACCACATTATTTTCTACTATAGCCAGGCCGTTAATGCTTTTAGTTGTGGGGCTTACATTTGGACCGTGTATTTTTAACAAATTAATTAGCATTGTCAAGAATCGATCAGAAGCTGCACATTTAATGCTTCTCCGCGCTAGGTATGAACCTATTGCGGAAGAGGAAGAAGTAGTAGGTAATGCATTTGTGTTAAGTCACCAGGAGCTACAACGGTTTACTGAACAAAATGCAGGAAAGAGAAAAAGGGGGGATTGTGAAAAATAAAGGTTTATTCACTAAACCGTTTAGCATGAGCAGGAAAAGGCCTGAGGCCTGACTAAACCATTTAGCATAGCAAAGAAAGGCTTGAGGCCTAGAGATAACGTATAGAGTGAGGAGGGGGGTTTGAAGTGAAATAGTTTGACCAAATATGGTAAAGTTTGTTTACAGTGCGGTGTTAGGGAGAAGATAAGACTCGAGCTGTGTAACCTGATCAGCACCCGGGCAATGGATTGAAGGACTGTCCTAGCCTAAGATAACGCTATAAAAGAAGAGGAACAAAAGAAGAGGGTGCGGTCGTTGGCGGAGCGAAGACTCCCCGGCCGCCCAGCGCTGTTTTGTTTATTGCCTGCTTGCTAAATAAATTTGATTGGCTTTAATTGAGCTGGTTCCTGTCAATTATTTGGAACGCATTTTATGACACCATTTTCCAGACTTCTTTTTAATAACAAACACAGGTGTATTCCAAGGGCTATGAGAGGCTTCTATGTGTCCTGCAGCTAATTGCTCTATAACCAAAGAATGCAGGGCAGCAAGCTTTTCTTGATTGAGGGGCCACTGATTTACCCAAACTGGCTTTTTGGTTAACCATTTCAATGCCAGAGTTGGTTGTGATACGCCTTGCAACACAGTGACCCCTGTCAAAAATCCATTGTAATTCGCACCCCACATTGGGCGAGACAATCCCTTCCCCACAAATTTAAGGGTGCTGCAGTCACATAAGGCCTAACAGTAGCCTTCTGTCCTTCAGGGTTAATAATGAGTACAGGCTTTGCTGCCATAAGGGTATTGGCAATTCACCCAAGACCCACTACCCCTGAGGTAGTTGAAACCAAAGGCCATGGTTATCTCTTGTTGCGAGATAATAGTTAAATCGGCTCCAGTGTTCTATAGCCCAGACAACTTTGTATGCATAGGAGAGGTGTTGTCCATTATAAGTGTACAAACCATTTGTGGTCTCTTGTCTGACACACTCTGGGACCAGAAGACAAGTGGTTTCCCTGTGGAGCCAAAGCTGCCATCACCTCGAACAACCTGTTCAGACCTAGAAACACGACTTACAAAAGGTACAAGTTGAGCAATTCGTGTGCCTTGTTCAATAGTAACAGGTGGAGTTGCCGTAGAAACCATGGCATAAATTTGTCCTGTATAATCAGCATCAATTACTCCTACATGTACAGTTAATCCTTGTAAAATACTACTTGAGCGTCCTATCAGTAAGGCACTTAATCCTTTACCAATTGGACTCCATGATTTAAAAATTTTTGTAATGCTTTTGACACATAGCCTGGACCATTATCTGGTTTTAGAGTTGCAAAACCCCCCAGTGTTGCAAATGCAGTTACTAAATGGCATTGGATCTCTCATGCTCCTTCCCCTCTGCGCTAGAGCACAAGATGCTGCTGTCACAGTAACACCGACGCCACTCTCCATCAGTCCTGTTCAAACACCCTCGGTGTGCAAACAGCTGTGAATCAATTCACATTTCAAAGAGGGACAGTTGAACCCCTGGAGGAACAAGGTGAACTGTAGGGGCCTGCTGTGCCTGCGGGCAGGGCCGCTCCCGCGCTGCCCGTTGTTCCGGCGCGTGATTCCCTTGCTGGGGGGAGTGTGGAGCGGGGCGGAGGAAGCACTCGCTGCGCCCGGGCCGGGCTGCGACTCTCGGGATCCCTTTGTTGCCCCACCCCCACCCCCCCGGCTGCCCCCCTCCAGGTCCGTTTGTTGGCCCCCCTCGGTGCTGCCAGGAGGGTTCTGGTCAAACACTACTTTCTGAGTCGGTGTGAAAATGAGAGCCGGTAAACAAGTAGATACAACAGTGTCTCTATCAGGTGGTTCGTCGCTCTCACCGTCATCCTTGTTTGCCATATTATCTGCTGCCGTGTGCACCAGTGGCGACTCCTCCTGATCAGGGGGCGGCGGTGCCGACGGTCCAACAGATTGGGCTCGCAAAGCTGCCGCTGCCCCCGTCGCTACCTTTTGTTCAGTTCCTAAGTCCTGTAAGGAATCAGTAACCAGTCCCCAAATAGTTAACAAACTGGTCGCGGTAATCGTCCCCTTCTGTTGCTGTCTCGGAGCCGAATCACCATACACAACAGGAAAAGCCATAGGTCCCATGTCATTTGAGATCAGTGTATCCTCAGTCGTAAAAGGCACGTTAATATTTTCTGACAAGTCCCAGTTCCCCAACTCCATCACTTTATCCTTGACTCGTTTCCAAAATTGAACCGGATTGCATGGTTTTAATGTAACAGAGGCAGGAGGCAATTCCATGTTTGTGGCAGGTTTTTTCAATAGTTGGGCCCTCCCAATTTTTTAGCTCTGGGGTCAGACTGTGTATATTCCAGAGAGTCTCCTGCCACAGTATCACTTTCCTCAGAGTCACTATCCGATAAAGGAGTACTTATAGATGGATTAGTTTGCACCTCAGCTTCAGCTGACTGCAAAGTGCAGAGGAGGGGCAGAAGGCTTAACAGAACTAAAAGTATTCTGCGGCATATCCCGGGGCAATAAAACGGACGGAGCTACCGACCCAGCCTGGTCTCGTGGAAGCACATAAGACTATTTAGAGGTTTGTACATGATTTTTAGAGAAGATCTCATCATCAGAATCATCACATGTAAACAAAGATTGGAATTCAAATGCATCTCTCTGATCACATAGCACTAGCTCCAAAATCACTTTTCAAGCTACCACTGTGCTTTCTAGGGAATAGCCAGGCTTTTAAGAGCTCTGCTCATCTCCATGCTTATTAGGACTAATGAAATTAATCCAGCCAATAATATGAGCCCACTGAATTGCATCCTTTTTCCACAGCGAACAGCTCAAGACTGTTGCTACAAATGGAGTGATTTGATTTCTGCTCCACATTGTTCAGATACCTTGGAAGAACTCACTGCTGTTCTCCAAATATGAGATGGTGCTGGGAAGCAGCTTTTCTGTCTAGTAATTCATTATTTCCACCTTGGCCTTTATAAAAGTGACACGCTTGAAAAAGGAACAGCAGCTACTGAATCTCCTTTGAAGGAAGGTCTGCTGGCATGTACAGCTCATTCAGAGTTCAATATTTCCTTTCAAACGATGCTACATAAAGAAGTTGCACACACCTGTTATGGGCACAGTGGTATTACCACAGTCAAACACCTCCAGGTCCACCAGTACAACCTAAAGTAGAGCTAGGTCTGAGAAAGCAGTACTATGGCAAAGCAGTTAGGCTTTGGCAACTGCCTGTGTACCTGTCCCATGCTGTTTTTACAGCAGCTGGGTGCAAGGATCTTCATTGCAAGCTGTAACATATGGCTTCACTTGAAATAACAACACAAATATTTATATGCAGCTTAGGAGGAATTTAGTGTAATTGCTCAAAATTTTGCAGGATTTTAAAACCTAGAGGTGATGGTGAAAGTGAAATGGAGAGATAGCTGTGTCAGTGGTAACACAGGATGGCCATAGTAGTGTTTATACCAGACTGGAATAATTATGTTAGTTGCATCTGAGTAAGAATGCTAGTTAATCTGCAGTTGTCCTTCAGTGGGGTAGATAACTGAACACAGGTAAAGCTGCAGTGATTTAAAGTCTCTGAAGGGAAACATCTGAACACTGATGTGGGTGAGTGTGGGCTACAGAAGTTCTGTAGGGGTAACAAAAGAGGATTGTGAAAGGCAGCATGAATCAAGACCAACAAAGAATATGATGAAAGGAATGCAGGGCTTTGGCACCTGAACTTCTGTTTCAGTGAGGTTTGGCATTTGGCAGCCTGGATTTCAGGAGAATGCCCAGAAGCCTCTCTCTGGGAAGAGAGCATTGGAAAAGGATCCAGAGCTGTGACCAAGGGGGAGGCAGGAATATCTCCGGCTAAGCCTACAGAGCTGCTGTGAAGGTATTTTTCACGGAAACAGGTGTGGATGTGAAACTCCTCAGGCTAAAGTAGATACTAAATCTTCATCCTTGCTTCTGTGGCTGATGATTCAAACTAGGGATTAATTTTATTAGCGTGAAGTAAGAAGAAATGAAGTAGCTATCCATGTCTACAGTAGTAGCACCTAAATCCAAAATGAGAGTTTGTCCTCCTTGGACCAAATATCACAGGGAAAGAATGAGACGAGGGGAAAAGATCAGGATGATTGGCATCATGAGGCTACATGGAATTAATGGGGAGTAACTGCAGGGTAAAGGCTCAGCTGTAAGGCCTTCATTTAGTAGGGGTGTGTCTTGTGACAGAGATAAGGACAGACTTCAAAGATGCTCCTCCAAAACTGCAGCACGAGGCTCTTCATCTCCCAACTGCCTCCCAATGCCTCTTGGTCTCTTACCCAAACAGCAGCTTTTCTCAGTCATCATTGACCATTTGTAACAATACAATAAGCACAAGAAACGCTAAACACAGCTGCTGAAAAGTAAATATCATTCATTAAGGGACACCACTGTGAAGAGTATGCTGGCTAGATCTTTATTTTAAACAGCCTGTACAACCAAAAATTAAGAGCAACAGCAATTATGCATGTGCATGTGTGACTGATACAGTTACAGCACCCAATCACATCATACAGTTTGCCAATAAATGAAGGACTGAAAAAACAAATACGGTGCATACCTAAAGATCATCAGTACATAAGTATTTGCATCTCCTCTAGCTGTTCTAACATCACCCTTTAAAAGCTAACCAAACTCTTTCTTGCTCTATGCAGATTATCTTACAAGCACTGGGCTAGATCTAAATTGTAGCTTTGCCCCAGGGACAAGGAAATGGCTTGTGTGCCTCTTCCTTCACAGGGGCAGGAAGGCAGGTTGCACCCTGAGAATCAATATTTGCCTTCCTGTATACCCCAAAGCCTGGAACGGTGTAGCAAATGCTCCTGGATCTTGGACACAGCTCTACCTCCTGCCCAACTCCATGGCCTGGGTGGCACCACGGGCACCCTGCATTGCTGTGTCTCCCCTCGGCAGGCTGCTCCTGCTGCCAGTCCCCTGCGCAGGATTTAAAGGAGTACCTTATTTGCACACAATTTGCCCAGCATGCATCACTGAGTAACAGGCCAAGCTTATTCTTGTTACTGCTTTATCATTGGTTTCATCTGGACCATAATCATCCATCTATCAATAAATAAAATCATTGGTTTAGCACTCATATAAAAATTGCATCGCCTCCCACTGGTAACTGCTTAGAACGTTCTGCATTTTATCCCTGATCCTCACAAAAATTATTTTCTTTGCCCTCAAGCTCAGTAAAGTTTAAAGCAACAGTTTTAAGTACTGCTTGGACCAGACACGGGATTGTTTTGGAACCGTGTTTCTGGCTACAGGGTCAAAACATTTCCACACTTCTACCCTTGACTGTGTGAAGTACACAACTGCGCCGTTTTCACCAGCGAGCAGAATAGGGAATTGAACAGTACTTGCTGTTGATTTCCTCTCCAGGTGACTGAAACAGTCCTTTTACAAAGCCTATCCAGCTAAAATGAAAAGCAAAAATGTCACTCGAGTCAAAACCAAAGCCTGTGTGTATCAAAATTCCCAACCAGAATTCTTCTTATCCAACAGCCACTTGCTCCGAACCTTGTATAAATAAAGACTTGACTTCCTTTTCCTACCAACCAGGACAGAACAGTGTGAAATAACCCACATCTTCCTCCAACTGAGTATTTATAAGGCACTGAAATTAAGCAACAACTACTCCCACCCCAAAAATAAACCAAAACAAAACAAAACTCCAAATAAACTGACCCACAACAAATAAAAACTGAAATTAAAACTTGGCTATATGAAATAGCAGCGATTTTTTCAGTAGTCTATGGAGCTAGAACATTGACATTTTGGGGCAAAAACCAATGCACTTTTAACCTAAAAGTAACTTCAAGTACCTAAAATCTCGTCCACTCACACTTCATAATCAAAATCAGTACAAATCTGATAGGCACAAGTAAAAGCATTTTCTTCCCACCTCAATGCTCAGTTTTGAATCTGAAGCCACTGTTAGGGAGTTGAACTGCTCTGTTGAGATTACAGCACAGCACAACCCAAGCAGTATGGTAGCACACAACATCACGCAGCGCTGTGCAGCTGGAAGGTTATGGAGTCATCGCTAAGCTGTCCTACAGGTTCCTGACTGGAGGCAAATTGTGATTATTTTGACTATGCATTCAGCTTTGGCACTTATTTCTGAGCCCTCCTTACCATTTTCACAAGTAATGTTAAATATAGCTAGAGTACACAGCTGGTGTAACTCCAGCATCTTCATCCTTTAACAATTATTTTTCTTATGCTTGGAAATAGGTGAAATCACCTATGTCACCGCATTAGATACAAAGGCTAGTACTTAAGATTTCTTAAAAACAAATCACTGAGTTTGGAAAATTGGTTTTAAAGCATACGAAGAAATACTAAACACAAATTTATGAAGCAGGAATTCATACCTTTAAACATCAACAACAATGAGCTTATTTGGAGAGCAATACAGCTTTTTTTTAAAAAAGGATATACTGACTAGCTATAGGTAAATTCATCTTTCCCTGATTGCTTGATTAGATCATCCAGGCTCAGTGCCTCGCAGCTTTGCAGATTTTGTCATACACTTCTGGAAAGGCATCCTTGCAATTCATTTGCTCCCTCAGCTTGTGGTATAACGAACCATCAAACATATCCCAGAACTCCTCACGGGTCATATAGCAATCTGCATACAGCATCTGGAAACTGGAGAAAAAAATGAAAGGGAGAAAAAAAAAAAAGAGACAGAGATTCAGTACCAATTGTGCCACAAGATTTGAAATAGAGTATTAAAAAAAAATTTGGAGCAAGCTACAAATAGCAAATATTCAACAAAAAAACCCAATCAGAAATGTTTTTTTAAACAAGCAAATATAATTGCTCACATGGATTATGTTGGGACGCTTGGCCACTTATAACTTGTGGATTTTAACATTGCTATGATCTCTTTTCCAAGAGGAGATAACATATAATGGCAAAAAGAGCAGAATATTGCTATAGCCATTCTGGTGAAGGGGATGATGGGAAAATAAAGCAATTAAAATAACTGTTGCTTTTAAAATAGGGTTCAGAACACTTCTTTAGCCATCGGTGTATTGATACTTTCATTAGTTTTGCTACTACAAAGAGAAAAGGAGAAGGACTAAAAAATGCATTTAAAACAGCCGCTCATGTTTACTCATCCTAACCACGTGCAGCCAACTGACAACTTGTATTCTAACAGCTTGTGTTGACAGAGACATAAGTCTGCAGAGAACTTCAATAGTTCCCCCAAATCAAGAGTCTGGCCACTTGCACCAAACCCCATATATGACCTAGATACTCCCTGACAAATACTTTTTTAACTGCTTTCAAAAGCCTGCTTTCCTTTTTCTTGCACTCAAAATCTTTTAATTTCATCTTAAAAAAATTTATTTTTCCTGCATGCTTTCTTACAATCCATGGAGGTACAGTCATGGTGCCTCATGTTAGCCCATGTAACAAAATGCCTTCAAGGCAGATGAGGCAAAACAGTCTTTGACTTTTTAAGGTTCTTTTGAACAGGATATTGAGAATATGTGGTCTGACACAAAAAAACTCAAGACTAACACTATAGCTTGAGAACCAAGAGTGGGAGGGGAGAAACAAAGAGATGGTTACAGAACATGTTCTAAGCTGTCACAGTGAGACAAGGCTCAATTCGATCACTTCACTCAGTATGAGTGGATGCGTGTTCTAATAGAGACATTTTCTTACCCTCGGTTGGAAAATGTCAGTGTGCACAAGCACATAACACTTTGTCTGTAAAGCAGTTTTTAACTAATAACAACTTCCCTGTGCTTGAGCACCCACCCCGTTTGCCAGACCTGGCTTCATCTTCCCAAAGATCAAGTCTGTGCTAAAAGGAACCCATTTTTGTTGGCAGAAGATGTAAAAGCAAAACCAACGGAAATCCTCAATGGCCTTTCAGAAAATGATCTGTGGAATTGCTTTGACCACTGGCAGCATGGTATGCAGTTGTGTGTCACCTCAGAAGAGAACTGTTTTGAAGGTGATCACAGCTGATTTTCTTAATTTGTTAAATAAAGATAGTTACAGGCACAACCTCATTTTTATTTGTGTTGTACCTCGTATAACTGTGAAGGTAAAAGCCTGACAAATCAGAGCAGGCTGAGATGATAAATTTATAGTGTAAATGAAGCACAGCATAACAAAGGTCCCCTTACAAAAATAAATGAAAACATTATTTAGCTGTGGACTCTTCCTTACTGGGCTCTCTAAAATGCACCCAGCATCAGAGTACAGCAGCTACATAAAAGCTCTATTGTTGTGTGTGATTGCAAAACTGTAAGATTAAGCATTTATCATTTCCAAGTGACAGGTAGAGAAGAGACAGAACTTTGTTAGTAAAGAGTTTTAAATTAAAAGCTTAATTTCAAGTCAATTAAAAAAACCTTACAACTAACTTTCAGATGCTTTGTTCTCTGGCAGATCACTTATTGCAGCTAAAAGTCATTTACACTCTCCAAATCATCTCAAAGCAGACTCACCATTGTTACTCAGCCACATGGGATATAATCAATGTTAGACTGAGAAGTGGGTCAAAATAGAAATGTGGATAAATTATACTGATGGTGTAAAAATAGCATGTCCTATGTAATAAGAATCAGGGCAGGGAAAAGGAAGCTATGGAAGTACAAGCTGTGAGGGAGGAAAGACTCTCACCACCACACAGGGACTGCGGGGAAGAGTCAAGGCTGGCCTCCCTGTGCAAGGACACACCCATGGCAAGGACAGGGCAGAGCTGCAGCATGATGCTGCAAGGGCAAGCAGGGAAGCTGTCCAAACTTTCACAGCCTGTGGGATTTCTGGAGGGACTGTGGCAAACTGCAACCAAAACAGCACTTGCTCTGCCCTTGCTCTGAACCGGCCTGAAACAAGCTGGCCTCAGTATGCAAGGTCAGTGGCTGCCTTGCCAAGGGCTGGCCTAGCTGGCCTTGCCGAGAGCGGCCACCAGCCCCTGCTAATGCCGCTCCCGGGCAGCAACTGGTTTAGGTACAGTTAGCACAGACCTGCTGAGGTCTTTCTGCACCTAGGTGCATGGAAGTGTTTTGGTGCAACAAAGGCTACTCCTAGAGCAGCCCAGAGCTGATGGGATGTGCAGGTGACCTGAAGCTGCTCAGCTTCCAAATACACTGCAAGAACTTCAGCTCATTTGTTTGGTTGGTTTTGCAATCAAATAATGAAGTGAAATCATATTTAAAAATCATAACACCAAAATTAGCAAATAAAATTAGTTTTCAATTATTGTGGTGGTTAAATTATTGCAATGTTAAAGCACTGTAGGATTAAGTAACTGTGATTAAACCACATGGATGTAAATTATATGATATTATTACTATTCCAAGGAGCAAGATCCTTACCCATGCACACTTCTTACAAACTTTTCCATTTGCCTCATTGAAGCCCTGGCTTCAAATTGTTTTCTTTTGGGCTCTCCATAAGCTCCTATATCCACATAGAGTTCTGCTTCATCTCCTTTCGGGTGGACCATACCAGGATTATTAGGCAATATGAAAGGACATAACCAAAGAGGGTAAACCTGCAGAGGCAAGATAACACTTCATCACTTATTTTTAACAAAACAATCCTTTAAGCTATCTCTTCTTGGGACTTCCTCCCAATTTAGGATTGAAACTCGCACAACTCTTCCTTTCCAATTATCTTGCTGTGGTTCTTAGTTGCACTTTCTAATGAGCATAACACAAATAGATTGCTCAGAATACATGCTGTGTCCTCCTAGAATTACATCTCCTGCCCCTTGAATATTTGAAATGGAAAAAAACCCCAAACCATCCCTGATCCCAAAGCCCCAACTGAATAAACATTCTGAATAAAAAGAGATCGAGGAATTTTCTTTTCCAGGTCAGTCTAAAATTGAAATTACCAAGTTTTTACTTCTTATATAACTACAAGAAATTCAGAAATAAAAGCAAGAAAGGGAAATTAATTCCCACAGTTGGGGATTAGTGAGACTGCCGGTTATTCTAAGTGAAAGATAAATCAGTTCAAGTTTTACTAAGTGATGAAATGTTTTAGAAATGTTTGCCTTCTACAGAAGTTTGAACTTCACTTTTTTAAAAGTTCTCTTTTCAGAAAGCTGTGTTAATTTCTTCTGTAGCCTTGCACCATAGTCTCGAAAAGCACAGTACTCCCCAGGATATGATAATGACCTTCTACACAAGCGGACTATTATGCCGTAAGACCAACAGTCACAGTCCTTATTACACACAGTCCAAGATTGACTGCATTGTAAAAACACGTGATCTTACATTAAGGTCCTGATGGAAGGTTTGGATAGATTTTTCAAGGCTCTTCATTGGGACCAACATGTCCTGTACAACATGGTGTTGCTCATATAGCTTCCGAATAGCTTCTCCTTGGGTGAGCTTTAATAGAGAGATTTTTGGAGGAACCATCCAGCCAAACAGGTAACGAAAAAGAGTGTTATTGCCAAAAGGAATGATATCCTTTAAAGAGGAAAGAAAAAAAGTTTGACTTAACAATGTCCAAAAGACACTACTTCAGAATCCACAGAGCAATAAGTCAGATTTTTCAATACGTTTAACTGCTGATAGTTTTGCTAAACTACTATAATACAAATATCAACAAGTACAAGAGGCCTAGACTGAAATTAGCATCACAGCCCTGCCCTAAGCTTCCTCTAGTTACAAGAATTATTTTTGGCTATATGAATCTAAACATACTCAGACTCAAATACTTTCAGAGCATCAAGTTCAGAGAACAATAGGCTATTACCTTAAAATAGCTAAGAAAGGAGCACTTAAGAAGCCAAACTTACACAACTCTTGCAAGAATAAACACACACAAGATCAAGTCTTAAAAGAACTTTAAAGCTGTAAAAATTTCAGTACTTCCTGCACAGCCAACTCCTGTTTAACTTCTCCGAGAGCTGAATGGATCCAGTATCTCACTCCAGAGACTCAAAACGTAGCAATGAGAATCTTTCAGAATGCCAAATAAAGTGTTGCATAAATGCATGTCACAACAAACAATTATCAAATTCAAAGTAAGACCTTAGTGTATAATTAGTATTCTGAGTTTAAGCAGGGCAAGTTTTCAGCTCCAATTTCACATTCATGTTTTTTCCACTGTCTGCCTTTGGAAATCTGTTAGTAGCTATAAAACTTACAGCTGAAATATGTACTTAAGTTCTAAATTCAGAAAAGCACTAGAACAGAAATTAAGAGGTTATGATATAACGCCTTACATATAAAGAAGTACCTTTGGATTTATCTTGCCCAAATGCAGGACTTCTAAATTTGCCATAAACCTCACTGGTTTTTTTCTGCCATGAAAGACAGAAGTGTTGCCAATGGGAAGAAGGTACATTGTACCTACAGTGAGAAAGAGCTGAGCACCTTCCTGCAAATGTTACTTTAATTTTGGAACTGGCCTTACTTGGAGCTCCCAGAAGATACTGCGTGTATGTCTATGGTAATAATGTCTTGAGGGAATGTATTCTATTCCAGTCCTGTCAGCTCTCAAATACTTCTCCACGTGCTTGAAGAACCACGGCTTGTAGTAGTTGCCGATTCTGTTTATCTGCAAGAAAATACGCATTCATTAGCAAACACCAACACAGATAACAGTTACACCTTACTAAACAAGATTAAGTACGTCCCCAAATCCCTTTACTGTGAAGAATCAATGTTATACCCTCTGTGACAGTTTCTCCACATGCATGGCTCCTTTTTACCTTTCTTGCCATTAAGGCTTAATTCAAATTATTCTTGCTAAGGCTTGACCATTGTAAGCTAATTGAGAGTCCATGGATGTGACAGAACTGGATTCCTAAAATACTGATCTCTCAACCCATCATTAATCCAAAGTCTCATTATAGTAGAGGAGAAACATTCAGGTTGAGGGATGCAGTGAACAGGTACCATGTCCCTTCTGTAAATGTCCCTGATATGTTTGACCAATATTAACTCTACTAAAAGTTTGCTGAGAAAGAAGTTACTCTGAGTGATTCCAGTTCAAAACAGCATTGTTCTGTATATGAGAAAAGCTACTTCTCTTCCTCCTTAGCTACTGCAATGAAAAGGCTGTAGACTGAATTATTTGCTAGAATAATGAAATCAGGGGGTCACTTCTTATCAACTGAAGAGATTTAGAGTACAGACTCTGTTGTAGTAACAAAGAGTTGTAATTTAAAATTTTCTGATGGACAGATCTAATTTTTAATCCCATTTAAGAGATTGTTTCAATCTTATAATGATTCTGGTTTTATATTGGTATATAGTACAGCTTCAGCTAAACCTTGGGAGTATTTTTTTTAATTTGTGAGAAACTTCCCTTCAGTTACCTTGCTTTGCTCAGGTTCATCAGTTAAGACTCCTGTCATGATGACTGCTTCTTCCAAAGAATACATCAGTCCTTCCACAAAGCTATTCTCCTTTTTCTTAGATTCTTCAGTAAACTTCTCACAAATCTTCTGCAGTCCTCTCACAGGCTCATAATGTATTTTGACATATTTCTTGGCAGGAATCATTTTTATTTCTGCTGCAACCAGGAAACCCAGAGTACCACAAGACCAAGGCACTGCATAAAATAGGTCTGAATTTTCAGTCTGCAAAAAGTATGTCATACTAAAATCACATATCCACACCGATGTCAATGACATTGTAAATGATAGCGAAATAACATTTTGTCTTACTGGTGAACATCTCACAAGGCTTCCATCAGCAAGAGCAAGTTCATAGGCCACGCAGGTATGTTGAAAAAGTCCATAGATATGGGATGAAGACTCGATGCCAGTTCCCATGATCAGACCACCTTATCAAGAGAGGACATAACAAATCAAACAAAACACACTCCAAAATTAAGTTGGTTTATGAGAACAAACCCCCACTTTTAAGCTCTAGGAATGACTTTTAAGACTATTAAAAAAAAAAAAAGAAAAAAAGTGCTTATTATAACATTGTTATAGTTTCAGGGTTTTTTTCTTTTCTGGGGAATTTTTCTTTCTTTTGCCAACAAAGGGGATGCGAGTGGGACGTGAAGGGGTGGGGGGAGGACATTTCTGGGGAAACCAGGACAGAGGTTGTATCCTGTTTGCCCGGATATTCCTCTCTCGCACTTCTGCTGGATCTCTCTCTCTTGCTATCTTGCTGCCGTAGAGATTAGCTGCGTGCTTTTGCTCTGCTTGCATTGCTATATTTCCTCTCAGAGCTGCCCTGAGCGGAGTGCGGCAGCCGCTGCTCTTAAAGAGACCTTCACCAACAGATTTTGGGTATAGAACTCGATTCATATTAAGATCTCAATTATCACTGTATCACAGTATCCTAAGGCTGGAAAAGACCTTTGAGATCATCGAGTCCAGCCTATGACCCAACACCAACATCTACTCGTCATCTAAACCATGGCACTAAGTGCCTCATACAATCTCCCTTTAAACACCTCCAGGGACGGTGACTCCACCACCTCCCTGGGCAGCGCATTCCAATGACCAATCACCCTTTCAGTGAAGAATTTTTTCCTAATATTGAAACTAAACTTCTTCTGACGAAGCTTGAGACTGTGTCCTCTTGTTCTGTCACTGGTTGGAACAATTGTTGTTAATTCTGTTTTGTACACACATACATTTGTAGCTAAGAACTGTTATCTTTTCTGTACAATCTGATTTGGGTTTTTTGTTTTGTTTGTTGTTTTTTTTTCTTTTTCTGATTAAAATCACTTAATTTCTGATAACATATCTTAGTTTTCATCTAAACTAAGACAATTTCTGGCGCCCAACGTGGGGCTCGAGCAAAGAAAGATAACAGTTCTGGCATCAGGATGTGTCTTGTGAGTTTGTGGTCCATACGGATCATACTGTACTACATATTTGCTTTTTGTTGGTACAGAACCATGCCGAAAGGTCTGGCATGCTTAATTCATCTGAGTGCATCGGCTAGTAGAACTCAGACAGCTGTGATCATTATGGAGTTCTTATTTTGGATCTATACTGTTATGGATTCAGTGTCTATGGGTTTCATTTGGAATGTGTTCTTAAGGTTGTACTCCTGCACCAGCTTAATGATAATGATACCTATCCTCAGGGAGGGACATAGGAGAGCGTTTCATCTCAAACTTTTATTCAGTTGCGTTTCAGGTTTACTACAACAGGTTTTGAGAAACTTAACCTCTTGCTAGATGTCAAGGATATCCTGCTTAACAACCTACTTTTGGTGATTTGTTTGCAAGTTAGTTTCATTATGGTCCATCTTGCGTACGAAGCTAGGGACAGGGTTGGTTGGGAATGCACCCAGAAGCACCTCAAGGGAAAAAAAGGAGAGAGTAAGATGCCTGATGTCATGGTAGCTCAGGATATGGTTAAACTCGAAGAACAATCCGAGCTCATGAAAGTTGCCCCTATCCAGAAAAGAAAATATAAGACCAAATCGGTTCGTCCAGTGGATGAGGATGGGGAAGCAGGTCCTTCACAGAGTGCAGACTCAGAACCAGAGATCATTACTGAATCGTTGTCATATGACAATCTCCACAACGTGAGGAAAGACGTTACTTGACAGCAAGATGAGCCTATCCTGACTTGGATGATCCGAATTTGGGACCTTATGGGTGAAAGTTTGCAACTTGATAGTTCTGAAGCCAGGTATTTAGGTGCTCTGGCCCAGGATGCGGGGTATCAAAGAGGCATTTGTGAGGGAATCGAGACTCCTTTCACTCTGGACATGACTTTTATCCAGTGTGAGAGAGAGGTTTGCTTACAAGGATATCCTGCAGGCACATCATCTAAAGACATCTTGGAAGACTATGGAAGAAGGAATTTTACGTCTGAGGGAGATGGCACTACTAGAAATACTTTATGGAAGGGATGGGCAACCCCTCAGCGATCCAGACAAGGTTAGGTGCACACCAGAGATGTGGTGGAACCTCTCATGCAGGGCACCAGGTGTATACTCCCATCACTTGGAGTCCCTGTACTCAAAGGACAACCAAGATATAGTGAGCATCGCAGCAAATAAATTCAGGACATATGAGAAAATGATCCAGGGCCCGGTGCAGGCCCGTGTCTCTGCAGTAGAGACATTGGTTGAGAACATCAACAAAGAGCAGAAGAATTTTAGGGATGAGCAGAAGGAGGAGATTAGGAAACTTAAAGAGGAGATTAAGGAAAGTCTTCAAAGTCTTCAAGTGGCACAAGTGCGAATCAGAGCCTCTGGGGTCAGAGTTGGATGCCTCCCAGCTAGGAGAAGAGGAGAGGCTTCACGAACCAATCTATGGTATTTTCTCATTGACCACGGAGAAGATATGAGATGGTGGAACAGGAAACCTACCCATTCCCTAGCAGCTCGGGTACAAGAATTGGAGGAGAATGAGAGAAGAAAATTGGCAAGAGTAAGTGCGGTGCCAATTTCCCAAGGATCTGACCCACTAGAGGGGACCTCTAAAATGTATCCATCAGAAAAGAGTTGTGATTGCTATAATGAAGACCAGTGTTAGAAGGGCCCTGCCTCTGGCCAGGTAGAGGCACAGGATAACTGTGTCTATTGAACTGTGTGGATCCGGTGGCCTGGCACATCAGACTCACAAAAATACGAGGCTCTGGTGGATACTGGCGCTCAATGTACATTAATGCCATCAAGGACATGTGGGCCCAGAAACTGTTGCTATTTCTGGGGTGACAGAGGGATCTCAAGAGTTGACTGTGTTGAAAGCTGAAGTGAGCTTGACTGGTAGAGACTGGCAGAAACACCCCATTGTGACTGTTCCGGCCGCCCCATGTATCCTGGGAATTGATTACCTCAGGAACGGACCAAAAGGGACATAGATGGGCTTTTGGAATAGTTGCTGTAGAGACAGGAGAGATTAAACAGTTCAAGTCATTGCCGGGTCTCTCAGAAAGTCCTTCTGCTGTTGGATTGTTGAAGGTTGAGGAACAGCGGGTGCCAACTGCTATCACAACAGTGCATCATCGTCAATACCGAACGAACTGAGACTCTGTAATCCCCATCCATAAGATGATCTGAGAATTGGAAAATCAAGGGACGATTAGTAAGGCTCACTCACCCTTTAATAGCCCCATTTGGCCTGTGCGTAAGTCTGATGGAGAATGGAGATTGACTGTGGACTATCATGGTTTGAATGAGGTTACTCCACCGCTGAACGCCGCTGTGCCAGACATGTTGGAACGCCAATACGAACTGGAATCCAAGGCAGCGAAGTGGTACGCCACTATTGATATTGCTAATGTGTTCTTCTCTATTCCCCTAGCTGCAGAGTGCAGGCCACAGTTCACTTTTACCTGGAGGGGCGTTCAGTACACCTGGAACCGATTGCCCCAGGGGTGGAAACATAGTCCCATCATCTGTCATGGACTAATTCAAAAAGCACTAGAGAAGGGTGAGGCTCCAGAACATCTGCAGTACATCGATGATATCATCGTGTGTGGGGATACAGCAGAAGAGGTTTTTGAGAAAGGAAAGAAAATCATCCAGATTCTCTTGGAAGCCTGTTTTGCTATCAGAGTAAAGTTAAGGGGCTTGCCCAAGACATCCAGTTCCTAGGGGTGAAGTGGCAAGATGGACGTCGTCAGATTCCGACGTAAGTTATCGACAAGATTACAGCAATGTCCCCACTGACCAGCAAGAAGGAAACGCAAGCCTTCCTGGGTGCTATGGGTTTCTGGAGAATGCATATCCTGGAATACAGTCAGATCGTAAGCCCCCTCTACTTGGTAACCCGTAAGAAGAATGATTTCCATTGGGGCTCTGAACAGCAGCAAGCTTTTGAGGAGATTAAGCGGGAGATTGCTCATGCTGTAGCCCTTGGACCAGTCAGGACAGGACCAGATGTGAAGAATGTGCTCTATTCTGCATCTGGGAATAACGGTCTTTCCTGAAGCTTTTGGCAGAAAATGCCTGGTGAGGCTCGAGGTCGACCATTTGGGCTGCAGATATATAGCAAGATATCGCTGCCCGAGCAGAGAAGCTGATTATGAGAGTCTGCCACGTGGATGCACATGTGCCCAAGAATCGAGCCAACGAGGAACATGGCAACAACGAACAGGCAGACCGAGCTGCACAAGTCAAAGTGTCACAGATAGATCTGGATTGGCAGCATAACGGAGAGTTGTTCCTGGCTCGATGGGACCATGATGCCTCAGGCCATCAGGGCAGAGATGTCACCTATAGATGGGCACGAGACCAAGGGGTGGACTTAACGATGGACATTATCTCCCAGGTTATCCATGACAGCGAGACATGTGCTGCCATCAAGCAGGCTAAGAGAGCGAAGCCCCTATGGTATGGTGGACGCTGGGATAAGTATAAATACGGAGAAGCCTGGAGACTGATTATATCACCCTGCTGCAGACCCACCAAGGTAAGTGCTATATGCTCACCATGGTGGAAGCAACTACCGGATGGCTGGAGACATATTTGGTGCCTCACACCACTGCCCGGAACACCATCCTGGGTCTGGAAAAGCAAGTCCTGTGGCAACATTGCACCCCAGAGCAGATTGAGTCAGATAACGGAACTCATTTCAAGAACAGTTTAGTGACCACCTGGGTAAAAGAGCACGGCATTGAGTGGGTATATCATATCCCCTACCATGCACCAGCTGCCGGGAAGGTTGAACGGTGTAATGGATTGTTGAAAACCACTTTGAGGGCGTTAGATGGAGGGACTTTTAAACACTGGGATCAGCATCTAGCAAAAGCTACATGGTTGGTCAATACTAGAGGCTCAGTCAATCGAGCCGGCCCTGCCCAGTCAGAATTCCTTCATACTGTAGATGGAGATAAAGTCCCTGTGGTCCACCTGAGAGGTATGTTAGGGAAAACCGTCTGGGTTAAACCTGTCTTGAGCAAAGGCAAGCCCATTCGTGGGATTGTCTTTGCTCAAGGATCTGTTTGCACCTGGTGGGTGATGCAGGAAGATGGAGAAACATGATGTATACCTCAAGGGGACCTTATTTTTGGATGAATTACCTATTAGTAAACATGTATGTATATAGTTCGATATAAGGTGTTAGCATGGAAGAAAAATTCAGGGTGGATAATGTTATAGTTTCAGGTTTTTTTCTTTTCCAGAGAATTTTTCTTTCCTTTGCCAAAGTGGGATGCGATGGGGTGGGGGGAGGACGTTTCTGGGGAAACTGGGGTAGAGGTCGTGTCCCGTTTGCCTGGACATTCCTGTCTCTCGCACTTCCACCCGATCTCTCTCTCTTGCTAGCTTGCTGCCGTAGAGATTAGCTGCGTGCTTTTGCTCTCCGCTTGCATTGCTATATTTTCTCTCTCTCTCTTTCTCTCTCTCTCTCGTGTGTGTGGGTGTGTGTGTGGTCTCTGGGGAAGGGATCGCTGGTCATCTGGATTTGCCACAAAGTCCTGCAGGACCAACACTGAGGAGAAGTTGCGCGCCCCGCCCCCCAGAGCCACCAGGAGCGGACCTGAGCTGCCTGGAAGGCTCAAAGTGCGGCGTTGCTGCTCTTAAAGAGACCTGCATCACAAGATTTTGGGTACAGAACTTGATTCATATTAAGATCTCGATCACAATTGTTGTCAATTCTGTTCTGTACACACATACATTTGTAGCTAAGAACTGTTATCTTTTCTGTACAGTCTGGGGTTTGTTTGTTTGGGTTTTTTTTTTTCCCTTCCTCTGATTAAAATCACTTAATTTCTGATAACATATCTTGTTTTTCATCTAAACTAAGACAAACATGAATACCACAACAGAGAGTTACTTTGGGAATCTTTAAAATAATGCAACATGTCACTGCATAAAAAGCTAATGAAAATGCAGCAAAATCAGTGAGTCTCTTGTCATCACAATGACCCTTACCTACTGTAAGATCATCAAGCTCTGGCACCACAGGAATAGTCCAGCCCATGGGATTCAGGTGTGCAGTCAACTGGCCCATGGTCACCAAAGGTTCCACACGAACAACCTAAAAAGCAAGAAACCCCAAATCCCCCCACCAAACATAATTTAAGTGTTCAGCATTGATGATGACAAAACATGGTTAACTGGCTTGTACTTCCATCTGTTATCAGAACTCAGAGACTTACTTTCCTAAGAGCACTACTAAAAATAGTTGAAACTGTTTAGTGATTCCTCCTCTGCCTCAACATTTTGTTGCTCGATCCCCCAAACCATAAATCAATTTGGTCTTCAGCACATAAAAGCTAAGTAATTCCATACGGTATTGTTTTTGATAGAATGATCCAAGCACACGTTAAAAAAACTGAAATTTAGTGGGTCTACTGCTAAAAAAATCCTTTGTTCTGTATGGAATCTAATCTCCCTTTCAGCTACAAATACAGTAAGAAATGCTGTAAACTTCATTATCATGAAAGCTTTGTGATGAATTTGTTACCTGTCTTTCACTATCCACTTCCAGAACATCCATTAAGTTGATCATGATGTTCTTATGAATCTTCTTATACTTTCCAACACGAAGTGAGACAGTCAACCAGCCGGGCCGGCCGGTGCACATATATCTTTTGCTGCCTTCGTTTTTCCATTCCCGAACCTACAAGAGGTAACAACTGACCTGACACCGTAAGACATATACATATCAATAATGTATTGCAGAAACATTTTTTCTCTTGCTGTAGAAAAGGGTTCAGAAATATTGTTACTCCTCTATATGCATGTTACCTTCAAGTAACAAAGCCTGGACGTCTCTATTTTGAGTAACGGCCCTTTAGAAGTGTCTCTGCTGGGAAACTTCTGAACTTCTAAATAAAACCTCACCAGAGTGATCTAGTTATGTAGAGGAAGCATTTCTAATACCCTGTAGCTTTTGGAGATGAGATTCAGAAAACTAGAATGAAGGTTTTAAAAATACAAAGGAAAACCTATACGTGAAGGGAGGCATTATTACTGTCATAAATAATGTCAGTTCCGTAAAGGTTAATGATAACACCTCCTCCTAAACACACCAAAACAATGGTCTAAGCCTGAAAATGAACGAGCAAAGAGAGAAGACTTGAGAAGGAAAATGTGTGAGCCATACACATGATCCAAAAATTTTGCAAAGCTGCTGTGGTTAACATCTGGAGAACAAACATCAATTGTAGTGTTTTCGTCAGAGCTCAACCACTACAACAGCTGGTGATAAAAAACCAAGCTCAAACCCTCAGAGAATAACTCTGCACACATCAATATCCATCTGCATCTGCAATGAACATGAGAGTCGAGGAAAAAACCAGAAGCAGACGTGACAGAATTACCATAAATACTAGAGAGCATGGAAACATTAGAGACATCTGCATTTCTGGGTGGGAGAGAAGTTTCAGCTCCCCTTCCATCATCTCTTGGAGTTAATGATGCTGAGAAGCAGGATGTAAGTGGTATGAAAACATGGTATTATTCGAGGTAACAATGCCAAGAAGCAGGTAAGAAAACACAGTATTAAGCCAACCATTCAAAGCGTTCAAGACCAGCTTGGACAGGGTCTTGAGCAGCCTCGTCTGGTGCGAGGTGTCCTTGCCCATGGCAGGGGGATTGGAACTGGATGGGCTTTAAGGTCCCTTCCAACCCAAACCATTCTGTGACTCTATGATTTTCACGTTACACACAAGCACACATGGTATGTGCCCAAAGCATGTGCACAGGGAGAGTCCCCGTGCATCCACAAGGATGCCATGATGACAGCAGCCAGAGAGCCCCATCTGGCCACTGGCACAGGTTGCCCAGGGAAGCTGTGGATGCCCCCTCCCTGGAGGTGTTCAAGGCCAGGTTGGATGGGGCCTTGAGCAGCCTGGTCTGGTGGGAGGTGTCCTTGCCCATGGCAGGGGGGTTGGAGCTGGATGATCTTTAAGGTCCCTTCCAACCCAAAGCATTGATTTCTATGATTGATTCTATGAATTATTGACTTGCCAGCTGCTGGCATCTCAACTTCGAGGGGAGTTTCAGGTGGGGAAAAGCCCCCCTTACAGAAGCAGAAATCCCCGTTTGCGTTTTCCCAGATTCCAGGCTAGATTTTTCCCTGCCCCGGGAGCTCGGTGGAAGGGCGGGGCACCTCGGCGGGCAGCGCCGCGGGGGGGAGGGGTCCGGGGGGAGGGAGCGCGGGGGTCTCACCTGCGCCTGGATGTGGCGGACTCGCCGCGCGTGCAGGCGCGGGGCGCTGTGCAGGCGCCGCACGGCCCAGGCGCGCAGCTGGTAGTACACGTCGAAGAGGATGGAGAGCGGCAGGAGGAAGAGGCAGACGAAAACCCAGCGGTGGTGCACGAGCACGGCCTCCAGCCCACGGTGCCGCACCCACAGCAGCAGCAACAGCATCCCCACGCACAGCGACCACACCGGCGACATGGCAGCCGCCTCCCCTGCACCCCGCACCCTGACTCCCCCACGGCCGCCCGGACCCCACCGTGCCGCTCGCGCCCTCGCGCCTGGCCACGCCCCCTCCCGCGCGCCCGCGCTCCATTGGCCGCCGCCGTGGGGCGAGGGGAGGGCAGCGACCAATGAGGTCGCTCCGCGGAGATCGGACCAGGCGCTGAGGCTGCCGATTGGCTGCGCGCGGCGGGCCTCCCTCTCCCCGCATCCCCGCGGCAGCCGGCCCCGCCCGGCCCCGGGCAGGACTGCAAAGGACTGGGACAGGGTCTGACCCCGAGCCTAGTCAGGGCTGGGATAGGGGGCTGGGACAGGGTTTGACTCCCGGGCAGGGCTGGGACGGGGATCTAGGGCAGGGTCAGACCCCAGGCAGGGCTGGGACCGGGGGTTGGGACGGGGTCTGTCCCCAGGCAGGGCTGCAGGAGGCTAGGGCAGGGTTTGACCCCCGGGCAGGGCTGAGGCAGGGTGTGGGGCAGGGGAGAGGGGAGAGGGGACTCCCCACAGTCAGGGTTGATGGGGGTATGGGAATGGGATCAAGCCCTGAGCAGCTCTGGTGGCGGTGCTGTGATGGCCAGTGTCCCAAGGGGCTCACTCTGGTGCATTTGTCTTGGAGGGTGGAAGCAAAATGCCTCTGCACAGCTCTCTTGGGTGCCCTCATGGCGTTGTTTTAGCTACCAGTGAACCTGGCAATGCAGGTGTCTCCCACAGAAACTTGAAAGTGCCGTGCATGCTGGCTTCTAGAAGAAACGAGATAACTCTCTCCAAAACACAGCTTGCTCTCTAAAACCCTGGTGGAAAATTCCTCCTACTCTCCTCCATGGAACAGCGAGAAGGAACATGTATAAAGTCTATGAGGAAGATCAGGCTTTTTTTTTAAAGCTAAAATCCTTTGGTTCCCTCAAGAAGTGTGATGTTCAAGAGGACAGGCAGAGGTGCCTGGCAGGGAGTGGCTGCCCCAGGAGGTGTGGTGTGGTCAAGGACCTCGAGGTGGCAGAGAGACCCTGCTGCACTACCACTGGACTCAGAGAGTAACATGGTGTCCATATGTTTTGTGAGGATGCTGCCACAATGGTGTAGCACACTGACATGTCAGATGGTGCCTCTTTCTCTGAGTCGGCAGGACAAACAGTCACCTTGGCCTTTAGCTGCCACAGGATATACTTGGGAGCACCATGCTGTGAGGAATCACTGCATGAAGGTTCAGAGCTCAGCTATGACAGGCAGCCATGCCTTGTAGGTTCCTTCAGACTATTTGCAGGGTTTGTTTTGGACCCAGTTCATTTTTTGTTCAACTGCTTTTATCGAAAGACTCATCTGAAACTTCCCTGCTCTGATGTTTTAAAACGGTCTCCTGATTTCCAGCCTAAATTTATTTATGTCCAAAATATATTTGTTGCAGTTTTGCCTCATCTGCCCACTACCTCTTTTCTTTCTCACATCCAAGTTGATGTTATCTGCTTTTATTTACCAGTTTGCCTGCTGAGTGGAATTATGCATGCCCTAAGAGAGGTTATTTTAACCTCTCTGAAATAGCTAAATAATTATTATTGATCTGAGCGTGATCAAACGCAGGCCTTATTGGATAACAGTGTTATTTATTCATAAGGGGATATTTATACCTTCATCATGAACATAGTTTTGAAATTGTTTTTATGAAGACCCATTAAAACTGTTTATAATGTTTTCCATATTCTGCTTTTTTTTTTTTTTTTTTCCCCCATAAGGTCCTAGACAGCAAGAAGGGTGTAGGTGAGCTCAAAATGATGTGAAACTGTGCTTTAAAAAAGAGGACTGAATCACCATCAAGATTATGGTGAAATTGCCTGTGTACTTAGCAATGCCAAGCATAGAAAATACAGGAATAGGAAGGGCATGAGGGAAGGGGAGAGAGATGTTTTAAAGGCTGATGTTTTTAAATTTTATTTTAGATGTGAGCAAAACATCATCCAAAAAACTATGTAGGCTCAGGAAAACATCTGCAAATCTTGTTTGAAAAGCTAAAATTGCCTTGGTATCCTTGTAAGACCAAATCCCAAAATCTCTTCAACTAAATTATAATTTTAAGTATGTTTAATCTGTTAGTGCTTCTTAAAAAAGCAGTCCACTTCCTCTCTTCCCTCCTGCTCCTGCTATCCCATCCACACACTCATGCTGTTCTGGGCATGCTGTGCAGTACAAATGCTCTGCTGTCACTCAGTAAAACAGGTTGGGGAACTGCTTTGACTGAAGAATTGGACTATTTCTTAGATAGATTTTTTTTCTGCCTGGATCAACTCTCTGGTGGCGTTCACCTCATGTGTGCTGTGTTGGTGAGGTGCAGGAGCAGAGCCGGGGCCTCTCATTGACTGTGCTAGAGCTACCCATCTCCTTGGTGAGAGCTCATCACAGATCACCCTGCCAATACTGTGCAGGAGGGGCACATTCATTACCAAGCAGGATTTAGTAGTAACTATGCAAAGGCTTTTAGACAAAGAAAGAATGAAAAGATGCAGCTGTTTGTCTAAAGAGACCGCTAAAAGGGACATGATAATAATGTACAGAGCATTTGAGCTGCAGACAAAAGAAGGCTGGAAATTTCTGTCCCTGTAAGCAGAGTATCAAGAGGCATTCAGAGGAACCAAAGAAAGGCACAGAAAAGCGTTAGAAAGCCCCTTTTTCACACAACCTCTCATAGCCCTGGTACTGACTGCCACAAGAGCTGCTGCTGAGTGGTACCAGGAAGTCAAAAGGATGAGCATTTTAATAATAACAGTTATGAAAAAAGAATCATGAATTTTGGGAAGGCTGCAAGCCTTCTTAATTCAATAAACAAACCATCTTACAGTTTCTAGGGCTTAGGAGTGCATTTCCCTAGTCGCTTCCTGTCAGGTGTCCTGCACATTTGTTTGGCATGGAGCTGGTGCTGCCAGAAATGGGATGTAGGTTTCAGAGGGTTTGAGGGATGTGGTGTTCATACTGCTATGTGAGAAGCTCCCTCTACTGAGAAAATCAAAGTATATTTGGCTGCCTTGAAGGAAAAGCCCATTGGAGGATGTAGGGTGGTGTGGGGATACTGGCAGGTTGACACGTATTCTGGGTATGGGCTGAACAAATCTTGAGAGCTTTCGTATATCCAGTGATTGAAGAAAAATGCCATATTTCAGCTTGAAGGAAAAAAATACAGGGAAATATGAGCTGTTTTATAGATGGATGCTATCAGAACAGCTGCCAGAACATTCCAGAGGGATGACGCATACTTACATATGACCTCTGAAAGAAAAACGTGGCTTTGTGGCACAGTGAGATTTAAGGCAAGCCTGGCCTGGGGAATGCTTCCTCAGGGGGAGCAGGGCCATACCGGGCAGCAGAAGCAGGTACCCCACTGAACACCTGAGATCCACGTGCTGGGATTGGGGTAAATTTTCAAGGAATATGGGGAAGGGTGGCCAAACACTGCTAAACCCTTTTGATAGTGTAAATCTATGTGGAAAATAGCCAGCGTGATGGTCCTACCTGTCTGAAGAGCAGGGACTTGGGAACTGGAGTGGCTCCATGTAAGCTTTCTCCACCTGATGCACATTTGCAAGGCCTAGGAGTTTTCGAAAGACAGCAGAGACATATCTAGTGATGTTTGATTCATCCAACTTGCATGCTGTACCTTAGAAAACCTTCTCTTTAAAGGGTGCATGAGAAGAATGTGGTTTATCTTATGTTGCTCAATTGTCCATCTTCCAGATGTTTTTTGAAAGGTCTTTATCAGTAGAATAGCCACTATCCAGGACTTGCTTTTCAGGTTTCACAAATATTTCATGTGGAGGAGTAGAAATGTGTGGTGACTCGAGGAGGAGGAGGGCAGAGGGTTTAGTACAACAGCTGTAGCTATTGGAAAAATCAATCAAAAAAGGGACAATGGGATTACAGTTATTTTAAAACTGTCAGATAGCTCTCAGAGAAAGTGAAACACCGTCTGAAGGCTTAGTCAAGGATCTTTAGGATGATTAGGATGATTTTTAAAAAGGGTAGAAAGGATTTCCTTGGGAACTACCGACCTGTCAGCCTCACCTCTGTGCCTAGGAAGATGATGGAGCAGATCCTCCTAGAAGCTATGCTAAAGCACATGGAGGACGAGGAGGTGATTTGAGATAGCCAGCACGGCTTCACCAAGGGCAAGTCCTGCCTGACCAACCTAGTGGCTTTCTCTGATGGGGTGACCACATCAGTGGACACGGGAAAAGCCCTGGATGTAATCTATCTGGACTTCTGTAAAGCTTTTGACATGGTCCCCCACAACATCCTTCTCTCTAGACTGGAGACATAAGGATTTGATGGGTGGGTTGTTTGATGGATAAGGAATTGGTTGCATCCAGAGGGTAGTGGTCAATGGCTCGATGTCTAGATGGAAATAGATGACAAGTGATGTCCCTCAGGGGTCCATACAGGCACCAGTGCTGTTTAATATTTTCATTGATGATATAGACAGCAAGATCAACCCTCAGCATGTTTGCAGATGACACCAAGCTGAGTGGGGCAGTTGTCACACCAGAAGGACGTGATGTCATCTAGAGAGACTTGGACAAGCTGGAGAGGTGGGCCTATGAGGTTCAAGAAGGCTAAGTTCAAGGTTCTACACCTGAGTCAGGACAATCTGTGTTTTCAATACAGGCTGGGGGATGATGTGATTGAGAGCAGCCCTGCGGAGAAGGACTTGGGGGTGCTGACTGATAAGAAGCTCGACATGAGCTGGCAATGTGCACATGCAGCCCAGAAGGCCTATGGTATCCTGGGCTGCATCACTTTAGACCTAAAGTGGAAGCAGTTGTTTAACATCTGTGATGGGGAATGGTCTCCAGGTGACTGTGGCCCAGCCTGCTCAGCACACTTAGTCCTCACGGTGACTTGGCTCTTTCTGCCTTGCTTTCCCCTTGTCCTGTCAAGGCTACACTCACCCTGTTTGCACTGGGAAGGGCTTCTCCAAGAGAAGGAATAACTCTGGTGCTGTAAGGCAGCATAAGGATGCCTCAGCTGTACCCTACATGCTTGCATATTGGCTGTGTTATGTGGCCCCATTCCTCCAGCAATGAGTTATTGTAGAAGGCTGGTTGTCGTCTTCGGAAGAAGCAGATGTAGGATGCAAAGTGAAATTTGGAATATTAATGGTGGCAGAATGGGGCCCATCCTTCAGCGGCTGTGCACCACATCAGGAGGCAAGGTCAGCTGCCGGTCAGCACGTTCACAGAGCTGCTGAAAAAACCCTCATGCTTCAGAACATGTGAGAGCTTTTGTGTATTCTCTCTGACATGTATCAAATCCAGCTTTACAACTGACTGTGAAAAGACACGCCATCTGGGATTTATAAAAAGAATCACTTGTCAAAACAGAGAGCCGGTCTGGGAAAGGAATTCAGACCTCCCTTCACTGGGGCCAGCGTCCTCAGGCGCAAAAATGAAATGACTGTGGCAATCTAGCTGTCATGAAGAGCTGGTTATGAAGGACCTGGGGTTCCAGCACTGAAACTGCAAAATGAGGGAGGCTACATTCCTCATGGGTATCAGTGGAGGAGAGCAAGTTCATGGGCAACCATCAGTTGTCTTCACAGCCTCTCTGGGCCTGAGGATGTCTGAGAGTGAGAAAAAGCAGCAAAGAAGTGCTGGTGATTCCCTGTTTCCTTCCATCAGTGAGATCCTGGAGACATTGATTGTGCTGGGCATCAGAAAGGAGCTGCAGTCACTGAAAGGCCCACCCTGTGCACTAAATGTGATATTTCAGACTCATGATTTATCTTTCTCTCCATATAATGGACATATGTGCCAGTGGCCTCCAAGATGCCCAGGGTGAACTTTATTGTGAAGGAAGTTGTGAACTACAGCTGGTGATGTTCCTTCTCCCATCACTTGCCTCTAGCCTGCTCTTGCCTGGAGTGGCAAATGCTCTAGGAACATGCAAAAAGCATTCGGGGCTAATGTGACGGTGAAGGCTTGCCAATTTCACTGGAGGAAAACACTGGAAGTTATTTTTCTGCATAGGCCACATTTTTCTCCCATTTTCAGTTCCCAGCAAATCTGCATGTGTGTTTAGCCTCCAGTACCAAATGTACTTGTGGGCCCTTTTCTTCCAAATAAAGCTAGGACTTTTGCTGCCTTGGACATCGCCATTCTCTCCATCGGGTGCTGTCACTCCATCACCTGTCTACTTTCATTTATTTCAACATTTTCAAAATTTCATGGGCCCACTCACAGATGATGTAGACTGATAAAACTCCAGGCCATGCTCCAAAAACATCAGTGTAACCGTAGGATCTAGCCCTTTGGATTTACCTACCTATGCCAAAGGAAAATAGAAAAGCTGTAAGCAAAGCAAAAAAGGAAAAGAACAGCTGGAAAAAAGCGGTTAAAAATATTGGTTATATAAGAGTTGTATAGCTATTATAGTTACCTAGCATAGCCTTTTCATAAGCGAAGCAATTACAGCCAGGTAAGTTAATAATTAAGAGTGACAAAAATATACCACTGTTTCAATAATAAGGAACTGTATCAATCTTATTGAAGATAAAAGGAGGCGTATTTAATATAGTTCAGTGCTATGCTGATAGGCTACAAATGCCTCCTTTTTACTAGAGAACTCGGTAAAAAATCGGGTCAAAAACTGATTGCTGGTATCTGTTAAGCCATTATACTTTCCTCTGAGTTGCTTCCCTCCTTTTGATGGCAGAGGTGCCTTGGTGGCAATCCACATTGGGAAGTGACTCCCATGTATATGGATCTGAGTAGAAGGAAGCTGAAGGCTTACAGAAGAGGTTCCTGCCACTTTCTATTGAGAGCAACAAGATGTGCTCCTGTGTGTGGATCATCCCATGGAGACAGAGAACAATTTCAGACTGAGAACTGAATAAATAAACTGGTCCTCACCACTGCAAAGAAGTGATTGGCAGAGGTGTCTGCATAGAAAGGTGGTGAGGTGGGAGTGCTCAGTCTCATTTAATACAAGAGATTCTTGTAAAATTCAGATTGGCGACTTTATTAGAGCAATACTTGTAAAATGAGACAACAATTCCAGTACCTCCTGACACAATCAAACCCCATTTTGTACCTCTAGCAAATATAGAAATGTGATGGCTGCAGAACTGTGTCAATGGGGAGCAGAGGCATTTCTGTACCCATACACAGAACTCCTGTGACTCACAGTGGTCTGAGAATAGGTAAACACACAGATCCTGTCTCCAGCTTACATTAAAACCTCCTCACACCTCATGTGTGGAGCTGGAGACTCACACAACTGCTTTCTGTCTCCTTCTGCCCTCTCCACCCTTGGCAAGGCCCATTTTTTTACAAAATGCTTAATAAAATCCTCAGGAGATCAGTCAGCAGTAAACTATTGTCATCCCAGAGCAGTTAATTGCCATTATCTCTAGTATCAGCCGAGAGCCTGTAATAAGGTCTGAACTTTTATTGCACTGAGGTGTCCATTCACATTCAGATTAACACAGATTATAGGACTGGGATGAGCTCTCCCTTCTGCTGGAAATGGCACAGTGAATCACTGAGGGAGGAGAGTTACATCCCTCTGCAAGGCAAGGAGTCACCTGCCAACAACAGCTGGCAATTCTCTGGCACAGGAGTATTTACACCTCCAAAGACGTGAAACTACACTCTTTCAAATAAGATGAATAGCCAGAGTAGCTCCTAGCTAAAGAAAGGACCTGGTACATTTTGGGGAGAAAGATTAACTACCTGGGTCCCAGAAGACTTCACAGAGAGGTCGAGCAGGGAAGCCTATGTTCTCCATCAGGGATAGCAGATCTCACTCTCAGGGATGCCACTTCTTATTGGCGCTCTCTCTGAGGTCCTGTCAGAGTCTGAGATGCTGATAGTAAGTCAATATGGGAGACAGAGACCTTTTTTTTTCAGTCTGAATGTAAGAAATTTAGGCAATGTTTTCCATCTATTCTTCACAAGCTTCTTTATAAATGTTTGTTACCTTCACGTCCTCTTTCTCCCAGGCCAGTAGAGGGTCTGTTTTTCTCTGACACATGGAGGGAAGAGATGGGAGCAACTTGCTCCTACACCTGCAAAGGAGAAAGCTTTAGCTACTGCTGTTTCTTTTGGGAGTAAATCAGGAGAGCATGTTTGGATTGGGGCTTTAAACTACAGACCTAACTGTAGTGTGAGCCAAATTCCTTGTTGAGGGAGCTGCAGCACTAACCTTGGCTTCACTGGAGATGAGGGTTGATATCCGCAGTCGGCCTGGCTCTGACAATTTTATTGCCATTACGGAGAAGCTGCAGCCCTTTATTTCTCAAACTCACTTGTCATTTTTTCAGGATTTGAAGTTGTTTCCAGTTACCTAGAAACTCAAGTGAGGAGATGTAAATATTCCAGGTTAAAAGCGAGGCAAAGTGTGCAGACAGAATTAACAGCTTTTACTAGGTCAACAGACAATTTTGCAGACAAGCTTTGAAGAAAGCAGACAAGCTTTGGGGTACAGTAGTTCAGCCAGAGCAACATCACTGCTGCTGGAAGGAAGAGAGTGACGTTGGCTGTTTGAAACGGAGACCACACGGCATGAAGAAAACAGAAACAAGCTAAATAAAACCTACCTCCCAAGCTGGTGTAAGAAACACAGCACCTTTCCCATGCACTTCACAACCTATAATCCTCAGACACCAGGTGCTGGCCCAAATACTCTGACCTACAGGAGGGCTTTTGTGCCTGGAAGTCTATTTAGATTTTTTTCTAGCTATGTATCCCATAGATTAGTAAAAAGTGCTCTCTCTACTTTCAGCCATACCTTGTGTGTCTCCTCAGGCTGTCATGCCTGCAACAAAAGTTATACAGGGTTTGCTGGCAGCATAATATCCCTCAGCAACCTCCCAGCACAGTGCACCAATGTAAGCAAGTGCTTGTGGGCAGCCTGATGCCAGGTCAGGAGATCAGATATTACAGGTGGCACTAGGAAAGGAAATCAGTTGTGGAGCATCTGGGATGGGGGTGTGTGTGTGTGACACCGAGTGCTTCTTTGTGGCTCTGTACATGGTGGCAACAAGAAGAGCTAGATGTCAGCTCTATCCTTTTTCTAAAAATCATAATAAATTATGCTTTTAAATGTCTCTTTTACATTTCTGTCCTGAAAAACAAATTAAAAAGCCCATTACCTACTCCCTGGAGACAGACCACTCTAACAGCTGAGTGTAGCAGAGACACAAAGACTGCACAGGATCTCGAGGATGTCAGAGTAGATGGAGTTCATTCTGCATGTAACACTGAATTCACCGGTAAGAAAATTTATCCAGTTTTGCCTTTGGTTATAAGTGCTTGCTACTTTTTGATCATCAGAATTTGGAACCAAGGACACACAGGAGCTCCATCCTCAGCTGTTTGTTGTGTGGTGTAAAGCTAACTGCTGACATGTTTCAGCAGCCAGCATAGATCTTCGCTGGCTCCCTCTGCTCAGGTGTGATGGCTGCACACAGAACTGGTATCAAGCTTGCTTGAGGAGCCTACAGGGCTGAAAAATCGATGTTTCTTCACCGCAAGGCAAATGGCAACTCATGCTCTAGCAGAGCCGCAACTTCGGCCACATGTAAAACACACTGGATGGTGGGTCACACACGCCTTAGCACAATGGTTGTGCCTCTTCCCAGAAAAGAAGTTCAGACCTGAAACGTACAGAGTATGTGGGGCATCCCTAAGACAAAAATCTCGAGGAGCTCAAGAAAAGTTTTGCCTAACTACAGATTTAACAGAGGTATCAAAATCTAACTCTTTCCTTTTCCCACCCCTTTTAAGGTGAATTTCAAATCCTTTGCAGATTTTGGTGGAAAGCTCCTAGGAAGCTCTTCCTGTCTCCATTTGCCACACAGAAATGTCCCTTACACAAAACCCACAGCTTTATCATGTCCATTTATCTATGCAACAGCCCCAGAGGGAGGTAGCACCTCAGCCTCCTGCTCCTGTCCTAACAAGTCCTGAATGAAGACCAGAAGGAGTTTAAGATCACTGCTCATCCATCTGTTGATAAGGGTACTTCTTCCTTTCCAGGACTTCTCACCACAGCGTGGTGCAGCTTTACAAACTGTTGTTTAGGACACTATTACAGTTAGGTTAACATACTTTAAAGCTTTAAAACACTTAAAGGTTTTGGATCCAGGGGCTTGCTTGATGACCTACTTAGCTAGTGCAGAAACCACTTCAGAAGGTGACATTCAACAAATGATTGAACTGAATGTAGTTTATGTAATTTTGCTCTTCTGTTATAATTCAAATCCAGTAAAAGCTGTTGGAACTAAATATGTACAAAATGGGCTTTTGCAATCAGTAAAGTCACAGGGCAGAAAAATAGCTGTCCACAGAAAGAGTACTTATTGGTGAAGCTGGCCACAACAAACACACACCACTTTGTGGTCATGGGATTGATCACCTTTCTCATCCAAATGTTTTCCTGCTGGACAGCAAGCATGAGTCCCAAGCCTTCCAGCTTCCCATATAACAGAACCATCGAAATGGCCAGCTGCAGGTTCAACCCAAAACAAGCCTAGGACACTGGTGAACATTGCATCACTTGAAGATGTAGGACAAATATGTTCAATGCCTAGACTTATTTACTGGATTCATAAGGAGTGTCTAAGCCAGTATATCAATTAATGCAACTAATCAGGCATTTTAAGAAGATACAAATTAAGGCAAAGATAAACAGCAGGAGGTTTCTCCCTTGCTTTACGTGTGCTGGGTGCAGGAACTCCTTCCCATCTGCACATCCGCATGGCTGTGTGTGCTGTAGCTCCTTATCAGCTTGGCAGGCAGCACTCAGCTCTGCTGTGCCCAATGGCATGTGCTGAGGGGAGACACAAATTGTACCAGCCCCTTGGGAATAGCTTCTCTATGTAGGCTTCTAAACAATGTGGGCACCTTATACCTGCTGAGCTGTGTCCCCTAAAGCCTCATCAGTGGCTTTTTAGTGGCTCTGTTATGGGTGGCAGCATCCTTGTCAGAAGCAGCTGGGTGCAGGGAGAGTGGCACGGGTGCCAAATCACCAATGGAGACCTGCAACCTGGCCCAGGGTATCGACACTTGTGTTCCAGGTATGAGGGCCCTGGCAGGGAGCCTGGGCTCCTTTTCTCTGGACTTGGTGCCCTGGTGCACCCAAATTCACTTTGGACTTGGTGCTCTGGTGTCAACCACCTTGTCATGAAAAGTGCATGCACGCACAAGTGCACACACGAGGTATTGAAAAAGCTAACTTATTTAGCCTGATTTTACAATGAAATACAAGATTTTACATACGATTTGCTGCAGCAGCAAAATATGGTGAACAGTGAATCAAAAAGCAGCACTTTTCCGTGCCAGCAGCATTGATCAGGCACGGCAACCTTACCTGGGGGAGGCAATTACTTGAACAATCTCTTTTTCTCTGTTCCTCCTTTGTTCCTGTTCTTGCAGGGGCTGTAACTGTCTTTTATATCTTTTCTCCACTGCAGTTTCACCATGCATGGGATGTTTTACATATTTTGCATAGATATTCTGTCTTTATTCTGCAGAAGCCCTTTGCCTGTGCCCTGTGATGTGTTGCAGCACCTTGTCCACCAGCAAGGAAGTTTTCAGAGATGGAAAATGAAGTTTGTGCAAGGTGCTGCTAAGCAGGCAGAGGTGCTGGCACTCTTCTGTGATGGGCACACTCAGCATTTATATTTTTTGCCCTGTTGCAAAACGTTTGTCGTGGATTTGTGGCTTCCCATAGGCTAGCTCTCTGGGGAAGACAGAAGATCCCAGCTGGTTATGGGACTGGAGGACAAAAGGGCCAGAGCAGTGCATTGGCACAGAGCCACCTCACTCTCTGCAGCCCTGTGCTAGGAAGAACACACCTAACTGTGTGCTAATGCCACCTTGAAGCACTTCAGAAGTCATTTAACAACCACATTTCAGTTAAATATTATATCTAAGCAGGTGATGAGCAGAAGATGTCTCATTTAATAGGAGAACTGGTGATTCATGGTGCCTGTGTCACTCATGGATGGTAATGTGGGTGCTCAGCACCGTTTTATCTGCAACAAAGGAATCCAGATGTTAACTGCTGGCATCCCTGGGGCCAAATCCTGTTGTGCCAAGGAGCGAGGACCACAGTATCTGGAGGAGGTGTGGGATTTGTTGTTGGGAATTGCACCTTGGGGTTTGAGGACTCTGCTGGCAGGTGAGGCCACACTGGGGTGCTGGCCTGTGGGACCCTTGCCCCATGCTCCTCTGCAATGGAGACTCAAGCTGCTACCTGGCCAGCCCCTCATGAACCAGCCCTCCTTGTGCCTCAGTTTACATTTGTAAAACTCCTCAGTGTCTGCAGGGGGTGCACCCCCACACCTTTTCTGTAAGGCTGAGTGGCTACCAAGCATATATGAAGCTCTTACGAATTACAGAACAAGGCTTTACACCAGTCCCTGCAGCCTGTGCAGATAAACCCTGAGCTGCTTTTGAACCAGCAAAGTGAGGAGCTGCAAGCAAGGCAGAAACAGCAGCCCAGGATTCAGCTACAGTGCAGATGTATCTGTAGAAATGGCTCTTTCTGTCAGTGATGCTCAGCTGTAGCTCAAGAGCAACACAATGGATCTATGAGAGCGCACAGCAATAGCACAGTGCAGCACGACAGCTGTTAATAAAATCTACCTCCACCTGTGTGATGAGGAAGTGTGCCTGAGTCCCGGTGCTCATTATATGGACCATCCTGAACCTCAGCTCAGAGCACCCTCGGCTTGTTTAATATCCAGGTATCCTCATGAGTGCTGCGGGGTAAAAAGATCCAGTTGAAAGAGGGGAAAGGAACAATGTCAGCATTTGACAGAGAGGTGAGGAGAACTGAAGTGATCACAAAGCAAGCTTGTGGCCGAGATTCCCCCCCATGCTGCAGCATGGGTGTCCCACCTGTAGGACAGTGGTGTCCCATGTGTAGGGTACTGCTGTCCCACCTGTGGGGTAGTGATGTCCACAGGGCAGTGGTATCCCAGCCACAGGGTTGTGATAGTCACAGGGTTGTGATGTCAATAGGGTACCTCTTACTGGCTCTGCAGCCTGAAGCCCTCTCCAGGTCTCTGATGGGTCTGTTTCCATCTCCTGAACCCCATGGGTGATGGGGGTCTGTACCACTCGTAACTTAGGAGCATGGGCAGTGCCACCCCAGCTGAGCTCACCCACCACTGCACCAACCAGCATACCTGGGGCTCTTCCAGTCTTGAATCATAGAATTGCTTGGTTGGAAAAGACTGTTGAGATCGTCGAGTCCAACCATACCTGTCCATTACTAAACCAGATCCCTGAGAGACTTGTCTATCCGTCTTTTAAATACCTTCAGGGATGGTGACTCCACCACCTCCCTGGGCAGTCTCTTCCAGTGCCCGAGAACCCTTTCAATAAAGAAATGTTTCCTGATGTCTAATCTGAACCTCCCCTGGCACAATTTGGGGCCATTTCTTCTTGTCCTATAACTTGTTACTTGGCAGAAGAGACCAACCCCCACCTCTCTTCAACCACCTTTCAGGCAGTTGTAGACAGCGATAAGGTCTCAGCCTCCTTTTCTCAAGGCTAAACAACCCCAGTTCCCTCAGCCACTTCTCGTAACACTTGTTCTCCAGCCCTTCTCTGGACACGATGCAGTGCCTCAATGTCCTTCTTGCAGTGAGGGGCCCAAAACTGAACACAGGATTTGAGGTGTGGCTCCAGCAACGCCGAGGAGTTGGAATCGATGGTCTTGTGGGTCCCTTCCAACTCAGGTCATTCTGTAATTCTGTAAGTCTGTGAGTAGAGGGACACAATCCCTTCCCTACTCCTGCTGGCCACACCGTGGCTGACACAGGCCAGGATACCGTTAGCCTTCTTGGCCACCTGGGCCACTGCTGGCTCATTTCCCTCTCACCTCCCTCTCTGGCACTCGCGGGTCGGGACATCCCCCCTCCAGCGAGCCGCCTCCTTAGAATCCAGGTACACCTGCGGTGCCGGGGGGTTCCTTCGCCTTTTCCTTTTCTCCCAGGACCGAGGCGCACGGGATCGCCCTCCCACCGGCGGGAAGGGACGGGCTAGAAGCGAAGCCCCCTCCCCTCCAAAGAGTCCCCCTTTCCGCAGCGGATCCCTCTCCCCGGAGCATCCCTCCCCAGAGCAGACCCCCCTCCCTGGAACGGAGCATCTCTCCCCGGAGCGGATCCCTCTCCCCGGAGCGTCCCGGGCCGCCCCCCATGCTGGAAGGGGAGCACTTGCCCCGCTCCGCCCGCCCCCCAGGCCGGAAGCGCGGGAGCCGCTGCTGGACTGGCGGCGGCGGGGGGTGAGTACGGGGCGGGGGAACGGGGCACGGATCCTGGCAGGGGGGACAGGCGGCGGGGGGCACCGGACTGGGTCCCGCTGGAGGGAGCGCCGGGTGACGGGCACTTCTTTAGAGGGGACAGGTTCAGGCATCGCCCGGTCGGGGCTGGATTTGCAGGGGGCTCTATGAGGGCTCCCCTCCGTGTGAACCCCCGTTTTTGTGAGGGGGTCCCGATGCAGTAACCTCACATACTGGATCTATGCCGATCAGAGGTGCAACGGGATGAATGATTGTGGAGACTGCTCTGATGAGATGGGGAGCTGTAAGCGTCCCTTCTGGCTGCTCTCGGGCAAAAGGTGTTTTCAGCTAATGGGTTGAAATAAGTTGTGCAGGTGTAGTGCTCGCTGGTGCTGCTGGAAACACCTGGAGGCATCCCCAGCTAAAACACAAACCAGCTGGAGTAGGACGTGAGCGTGAACCACACAGGCTCCATCCCATAATCTGCAAAGGGCTCTGTTTCAAAGCCTGGTGGCTCCATACTTTGCTCCCACTCCCAAAACAGCAGGGCTTCTCAGATGCTCTTTCAAAAGCTTCATTATTGGATGAGGCCTTGAGCAGCCTGGTCTTGGTGGGAAGTATCCCTGCCCATGGCAGGGGATTTGGAACTGGATGAGATTTAAGATCTCTTCCAACCCAAACCATTCTATGGTTCTATGATTATTACTATGATTTGGGTGGATACTAAACCTCTAACTATAGTAATGATAATAGTCATAACAGCAAATTCAGCTAAAGGCGGGAAGGAATCTCCCTAATGACATGCTCACACTTCAGCATGCCTCTCCTCGGCATTCTTGGCACATCTGCATGTGGTTAAAGGTCTCCAACCTGCGCAGCGTGGAAGGACAGGCTGTAAGCGCCATGGAGGGATGGGATGTGGAGGTGGATTTCTGCTTGATGGCGGTGGGAGAATTTAAAAACTCTTTTCGTTTCTTATGTTGCCGGAAAAGTGCGTTTTTCTGAGTAATGCTTAGTAGACCCTATGAATCACCATCTGCATAACTTTGTATGGGGGATGCTATTCTCAGCGTCTTACTGGAACTATGTAAGCTATTAACATTTCTGTCTGTACATGCAACGTGCTAATCTGTTTCCTGGGAAAGACTATTTTAGAGCAGGTCAAAGGAGGAGACAGGGCAGAACAAAATACAAGGGTGGCTTGATGAGTGAAGATGGATGTTTGTGAGCCAGCAATTGCTCTCTTTGGAGGAATAGCCCCTCCGTGGAAACCTGTGCTGAAAACGCTCACTGGGAGGTTTGATATGCAGGATGTGGAATGCTCTGGGAGCAGAGCCAGGAATGGGCTTGGGGAGCAGGGAACTGGGTCCTGCCCTGGCCTCACACCTCACCTCCTACCCCTGCTCCTTTGGCCTCTTCTTCCAAGTGGTTTGTGTGCTGAGAAAAACATTGTATGTCTTTTAAAGAGGTTCAGGAGAGCTGTGCCAGCCAGAGAGTGGGTTTGGCAAGGGGACGGTGGGATGGCAATGTCACCCAGTGCAGAGGAGCCGCCCCCGCGCACACGCTGCAGGAGCATGTGCTGGGTAGACTGGAGGAGCTGTTAGTGTCACTCCCCATGCTGTGCTGCTTTTGTCAAGAGAGAAGAGTTTATTCTCTCAGGCTGTCAATCTGTCATCTCCTAGAGGCTCACTGCCTTCCCTCCATGTTCGCCTCCCCCTCACTGCTGCTGGGGGCTGCAAAATTCCCAGTGCCTGAGCAAGGGGAATCAGAGCATCTCCCAAACCTCGCAAGGGGAATCAGAGCATCTCCCAAACCTCACCAGGGGAATCGCAGCATCTCCCACACCTCACCAGGCTGACCCCAAGATGAGGAGAGTGTTGACTGCAGGAGCGAAATATTTCAACTCTTGGTGCTGTTTCAATCCAAGCTTTCAGTTTACAGCTGCCTAATTTCCATGCAGTTGGATTGAGAGCTTTGCTGTAGGTTTTTTTGCTTGTGGATTTGGTTTGGGTTTTTTTTCAAATAATACTGACTGAAAATTTTCCACGTAAATGTGATGCTCTCAAAAGGAGTTGGATTCATGGGTCAGTAGGGTCCTTGCGCTCTCCTGAGCACATATTGTTGCAAGGCAGCATGAGCCCAGCTTGCCTGCTGTTTCCTGCTGGTGTTCAGGAGTGAGTTGGAGGATGCTAATTCCTAATAGCATCAACTAGAATTTCTAACTGGTCTCTAACAGTCCCTTCTCTGTCTCAGCCCAGTCACTCAGAAGGGAGCATCAAAACATGTCCCCTCATTATGGGGGGAGGCTCTGTCTCCTCTCAGCCCAGAAACACCACCTCTTTCCTGGCAGGTGACTGTGGCTGCTGGTGGGGACCACTGACCACCACCAGCCTGGGCAGTTATTTGGGCTCATGATTGCAGGATGAGAGCTGGAGCATGTTGTCAGGGCTCTCAGTCCCACAGCCTTCCTGGAGGTTTCCTGAATCCCACTTCTCATCGGATTTCTTCATTAAACGTAGATTAGGTCAAACAATGTTTCTTTCACTACAAAGTAATTTGGCTTTCCATTTAGTGAGCCCATCTGATAAATAATGGCTTGAAATAATGTAATTCCACCTGCCCTTCATCACACCGAGTCTGTGCTGGACTTCTGCTCCCTCCTTAGGCTTGGCACCTGCAGATCTCAAGGTACAATTTGAGTCCCTGCTGTAGGAAGAAAGCCCTGCCTGGAGCAATGGAGACCAAAGCCACCATATTATCTTCATTTTACTGACATACAGGCAAAGAGACAAAGGCAGAGGTGGGTGATGAATGTGGATCACCCACCCAGCTCTCCATTCACCTTTGTGCTTGAGCCCCATCTCCATTCTGGACAGTTCCCAATGTGCAAGCACTACCCCATGAGAAGCCCTTGCAGTGAAGTCACTCAAGACTGAATCTGTAAAGGGGTGCTGGTATTTAATTCGCACTAAAGCTTTTTGTCCATCAAGAAATGGGAGCTGAACATGCATCTTCTTGCTGGTCAGTGAACAGGGCCAGAGGGGGTGTGATGGGACCTCTCTGCCTCCCTGGGTTGCTGGTGCTGTTTGGTTAGTTGGGGGCTGAGGATCCCCATGCCCAGAGACCAGATGCTTGTTGTTTGCTGGAGAAAGCAAGGGGGAGTGAGAGCCCCAGAGATCAGAAAGCAGCTCCCTCTCCCCAGATTTTCCTGCGCTGGGGAAGGACAGTTGCTCTCAGCTTGTAACACTGAGCTGAGAAATACTATCCAGCCGGAACATGTGGCACTGCCTCATCTCTTTAGTTGTCAAACCAACCCCAAACACCCTGATAGGGACAGTGAAGACGGTGATAATACCTGTGAGATCAATCATGCAAGGGAGCTGAGAAGGTATGTCCTGGAGCTGACCCGGGAGAGCAAGATTTGATGTGCAAAAGCTCATTTGGAGGAAGACTGAGCAGATTCTTCCAGTGCCAGGGTATTTACCCCACCTTCAAAATAAACTGAAGCCCCTCTCTGCTTCTGTAGTGTTTCAAAATGGGACATCATAACTGGATCAATAAGAGCCTCATAGATCTCAATGGTCTGTTGCCTTAGTCCCCCAGAGTTAGCAGAAACAGTGACTTCAGCAACAGGTCAAAATTCTCTAAGGGTTTATCTTGTATCCAGCACATTCCTGACTTTTAATGGAGATGCCCATTGATTCCTGCTCCCATCCTTGCCCTGAGCTTGGTCGTGGTGGGCAGTGCAGCTATTGTGGGCTCCATCAGTCACAGGAGAGCTGTTTGGGGTCCCTGCTCACTTGGTGTCTCAGGAGCCATCCCTAGGTGAGGTCCCTTGAGTTGCCAGCAGAGGGTTTTTCTTTCCACTAAAATAGCAGCTCTGTGACTTTCAGAGATGGTACTTGGCCCTTTTCCCTGAGAAAGCAAGAAGCAGTGCAGTCCCAAATCCCCTGGGCTGCGGGCTTTCGAACAATGGTGCCAGTCACCTACTGTCACCACAGGACTGATTTACCTCCAGTTTCAGGTGAGAAAATATATACACTGATAATTCAGAAGCGATGACATCTTAAATTTATGTCCCTTTCCCTAACCTCTCCCATATGCCTTGCTTTGATCAGAAACCCAGCTGGCGTTCCTCCAAGCTTGGGAGGAAGTCTGGAATAAAACCCAAAGACAAGAACTGTGTGAGTCTTCGAAGCCTCCTCCATAACTGCCCTGGCTGGGGCTCTCATACTGCCTTCATGGGAGCACTGGATCATTTCTTGAAAATTATGATGTTTTTATGAGGCTGTTGGGAAGTTTATGGGTCCAAACTGATGTCTGACTTTGCTCTGCCCAAGGGCTTCCCATCTGAGATGGTGGAAATGCCACTTATGATGGTCAATAATAAGTAGCTAAAGACTGAGCAACTCCCAAAGAGGTCCTACCTTAGTAGTTTTCTCCTCTGGCAGGTCCTCCATGACCTTGTCCCACTCAAACCCAGGCCATTTCTTGTCTTGCAGGACGTGGGGTCTCTCTCATGCCTTGTCTTGCTCTTCTCCCGTCATAAAGTCTTCTCACAAAGGATGGCAGCTGCCTCTTTCTGCTATGGCAGAAATGCCCTCCTCCAATGCCCTGCTCCGCTCCATCAGCTTCTTCTGCTGTGGCACCGCTGGCATTCTTCTCCTCTTCGGGCTCCTCTGGTCAGTGAAAGCCAACGCCAGGGTGGTCTCTCGCCGCTACCAGTACCATTTCCCCAGGGACCTGCAGTACTTTACCATGGAGCCTCTGGAGAAGTGGAACTGCAGGTGGGTGCCACGTCCCTGCGTGGTGCTTGGATGGGAAGAAGTCAAGGGTGGGTTTGACTGTCCTGGCATGGCCGGGCACCTAAGCCTTCTCTCAGGCTTGCTTGCTGGCAAGTTCAGATGAGCAGTGAGGCCATTATGCTGCTGTTCAGACCCCATTCTATGCTCTCCTCCTGCTCCCTGAGCAGATACTCTTGCTCAATAGTGTCAACCTTCACCCAAGCCCTCGCAACCTACCCTCCCTACAGGCACCCTCTGTGCCCACACTGGCTGCTCCTGCAGCCTGCTCAGCCACAGACAGCTCTCCTTGTCCTGTGGGGCCATCACTAGCCAAGGAAGACATCTCCTTAGCATAGCCACCAAACAGAAGACCGTGTTGGTTTTCTGGCAGAAGGTCTGGATTTAGGGATGAGGGGCTCATCTAGACCTCCATCAATTGAAACCGTCCCTGGTGCCACAAGTCTGCAGTGCTCTGTAAGGATGATAGGTTTTATGTTATCTTTAATGGACGCAAAATCTATGTTAAAGGTGATAAAAAGGAGGAAAATAGTCCTCAGGTTGGCATTAAGTGAGATGGGAGTGCAGGTAAAGGGACCCATTATGTTTTGCTGTCTGGGAGGACCCCTTGCCCACCTGAACATCACTGCTGCTTGTCAGGTCCCCGAACTCTTCCTATCTGAGGCTGAGATTTATTCCTATTTCTTGATTTAAAAGTTTTTTGATCAAAAGGGGTGTTTTTCAGAGACTGTTGTGGAAGCCAAGCCAGCCAGCCCTTCCCAGCACTGTTTTATGGAGTCACTGCAAAGATCTTGGCTCCAGCATAAATCGGGCTCTGGGGAAAAGCAGCACTAAAAGAAGTTCTTAAGAAAGTAAAACCATAAAAATTCAGTTGGTGTGGGAGGCACATTCCTAGTTCTCCAGGGGTTTTGGTGCCCATCTGAATATCCGGGGGTGAGATTGTGAGCTGATCTGGAGGAGTCTGCGGGGGTTCCCTCCTCCTGTGGAGGGCTTTGCTATGCCCCTCAGAGGATGTCCCTTTCCCTGGGCTCCCGGCTCCTGTGCTGGATGGGAAGCAGCACCCTGGTACTGTTGGCACTGCAGCAGCTCCCACACCCCTAACTGTGCTGGCGTTCGTGCAGCAAAGCATCCTGTGTTGGGAGAAATCTCCCTTTCCGCATTTCCAAGGCAACATCCCTTTGCAAGATGATGCTGTTTGCCAAAAGCTATGGCACAAATGCTGAGGGAGGTAGGACTGGGACAGGAGGCTGCCGCCTTCAGGATGGAAGCATCCCTGCAGAACATCACAGCTTTGCCTTTGGACCAGCTGTGTCCCTCCAAAGCCCACAGCCTCCCTGAGCACACTCTGGTTTGCATCTGTAAAAGCAAGCAGACAGCAGGTTGCTTTCAAAGCCTCCCCATCTTTGGAGCTGCAGCATTTCATAGGGTGTTGAGCAGGGCCATGTACAGGGCAAAGGTTGGACGGAGGTTTTCCCTGTACACAAGCTGTGTTTGCTCAGTGAAGCACTGCTGGAAGTGGCACCAAGCCTAGCTGGCACATGGAGGGCTCTGGCAGGCATGAGGGTGAGGTGCCACTACATTGAACTGGGATGCCCAGCTATTGCCTGGCTGCTTATGCCAAGCTGCTCACTGGATTGCCGACAGCCTCTGTTCTTTGGGGGGCGACTTTGGGGTTAGGCAGATGATGAGGATACTCTCCTGCCCTTGGGAAGCAGCGCAGTGTAGAGCAGAGGGGCAGATGTCTTGAAAGCCGGCACCTCTGCTGCTTTGTGGTCAGCCACACCTGCAGTTGTAGCCCTTAATGCTAGAGGTGGCAGCTCTTTGAGGCTGCCTTGCTTTCCTCTTCTTGGGCCAATTCAGTGGGAACAGGGCAACGTAGCTTTGTGGCAAGGTCTGATGGATTGTACCCTTCCTCCCACGTCTCCCCACCCTCCTGGTGCCAGGAAGCGGCTTACACAATCTTCCGATGACCCCAGGCATGCAAAACCTGCCCATGTGCCATCCACAGCATGTGCATGTCCGCTGTGCTCAGGGATTGATGGGCTGCTGGGATGCTCTGATGGGTGCTGGGATGCTCCAGTTGACAAGGCATTGGGATGCTGTGGTTGATGGGTGGTGGGATGCTCCGGCTGATGGGGCACAGGGATACTCTGTTTGATGGGTGGTGGGATACTCTGGTTGATAGGTGCTGAAATGATCTAGCTGACAGGTGCTGGGGTGCTCCAGTTGACAAGGCAGTGGGATGCTGTGGTTGATGGGTGCTGGGATGCTCCAGTTATTGGGTGCTAGAGTGCTCCAGTTTTTGAGTGCTGGGATGCTCCAGTTGATGGGGTGTGCTGCTGTGTTTCTTCTTCTTCCCTTGCAGTACCTGGGATGCCACTGCCATTCCCACCTATGAAGAAGCCCTGACCTGCAGACCTGCCCATGGTGCCTGTCACGGTCCACTCAGGGGACTCGTGATGATTCGTCTACCTTGATCTTGAAGATAACACTGGTGCTGAGTAAGAAAAATCACATCCAGTAATTTTGACAAAATTACAAATATAAAAATTTGAATGATTTCTAATATTCACTGTCACTATATCTACTAATATTGAGCTACAAGCGGTTCTCAAGCATACACAACCTTTGCCAGCATATACTAGTACTGTCTTCTGATTGTCAGGACGAACCTCAAAATGACAAACATTTTGTTCGGTGTCCAGACAAATGTCTTGAGCACTGATTGTATTATCTTCACAAATGAATCCTTGTTGTTCTTGCACAATGCAAGATTCTAAATTTACAGTTTGCCATTTTTCATTCATTTTTTGGGCCCATACTCTATGCTCGAAAGGATAGAGTACAGCTCCATTGTGATTCAACCCTAATGCAATGATAGGATGGATTATAGATATAGAAGCATTACGGATTGTTAACACAAACATTGTGGCTGTATTGGTAACAGGATTATATGTAAAATTTACCAAGTCCACCAGGATTGGAGTTCTCTTTCAAATTCAGTGGCATCATCCCAAACAATTTTCCGAATTTCGGTGGGGAAAGTACCTTCTTCACCCTCTCTTATGATCGAGGCAGCAACTGATTGCATCCACAGTTGTGCCTGAATACAACTGAGAGCCAAAGAGATTTTTTTGGACCACACCAAGTGCATCTGTAATCAATTCGTGATCCTTCACATTCACCTTTTCCCATTTTGGTAGCACCTTTGATAACAACCACTGGTTAGTTCCCAAAGCTAATAGGGAAGTTCGCAAAGGCAGTTGCAATTTTGTTAAATCACTAGTTGTGGTGGCCAATTTGTTCATCAGAATTTCTGAATCAATACTATTTAACACTCCCAATCCTGTTCCCAACACACCAGTTAGGTCTCTCTGTGTTCGTGTCCTGGGAGATAACAGTTTCCGCAGCCAGGTTGTCCACCCCTCGAAAGAAGTTCTTAGGAAAGGAGAACAGGCTGGCTGGATCTCAGAAACATTATTTTGCATTGTTAATTCAACCTATTTCAGAGACCATTCTGGGTTAAACATCTGTTGTTGGCCTATATTTTTGATCACATAGGGTCCAATTTCAAAAAATTTTTGGATCAGGTACAGCTATTGGTTTGGTTGTAGGTGTCATGACCTCGGATTTTGTCATCATAGGTGTGGTAGGTGATAGAATTGTGGGTGGAGAGGTCATGTATCCCAACCATGGGATTACATTAAACTAGTAAGTTATTTGTCCAAATTCTCCTGAACATTTTACTAAAATGGATGAATTCAAGGTATGATTTTGCCAGCATTCCTTAAAACAGTCATAGAAGGTTGAAGAATCATTTCTTTGAAAGATTGTGAGTTGCACTTGTGAGTGGAAAGGATCTTTATAGACTTCCTCAACTTAAATTTGCTCTCTTATTTGCAATTTAAGTTGAGGAATTTAATGTCATAACTCATTTGCATTGTCTTCAGAGTCCCTCGGAATTCTCCTGAAAAAGAAAGCAAACAGGGCTTGCCTCCTTGAGGCAAGGATATTTAAAGTGATGGCAGTATAAATGTGAACAGGAGAAAGGGTTTGTGCTTCATGTTGGAAGACACTCCATACTGCAATTAATTCACCTACTTGTGCACTACCCTCTCCCTCTGTTAAAATCTGTTTATCGGAAGAGGTATGGAGGGCTGCTGCCCTGTATCTCCACACCTTCTCTTCTCTTTCATCAGAAGCGTCAGTGAACAAAGCACTAACTGACTGATCATGGGAAAAAGGGGGGGCAACTTGGATGACTGAGACAGGTTTATCTTAGCCATCATCCAAGCCTTCCATTCCTTGTATAGCCAGGTTTTTTGATGCTCCTTCAGATACTGAGAAAATGTTGCAATAGTGTTCGATCTGAGCATACCACTTTCGTACTGAGGCTTTCTGGGCCACCCCATCAGGGGGAGGGGTCCCAGTAGTGACTGGTTTTATAACTTTAAATGGGCCTCTTAATACGATTGGCTGCTGTCGTGCGACCTTTTCCACTTCTATCAGAGCCAGGCTAACAACAAATAAACCTTTCTCCCAGGCAGTGTATCTTCTCTCGGCATCCCTAAAACCACGGGAGAAAAATCCCACAGGTCAGGTTGGATCCTCAGGGCCTCGCTGCCACATAGGTACTGATAAGCCTGATAAAGCAAATCCCCATTCAACTTGAAAAGGGTCGGTAGGGTGAATTGGACCAAGTGCTTGATGAGCTGTTGCTTCAAAAATTAGTAACCGCATGGCTTCTTCCCGAGAAGCTGTCCATTCCCATTTGACCTCTTTTCTTAGTAAATCATAAAGAGGTCTAGCGATGATAGAAAAGTCTGGGATGTGTTTCCTCCAAAACACCAACAATCCCAAAACATGCTGCAAGTCCTTTTTTGACTCAGGCATTTTGATCTGATCTAAGGAGGCAAGGGTGTCTGGTGGGATGCAAGTCATCCCTCCTTTCCACCAGATTCCCAGGAATTTTACTTCTTGTGAGGGCTTTTGGACTTTTTCGGGAGGAATTTGTAAACCTAATTTCTCCAAATGTGAAATTATATTCTGTTGGGTTGCCCCCACTTCTATTTCGTTCCCTCCCACGAGAATATTGTCAGTGTCGGGTTTGGGTATTTTTTCTAGCTCCTGGGGAAGTCGGGTGAAAGTGTATTGTTGTAGTTTGGCTAGCTCTGTGGAAGTGTAAGGTATTTGCTTAGTTGTAATTTGACTCTTCTCCTCCAGCTCCCGCTCCCTCTCCCTCAGCACTTCTGTGTTTTTTAAACATTCCTCCTTTAAAGCAGCCTTTAACGAGAGGTTTTCTTCCCTTTCTTTCTCTAACTGTTGCAAAATTTTCACCAAATTTTCAAGGGATTCTATAATTTTGCTTTCATTACTACGTTGCCTGAGGCGATCTTCAATCGCTGCCACCAGGCTGGCTCCTAGAACGGCACAAACTGTAGCTCTGCCCTTATCTAATTTAAACTTAGACTTAGTCTGCAAGGAAATCACTCGGTCTACTTGACTTAGTTTTGATAAAAAAATAGAATATTAATCAGATATTAAAAATATTTAATAAAAAAATTGTATAGAAAAAGATAACAGTTCTCAGGTACGAATATATGTATAAACAGAGCAGAATTAACAGTAACCACCACCAAAACCGTAGAACCTTTAAATGGATTGAGTCCTGTATCCCAAATCCTGCGACGCAGGTCTCTTTGAGGGTGCGGGTGACTTGCGGAATAAAGACCCCCACAACTCGCAGAGAGTTATGAAGTCAGGTATGTTTATTACACCGGTGGGCAGCAGGTCGGATAGCTCCAGAAAACCCTGCGCCCCGAACAAAGGACAGGTCAGCATTTATTGCCCAAGGACATACATATTCATTACATTTGTTGATTAGTCCCAGGACATCATTAACATATGTTTCATCCATCTTGTGCGTGCGCAGTGTCCCTTTGTGGTGGTCATGCAAGAGTCCTTCCTGCAGACTCAGTTGACATCCTGCTTGTGGTCTTGGACCTTCCTGTCAAGGGTGCTTGAAACTTCCTCCTTATCAGTGCAAAAGTTCTAACCATCTCCTTATCAGCAGATGCTCCTAGACCAGTTTTCCTTTATCAGCGGATGCTCCTACAGAATTCCATTGTGAAATCCCCCTCCTTGCAATTTGGCTTGTGAGAATATACAAAGGCTTAAAGTCCCACATCATTCCCCCTTGTCTTTTTTCATCCTAGGCAAATTCTTTTGCCTTCGTACATAATCTGTCTCTCAAGGGGAATTGTATGGTGCACAGCATTAATTACCAATGTTAATTGTGCCACTCTTTTCATCATTCTCCAATTCAAAACGTATAACACTGCAGATAAAACTAAACAAATCAAAATTAATATTAAAAGAATGGCAATGGGGTGATACAGCCTGTTTAGGACGCTGGTAGCTGTAGGGGACCATCCGAAAAGTGTGTCCCACCATCTATTTTCTCCATCTGTTTCTACTCGCTTCAAAACACAGTGTATTTCTTCCATATTGTGGTGAACAGTTATCAGAGTCCTTTGTCCGTTCTCTCGGATCTCCTCCAAAATCCTGACCAAGTCTGGGTGCTGTATCAATTGCTTTACTAAGGAAAGGTTCATTCCAATAGGAGTAGGTGATAGCTCATGGAACAGTGTGTAATTAGATTGTAGGAGCTGGTGAGATATCACTGGTGCAGAGTAAGAAAAGTCACACCCTTGGATTTTAACAAAATTACATATACAAAAATTAGAATGATTCCTAATTTCTACTTTTATCATATCTACTAAAATAACATTACACATAGTCCTCAAACATACACAGCCCTTACCAATATATATAAGAACTGTCTCATGGTTAAGGATAGGATGAACCTCAAAATGACAAACCTTCTGTTCAGTATCTAGGCAAACGTCTTGAGCACTGAGTGTATTACCTTCGCAGATGAATCCCTGTTGTTCCCGCATGATGCAGGATTCTAAATCTACAGTTTGCCACTTCCCATCCACTTTTTGGGCCCACACTCTATGCTCGGTAGGACAGAGTATAGTTCCGTTGTGGTTCAACCCTAATGCAACAATGGGATGCACCACATATATTGAGGCATTATGTATGGTAAGCACAAAGGCCGTGGCTATGTTAGTGATGGGGTTATAAGTGAAGTTTATCCATGATGATTGTTCTTTTATCTTGATAGCTGTGTACGTTGTTAGTAGAACTTGAAATGGTCCATCCCACTTCGGCTCTAACAGTGAATCTGAAAGAGATCTAACGTATACGTAGTCGTCTGGTGCTATGTTATGTATTGGTCCATCAAGGCTACAGGCACGAGTTCCCATGACTACCTTCTCTATTTTTCTCAGTTGTTTCTGTAAACTTATCATATAATCAGTTAGCACTTCAGTACCAACTTGTGCCGATGTTCCAGCCTGAACCATATAGGGTCTCCCATACAGCATTTCAAAAGGACTTAATCCCTCTTTAGCCTTCGGCTTGGTTCTAATTCGTAACAGAGCTAGGGGTAGTGACTGAGGCCATGTTAATCCGGCTTCCTGACCTAATTTTACAATCTGTAATTTGAGAAGGTGGTTCATCTTTTCCACCTGACCACTCGCTTGTGGTCTATAAGGTGTATGGAGTTGCCAGTCTATTCCCAAAAGCCTGCTAACTCCCTGTGGTACTTTGGCCACAAAATGAGGGCCTCTATCTGAGGATATTACAGCTGGAACCCCAAATCTTGGGATTATTTCTTGTAATAAAGCCTTAGTCACTTCTCTAGCTTTGTTCGTTCGGCAAGGGAATGCTTCTGGCCATCCTGAAAAGGTGTCTGTTAGTACCAATATGTACTTATACCCCCCTTTCCTAGGGAGTTCTGAAAAGTCAATTTGCCACCACTGCCCGGGGAGATTTCCTCTCCCAGTCTGTCCCAGTTCAGTTTTTCGCATAACCTGGGGATTATTTTGTAGGCAAATCTCACACCGTTGGGTTACCTGCTTAACAGTAGTGTATAAATTCCGAGCGATCATACTTTTGCTCAGATATTTATGTAAAGCTTCAGCTCCCCAATGTGTTTTCCTATGTTCGGCCATAATTACTGCCCAGAGTATAGTACTAGGAATTATAACTTTCCCTTGTGGTGTGCTAACCCATCCATTTTCACTCTCTTTCCCATTTAGATCCTTAATCAGTTTCAAATCTGTTGGGGAATGGCTCAAGGAACAGGGACATGGGTCCCTGGACGAGTTAGTTTGCAGCATGTAACAGCATCAAGTCTGAGCTGGTGTGCCTAGGCCTCCGTTAGCATAAGCGAGCTCGGTTAGCATAAGGGAGCTATGCAGAAGGCCCATGAAGATTACGATAACCTTGAGCAAGGAGTAAGCAACATTCCTGGTAACGAGCCAGCATAGAAAGGATAAGCGGCCTGGAAACAAACTGCGGCCGGGAAACTAACTAACTGCGGCTGGGAGACAAACTACGGCCGAGAGATGAAGTCACCAGTAGCCAGTAATGTTATAATACGAATGCATAATTAAAGTAAAGGTAGCCAATTATGTTATAACACATGTGCATAATTAAAGCAAAGGAGCATAAAAGAAGCTGTGTCACATCAATAAACTTGAAGCTTGCTTATCACTCATATTGAGTTGGCCGCATTCTTCCACCACCGTCCGGGACTCGTGCCGCGTCGATTCTCGCGCTGCGGCACAAATCCTCCTTTGTATATTTAGGAACTTGATCAATTTGGATTTTACCGTCTGGAATTAAAGATTGTACTTCTGTTACAGTTTCCTCTGCTGCTCTCCTGGCTTCATGGTCTGCCACAGAGTTACCAATCTCTTGGTCCGTAGTTCCCTTTTGATGAGATTTACAATGCATGATGGCCACCTTTTCCGGTAGCTGAATTGCTTCCAATAATTTAAGTATTTCGTCAGCATGTTTTATGTGTTTTCCTTGTGTGGACAAAAGTCCCCTTTCCTTCCAGACTGCTCCATGAGCATGAACCACCCCAAAAGCATATTTAGAATCAGTCCAAATGTTGATCTTTTTCCCTTTTGCCAACTGTAAAGCTCGGGTCAGAACTATGATTTCTGCCTTTTGGGCTGATGTGTTAGCGGGAAGAGCCTGGGCCTCTATTACCTGGTCAGTAGTAGTTATTGCATAACCAGCCTTCCGTTGACCTTGCCGAACATAACTGCTACCGTCTGTATACCATGTGGCTTCGGCGTCCTTTAGTGGTTGTTCCTTTAAATCCAGCCGACTCGAATACACTGCTTCAATTGTCTCCAGGCAGTCATGGGTTACAGGCGCTCCTGTTGCTCCACTGAGAAAAGATGCTGGACTGACAATGTTAGTCACCATTATTTCGACATCATCTTGCTCCACCATAATGGCTTGGTATTTCAGGAATCTTTGTGGGGATAGCCAATGTCCCCCTTTTGCCTCCAACACGGCAGAGACAGTATGTGATATCAATACAGTCATCTTTTGGCCCATGGTGAATTTGCAGGCCTCCTGGATGTTAGTTGCAACCGCAGCTACCGCTCTTAGGCAACTCGGCCATCCCTTGCTTACTTCGTCCAGTTGTCTGGAGAAGTATGCTACTGCTCTTCGGTCTGGGCCAAGGCTTTGGGCCAAAATTCCCAAAGCAATGCCCTGCTTCTCATGGGAGAACAGCCAGAAAGGTTTTGTGGGGTCTGGTAGCCCCAAGGCTGGTGCCCGCATGAGTTCTCGTTTTAAGTTGTAGAAAGCCTGCTCAGCTCCTCCATTCCATAGATGACACCAACCTGCCATCCCCAAGAAGGTTCGAAGCTCCTTAACTGTCTGTGGCTTGGGTGTCTGACAGATAGCTTCCTTCCTTGCTGTCCCCAATGTTCGTTCGCCGGCTGTGATTTCATATCCTAGATATATAACCTTTCGCTGGGCTATTTGAGTTTTCTGTGGAGAGACTCGGTAACCATTCAGCCCAAGAAAATTCAATAAACTCACTGTCCAAGCTACATTCTGCTCCTTTGTTTCAGTGGCTATGAGGAGATTGTCCACATACTGTAACACAGTCCCCACTCCAGGTGGCCAGTCCCATTGTTCCAAGTCCTTTGTCAGTTGGTTGCCAAAGAGGGTAGGGCTATTCTCAAAGCCCTGTGGAAGTACAGTCCATGTTAGCTGTGTTCTTCTCCCAGAATCAGGGTTTTCCCACTCAAAGGCAAATAACAGTTGGCTCTCTGGGCTTACAGGTAAGCAGAAGAAGGCATCCTTTAAATCCAGAACAGTAAACCAAGCCAGTTCAGATTTCAGTTTAGTCAGCAATGTATATGGATTAGCCACCACAGGGTATATGTCCTCAGCTATTCTGTTGATGGCCCTGAGATCCTGGACTATTCTCTATTTTCCATCCGGCTTCTTTACCGGTAATATAGGAGTATTATACTCCGACTCACATTCTATTAGTAATCCATGTTTCAAAAATCGCTCTATGATTGGACGGATCCCTTGTCTATCCTCTAACCTCAAGGGATATTGCTTTATTCTCACTGGCTTAGTTCCTGGTTTGATTTTAACTACTATTGGTATGGCTGTTTTTGCTCTACCAGGTATTTCAGTGGCCCAGACCTCTGGATATATTTGGTCCCGAATCTCCCCAGGCACCTCTGCCTTTTCAGAGGGGCTTATCAAGGCCAAACTTAAGAGCTCAATTAGTTGATCATCACCCGCCTTAAACTCTATTCCTTCTTCCCCAAACCTTATTTCTGCTCCTAATTTTTCTAATAAATCTCGTCCCAACAAGGGCTTTGGTGAATTTGGCATATAGAGGAATTTATGTATTCCCAATTGTTTTCCCAATTTAAATCTCAAAGGTTGGAGGAAATATGCCTTTTCGCTTTGGCCAGTAGCCCCCTTTACCGTTACAAAATCATTGCCCATAGGTGTTAGGGCCTGGTTTAAGACTGAAAATGTTGCTCCAGTGTCTATTAAAAACTCCACCCCTTGTTGCTGCTTCCCTAGCTTCAATGTCACCAAGGGATCCGCTAGAGTAGATTCCCCTGGTCCCCTTCAGTCTTCACCTACCGAGGCTTGAGTCCTGGGAGGGTTTATAATTCTCCTCTCTCCCTGCCTCAGTAGGGGACATTCTCTCCTCTAGTGTCCTGTTCGTTTACACCAAGTACACTGATTTAATCTCAATGGGGGCCTTCGACCGCCCCCCCTTAGAGCTCCTGTTTCCCTGTTAGTTACCAGCCCCCCTTGTTGCAAGGCCGCTACAAGTGCCCCTCTCTCTCTTCTTTGATCTTCTTTCTGTCTTTTCTCCTTATCTCCTTCCCGATTACTAAACACTCTCCATGCCTCATCAAGAAGTTTTTCTAAATTCCGTCCCTCTGGCATTCCCAGTTTCTGCAATTTCTTCCTGATATCCCCAGCTGATTGTCTTATAAAGAGTGAGTCCCCACCTCAGATTCAGGGTCTACGGGAGTCTGTCGTCTCATTGTATCCCGAAGTTTTTCGAGGAATTCAGATGGAGTTTCATTCGGTCCCTGTCTAATTGAGTACAGTGCTGACCAGTTAACGGTTTTTGGGGTAGCCCTTTCCATCCCTTTTGATACCCAGTCCCGATATTGCTCCAACAGTCGCATGTGAGCGCTTCGGTTGGGATCCCAATGAGGATCTTGCAAAGGGAAGTGGTCTTTTACATCTTCCCCCGACCCTTTAAGATGATCCTCAGCCATATCCTGAGCCTTTTTCAGTATCAACTGTCTTTCAGTTGGCCAACTTCCTCCTTATCAGCACAAAAGTTCTAACCATCTCCTTATCAGCAGATGCTCCTAGACCAGTTTTCCTTTATCAGCGGATGCTCCTACAGAATTCCATTGTGAAATCCCCCTCCTTGCAATTTGGCTCGTGAGAATATACAAAGGCTTAAAGTCCCACATCACGGGGGGGGGGGGGCGGTCGCCGCTGCCGCAGCCCCGGGCCGGGATGGGAACGAGGGAAAAAGGAGGCGTGTGAGTTCTGCGGGAGTTGTGGAAGATCAGATGACCGATGCTGCTTCCTCCAGAGACTGTAGAACCCCACGAGTCGCACCTCAGCTGCCGGCCGCTCCTAGGCTGCTGTTCGCCTGTAGCTGCTACACGCTGCCACTCTGCTCCTCCCCCGAGGAAAGCCCGCGAAACCGAACAAAGAAAAACCAGCTCCCCTCCCCAGAGGCGGGAAAGAAAGCAAAACAAACCGATGTCCGGGCACCGTTTCCCCGGAAACGGCTTCTCCCCGCCCACCTCGTGTTCCCTTTGTTGGCAATAGGAAGGAAAATTCCTCGGACAAATTCAAAACCACAACACTACTACATTCTGTAAATTAGCCCAATTATCACGTGCCCAGTCTTCTCCAGGTACGGAGGGTCGAGCCCCATATTTTGCCAAAAATGAGTAAAACGAGTCTCGACCTTCCACTGACCGAGAGTCTTGGTTCTCAGGTTTTTCAGTCATTCTTGTTACAAAGGGACCAAACCCACATTGGGAAGGCTCAACTTAGTTACACAAAACACATAGTCACTGCTGTGTCACCCTTCTCTTTTCCTGAGTGGCTGAAAGGGCCAAAAATCTGCTATGGGAAGGCTCCACTTAGTTACACTGTGAAAGATAAAGGTTTGTTCATTAAACCGTTTAGCATAAACCGTTTAGCATAAACTGCTTAGCATAAGTAAAGAAGGAGCCAGAGGCCCAACTAACTTGCTTAGCATAAGTAAAGAAGAGCCTGGGGCCTAAAGAATGTGTAAAATGAGGAAAGGTTTAACTACAGGGTTCAAGTTACTCAGCCGGATGAGCACCCGGAACCACTGAACAATGGAAATTTACCCCACAACGCAATGTGGCATTGAGACAGTGGACTACCAGACCGAAGACAACGCTATAAAAAGGAAGAAGAAAAAGAAGAGGGCGCGGTCGTTGGCGGAGCGAAGACTCCCCGGCCGCCCAGCGCTGTTTTGTCTATTGCCCGCTTGCTAAATAAATTTGATTGGCTTCAATTGAATTAGTTCTTGTCAATTATTTGGAACACATTTTATGACAACACAAACACACAAAATTGCCCCTTCACTTTCCCTAGCAGACAATTCTCATCAACATGAGAGCAGTACCCCTTTTGCACTTTGAGATCTTTTTGGTTTGATTCCAAGACAGAGCCCTCAACTTGAGTTTGGAGTGCTCTACGCCAAGGCGTGTGTGGTGTGTGTGAAATCTGAATTGCCCCCCTTGCTTTCAGGACACCTCTCACCTATCCAGTGTAGGGCCAGGTGCGGCTGAAGCAAAACATCCTTCCCCTGTTACAGTCCACACACTACCTGCACTCCTCTTGTGAAAGATAGAGACCCACTTGTTTGTTCACTAAACCGTCTGACAATGGCAGGAAGACCTTAGGTCAAACTGCATCCTAAGGAAATGAGTAAAGATTAAATTGTTTAACCAAATGTGGTAAAGTTTGCTTACAGTGTGGTATGGGAAAGAAGGTAAAGCTCGAGTTGTGCAACCGGATCAATACCCGGAATAGCCGAACAATAGAAGAAGCAATGTGGCATCGAGCGAAGGACTGCCCTGGCCTTAGATAAGGCTATAAAAGAAGAGGAGCAAAGGAAGGAGGGTGCGGTCGTTGGCGGAGCGAAGACTCCCCGGCCGCCCAGCGCTGTTTTGTTTGTTGCCTGCTTGCTTAATAAATGTCATTGGCATTGATTGAGCGGGTTCCTGTCAATTATTTGGAACAAAATTTATAACACTCTGTTGCTCGGAATCCTGTCTGTGATGCCAATTTAATGTCACGGTCCACTCAGGGGACTCGTGATGATTCATTTACCTTAATCTCGAAGCGCAAAATTAAGGCAGCCAAGATGCCAAGTGGTTATAATTCAATCAAAGAGAAACTTTATTATTTTGCCCGTAAAGCGGCACGCAATAGACAAAGTGAAGGAAAGGAAAAAGAGGAAAGAGGATTATAGCTACCACAATAGGTCCAAAGGCGTCCCTATGGTCCCAGGCCCCGAACAGCGTCCTGCTGGTCCTCAGTCGTGACTCGTTGTCACAATGGGCGATCCGTGATCCAGAGGTGGGGAGATCTCACCGGGGTTCGGTTAGGAACCATCTTTTATGCTCAGCAACAGCACCTCCTCTCTCCCATGGACTGAGGCCAATCTCTACCTTCGTTTTGCAATCCAGGCTGAACTGCGCAGGTCCCAAAAGTTCTCGCTTCACTTGCCAGAACTTGTCTGCGCCTGCGTCATCTCGTGTTTGAGGGTCTTCTTCTTCCTCACCTCATCTTCCTCTCGCGACCGCTAGGTGACCAGAAGACCCTTTGCGAGTCTCTGCGCATGCTCTTGTGAGAAATAAAGAACAATTTGCTGCTTAAACAAAAGGATACAAGGAGAAAAAGGCCTCACTGTTCCAGGCACAAAACACCCTGTTTAAGAAAGAATGAGGCGCGGCATTATCTCAAGGTTGCAGTGTTGTCTGTTTAGTGAAATATTATGTTACCATGACATCCTTGCTTTTGCTTTCTCTTGCTTAAGATTAACAGGTGTTGTTATCCTGTTTGTGTAACTGCCGAAATCAGCAAGTCGGAGAAAAAAGGGTATAAAAGACTGCTTAAGTTACCCAAACTATTGCGAGCCTTGGTGAAGCTGCGACTTCCCAGCTGCCCAGCGCTGCATTTGCTTTCCTATCTTAAATAAATCTTTAACAAACCATTTGAGACTTTATTTGTCTTAATTCAACTATAACAATTTTGGTGCCGTGACTCAGATCCAGAAAGCTAACTGGGATTTCGACTCTGGGAGGACGCCCCATCCTCGGATGGTTCCGGAGGAGAGTTCGACTTAGGTTTACCTGGAGATAAGAAAGCAAAAGAGAAAAGAAAAAGAAAGATACTGCAGTTCCCTGTAATTTTTGTGCACGAAGAGCCAGGCAAAGACTCCAGAGAGAGTAAGTATATAGTGGTTCCGTCTGATCGGGGATTGGGTACCTGGAGTGCGAGTGATTGAGACGTCCACCGGACTTAGTAGTCCACCGGGCGAAGCGAGTGTGGACCTCTTAGTAGTGCGGTTCCCATTGTCCGCGAGGACGTGGGCCACGAATAGAGGGAAGCGAGTGATTTGAGAATGAAAGAAGGCACTCTCGGAAGATGGGCCAGAAGGAGAGTAAGACTTCTGGACCCATACAGGAGAAGCGGGGTAGGGGTGGGCTCCCCGATATACCCCCGGATAGCCCATTAGGATTAATGATTCAACATTGGGATGATTCCCCCTCCCTGAAAGGGAAATCTAAGGAGAAAATGATCCATTATTGTATGGAGATTTGGGAGGGAAAACAGATAAGAAAGGACTTATATTGGCCAATTTATGGATCTTTTGAAGATTGGATATGCCAACAATTAAATATATATGTCAACAATAGGCAGCCATTTAATAAGGAGGAGAGTGAATATGCCTTTTTGTGGATCCTGGGTACGGCCCAGTCTGTTAATTTATTCCCATTGAAAGAAAAGAAAAATAACAGAAGGAGGAAGGGGGGTGAAGACGAGCTACCGATGCCTCCCCCACCCTATGTTCCACCTCCTCCGTCATTACAAGACTCAGATCAGGATCTTCCTCCTACCGCCCCTCCACAGTCTGAAGAGGGCACTTCTCCTCCTAGCCCGATAGTAACTAGAAGCCAAGCCAGAAAAAGAGAGGAGGAAAATTTGTTGTACCCATTAAGAGAGACTGCCATGGGAGGACCACAACCCGGGGTGGGATTTGTCTCCGTGCCCCGTAATTCTGGGGATGTCAGAGATTTCAAGAAAGAAATGGGACGGCTATTAGAAGACCCATTAGGGGTTGCAGAACGTTTTGATCAGTTCCTCGGGCCTAATATTTATACTTGGGACGAAATGGAGTCCATCTTAAAAATCCTGTTTACAAACGAGGAACGAGGGATGATAAGAACAGCCGGCATGAGGAATTGGGACCAGAGACACCAACATAGCCCCGCCGGAGGTGTTAAATGGCCCTTACAGCGGCCCAATTGGGACAACCAGAACCCAGCTCATAGAAATAACATGCTTGATCTCTGGGATATGGTAATTCAAGGAATAAGAGATTCGGTACCTAAGGGTCAAAATATTAATAAGGCGTTTAGCGAACAGCAGAAAAAGGACGAGACCCCTACCGAATGGCTAGAAAGGTTAAGAAAGAGCCTACAATTGTATTCTGGGTTAGACCCCGATAGTCAAGTTGGTCAGGCCTTGCTGAAGACTTGGTTTGTGGCCAAATCCTGGCCCGACATACAGAGAAAATTCGAAAAAATAGAAGACTGGCAAGAAAGGGGTTTAGATGAGTTATTACGAGAAGCTCAAAAGGTATACATAAGAAGGGAAGAAGAAAGTCAGAAGAGACAAGCTAAGATTTTGATGGCGGCCGTAAGAGAAGGACAGAATCAGAATAGGCGATTTGATCAGGACCAGAGACCCATGCAGAATAAGAGACCTTATCAAAATAAAGAAAGAGATGGTCTCCGTAGGGCTCCGACGGACCCAAGAAGGAGGTTTGGCTTGCCAGAGGTTGAATGTTTTTACTGTCACAAGAAGGGACATTTACAAAGAAATTGCTGGAAAAAGTTGCAGGATGAAGAGATTTTTAAGGAAGATTAGAGGGGTCAGGGGCTCTATTTGCTGGGGACCCCTAAGATCACTGAGCCCTTGATAAAATTAAAACTGGGTCCTCAGCATGAGGTGTTCGAGTTCCTTGTGGACTCAGGCGCCGAGAGATCTACTGTCCAAAGATTACCTTCTGGATGTCTTGAGTCAAAAGATACGCTCCAGGTAGTAGGAGCAAAAGGAGAACCTTTTAAAGTACCGTTAATAAAGAATGTAAGTATAGAAGCCCCAAATAAATACGGGGTGGGAACATTTTTATTGGTCCCAGAAGCTGAATATAATCTTCTGGGGCGAGATCTGATGGTAGAGTTAGAAATCAATTTAGAAGTAGATCAAGAAAAATTGAAAGTTAAATTATGTTTATTAACTGCAGAAGATGAAGCTAAAATTAACCCAGACACTTGGTACACTCCAGGGTCGGTGGGGAGGTTAAATATCAAACCAATCACAGTCTCCATAAAAGATCCAGATCACCCGATTAGGATAAAACAGTATCCCGTCTCCAGGGAGGGGAGAGAAGGGTTGCAGCCGGTCATTGAGAGACTTTTGGCCCAAGGGCTTTTGGAACCCTGCATGTCTCCCCACAATACACCCATATTGCCTGTAAAGAAATCAGATGGGACGTATTGTCATAAAATGCGTTCCAAATAATTGACAGGAACCAGCTCAATTAAAGCCAATGAAATTTATTTAGCAAGCAGGCAATAAACAAAACAGCGCTGGGCGGCCGGGGAGTCTTCGCTCCGCCAACGACCGCGCCCTCTTCTTCTTCTTCTGCCTTTTTATTGCGTTGTGGGGTAAATTTCCATTGTTCAGCGGTTTCGGGTGCTCATCCGGCTAAGTATTCCTCACTTTACACATTCTTTAGGCCCCAGGCTCTTCTTTACTTATGCTAAGTAAGTTAGTTGGGCCGGGGCTCCTCCTTGCTTATGTTAAATGGTTTATGCTAAACGGTTTAATGAACAAACCCTTATCTTTCACAATCCCCCCTTTTTCTGTTTTTCTGCATTTTGTTCAGTAAACCGCTGCAGTTCTTGGTGACTTAATACAAAAGCATCACCCACTACCTCTTCCTCTTCTGCAATAGGTTCATGCTTAGCGCAGATAAGCATTAAATGTGCAGCTTCTGATCGATTCTTTACAATGCTTATTAATTTGTTAAAAATACATTGCCCAAATGTAAGCCCAGCGATTAAAGTAATATCGGCCCGGCTATACCGTGGGCTACAATTATACCGCTGCTGGAGTCTGGTTTAGGTGGAGTGCATTCACTTGGGCCCCAGCCTACTTTGAAGAATTTATCAGGTCCTGCCCTTGGCTTCCAGGCGGATGCAATGGTTTCGCAACTCCAATATGAACAATAATACTGATTAGGACTATTATAATAATTTCACCCTGGGTTGGAGGCTAGGCAAAAAAAAAAAAAAAAATCCTTTTGCGTTGGCTAGATTCGGTTTTTGCAAAAATTTATGTACACAATCTGACACAAGGTAGGTGTAAAACTGGGAGCTCCAGCAGTGGTAATAGTCTGGATTATGTGTTGATCTTCCCACTTAATCAGGCTCCATTTAAATGGTTGGTGGGGGCTTCCTTCAATCTGACTACACCACATTCCCAAGCTGTATAGTATCATGGTCAGTCTAGAGCGACGTGATTTTGCCTCGGTTGCCAGTTTACAAAATTTATTCCCGGATTAGGGTTAGCGTTGGACAGTGCATAACTCTGTCCCCAGAATTTTTCCCTCCACTGGTTCTTACTCCTCTGCCTCCACTCGGTGACTCGAGTGCTGCGAGCCCCGGGGATATTCATCTTCTCGGCAGCAAGAGTACTCTTCAGGAGACTCCAGTTATTTCGTGTTCCCTATCCGGGAAGGTTCACCAAGGCAACTTAAAGTCTCTCTTTCTTCTCGAGGCAAAAACTCCTGCCACTCTTTGACTGACTTCTTCCTATGAATCTTTAACACATTTGCTAATAGCTCTTTCCCAGTGAACAGTTCTAAATTCTCGATGTATAGGAAGGTACAGTTCCCAACCACAAAACAGTTTTTCTACGTCTGCCTTATACCATTGGCCACGACCTCCCCCAAAACGCCTACAGTCACTACAACAAGGTTGTCTTCTTGTTGCAATACAAGCCCAAGTATCTTCACATCTGACACATCTACAAATGACCCAGCACTCATGATTTTCCCACGGATGCTTTATACAGGGTATCCCAGTTCCCCAAAAGGGTCCCTCTTGAGGTAAAAGTCTCTCGTCAGTGATATCTGGTGTTACTTCGCAACAGTGTGCAACGAGTCTTTCATCTGATGACTTGTACAGTCCTGCACCTCCTGTTTGATTCGGTATTCTGCTCAGGTGCCAGGGCGCGAATGAAACCCTTCTCAATGTCTTTCCCGGAGTAACCTGGAACCATTCATATAAACTTTGTTTAATTTCTCTTGGGGAGCTTGTCATTCAGTCTTGGAGTTGCAGTTCGTTTTATTGTCAGCTTCAATTCTCCTCGTGCGCTCGTGACCGTCCAGAGTGGGTCCGCCACGGGTCCCTTCACTCGGCTTGCATGAGTCCACCCCTGCTCCGCTGTCCAGACAGCTGTTTCTGTGGTAAGCAAAACAAGATATGGCCCTTCCCAGCACGGTGTTAAAGGTGTTTCCATGACTTTATTAAAACTTTATCTCCCGGTTTTATCATATGTATTTTCATATGTAAGGGAGGTCTTTGGACTAATAAACCCTTTTTTCTCTCAATTCCTCCCGCCTACTCATCAATTGGGTTAAGTATGGTGTCAAGTGGGAATTTTGTAGTTGAGGATGTTCATTAGGAGCCTCCATATCATAGGGCATTCCGTACAACATTTGAAAAGGGGAAATCCCTGTGTCAGTCCGAGGTTGTGTTCTTGTATTTAACAGAGCAAGGGGGAGGCATTTGGTCTATGACATTTTAGTTTCAAACATTAACTTAGTCAATTGCTCTTTTATTCTTCCATTCATTCTTTCTACTCTGCCTGAGCTTTGGGGGTGCCAAGGAGTGTGATGCTGCCACTCAGTTCCTAGAGCTGAGAGCATATCCTGGGCCACTTTAGATGTGAAGTGGGGTCCCCGGTCTGAATCTATCACCTCCACTACTCCATACCTGGGCATGATTTCTTCTAAAAGTATTTTCACCACGGTTTGGGCTGTGGCCCGAGTCGTGGGGAATGCTTCTACAAAATGGGTTAAGTGGTCCACCATCACAAGGAGGTATTTATACCTCCCAATCTTGGGTAATTCAGTAAAGTCAATTTGGACATGTGAAAAAGGTCTATGTGCTAGTTCCCTCCCCCCTTGTACTCTCTCTCTGAACTGACTCCTGTTAGTTTTCTGGCAAGTGAGGCAACCTTGCGTTACTCGCTTTGCTAAATTATAAACTCCAACACACATATATTTGATTGCAAACTGGTCTACCAAGGCTTGGGTTCCCCAATGGGTTTTTTTCATGGATTTTTTTGCATTATTCTTAGCGCAATTGATTTGGGGAGGACTTCTCTTCCGTCAGGTAGTTCCCATTTTTGTGCCTTTTCTAGGACTACCATCTGGGTTAATTTTTCTTTTTCTTGTACTGTAAAGCTTAATATGGGACACATTTCTGTATCGAGGGTGTTTGTTTTTGTTTTGTGATTTTCACATTGGCCTGACCCCCTTTGGGGCATCAAAGCCGCTCTTTTAGCTTCTTGGTCGGCTAGGTTGTTTCCTCGAATCTGCGGGGTTAACCCTTTTTGATGCCCCTTTAGGTGTACCACTGCTATTTTCTTGGGTTTCCTTATGGCTTTTAGTATTTTGGTTATAAGCTCTTGGTGTATTAGCCCCTTCCCTTGGGAGCTGATTAGTCCTCTTTCCTCCCAAATTTTTCCGAAGGTGTGCACTACTCCAAAAGCATATTTTGAATCTGTGTATATTGTTCCATTTTTCCCATCTAGGAGGTATAAAGCTTTCAACACTGCGTATAGCTCACATGCCTGGGCCGACCAACTTGGGCTGAGGGGGCCCGATTCTACTACTTTGAAGGACTTCCCATCGACTATGGCATACCCTGATTTCCTTTTCCCTTCTATTATTCTGGAGGATCCATCTACAAATAGTTTTTTCCCTTCTTCTAATTCTATTTCCTCAAGGTCTGGTCTTATCTTACATTGTTCTTCAATATTTTGGAGACAATTGTGCTCCAGTTTTCCGCTTGGTTCCCCATATAGGAACTGGGCGGGATTCTGTACTATAGAAGTTTCAAGGGTTAGTTTGGGTGATGTTATCAATATTCCTTCATACTTCATAAGTCGGGCATCAGAAATCCACTTATCAGCCTTTTGTTGCAAAACTCCACGAATATTATGCGGGGATAAGACCTTTAACTCTCCGCCAAAGGTAATTTTAGTGGCTTCTTCTACTAACAAGGCGGTGGCTACTATGGCTTGTAGGCATGTCGGCCACCCCCTCGCCACTGGGTCCAAAAGCTTGGATATATATGCTACCGGTTTTTTGCTCTGTGCCCATTCTTGGGCTAAAAACTCCAAAGGCTACACCTTCCTCTGAGTTTACAAATAAATAAAAAGGTCTTTTTAAATCTGGTAGGCTTAAAACAGGGGCATTTATCAATTCTTCTTTTAAGATTTTAAGCTGTTTCTCATCTTTAGGGGTCCACTTTAATAGTCCATCCTTTGATAGTTTATCATAAAGGAACTTTACTTTTCCGCTAAAGTTCTCGATCCACTGTCTGCAGTATCCGATCAGTCCCAACAGCTGTCTGACTTGTCTTTTGGTTCGGGGAGCTGTGATTGATAGAATTCCATTTACTCTCTCGGGATCGAGTTTCTTGCTCCCCTTATTCAATCTGTGTCCTAGATATTTCACTTCTTCTACAAACTGCAATTTAGCCTTAGACACCTTTAACCCTTGTAGGCTCAAGAAATTTAATAACTTAATGGTTTCTCTCCTGACACTATCTTCTTCTTTTCCTGCTAGTAATAAATTATCCACATATTGGACCAGAGTAATTCCTTCCCCTAACTCATAGTTTTGTAATATTTGTTCTAAAGCTTGTCCAAACAAATTAGGGGATTCCATAAACCCTTGCGGGAGCACGGTCCGCATTAACTGCTGTTTTCTATGAGTATCCGGATCCTCCCATTCAAATGCAAAATAATCTCGGCAATCTGCCTTCAAGGGGCAAGCCCAGAATGCATCTTTTAAGTCTATGACACTATACCACTGGTCCTCCGGTCCTAATTGGCTCAATAAGGTGTGTGGATTGGCCACTACAGGGAATCTGGCCACCGTTCTCTTATTGATTTCTCTTAGATCATGCACCAAACGGTACTTCCCATCTGTTTTCTTTACAGGTAGGATGGGTGTGTTATATGGGGACATACAGGGTTCTAACAATCCCTGTTTAATTAGTCTGTTGATTTCAGGTTTCAATCCCCGTCTTCCTTCTTTGGATAAGGGATATTGTTTTAACCGAACTGGTATCTCCGGGTCCCGTATCGTAACTACAAACGGGGCGATATCCAGTTTTCCAACCGTTTCCGGAGTATACCACACTTCTGGGTTTATTTCTCCCTCATTTACTGCTCTCAAGGGACATAATTTAATATGTATCTGGTCCTTTGTTGTTTCTAAACTGATTCCCAATTCTATCATTAAGTCCCTTCCCAAGAGGTTATAGTCGGCCTCTGGTACTAATAATAAAGATCCCACCCTTATTTTAGAATCTGTTTTCAATAACACATTTTTAATTACGGGAACCTCAAAAGGTTCACCCTTAGCTCCAATCACTTGTACTTTATCTGAGGATGGTTTGCATCCTGGAGGTAACCTCTGGACGGTAGATCTTTCCGCCCCTGAGTCCACTAGGAACTCAACTACTTGTTGCTGGGGACCCACCTTTAATTTTATCAAGGGCTCTGTAAAGTTCCTGGTCCCCAGCAAATAGAGCCCCTGACCCCCCTAATCTTCTTTAAACATTCTCTCATCTTTCATTCGTTGCCGACATTCCTTTCTCATGTGTCCTGGCTTTCCGCAATAAAAACACGTCCATCCCTTTCCTTCCACCGATTTCTCTCGTCCCCTGTTCCCCATGTCCCGGCGAGAAGAGGTGTTTCCTCTCCGGGGTGGGACTGCCTTCTGTCCTCGCACCGCAGCTACCATCATTCTCACTTGCCTTTTATGTGTTTCTTCCTCCCTCCTAACATATACCTTTTGGGCTTCCCTCAAAAGTTCATCTAGTCCATGATCTTGCCAATCTTCAATTTTTTTCTAATTTCTTTCGGATGTCTTGCCATGATTTAGCCACAAACTGCGTTTTCAATAGAGCCTCTCCCCCAGGGGTATTGGGGTCTATTCCTGAATACAACTGCAAGTTCTTTCCCAACCTTTCTAACCATTCTGTAGGTGTTTCATCCTTTTTCTGCTGCTCATTACGGGCCTTACTGATGTTCTGCCCTCTGGGAACTGATTGCCTAATTCCCTGGATTATAATATTTCTCAAATCTTGCATTTCAATCCGATGTACTGGATTCTGATTATCTCAATTAGGCCTTTGTAATGGCCATTTAACATCTGCTGGCGGTCCTTGTTGGTGCTGCTGATCCCATAATCTTATTCCGGCCCGCCTTATCATTCCTCTTTCTTCTACAGTAAACAATATTCCCATAATGGACTGGATCTCATCCCAGGTGTAAATGTTGGGGCCGAGGAACTGATCCAACCTCTCAGCGACCCCTAGGGGATCGCCTAGCAGGCTCCCCATTTCCTTTTTTAAATTCTCGCACGTCCCCTGAGTTAAGAGGGACAGCGACATATCGTACCCCAGGAACAGGACCTCCCATTGCCAGCTCTCTTAGCGGATATAGTTGCGGAGGTTCCTGCATTTTTCTTGTTTGACTTCTAGTAATTTTTTTTTTTTTTTTTTTTTAGTTCTTCCTTTTCCCTTAAGGGGAACAACCCAGTTCTAGTTTCGGCTACGAGAGCCGCATACTTAATTTCCTCCAATTTAAACGGTTCTTTCGAGTTAACATATATATTTAATGCCTGACAAATCCAATCCTCAAATGAGCCAAAAACTGGCCAATACAAATGATCTCCTGTGTATCATTTTTACTTTACTTTTTCCTCTTCTTGAGGGGTAATCATCCCAATAGGTTATCATTAACCCAAAGGGGCTGCCTGGGGGGATCTTGGGGAGACTCACCTTCTCCTCCCCCCACATGGGACCAAAGGGCTTGCTTTTCCTTTGTCCCATCTTCCGAGGTGCCTTCAATCACGCACACACACGCTTCCCCCTGCTCGTGGCCCAGTCCCTCGCGGGATTTGGGAACCGCACTACTAGGGGGTCCGCATTCACTTCGCCCGCAATTGGACGTGTCACACGGCACACCTCGGGATACCCAATCCCAACCGAACGGGTAACCGGCCTGTACTCACGCGTCCCAAGCGTCTTCGTTTGGAGGTTCCTTGAGGGATCCAACCGAACGGATAACAGGCCTCTACTTACGCGTCCCAAGCATCTTCGTTCGGGGCTTCGTGCACAAAGATTACGGGATTCCCGGAGTTCTTTTGCTTATTGCCCAAATTTAGGTTCGTCGGGTCGAGGGCTGGATGGGTCCGTCCGAGTAAGAGCCGCTTTACAGCGGGGCGCCCCCCTTTACTCGGGATCCACTCCAGGTAGTCTCGATCCGAGTCACGGCACCAATTTGTCATAAAATGCGTTCCAAATAATTGACAGGAACCAGCTCAATTAAAGCCAATGAAATTTATTTAGCAAGCAGGCAATAAACAAAACAGCGCTGGGCGGCCGGGGAGTCTTCGCTCCGCCAACGACCGCGCCCTCTTCTTCTTCTTCTGCCTTTTTATTGCGTTGTGGGGTAAATTTCCATTGTTCAGCGGTTTCGGGTGCTCATCCGGCTAAGTATTCCTCACTTTACACATTCTTTAGGCCCCAGGCTCTTCTTTACTTATGCTAAGTAAGTTAGTTGGGCCGGGGCTCCTCCTTGCTTATGTTAAATGGTTTATGCTAAACGGTTTAATGAACAAACCCTTATCTTTCACAGTATCACTTGGTACAAGATTTGAGGGCCGTGAATGAGAGAACCATCACTCGATTCCCTGTGGTAGCCAACCCACGCACTATACTTAATCAACTAAGTCCCGACTATAAATGGTATAGTGTTATCGATCTGAAGGATGCCTTTTGGGCTTGCCCCTTAGAGGAGAAATGTAGGGACTATTTTGCTTTCGAATGGGAAGACCCCAAAACGCATAGAAAACAGCAACTACGATGGACTGTGTTGCCTCAGGGGTTTACAGAATCCCCAAACCTGTTCGGACAAGCTTTGGAACAACTATTAGAATCCTATGAATTGGGGTAGGAACTAGTCTTAATACAGTATGTAGACGATTTATTAGTGGCTGGGAGGACTCAGGAAGAAGTTAGGAATGAGAGTATCAAGTTATTGAACTTTTTAGGCTTAAAGGGACTGAAAGTCTCTAAGTCCAAGTTGCAGTTCACCGAGGAGGAAGTGAGGTATTTGGGACATTGGCTCACAAAGGGGCATAAGAAATTAGATCCTGAAAGAGTAAGGGGAATTTTATCGTTAACTGCGCCTAGTAATAAGAGACAGATAAGACAACTGTTGGGATCATTAGGGTATTGTCGGCAGTGGATTGAAAATTATAGCAGCAAGGTAAAGTTTTTGTATGAAAAATTAACCAAGAACGGGTTGATGAAATGGGCCCCTGATGATGAGGATCGCTTGGAAAAGATAAAAAGAGACCTAGTAGAGGCACCCGTCCTTAGTCTACCCGATATACGCAAACCCTTCCAACTTTTTATCAATGTAGACAATGGGACTGCTTACAGGGTATTGACCCAAGGATGGGCAGGCCAGAGAAAACCCGTAGGATATTATTCCAAATTGTTGGATCCTGTGAGCCGAGGATGGCCCACTTGCCTACAGGCGATCGTGGCTACCGCATTGTTAGTAGAAGTCATCACACGAGTCACCCTAGGGGGAGAGTTAAAAGTATATACTCCCCATAATATTCGCGGAGTACTGCAACAACGAGCTGATAAGTGGCTTACAGATAGCCAATTGTTAAATTATGAAGGAATTTTGATTAACTCCCCTAAGTTGGAGACTGGAATCACTTCCTTTCAGAATCCAGCCCAGTTCCTATATGGGGAACCCAGAGAGGAACTGACACATGACTGCCTTCAACTAATACATTTACAAACTAAAATAAGAGAGGATTTAGAGGAAGACGAATTAGGTGAAGGTGAAAAATTATTTATCGACGGGTCCTCACGAGTAATTGAAGGACAACGGAAATCGGGTTATGCTGTTATAGACAGACATACGTTACAGACAAAAGAAGCAGGACCACTAAACAAAACCTGGTCCGCACAAGCATGTAAATTATATGCCCTGTTATGAGCATTAAAGCTCTTAGAAAATAAAATTGGAACTATATATACAGATTCAAAATATGCCTTCGGGGTAGTGCATACCTTTGGGAAAATTTGGGAAGAGAGAGGTCTAATTAATACTCAAGGGAAAGGATTAGTCCATGAGAAACTAATCCTGGAAGTTTTGAAAGCATTAAGGGGTCCGTTAAAAATAGCGGTTGTTCATGTAAAGGGACATCAAAAGGGAATTACGCATACGACAAGAGGAAACAATTTAGCTGATGCGGCAACCAAACAAGCTGCATTATTAACTTTAAGAGAAGAACCTGAGAGGTTAAAGCTAGACAAAAGCTTTACCCTCCAAGATCTGGACAAATTAAAACAAATTGGGGCAAAAAGAGAGGGGGACAAATGGCTCTTGCCTGATGGTCGAGAAATCCTTCCAAAGGGGTTAGCTTGAGAAATATTGAGCAAGCTACACCACAAATCTCATTGGGGGATTCAAACCTCAGTAGATTAATTTGAAATAAATTATACTTGTGTGGGAGTATATGGTTTAGCTAAGAAGATTTTAGAGGGTTGTTTGACCTGTCACAAAGTCAATAAACAACAACTCAGGGAAAAAGTACAAGGGGGACGGGAATTAGCAAAAAGACCCTTTGAGAAAAATACAAGTGGATTTTACAGAATTGCCAAAGGTAGGGAGATATCAGTATCTACTAGTCTTGGTGGACCATCTTACGTATTTTGTAGAGGCCTTCCCTGTAGTGACGGCCACTGCAAAAACAGTCATTAAAATTCTCCTTGAAGAAATTATCCCGAGATATGGAATCATTACTGTAATTGACTCAGATCGGGGCCCGCATTTTACCTCCCGAATAATTAAAGAAACAGCCGAATTGTTTGGCACAAAATGGGAATATCATACCCCCTGGCATCCACAAAGCTCGGGAAAAGTAGAAAGAATGAATGGGGAAATAAAAAAGCATTTAACCAAACTTATGGTAGAAACGAAAATGAATTGGGTCAAATGTTTGCCGTTAGCTTTGCTTTATATTAGAACTCAACCAAGAACAGATACTGGTATATCCCCCTTTGAAATGTTGTATGGAATTCCCTATGATTTTAGGATATTAATAGAACATCCGAAAGTTTCAGATAAAGTTTTGACTGAGTATATTTTAGAACTCACTAAAAGAAGCCAAGAATTGAGAAAAAAGGGCTTAGTGGTACAGAAGCCGCCTTTATACATATTGTTACATCAGATTCAGCCTGGAGATCAGGTGTTGATCAAAACCTGGAAAGAAACCTCCCTGACACCCTGGTGGGAAGGTCCTTTTATTGTTTTGCTCACCACAGATGCAGCAATACAGACCGCGGAGAAAGGATGGACGCATGCTAGTCGAGTTAAAGGACCTCTCCCACCAGAGGGATGGACTGTGACGTCTGAACCGGGAGATCTCTGACTAAAGATAAGGAGGGATAAAACCTGTGAATGAATCACTCCAGGAGGGAAGTAAAACGTAGTTTGTATCAGTGGTTCCAGATACCATCTGGAAACACTCTGGGAAGGATGCTTTTTGCACCTTGGAGGGAAGAAAGGATACCTGATCAGACCGGGGAGACGGGACTATATAAGATATTGGGAACTCCTAAGGTGCTCCCCTTTGTTGTGAAACAGAGACTGAAGTACCTGAAGCACCTAAGGTAGAAGAAATTAGGGGAATACCTTGTCTGAAACATCCCTTTTCTGGACATTCATGCTGGGTCGTTTGCCAATGTTTAAATTGTAAAAAGAAATGGGCTTGTATTTTTCCCAGGAGACAATCTTACTGTATAAAATGCCGCCATCATATCGGGGTGAGGAAGCAAGCAGAAATCTGTAAACTATTCTGTGGATACCTGAGATGTGGGACATATATGAAACAGACTGGCATAAGGTTCTAGAGAAGTGTGCTAAGAAATTTGCCTGAAAGGGGGCCCGGTCATAGAACAAACTCCTATCTTTATAGCAGCCAGAAAATTCCCCTGAAGGCTACCTACTGCTGCCGAGAAGATATTAATATCCCGTTGCTCTCTGCAAAAGAGTAGACGAGGAGAGGTATTAACAGTGGGGAAAATGGAGGTTGCTATTTTAGAAGTAGTATTATCTATCACCGTCCTCACATATGGAAATAGAAATGCTCATCGACCTTTCAATTGGACTCTTGTGAGGTGGGACGATTTGAAAATTCTTCGATCTAACGTCACCCCAGGGGCCCCATCCTTCAATTTGACTACATGTGAATTAATGAGTCCCATCCAGTACCCTAATGATGGGTGCGAAGGCCCAGAACTACACCAATGGCGAGGTAATCTTAAGGTGACCTATTGGTGTCCCAGCTCCAATCCAGGGAAGAGTTACTGTCATCACCCAAATCATTACTATTGTGCATATTGGGGTTGTGAAACGATCGTAACTGGAGAATGGCGACCCCCAAACCCTGATAAGTACCTTGAAGTTACCTGGACACCAAAGGGATGTGGGGAGTCACAGTCGTAAGAGATGTGTTATGGCCAGGAGGGTGCAAATTTTTAAACATTACGGTGCTACAACCTCATGACATTGGATGGGTAATAGGATGAACTTGGGGGGTGAGATATTGGGAACCTGGGACTGATAAAGGAATCTTAGTATTGAAGCACACGGTCCTTCCAGCCCAGTCAGTAGGACTGAATCGTGTCGTTAAAACTCCTAAGGGAAAAAGAAGGAAGGGAAATCGAAATCCCCAACCACTCCAGGGGCCTCACCAGCTCCTAACTTTAACGTAAATAAGACTTCTAAAGATGTCGAGCCTCTATGGGATGTAATGCAAGCACCTTATCAAGCCCTAAATACGACTAACCCAAACTTTACCCATTCTTGTTGGTTATGTTATGATATTCAACCTCCTTTCTATGAAGGGATAGCGGTGGCATCTTCTTTTAACACTTCTAATGAAGACAGTCCTCCCCAATGCAATTGGGGAGAATGAAAAGTAGGGATAATGCTTCAACAGGTTAAAGGGAGCGGTTGGTGTGTAGGAAAGGTGACAGGCCCGAAAAAGGCTCTGTGTACAAACTCTATCCAAGATTTTACATCAGACAGACGTTAAATGGGTGATACCTAATGATGGAGCTGGAGCCTGGTGGGTTTGCTCCCTGACTGGATTAACTTCTTGTGTGTCTACCGCTATCCTTAAGAGGAATGAATCAGAATTTTGTGTTCAAGTCATGGTGGTGCTCCGAATTCTCCTACATGGAGAAGAAGCCATGTATTTGCATTGGGGTAATACAGGACATAGGGTTAGCAAAAGGGAACCAATAACAGCCATCACTATAGCCGCCCTACTCAGTTTAGGAGTCGCTGGGACCTCTACTGGCGTGGCATCCTTAGTTCAACAACAACGAAGTCTAACATCTTTAAGGGCTGCAGTAGACGAGGATCTAGCGAGAGTAGAACAGTCTATCTCTTATTTAGAAAAATCACTAACCTCCTTGTCTGAGGTTGTTTTGCAAAACCGACGAGCATTAGATCTATTATTCCTGCAGCAAGGAGGGCTGTGCATGGCCCTAGGCGAAGAATGTTGTTTTTATGCTGACCACACTGGAGTTGTAAGGGACTCGCTAGCTAAACTGAGAGAGGGACTAGAAAAGAGAAAACGAGAACGAGAGGCTAAGGCCTCCTGGTATGAATCTTGGTTTAACCAATCTCCCTGGCTAACCACTTTGATTTCTACTTTAGCAGGACCTGTCATAATGTTATTATTAGCTTTAACCTTTGGTCTCTGTATCATTAACAAGTTTGTAACCTTTGTCAAGAACCAACTAGATAAAGTACAATTGATGGTGTTGAAACGGTAGGAATTAGAGATGAAAATTTTGCCAAATGATAGTCTTGAGTTAGAAGCGGCTCATGATGTTTTGAACAGGTTTAATCAGCAAATTAGTGGTAAATAAAAGAAGGGGGGAATTTGTGAGAAATAAAGAACAATTTGCTGCTTAAACAAAAGGATACAAGGAGAAAACAGCCTCACTGTTCCAGGCACAAAACACCCTGTTTAAGAAAGAATGAGGCGCGGCATTATCTCAAGGTTGCAGTGTTGTCTGTTTAGTGAAATATTATGTTACCATGACATCCTTGCTTTTGCTTTCTCTTGCTTAAGATTAACAGGTGTTGTTATCCTGTTCGTGTAACTGCCGAAATCAGCAAGTCGGAGAAACAGGGTATAAAAGACTGCTTAAGTTACCCAAACTATTGCGAACCTTGGTGAATGCCCAGCGCTGTATTTGCTTTCCTATCTTAAATAAATCTTTAACAAACCATTTGAGACTTTATTTGTCTTAATTCAACTATAACACTCTTCTTTTGTTGGCGTCGGATCAAGGAGGAGGTGAGGCAATTTTGGCTAAGGCAGCAGGTGAAATCCATCTTCTGGACAGCAGCTATTCAACTTTTTCTTAGATGTTACTTGCAGTCCCTGGTGTAAGAGTTGGTCCAAAGAACAGTATTTGTCTCGGTCTGAAGAACAGTACTTGTCTCAACATCGCCATCAGGAACTCAGAGAAAGACCAAGGAGCAATGACCCGAGATGGAGGCACTGCCTGGAACAAGCAGTCGCCGTGACCAAGGACTGCAAGTAACATCTAAGAAAAGTTGAATAGATGCTGTCCAGAAGATGGATTTCACCTGCTACCTCAGCCAAAGTTACCCCACCTCCTCCTTGACCCAACGCCAACAGGGGAAGAGCATGCGCAGAGGCTCGCAGAGGGTCTTCTGGTCACCTAGCGGTCACGAGAGGAAGATGAGGTGAGGAAGCAGAAGACCCCCGAACACGAGGTGGCGCAGGCGCAGACAAGTTCTGGCAAGCGAAGCGAGAACTTTTGGGGCCTGCGCAGTTCAGCCTGGATTGCGAAATGAAGGTGGAGATTGGCCTCAGTCCATGGGAGAGAGGAGGTGCGAGGTGCTGCTGCTGAGCATAAAAGATGGTTCCTAACCGAACCCCAGCAGAGATCTCCCCACCTCTGGATCACAATGAGTCTCGACTGAGGACCAGCAGGACGCTGTTCGGAGCCTGGGACCATAGGGACGCCTTTGGACCCATGGTGGTAGCTATAATCCTCTTTCCTTCTTTTCCTCCCCTTTTCTCCACTTTGTCTATCGCGTGCCGCTTTACGGGCAAAAATAATAAAGTTTCTCTTTGATTGAATTATAACCACTTGGCATTTTGGCTGCCTTAATTTTGCGCTTCGAGATCAAGGTAAACGAATCATCACGAGTCCCTGAGTGGACCGTGACACCTGGTCACGGTGACTGCTTGTTCCAGGCAGTGCCTTTATCTCGGGTCATTGCTCCTTGGTCTCTCTCAGAGTTCTTGATGGCGATGTTGAGACAAATACTGTTCTTCGGACCGACTCTTACAGTGCCCCAGCCTACATCCATCATCCGAGGAGGAAGGAGGAGCTCATGCTGCCTCTGTACCGCTACCTAGAGGAGGACCAGAGCTGGCAGGGCAGCCGCCGGCACAGCTCCTCCGACAGTGCCTTATTCCGCCCCAGCCCATCCTGGCTGGAGACCCAGCACCCTGGGGAGCCACAGGAAACGCCTCCCCCCAGTTACGAAAACATCAGTGTTCGGAGGTTCTGAGCTGGTGGGGGCAAGGGGCTGGGACTCTGCAGGTGGCTGCCCAGTCCCTCAGCTTTAAACTGAGTCCCTTCCATTGCTGGGGTGAGAGGAGGCTGGGCGAGGAGGGGAAAGGGTCCATCTGGCTTTCTGAGTGATCTATTCAGGTCTGTTGGGATTGTGGGTTCTTGGGCGATGTGTTTGGAGTGGTGGGGGTCATTGGCATGTTTGAAAGCCTTCGTATTTTTAATAAAACCACTGCTGGTTGCAGATGCTTTGCACTCTATGCTCTGACCAACTCCAAGAGGCTCGTATCAGGCCAGGGGCTGCCTACTCAAAGCAAGAGATGAATAAGAAAAACTGCAGCAAAGAACAAGGAATCTGGTCAGAAGAAAACCAGCTCCGTGCTGCCCCATTTGCTTCTCTGCCTTTTCAATGCCTCTTCCAGCCTTATCTCCATCCCTTCCACCTTGCTTACCCTGCATACTGACATCCCATGCCTCACTTCATTTAGTTTAGTGATGTTCAGTGGCTCGTGTGTGCATTCTGGGCATCTGAATGCGCTTGGCATTTCAGGCAGTATCCTATTAAAAGACAACCTGAGTGGCACAACCCCCTCTCTGACCACCACAGACGAGTTTGCAGCCTCATCCAGAGGAAAGGCCAACTTCACTGGGGACTGCTGCCGGTTGCTCCATCCCACCGAAATAATGGGTTGCCCTGGGCTCCTTGTGGACCTGCAGAGTGGTTGTGGAGCCGCAGCCAAATATAACACATTATTTATAATGTAATATATTATTTTTTCATGAACTATGTACATGCTTTCCTACACAGGCAAGCAAGCAAGGAAACAAACCAAAGGCTAAATAAAGCCACCACTACTGTCTGGTTATTGGATGTGCCACCTCTTCTCCATCTCAAGCAAACATAGAGCACATGGATGCTCTGTCCTCACTTCCCCCAGGCAGACCAACCCTGCTCCATTCTACCCTGGCTTTATCCCCACTTTCACAGCCCAGTTGCTTCCCCACCAGTGCAGTCCCACCAGTGGTTCCCAGCACCCAGCGGGAGAAAGCAGGGACTATCCCAACCCATTGGCCTCCAAAAAGGCACTGGAACACTCCCTCTTCCCCTGCTGCAGCCCCCCAGCCCTTGAAAACGCACTGTGCCCTGGTGTTCGCCTTAATGTGGGGCTCTGACAGCTTTGATGTATGGCCCAGTCCAGCTTCAGCTCCCAGGGCTGGGAAAGTCTTGTCTGTGGCTGTCTGGTTCCCTGTCTCTGCTGCCACCCCCCCCTCATCGCTTCCCTAGGCTGGGATCCTGCCACACATGCCTGCAAGGAAGGTTACCTGGACACGTGCTGGGCGGCTTCACTGGATTGTGAACAGCAGGTTGGTGTTTGCATTCATTACAAACCAGTTAAAAACTGGCTGGCTCAGCCCTGGGCAGGACCAAGCTCAACATGCAGCTGGTCCTCAGCCCCTGGCAGTCTCTGGAGAAAGAAAACACTCCTTGCCTTACCCTGGAGGTGTGCTCAGTGGGCAGCAGCTGCAGGTAAAAGGGCTCCCTGGCATCTTTCCTCCCCTGCCTCTCCCATCTGGCAGCCATGGCCGAGGAGAAGACCTTTTGCTATGGGTTCGTCAGCCTGGGTTTTTTCCTGGTAATGATGGGGATGTGGGAAAACCCCAACTCTACATCACTTTCTGCATACTGGGTGTCCTGCTTGTAGCTGTGAGCATCACCTGGAGCATGTGCCAGTGCTACCCAAAGGTAGGGTCCATCTTGCCGCAGCGTTTGAGGCCTCAGCCAGGTTTGGGTGGCTTTGGCTGCTGTGGGTGTGTAACCTTGGGCTGTGCCTCAGTTTCCCCATCCACAGAGTGGGGTAGCAGCAGGTCACAGGGGAAAGCCAGCTGGGGTGATCTGGAGGGGGAGGTGTTGGGTTTGGAGGCTCTTGCCCTGCTACATCTCCCCAACAATGCCTGCAGGATGTAACCCCACTCTTTCACCCCCCTGTACCCTTGCACCTGCCCTGAGCCTGGGTGCAGTGGGGAATAAGCCCAGGGAAATCAGTTTATGTTCATCTCTTCCATGCAATACTCCCTAAACCAGCCCATCTCCTGCACCCGTGGGGGCTCAACAGGCTCCCAGGATTTCAAAGAAACAGCTGTCATGACCATAGAGGTCCAGAGTGGTCCAGCCCTCCAGAGCACACCCTCACCTGTCAGTCTCCTTGGCAGAGGACACTGCTGGGGTGACAGGGCAGAAAAGGCTTTTTTCCAGGGAGAGGGTGGCTGTAGAGCTGATCTGAACACTGCCAGATGGTCTGTTGAAAAGCTTGGCTGCACCCTGACATGTGGAGCATAGGACCCCCAGCACCTGGGATCAGCTGGAACCTCCAGTCCTCTGGGACCCGGGGTGAATCTGACCCCAGCTTCCCCCAAAGCTGAGCTCAGCCCTGACTAGGAGGGAGATGTCGCTTTGTCACTGTACTCAGGGTTCAAGGATGGGGCACTGTCGGTGTTATCCCTGTCCACCGACTTCCTACACAAGCCCTGGGACTCAGTCACACAACCGCACTGGGGACAAGGTGCTGAGAGCGGGCCATGCTGGGTTCATTCAACACCTTATTGATTTTCCTCAAAAAAACCCATTTCCAGGCAAGACATCTAGATGTGCTGGAAAAAGACCAGACCCCCAGCTAAAGGGACATCTCAGACTTTTTACCACTAACAAGGGCTGAGGACCCCTGCAATGCCCAGTGCAGCCCCCTGGGCTTTGCATTTCTTTTCCCTCCAGATAACATTTGTCCCAGTGGACCCTGAGACCGAGCTGTTCCTGGACCACAAACCTATCATGTTGCCAGAGAAGGACACCCAGTAGGTCCCAGTGCCCTGCCCCAGCAGCTGTTTTCCTTTTGGCAGATGTTTTAATCTGTACACATGGTTATCTGTGAGACCCTGGGGCCAAGGGCAGTATCTGAGCACACTGGCACCAGAGACAACTGAAGGAAGCCGCCTCAGGAATCAATACACGATCTTCATGGAAGTATGGTATTGTTCCCATTTATTGCCAAGATAGCTCAGGTTATATACTATTTTGCCAGAGTACACGCAGCTAAGCAATTATTATGATTGGTTACAATACAGTGTCTACCCGCCTAACATAACAATATAATTGGTCCAGCTAGACTATTCACCCGCAAGCACACTTTACAGCCGCCCCCCCCCCCCTTGCAATTAAGCCTTGCATTCTTTGCATTCTTGTTCTGTCCTTATCACCTGTGAAACATCCTGGTTCCTCTTCCCAGCTCTATCCAAGGGCGGTTCTGAAGCCACTCTCGCCGTAATCGTAGACAGGGTTGTGCACACAGGCTTCTTGTAATATTCCATGGCCTTGTGCTGCAAGAAAATCCCCTACAATTCCCCCTTTTTCTTTTTGCACAACCCAAACTCTTCTGATACTTTTTTCTATCATCTTCTGTAAATAATTCAGTATACAAGGCAATATTAGTAATAACAAAACCACAGTCGTCAGTATCAATAGTCCAAACTTTACCCAACTTAAAAGCCATCCGGTTATTCCCCATCCTTGAAACAATCCATCCAGACCATCTGATACCTGCAACTGTTTTGTTAAGTCATGCAGCTGGTCGATCTGTTTGTATATAGAAACAGAGTGGTCAGACAGATTCATACAACACATGCCTTCAAATTCATTACAGCCATGACCTTGAGCTAATAACAAAAAATCAATAGCTGCTCTATTTTGCAATGTAGCATGGCGAACAGAATCTACATCTAACAATAAGGAGGATAGTGCCGCAGAAGTAGCATTAGTTTGTTTTGCAAGCCAGCATCCTAACCTACTCAGTTGCGTGAGTGCCCCAGCTACACCTACTTGAGGGGCTAAAACAGATGCTGCAAAATATTTTTGCAGGTGACCAAAACTCTACATTATCTTTGCAATCCTTTGTGTACATGTGTATTGCCCTTCTCCATCGATGATGTGAACGTGCCTCGGCCAGTATCATTGTGGTGTTAGGAGTCAATAAAGTTAATCGTCCTAATGAACAGGGTCCTCCTCTTAATTTAGATGGAATACCTGGCCAAGCACGATCACCGCAGACTAAAAACAAACCTGTTGGTAATTTCAAAGGAGTATTGGTCGATTTTGAGATAGTTAAGGTAGTATAATTACACCACGCACTGCTGTTGCGATATACACTAAGGCTTGAATTAACATTTACAGCTGATTCATTTTTTCCTGGCCAGTTAAAGTATAAACAGAAATCCATTTTTATTGATCCCAACAATTCTATTTCCTGAGGTTCTAATAATGCATGCGGAAAGGTCCAAGGAACCCATAGGTCCCAAGCATCCACTCTATCTTTATCTCGTTTAACAAAAGGAGGTTTACAGGGCTAGTTGTCTATGGGGACTGCTACTAAATAGGTAGAAAAGGGGTTTTCTGGTGAGGCTAGTGACAAACAGATTGTGTCCTGACCTGTTAGGTTAGCTAAGGTTATCCATACATTCTGTTTCGGTTGTGGTACAATGTACTCAAAAGGGATTGTGCACAAGCTTACAATAACACACAGCTCAATCAGGTCCATCACTGTCCTTGGCCGAGTCCACGATCGCTGTGGCAGGCTTGGTCCATCGACTAGGTACCCAGAGAGGTCCGTCGTCTGTGGAGACACAACTATAACCCCGACCATTAAACAACAGAGGCTTAGGACCCCCCCACATTCCAGTTTTAGGGTCTTTATAATGGACCTGAATCTCAGGTACAGATTGCATTTTCATTTTACTGTGATGAGTTATTACTGGAGGTTGTTCTGCATCACCTGCTAAACTCAGAAAGTTCAAAGTAAACAAAACTTGATTTAGTCTGATAATTGGATCTGTTATTTCTGTTGTTTTTTGTTTGTTAAGATATTCTTTTATTGTTCTATGGGCTCTTTCTATAATGGCTTGGCCTGTTGGACTGTGAGGAATTCCTGTCACGTGCTTAATTCCCCATGTCTGCAAGAATCTGTTTACCTTTTCTCCAACATACGATGGTCCATTATCAGTTTTTAATTCCTTTGGAACACCCATTATAGCAAAGCAAGCTGTTAAATGCTTAATCACATGTATGGCTCGTTCTCCTGCTTGAGCAGTAGCCCATATCATTCTTGAAAATGTATCAACAGTTACATGTACATATTTTAATCGGCCAAATTCTGGTATGTGGGTTACGTCCATCTGCCAAATTTCACAAGCTTGTAAACCTCTAGGATTAACTCCTACTCCAAGACTACTGCCATGTTTACTACACTGAGGACAAGATCTGACTATACCTTTGGCATCAGAAAGGCTGATGTTAAACTGTCGACTCAATGGTTTTGCAGCTTGATGAAACAGAGAATGACTGTTTTGAGCTGCTGAAAATGAGCTCCTTGGAGCTTCCATGGTAATGCTAACAATTGAATCTGCTCTTGCATTACCCTCTCCAAGCCCTAACTCTGTTTTATGGCTACGAATGTGAATAATACAGCATGGTTTAGTTCGAATTAAAACTGCTCTTTTTACTTTTTGAAATAGATCAAATAGTCTGCGATTATTTGCTTCTTTAATTATGGCATCTTCAATTCGCTGTACTACTCCCACTACATATGATGAATCTGATACTATGTTCAAATTTTCTTGTGGCCAATGTGTTAAGGCCCAATAGACTGCTGTGAGCTCTAGTGTCTGCAAAGAATCCTGTATATCTCCTTGGATTACTTGTTGCTGCCATTCTGCCTGATCTTTCCAGGTACATACTGCTATTTTTCTCTTTTTCCCTGCGTCAGTAAACACCGTAAGACCATCCACTGGTTGGGAAACAACTTTTGGTGCAGCGACCCAATTTTGTTTCATTAGAACCTGTAGCCTGGGATCTTTAGGTTGTCTGTTGTGGATAATTCCTGAAAAAGACAGAAGTGCGGTTTGTAAGGGTTCTGAGTGCCTTAATATCCATTCTAGATCTAGACCCTTAATTGGAAGACTGATATGTTCTGCCTCACATCCCCATATACTACACACTCTTGTTCGTGCTTTTCGGATCAAATACGCTATAACTTCTGTTCTAGGCCAAATACTCATTGGGGCTGTATGTGGTGTGAATATCCATTCTAATATAGCTATGGCCTTTTCGCCTTTCATTTCCTCTTGCTTTTCTGTTCTCACTTCCCATTTCTCCCCCTTTTTCTTTTTGGAAAGCCAGCCATTGGTATATTACTGCAAAAGGAGCATCAGATTGATTACAGATCCAAATGCCTAAGGGAATGTCTGAATAGCAACGATCTGCAGAATCTAAAATTTTTTGTCCCAATGTTTGTAAACATTGTTTTTGTACTGTACTGAGAGTCACTGCCTGTGCAGGGTTTGTACCACGCAGCAGAGACATTAGTGGCTGCATTTCATTGTTTCGAATTCCACTAATTGTACGAATCCACTGTAAATCACCTATTAATTTTTGTGCATCATTCAATGGTTTGATTTTAGTAGTGATCGTTAATTTTTGTGGCTGAACAGTTTTGTCAGTGATAAGGCACCCAAGATATTTCCAAGGTGGATTCTGCTGAATTTTCTCAGGTGCAACCACCAAGCCATTCTCAGAAAGCATTTCTGTAATTGTCATTAAAACATCTTGTGTAAATGGATTAGGCTGGCAAAATAAAATATCATCCATGTAATGGTAAATGATAGTTTGTGGTAACATTTTTCGAACAGGTTCTAATGCCCTAATGGACATACATTTGACACATTGTTGGGGAATTTTTCATTCCTTGAGGCAAAACTACCCATTCAAATCTTTGTGCAGGAGTCGCCTTATTTACAGAAGGCAATGTAAAAGCAAACCGAACAGTATCCTGTGGCTGCAAAGGGATTGTGAAAAAACAGTCCTTTAAATCAATTATCAATATAAACCAATCTTGTGGGAGCATCGTAGGAGTAGGTAAGCCTGGTTGTAAGGCTCCCATAGCCCACATCTGATCATTGATTTTACGTAAATCATGCAACAATCGCCATTTGCCAGATTTTTTTGGTATCACAAATATAGGGGTGTTCCATGGACTGACTGATGTCTTAATATGTTTAGCAGTCAATTGTTCTTGTACCAGCTGATGAGCTATTTGCAGCCGCTCTTGACTTAGTGGCCACTGCTCAACCCACACTGGTTCATCTGTTTTCCACTGAATTGGTGGGATGGGCGGCTGCACAGCAGTGGCGGTTAAGGAAAACACAATATGGCTCCCAACTGACTGAGTACATCTCTACCAAGTAATGCTTGGAGCCCCCCTGGTAGATTCATTACATAGGGTGACACAGCTACTGTTTGGTTTTCTGGAAAAACAATTTGAATTGGAGTTACACTGATTTTTGGAGAAGATCCTCCACCCACCCCTTGCACTGCATCTAAGGCTTATCGAGTTCCCCAATTGGCCGGCCAAACTGTTTGATTAATTATTGTAACGTCTGCGCCAGTGTCTAACATGGCTTGGATTCGGTGTCTCTGTCGATTTAAAGCTAACACTACTGAAATTAATGGCCGTTGTTTCATATTTTGTACCAAACTAACTACACTTTCCCCTGTCGATCCAAAGCCACTCACCGCGGTGTGGCCTTGGAATGTTTTCAAGTTGATGCAAAACCTGTTGAAAAAGGACCAATTGGGCAATACGAATGCCTTGTTTTATGGTAAGTGGTGGAGTCAATGTATACGCACATACCATAATTTCCCCAGTATAATCTGCATCAATCACTTCCGGCAATACAATTAAACCAGCAAGCCCAGAAGATGATCTTCCGATTAACAATGCACCAATAATGCTACGTTCATTATATATCGGACCTGTAATTCCTGTTGGTATTTTGTGTACCTGCTGGTCTATTAACATAACATCTATTGCTGCTGCCACATCGATTCCAAGACTCCCTCTTGTGGCTGGGGGAGAGAGTTTTTGGATTGCATTATACTGGCTGCCTGAGTTACCGGGCCGGCCACTTTTGTCTGAGCGTGGGGACCCTTCGTGCTCTTGTTCCCTTTTTCGAAAACCAGCATGTTGTTGTAGCATGATTATCCTTTTGGCATCTATCACACCATACAGCAGCATGACAGGTTCGCCGATAATGGCCTTTGCTACCGCATCGAAAACACAATCCTTGAGTGCTGTCACCTTTTGACACTGGTTTCTGAAATCTCTGTACCGTACCTGCTGTAAGTGAGGTAGCTGGCTTAATAGCTTCTGCTACCGCATGAGCTACAACCTTGCCTTGTTGCTGATTTTTGGCTCGTTCTGCAATTTCCAACATCTCTCCCACTCCAGCACCTTTAGGCAGTGTTGCTAATATAGGTTTAGTCTTTGCATTCGCATTTTCAAAAGCCAACAATTTAAACATTGATTAGATTCCTCAGACATTTCAGTTTGAACACTTATTGCATCCCATAATCTGTCAACAAAATGTGCGAACGGCTGAGAGACCTTGTCTAACCGCCGTAAAACTAGGCTGTGGTTTGTTATCTGGAACAGCATAAAAGGCTCGTCTTGCTAATTGCGCCGACAAATGATGTATTGCAACAGGATATTGTAACTGAACGTGAAGGTGGCTATAAATCCCAGCCCCAACCAACGTTTCAGGGTTAATTCCATCTAGAGGGTCCCCTGCATTACGTGGTCGGCTCGCCTCTTGTTGAGCAAGACGTCTCCATTCTCTTTCCCAGACTAACATTTGTGATGGAGTTAAGAGCAAGCGTGCTAAGTTCATACTATCAGCCGGAGAATTAACATCTGCTGAATAAATCCAATCTAAAATAGTACGCGCCACTTCTGATTTTATACCATGCTCTGTCACTGTCTTTCTAGCTTGTTGTAAAATTTTCCAATCATGTTGCTCATACCGTGGCTGATTTTGATCAAACACTACCGGGCATGCTATAGCCCCCGCTGTTTGCCAGTCACCCTCTATTATTGCATCCCTTACTATACCCGACCACCGCAGTTGTACTTGCGTTAATGTTTTATCAGAGTGATGGTACGGAGGAGGACGCAGCTCCAGGCCACCAGAAGTCTCGTCTCTCATCAGCAACAGTGAACGGTGCAGTTCTTTCACCGTTGTGGCTGGTCCTTTCGCTGCTGGCACTGATGGGGTGACGTGCGATCATTCCGAAACTCTTGACTCGATTTGCTGAACTGATTGCTCGATCCGATCTTCTAATTCAATCATTTGATCTCGTAATTCCTGGAACTTAAGAATCTTCTCATCTTGGTTAGGCATTAACTCATCTCCATCCTCCTCAGGAGGCAGCGGAGTTTGTTCAGGGGGAGAGGGATATATCTTAGGTCTACAACTAGGTCCTCCCATTTCCTCACCCCTTGCTTTTTGGATATGATCTCCAGGGGGTGAAGCTTCTGTGGTTTCCCTAAGGGATTCAGATTCTCTCAAAGTTTCACTCTGTGCTCCCTCCACTTCTTTTGCTAAGAATATCCGGGAGGGATCCTTTAAATGTTCATTTTGTCATGCCCATACAACGAGCTTTCCTAAGTCTTTAACTCCCTCCCCTCGCCTAGCGAGGATACCTAGGAGCAGTTTTTGAGCAGCAGCAAACTCTAATTCCATTGCTGTGCTCCAATGCAGGGAGGGGGGAAGGTTGCGCAATTCCTTCCTACCTCAACGTTCCTTTTCCGATGTCAGTGGACCCTCGGCCGCGTTGAGCTCTCCCGCTACGGCTTCCTCTGGCTCCAGTTTCTCCCGGTCTCCTGGGTTCCCCAAAGAGAATGTCGAGCCACCACCGCTTTTTGGTCCCTGGATCGGGCACCACTTGAAGGAAGCCGCCTCAGGAATCAATACACGATCTTCATGGAAGTATGGTATTGTTCCCATTTATTGCCAAGATAGCTCAGGTTATATACTATTTTGCCAGAGTACACGCAGCTAAGCAATTATTATGATTGGTTACAATACAGTGTCTACCCGCCTAACATAACAATATAATTGGTCCAGCTAGACTATTCACCCGCAAGCACACTTTACAGCCGCCCCCCCCTCCTTGCAATTAAGCCTTGCATTCTTTGCATTCTTGTTCTGTCCTTATCACCTGTGAAACATCCTGGTTCCTCTTCCCAGCTCTATCCAAGGGCAGTTCTGAAGCCACTCTCGCCATAATCGTAGACAGGGTTGTGCACACAGGCTTCTTGTAATATTCCATGGCCTTGTGCTGCAAGAAAATCCCCTACAGACAACCACCTCTGTTGCAACAAAAAATGACAAGCAAGGGCCAGGGTGGGGGAGGCAAGAACTGGATATGTCCCCTGGGGCTGGATCTGGAGTGATGCTGGAGGGTGCCAAGCATCCTCCTGCTGGTGTCGGCAGTGATGTGGCCTATAAAGCACCGTATGAAGTCTTGATGCACATCCCCAAGTATCTCCTAGCTCTGCAGGGGTCCAAGGTCTGGCTCAGCACCCTGTTCTTTCTTTGTCCCCAGTTTGCAGTCTCCCTGCCCCAACCAAGAGGCCACCAGCATCTATGAGAAAAGCCTGCCGTCCTACGAGCAGATCCAGAGGCAGACAGTGGGCTCAGCCTTGCTCCCACCCACCGCACAGCTCAGACCCCGCAGCTGCTCCCAGCTGGCGGCGCAGGCAAAAGCAGAGGTCCAGTGGGAGCTGGGGGGTGCTGGAAACCCACCTCTAGAGCCAGCACCTCAGCTGGAAACGGCAGCAGGCAGCTGGTATGTGATGTCTGCGGGGTTGAGGTGGTCCTGGTGGGATGTGGGGTGAAAACAGGGAGGGCCAGACTCCCAGCATGGGGGGAGGGAGAGGAGGCAGAGGGGCTTTGCTGGTCACACAGCACAGAACCCCAGTTCCCCAGCCCTGTTGGAGCCCAGACAGTGTGTGTCAGTCCATGTGGTCTCCCAGTACCAAATTATTTACCAGTTTGTAATCAGAAGGAAATCTGGATTGCCTTGGGTTGTAATTTGCATTTTGCTTTTATTTCATTTTATAAATATAAACAGTGCCCCTCAACAGAATTAATCCCAAATTCCTGATCAGATTTTGATAGAAATGAGACACTGAGCATGTGTCTTTCAAACCAGATGCCACATACGATGTCCATGCATTGGTCCAGGAGATCCTGAAAGCACTTTGCAGGTGATGGGAGTCACTGTGCAGCCCTGGGGTGTAGGTGTAGCCCTCTGCCAAAACACAGCTACAGCTGGGAAGGGGCAGCTCTGCTTTATCCCTTAGTTGCACGCACATTGTGTGAGGGCAGCCGCTACTTTGTCCCATGGGCAGGAGAGAGTAACTGGCAGTTGGGTTGTCTCCATAAAGGCAGGCACTGGGGGCTGAGAGAGGGGAGACAGATAGTGTGCCTCAACCACCCAGCAAGGGGACTGGTGATGCTGGGATGCCAGATGAGCAACATCAAGTCCAGTGCTGGGGCCAGCAGCTAGCAGCTCCGGGGAAACCCCAGCTCCTGCCCAGCTGTGTTTAGTGTAACCCCTACCTTGCCTGACACCCCTCAGCCCTCCCTGTTCCTGCAGCTCCCCCTGGCCAGCCCTGGGGGATGTGCCGCTGGCATCTCTCCTGGAGGACATGGACACGCCATCGCTGGAGGGCTCCGTGCCTGGCAGCCCTGTGCCACAAGGCCGACCCCCACGTTCATCTGCTGCCTGCTCCAGCTGCACCCCGACCAGCTCCCCAGTGCAGGGAGAGCATCCTGGTTCCCCCTGCAAAGGCACTGAGGAAGAGGATGACCTCTCTTATGGGCTCCAAGAAGGGCTGAATACTCTGCATGAGGAGAGCGACTGCCTTTTTGAGCCTGAAAACTGATTTCCTGGAAAGAATGGCCACTTGGCATGGACTCAGCTTGTGGAGGGAATGCAAACATTGCAGCCTGGAAGACAGGGGCTGGGGCTGCCCCACAGAAGCACAGCACCTGCAGCATGGAGGAGTCCCCAGGCTCCTGCCTGTCCCCCCATGCCATGCTGAGCCCTTTGTGCCCACCCAGCTGCACAGAAGGCTGCCATTCTGGTAAAGCTGAGGAGAGCACTACCACCCTCTGAATTTCTGCAGCTGAAGGGACAAGGACCCTAGTGCTGGAGCCCTTTGGGTCGGTGCAGATAAATGTGAATGCTGAGCTGGGCAGGATCCAGGATAAATAATGTGCTCAAGAAGGGAAAATATTAGCTCTGCTGCTTGAAACAGGATTGGCATTCATGTAGGTAAAGATGTATTCACCCCAGGTAGACTTTACAAGGCAGAGATGTCTGCAAGAGCTTTTTCCCACTTATCAAAGCCCTTCTGGAATTAAAGTTAGATTCTGAGACTCCTGCAGCTTGCAGACTTTATGTTTTGGCCCTAGAAAGGCTCTCCAGGTCAAGAGGAGGGTGATGGTGGGGAGAAACTGTGCAGTCCCCCTTCTTCTTCTGCATGACTACCAATTTCCAGCACTGATAGGTACAGTGGGAGGACTCGGCCAAGCCGAAAACCTAGTGATGGCTATGACTTCCTGAGGGCTTGCCAAGCTTGATGTAGGGTGAGGAAGCCCAGCTGTCACAAGGAACAATGAGCACCTTGCAGTTTTCAATCTGCTTGAGGTGGTGGCTTTTCTCTCTCAGCTGTGGTGGTGCAGATGACTTTGCATGCTGGTGCCCACCATCCCCAGACTCCCTCTGAATAATAAGTGTTTGTTTCAAGTCACATCACTGGAGCTAAGTCTGGTTTGTCACCATGACAGGGGCGATGCAGCATCTTTTGAGCAGCCTGTTTGCAGCACCCAGAGACGGCAGCACAGGCAGGAGCTGTGACCTCCTCCTGCCCTTCGGCTGCTCTGGGCTGTGGGGATCTGTGTGGCTGAGCCTCCCTGGGACAACCTGGTTCAGGCTGATTACAGGAAGAATGCTGAAAGCAGCAGCAGATCCAACAGTGTGGGGATGCTGAGTCCTTTTGCCGTTTTGGAAAAGCTGGGCTGGATGCTGTGCATGCCCGGTATAGCCCCAAGAGCCTTGAGAACACATATCTGCTGGCAGTGTCTCTTTAGCAAATTTATGTGGGTTGATAAGCCCAAAAGAGAGGGGCAGGAGGGAACTGTCCTTCAGCACCCAAGGGGGGTGAAGCATGTGACCCCTGGAAATGATGCTCCCTGAGCTCCCCTGCTGCCCAGGGACTGCTTTGCTGTTGCAATCCAAAGTGGTGCAAGAAATGTCTCTACCTGGGGTCTTTGTGTCCCCATGACATCCTTCCTCATGTCACTGCACCCTTCACTCACCTTTGCGTCACTGCAGCAGCAAAGGGGTGATTGGCAGGCAGCGCCCTGCACACCCAGGGTGTTTACGGCCAACAGGCCGTCAGGATGGTAGGGAACAGACACTGGTGTTTACTAAATATTACCAGAAGGATTGTGAGCAGCTGTCCAGGAGGAAGCGTTACCCAACTGTTTACACTTGCTCGACTCCTGACGGTCCTTCCAAGTGGGGTCACTGTGTTGGCTGCAGGGACACTATTGGGACACAGCCACATCTCGCTAGGTTCTGGAGGGAGATGGGGCAGGATGTGGGTTCCAGAGGGGGCTTAGGGCAGGATGTGGTTTCTGGAGGGTGCCTGGGGCAGGACGTGGCTCTACATGTTCCATTTAGGACTCTCCTAGAGACCTGGAAGCTTTTACCCATCTCATGTCCCAGAGCTCCCTACCACTTTTGGCCAAGTAAACTTAAATTTCAAAAGCATTTTCCTTGGGCAGGATCAGAGGAGAGGGTTGAGAAGGGGGCTGGAGCATGCCCCCCCTAGGAGTGCAACTGGATTTGTGTGTGTGTGTGTGTGTGTCCCCTGCCCTGCCGGGGGCAGCGCCTGGTCCTCCCTCCCGCTCCACGGACGACACGGAGCAATGGCGAGGGAGGTGAGGCCGCCGCACGTGGGACGGGGCGGTGCGCGTGTTTAATAGCGCGCGGGGAGCAACAGTACCAGCACACCGGTGGTGTAGTGGTATCGTGCAAGATTCCCATTCTTGTGGCCTGGGTTCGAATCTCCACTGGTGCAGAGGCACTGATTGGGGTTAATGGTGCTGGGTTAGCTATAATAGTTTTTTAAGGTATTTAAAATATATTAACTCACACAAAGCTGCCCCAAAAATCCAGCTGAAAGTGCTTTTTTTTTTTTCCTTCCCTTGAGCCCTGCACTGCTGCAGCTATAGAGGGATGTGGAGCCCGGGGACAGAGGGCTGGAGCACCTCTGCTATGAGGACAAGCTGACAGTCGGGGTTGTTCAGCCTGGAGAAGAGAAGGTTCTTGGGAAACCTCATAGTGGCCTTCCAGTACCTGAAAGGGTCCTACAGGAAAGCTGGGAAGGGGCTTTTTACAAGGGCAAGTAGTGACAGGACAAGGGGAAATGGCTTTAAACTGGAAGGAGGAAGATTTATATTAGACATTAGGAAGAAATTCTTCACACTGAGGATGGTGAGGCCCCCTCCCTGGAGGTGTTCAAGGCCAGGTTGGATGGGGCCTTGAGCAGCCTGGTCTGGTGGGAGGTGTCCCTGCCCACAGCAGGGGGGTTGGAACTGGATAGGCTTTGAGGTCCTTTCCAACCCAAACCATTCTGTGATTCTATGACACCCCGCCCAGCATCACTCTGCCCTTTGCCAGCACTGCCTGGGTTGGATGGCATCAGAGGATTTAGGGGCCTTTCCCCTCTTATTGGGGTCTTCTCTATTGCCTTTTCTGTTCTCTCCTTCCTCTCCCCTAAACAGGACCCCCCCCCCACATACACATTCCTCCTCCCCCGCCCCAGTTTACACAGACACAGTACGAGGGTACCACTGCTCTCAGCAGCAGCTGGAATTGCTGCTAGAAGCTCCCCTGTGTGACACTGTCATAAAATGTGTTCCAAATAATTGACAGGAACCAGCTCAATTAAAGCCAATCAAATTTATTTAGCAAGCAGGCAATAAACAAAACAGCGCTGGGCGGCCGGGGAGTCTTCGCTCCGCCAACGACCGCACTCTCTTCTTTTTCTTCTTCCTTTTTATAGCGTTGTCTTGGGTCTGGTAGTCCACTGTCTCAATGCCACATTGGTTGTGGGGTAAATTTCCATTATTCAGCGGTTCCAGGTGCTCATCCGGCTGAGTAACTTGAACCCTATAGTTAAACCTTTCCTCATTTTACACATTCTTTAGGCCCCAGGCTCTTCTTTACTTATGCTAAGCAAGTTAGTTGGGCCTCGGGCTCCTTGCTTAGGTCAAACGGTTTATGCTAACCGGTTTATGCTAACCAGTTTATGCTAAACGGTTTAATGAACAAACCTTTATCTTTCACAACAGGACGGGAAACAGATCTCTTCTCTACATGGTGTAAGTTTTGGGCTATTTCTGAATATTTTTTTCCTGAAAAAACCCAATATTTCTGCAGATATCCACTCCTTCCAGAGCGCTCCAGGGCTGGGCATCTCTCATGCTCCCTGCACAGGTGCTGGGGTTGGATATTCATTTCAATACCTCCCTGTATTTCTCAGCCCATGGGGTGCATGTGGAGCTGGGGAGGCCATTGCCACCCCCTCCTCCTTGGAGTCTCTCCATCCTTACCTTGGATATGGCTTGTCCCCATGCAACAAGGAAGAGAGCGATTGCAGTGCCTGATCAGGCTGAGCCAAAAATCAGGAGCGAGCCTTGTCCTGGTGAGAAGACTGCTGGACACCAGACCATGGTGATGTCAGCTGGCCACAGCAGAGAGTAGGTGACAAGTTGGGGCCTGGTGTCCCCCCAGTTATCCAAATCAGGGTGCAGGCACCCACCGGAGGTCTCATAAAAATAAAACAGATAAATCCTCATAAAACATACACATTTATATAAAATATATACACCTGTAAGCTCTGAGGAGCTTACAAATAGCTTGTATAAAATAAATCCCTGTTTCCCACAAAAGCAGGGAGCAGGATAGGGTTTTGCTGAAGGTCATTGGGGATGTCCAGGCAGCATGGGAGCCCTATGTGTGACGACTCTGTAGAAAATGCCTAAACAGGATTAGAGGCTTTCATGGAAATTTATTTCTGAAGTGAGCCAGTAAGAGGCACATAAAAGCTTTCAGCCCTTTCTGAGAATAGTCCTTGGGCGCCTGCATTCTGCCAGCCAGCACTGCCCGAGATGCATGGGGGCTCTCAGGAGAGCTTCCAGCTCACTGGGGAGCAGCAGCCGCCGTGACGAGTGCTTCCGGTCCCCCCTCTCCCTGTACCCCCACAATGCGCGGCTTCCCCATGGGACTGCAGCCCACAGACCCACCGCCCCATGGACCCGTGCCCCCTCCGTGGGGCTGTGACCCACCGACCCATGCCCCTTCCCCGCAGGGCTGCGACCCACAGACCTACGGCCGAGGCTATGACCCACCGGCCCATGGCCCCGTGCCCCTTTCCCCTGGGGCTTCGACCCACTGCCCTGTCGTTCCCCGGTGGGGCTGCGACCCACAGACCCATCGCATGCACCCCTTCCCCGTGGGGCTGCCGACCCACCGACCCACGGCCCCGTGTCCACCTATGCCCCCCCGCCCCTCTCCCGCGGAGCTGCCCACCTCCCGCTCCCCCGCCCCTCTCCCGCGGAGCTGCCCCCCCGCGCCCCGTTAATGGTTAACGAGTCGGGCGGACCGCTGGGGCCGGTGGCGGTGGCGCCATCCCCGCCCCGCCGCGCCGGGCAGAGCCGCAGCCACCCGGGCGCCCCGCAGCTCGGCCGGGCGGGCGCAACGGCCGCTCCGCGGGCGCGCAGGGCACCCAGGCGTCGCGGTGCCCCCGTGGGGTGCGGGCGGGGATGTCCCCGCGGGCGCTGGCGCTGGGGCTGGCGGCGGCGGAGCTGGCGGCGCAGCTGGTGCTAGCGCCGGCCGGGGAGGGGACAGTGGCCGTCGGGGCCGCCCCCTCGGCACTCGCCGCCTTCCATCGTGTCGCGAAGGTGAGGAGCGCGGGGGGGGGGGGGGGGGCGAACGGGGCAGCTACGCGCGCGTGTGTTTGTATGTGTGTCCTAAACCCAAGCCACTGCCTTCCATCGCGCCGCAAAGGTGAGGGGCATGGTGGGGTGGATGGGAGAGCCAAGCGTGTATGTGATCCCTAAACACGAGCTGCCACTTTCCTTCACGCCGTGAAGGTGAGGAACGTGGAGGGTAGTGGGGAGTGAATGGGACAGTCATGCATGAGTGTGACCCCTAAACCTAACCCACTGCCTTCCATAGCGCAAATAAGGTGAAGAGCCGGGGGTAAATGGGGCAGCCACACGTGTGTGTCCCCCCTAAACCTAAGCTGCTGCCTTCCATTGCACCACTAAAGTGAGGAGGGGGGGCAAATGGGGCAGCCATGCATGTTTTTGTGTTCCCTGAACCCAAGCCACCGACTTGAATCGCACTGCCAAAGGTGAGGAGTATGGGGGGTGAAAAGGACACCTACACATGTGTGTCCTGAACCTAAGCTGCCACCTTCCATTGCGCTGCAAAGGTGAGGAGCATGGAGTGAATGGGGCAGCCACACGCATGTGTGGAAAGCCACTGCTTTCCATCATGTTGTGAGGGTGAGGAATATGGGGGGGTGGTGGGGTGAATGGAGCAGCCATGCACGTGTTTGTGTCCCATAAACCCAAGCCACCGCCTTCCATCACGGTGTGAAGGTGAGGATTGTGGAGTGCGTGAGGTGAGGATTGTGGGGCAGCCACGCTTATGTGTGTGTGTCCCCTAACCCCAAGCTGGGTGCTTGTGTCCCTGCAGGTGTCTTGGCGGCTGCCCAGACATTATGTGGTGGTGCTGTGGAAGGGCAGTGGTGATGCCGAGGTGCGAGGCATGGTGCGAAGGCTGCAGGTCCAAGCATCTTGACAGGGATACCTGACCCAGCTGCTGCACGTCTACCACCTCCTGCCTGCTTTCCTGGTGAAGATGAGCAGTGACATCCTGGACACAGTATGTGGGGTGGAGGATGGGTCCTAGGGCAGTGGCACTGGTGGGAGGGTGGTAGCCCCAGTGCCGAGGGCACAGGAGCTTTGCCACCTGGCCGGGCACTGTGCCCGCTTTCCTGCAGGTGCTGAAGCTGCTGCATGTGGAGTATGTTGAGGAGGATGCCTACGTCTTTGCCCAGAGCATCCCCTTGGAACCTGGGCAGGATTGTGCCACTGCAGCCCAGCTCGGGCACCTACAGCCCTCCCAGTAAGCACTGGGGTGTGGGGGGAAGACCACAGGGGTTTGAGGAAGGGTCAGTGACTCCGACCCCTCTTTTGATCTCGAGGGGATGGGGATATTCCTCAGCCCCATGGTGCTGTGGCTCTAGAGCTGCATTTTAGGAGCATAGGCTGACTGAATTGGTGGTTGCCGTTCCTCCTGGCTGCATCCCTGATAGATAAAGGTGACCTGGTGGAGATTTACTTGCTGGACACCATCGTGCAGAGCACCCACTGGGAGATCAAAGGCAGGGTGCTTGTGACCAACTTTGAGAGCATCCCCGGGGAGGATGGCACTCGCTTCCACAGACAGGTGAGCCTCGAGGTGCCACATGCTGCAGTCTGGCAAGAGCATCCCCCTGTACCCACTGAACCCCAAATGTTGGGGTCTGGGGCTTCCCAGGAGAGGAGAGTGACTCTGCTTGTGGCAAAATGCTGGGCAGGACATGAAGCAGTGGGAGCTGTGTTCCTCAGGGCTGTTGGGACCCTCAACATGGTCTAACTTGGGCTGTAGCTGAGTGGGACAAGGCTGCTTACTAGGAAAAGAAGGCTGGGGGTGGCATGGATACATGTTGAGGTGTCATTGCAAGAAGGAATTGAGGTCCACCCCGCATCCTGGGCTGCAAAGGCTGGCTGCACCCTGCGGTAGGTGCTAGCACTGCCTTGCATGGCATCACTGCCTGTGCAACAGAGCCCAGTGCTAACACAACCCCAGGGAAGGCTGGCTGCCCCCCATCCTTTCATGCCATTTCTGCATAGAATGATATTTTTTTTTTAATCTTCCCCTCACCCAAAAATATTTTAAAATCTTTATTCTGCAGTGAGATTTAGCTGGTGCAAAGCACAAGGAGTGGGAGTGGGATGAGGATGATGCTGTGGTGTTGCAAACCTGCTTTGATACAATGGGCTGGGGTGTAAAACCATGGTGCCTGTGCCAGGCCAGCAAGTGTGACAGCCATGGGACCCATGTGGCTGGGGTGCTGAGCGGGCACGATGCCGGCGTGGCCACAGGCGTCAACATCCGCAGCCTCCATGTGTGAACTGCCAGGGAAAGGGCACCATCAGTGGGACCCTCATCAGTGAGTGACCCCATGTCCTGGAGAGGAGCACGCTCCCTCCCAGAGCCCCCCGCCTTGTCCGCCCTCTACGAGAGTGTCCTGTCCCTCGTCTCATCCCCCTCCCAGGCCTGGAGTTCATCAAGACCGTGCTGAAGGTTCAGCCTCACACACCACTGGTGGTGCTGCTGCCCTTTGCCAGCGCCTACAGCCGGGTGCTGAACGCTGGCTGTTGGTGCATGGCACGGATGGGGGTGGTGATGATCATGGCTGCTGGTAACTACAAGGATGATGCTTGCCTGTACTCGCCAGCATCTGAGCCGGAGGTATGGGCTGGGGGTGCTCCCTGAGGTGTGGGGATGTGCGGGGACATGCTGCTGCCTCCCTAGGCTCACCTGCTCCAGCACCAAGTCGGCTAAGTGGGCTGGGGCTAATGCATCCCATCCTGCCCACATGCCCTTCTGTGACTACCCTGGCAGGTCATCACGGTCGGTGCCACCAACAGCGAGGACCAGCCTGCCTCCATCAGCATCCTGGGCACCAACTTTGGCCACTGCGTGGACCTGTTCGCCCCAGGGGATGACATCATTGGTGCCTCCAGTGACTGCAGCACATGCTTCATGGCACAGAGCAGGACATCACAGGCTGCTGTGCATGTGGCAGGCAAGCTGCTCTCTGGGTTGGCAGGCAGGGCTAGCCCTCTGCTTGCCCCAAGCGATGCAGGGTGTTTAAAAAATGGGTAGATGAGTTTCTTAGGTACATGGTTTAGTAGGGAGACAGGCATGGTTGGACTCGGTGATCTCAGAGGTCTCTTCCAACCTTATGTTTCTATGATTCTATGATTCTGTGCTGGTGCTGGGCACATGTCCCAGGTGCAGGGCATCAGGGCTGCCTGTGCTGGGGACATTTTTGCATGCCACGGTGCCATGGTTTGGCACGTTTGAGTCTGTACAGAGTTCCTGCATCCCATGCATGTGGATGATGAGCTGCAGTGATTCCTGTCGTGTCTCTCTGGAGTTGTGTTGCTCAGGGGAGTTGCACGTGGGTGGCTGTGCAGCCCCCAGTTCTCACTGCGGTCCCCCCAGGTTCCTGGCAGGCATCATCGCCATGCTGCTCAGTGCTGAGCCCCAGCTCAGCCTCACCGAGTTCCGGCAGCATCTCCTGCACTTTACCACCAAGAGCGTCATGGACCCAGCGTGGTTCCCTGAGGAGCAGCAGCTGCAGATGCCCAACAGTGTGGCTGGGCTGCCCACCTGGCTGGCTGCAGGTGAAGCCCTCAATTGCCTGCTGTGTGCCTGGCAGAACTCTGCCCTTACTGAGGAAAGCAGTGCTGGGGTGAAATCATGGAGTGTTGGCAGGGCATGTCCCTCCTCAAGCTGTGCTGGGGATGGCTGAGCCTGTGCACAGCTGTTTGCACACAGAGGGAATCAGAGACCTGCCAGTCCTTGCTGGCAGCCCAGTCCCTGCCGTGGGCCCTGGATGCTGCTGTGGGTGCCCATCCTGCCACTGATGCCACCTGCCCCATTGCAGATGAGCAGCTGTACTGCCGCTTGGTGTGGTCGGCACGCTCAGGGCTCACCCGGCACACCATGGCTGTGGCACGCTGTGCTGGAGCCGAAGAGATGCTCAGCTGCTCCAGCTTCTCCCACAGCAGCAGGCAGCTGGGAGAACACATGGAGGTGAGCAGGGTGTGCGGAGACAGAAGTATGGTCCCTGGGATGCCCGACAACTTCAGAGGCATCCCCAGGCCCTTGAGCACCTCTGGTGACATCGTGCTGTCCTGGCTGCAGGACAAGGATGGGCAGAAGCAGTGTGTGGCCCACAATGCTTTCCGGGGCCAAGGTGTCTACGCCATCACCAGGTGCTGTACGTGGCCCAGGGCCAAATACCAGAGCAACGCCAGCTCCCCAGCGGCTGAGGGGGCCGGCTGCTCGCTGCAGGACCATGTGCTAACTGGTAGCACCTGATGTGGCATGTGACAGACCCTTGACCCAACACCTTGATGGCTGAGGGCATTTCTTCCAGAAAATCTCTGGGACCTGGGTGTAAAAGGGTGGGTGTGGATGCTGAGTTGACAGGGAAGGGGGACACATGCTGCATGCATGGAGGCAGGGAAGGTTCAAGGCTCAGCAGGGACATCCCTTAGCACCTGCGGCCACCCTGCACTGGCAGCCCCTCTATCCTTGGCAGGGTGTGTGAGAAACAGGGATCAATTTGCTGCTTAAACCAAAGTAAAGAATGCAAGGAGAAAGTGGCCTCACTGTTCCAGGCACAAAGTGCCCCGTTCAAGAAGGAATGAGGCACAGCATTATCTCAAGGTTACAGAGTAGTCTGCCTAATGAAATATTATGTCTTTGCCTTTGCTTTCTGTTCTTGCTCAAGATTAACAGGTGTTGTTATCCCCTTTGCTATCCTGCTTGTGTAACTGCTGAAATCTGCAAGTCAGAGAAAAAAAAATGTATAAAAAGACTGCTTGAGCTACCCGAACTTTGCGAGCCTTGGTGAAGCTGCGACTTCCCAGCCGCCCAGCGCTGCATTTGCTTTCCTATCTTAAATAAACTTTTAGCAAATCCATTGAGACTTTGTCTTAATTCAACTTCAACTATAACAGGTGCAGCTTCCATTCCCTTGCTGCAGCGCTGGGGGACAGTGGTAGACCATTCCCGGGGCCAGGGAGCAGGCCCAGTCACTGTGCTGGCAGAAGGAGCATGTGTCCCCTGGCCCCATACAGAAGGTAGGGATGGTGCATGCTGCTCTGCCCTGGTAGTGTCCTCACCTTTACTCATCCCTCTGCCACCCTGATGGGGCATCTGGTTGGCCTTGGTATCTCATTGCGACTGTAGCCCCAGCCTTCACTGGTATCCCCAGTTGCCCACCTGTAATAGGACACCCCCCCCCCAAGTGGGGTCCAGCAGCTCAGTGTGACATTGGCCACATTGCCCTGAGCGCTGGAGACAATCGGGGATGGGCAGACCCCTGCCCCTTTGCTGACACATGAATGATGACCTCTTCTCCCGTGTTAGGTGATGGTGTAATGAGATAATGGCTGGATGCTGATGAGCTGTAGTGCCCATTCCCAGAGTCCTGGCACTGTGGGAGCCTATGCTGTGGATGATACCTGCGTGGCAGCCAGCATCCTGGGCAGCAGCGTGGCCACAGCCATCGTCATTTGCTGCCGGAGCCAGCAGCTGCCCTGGTCTCTCATAGCAGGGAGCCTTGCTGCTCCACCATGTCACCAGCTTGGTAAATTCCTGGGGTTGAGCTGCTGCTCCCAGCACAGTCCACACTCTGAGATGTGGCTGCTGATGACCTCCACACTTGGTCTGCTGCGGTGGTGGGGTACAAGCTTATCACTATCTCACACCCAGTGGCACTGAGACGCTGGGCAGCTCTTCAAGAGCTCTCAAAGCATTCCCAGTGCAGCCAGAGCCCTGCCCCATCACTGGAGTCACATCAGCACCCTTTCCTGGCTGTGTGCCAGGGTCTCTCTATAAATACCCTGACTGTACAAGCAGTCTTGAGACTGTTTGCTCGTGTCATCACCCAGCATATGACAAACCCACTACCTTTTTAAAAGGAAATATTGTGGTGAGGATTGCTCCTTTCTTTCCTGGCGAGTTGCTCATTATATGTTGAGTAATGTCTCTTAGCACCTAGAAAATCATAGTTTAGCCATTTTTGGGCAGTTTTATAATTGCCTTCTTGTGTTCCTAGGAGACTTCTCTAATTTTTAGTCAAGTGGAAAGGCTCTAGTTATAAACAGTCTGCTTGTTTAATTAGATTTTAATCTGCATTGCTACAGAGTCAGCGACTGCTTTGTTAGTGTTTTGTTGTTGTTGTTAAGTCAAAGTTAATAATGTGCTGGTGCTTTAACAGTTTCCCATTCAGGGTTTCCCAAAACACATAGAACTGGCTGTAATTCCTTTTTTTTAAAAAAGGAAAATAAAGAAGAAAAAGCTTTCATAGTACCTGCGTTTTTATATTTGTACCTTAAATATTTATTTGGAATTTTATAAATAAACATTTTAGAAATGTCTTTTCAAAATAAAATTCATAGACCAGTGCTCAGTAGATATGATTCATCATCTGGCTTCAAGTACATCTCTGGGGGGACGCAGTCTGGAATGGGGGGCTGGTACCCATCTAGCAGCGGTGCTGTTCCTCAAAATGAGCTCTGCTTCATTAGTAAGACAGCCAGAGGCCACCACCTTGAGCTGTGATCCCTACCTCAGGTACGAGGAGCCCCTAGGTGACTGCTGGCATCCTCAGAGGTCAGCACAGACAGCATGGGTACCCAACCCTTGCCTGAACTCTGGGACTAGCACAGAGACCGGGGTTGAGTCCTGTTGTCCCATGCACACACAAAAACCAGAAGTTGTTTTTGAAACAGTGGTGTAGGACAAGAGCTTCCAGTTGCGGAAACAAACCATCATCCAGCTTTGGGGAAAGTGCCCTTGTGCTTCTTGTTGCTAGCAACACTGGGCTTCACAGGATAAACACTGAAGCCCAGAAAGAAGATAAAGCTCAAAGAGATGCACAGCAGCAGAGAAAAGCCAAGAAGTACCAGAAGCTGTCAAAGCTGGGTCTCTTTTTTGGGGTGATTAGCAGTCTCCTGGTACCACAATATATAATTTGTGTTGCGTTACCTAAGGACAGATGAAAAAATACAGCTTGATACCACAAGCAGCAGGTTAACCTGTCAGACTTTGGCTACGCCGGGTTGGATGTTTTTCCCCATCAAAAAGCCCCTTATAGATCTGTTACTCCAGCTTTACTTGGCAAGAGAAGATGAGAAACCCAGCAGGAAGCACCACTTTGAAAGGTTTAAACTATTTCTAACTTGTTAACTGAAGATAGTAAAAGCCCAACCCTAATCTAAACATGTAATTATGGAACATGTATAATTACAGCCCATAATTTCATCAGCTATAATCTGAATATTGCACAAAGCGTGTGAGAAAAAAAGAGATGTTAGTCTAAGAGCTCCTGCACAGCTTTGACACAGCTGGCAATTTTTCAGCAGACTTACTAGGCTGTAACCTCTCAAAATATGCATCAGTTATTTCCCTTCCGCTGATTTCCCTGTGAGAGGGGAAGATCCTGCTGCCTGCTCCCCCGCTGGCCCCCAGTGGAAGGTGTGAGCACATACCATGCACAATATGCCAGATACAGCTGTCACAGCTTAGGTCAAGCATACATAAGCCTGGTGTCCTTGCTTAGTATCTTGTATGTGGCAGAAAAGCCTCTCTTGTTCAGGAGAAAGTAGTGTTGGTCACAGATACTCTGAAGATGGTCCTGTCAGCAGATCTTTTGCAATACCTGTGCTCCCAGGACTGGCACTGCCAGTGGAGACGACAAGGTGGGTCATGCCTGAGATGTAAAAGTCTTTGTCCTTAGAGTAGAGGGCAAAGGCACCTGTCGGGAAGGCAGTCTAATCCATGACTGCAAGCGTAGCCAGCATAAGCCATTCTGCTAAGAAGGTCAGGAGGAGAAACTGCACAAAGGCACAAATCTGACAGTGCACCAGAACATGCCATGGCATAAGGATATAGAGCAGTGCAGCTCCAGGGGCCACTCAGCTGCTTGATTCACTATGGACAGGAGCCAAAATAGCAGTCAGGGCAACATCTCAGAGCTTATCATCTGCAGGACTGGGCTAAGAAGCTTCAAGATAAGAGGATCAGCAAGACAATAGCGTAGCAGTGTATGTGCAATTCTAAGGATTACACTAGTTTTCTGTGAAAGGAGTAACTTTATTCCATTGACCAGGAATCCCAAGACTGTTCATCAAGACTGCCTATTTTTCCAGTGCCAAATGTCTATGTATTAACTGGACAGTATCTCCCCAAATGCTCACAGACAGGCTGTGGCTGCTCCTCACTGAACATTTTGTAAGCTGTATAAAAACATATTCATCCAAAAAGATTGGCAGTAAAAATTACAGCTTAGAAATGCATCACAATTTACACAAAACCTAGTTTTGTTGAACTCTATTTTCCAAAAAATAATCTTCAGCAGGTTCAAATGACAGCAGCTGGAAACAAAAATAATTGACAAAGTATCATCTTATTGCAAATTATAACCATTGACTTTGTACAAGCGTGAGCAGAACCATGAAAAAGTTTGTATTGGTTTCAAGTATACAGTGGTGATGAGCCATCCCGATGCAATTCTCTCATCAATGCTTCTCTGGGCCTGCGGTAATCAAGGAAGTTGTTTCCATAGGAAATAACAGGAATCTGAAGTGACAAGTGGTGCCAACCCATAGGAACATTACCAGCTTCTTCCATCACCATCACCTCTGTGTACTGACTTCTTGTGATGATTTATAACCCATTAACAAAGTATCAGGGATGAGGGAAGGAAGAAAGGGTATCCGTATGAAATGTTTTTTTTTTTTTTTTTTTTTTTTTCAAAATTAATTTAAAACATCACATTTAAAATGTCCCAGCGCATTATCAGAAACATTTATAAAATGCTAACTCTGCCATGTGTCTATGAAGACATTGTTTGGAAAAGAAAGTGAGAAAATGACTACAGTGCCACCCTTACTTCTTTGCACACACAATTTATGACAACGGCTCTCTTAACCCACAATAAACAGCTGAAATCAGATCAGATGTTTACTTCCAACAGTGAAATGACTGGTTAATTTCAATATTAGTGCACAACAGTGAAAAGCTGTCTGCTGCTTCTTGTTTTGGCAACAGTATGTGAAAAGAGAGAAAAAAAAGGCACTTTTTGGCTGGTTGTGCCTTTAACTTGGCAAATTTATCTATTTTGGAGGTACCCAGGCACTCCTTAAGATGTCCCCCATTTCTGTGCATGTTTTTTTATATAATTTTTTTTTAAAGTAAGGCAGAATCCATAAATAAAGGCAAAAAGCAGTGCAGAAAATGTGACAAACAAAATGTACAAAAGATGAAGAGTTAGTTGGTACAAAAGAAGCAAGTATCCAGAGCCAGGAATTGCTAAACAGCATTTGACAAGGAAAACAAAACTGTGCTCAAATCATCTCAACTGGTTTCCAGTTGTTTATGAGCAAATCAAATGAGCTGTGATATTTTAAATGTTGCCTGGTCAAGTGAAAATACAAAGCCAAATCATTCTTTCCCCGTGTTAATTGCTATAAAATCTGCACAACAGTTTCCCCAACTCATTCAAGGAATTATTCATCATATACAACCAATACCAACTTTCTCAATAATTTCAAAGCATAAGCAAGTGATTGCAGATCACATGATTGAGACTACATTTTATTCAATATGTCTCCAAAAGTTAAAAAAAATTTAATGAGTAAAACTGCAACAGAATTCCATCTTAAAGTGCTTTTTTTCTTTTAAAGTACTCATTATCTTTTTTTTTTAATTCATCAACATCCTTTAATAATAAACACTTGCATACCTAGAGAACAAAGCTTTTATAGCCCTTCCCAATTGTCTGTGGTTTTGGGAAGGGTACCAGAGAAGACAACCCATTCCAGAGCTCCTTGACCAAACCATTCTGTAAGGAATCACTCTCCTTACAGAGCAATCTTGCTGATCCTTCTCATAAAGAGCTTTACAAATTAGCAGGGAGACATATTAAATATAGAAGTCCTTATGCAAACCCATTCTTTAACTAATATTTTACAATGAAATGCAATTCATCACACATCTTTACAGAAATTTCAATATTCCTATCAATATTATCAGAAAGTTTAAAAATTTGCCCTCCATACATAAGGGCAGTCTGTTGTTTTTTTCCTGTATAAAAAACAAAATTTTTTTTTTGCAGCATCACAGAAAAGCAACAGTTTTACATTCACTCATTTAATGTTCAACCACTAGCATTTGTGTATTTGATAAAATCTTCTCGACAAACTGTTTTCGGTGTCTGGACTGTCAGACTACTGTAGGTGAAGATGCAGTTTTCTAGAGCATTCATTGATCTGAAGCCTTTGTGGTTAAAAAAGGCTTTTAGCTTTCAGGGAAACAACCTCCTCTGGCATTGTCTCCGATCCTATAAAGCCACTTCTCTTCCAGACTCTAACGGCTTAAGCAACAGGACTCCAGTTTCAGTATGTACCAGGCATTACAAGTTTGAGTTGATCTGTTGTTGTGTTCGTAGGTATCTTCTATGGGTCAACATCACCAAGGTCACTTTTAGGCTCACCAATCATCATAGGAGACTCTGAATCCTTTCAATGCACACAAGGGATGGGGACAGAAAGATATGGCACGTTACTTTTGTGAAGCGCACAATTACTGTGTCTACACTCAGTGATGGTTCTGACCTGAGCCCCAGGAATAAGCTGTCTAACAGAGCAACACAACAGAAGATAAACATGCCCTTATTTTATTGTTACCTGCTGCAGATGTCTGTCTCCATTCTCGTTGGCTGGACTACTCTCTGACCCATTACTGCTTTCAGACTGATCTTTCTCGTTCAGCAAGGCTGTGGCATAGGCCAGCGTGTCCTGAGTTGGAAACAGTCCAAGAGAGCGTCAGGGGCCATGGCAATACCTTCACTTAATAATAGATTTTATTTTTTTTAAAAAAAGTTGGTTCTGAAACAGTGTAGCTACTGTAGTGAGACTGCTGAGTCACCATAGGTAATTGTGAGGTATTGACTAATACCATTCACGGGTCAGTGATCTCAGGAACAACGACAGGGGATGGGCTTCTAAAGGAAGAATGGTCTTAAGTGCACTGGAATATGTTAAAGTTGCCAAACCCAAAGATGCTAACTGAAAAGTAAAAAAAGAAATAAAACAAATTTAACATCATCTCCTAAGACTGACACATACCTGTGCTGAAATAGTGCGCTGGAAGGTTTTTGCAGTTGATGTTTCATTGGATACATTACTCTGTGGAGCCCAATAATGTTCAGACATCTGCATAAAAAGCCAAGAAAGCCATGAAATTGCCATATGAGTTTTTACACGTGTAAAGCCTCACCAAGCTGCGATGGTAGGTGAACTAAGGAGTCTGGAACAAACTTCCTGAATCCTTTGGCAATGAGTTGGAGATCTGGGGCATAGACAAGCATGCACTTTTAATGCAGCCAGAACAGTCAGACAGGCTGGTGCCCCTCAGCTGAAAACTAGCAACCAATTTCCTTTATTTGGTAACTGTACACGTGTGAAAGTTACCGGATGTCAGCTGAAGAGTGGTGGATTCAGGGTTTACATGAGCCAGTACAAAGTAAAAATGGGTACAGCAAGACTATCCAGACCTGTCAGTTCATTGTGTTTTAAGAGAAGAATGGCAACAAGTTGTGCCAGCTGCACTGCAAGCACCCCACTAACTCTGCTTCAAGTATTCAGTACAGTACTAGTTTATGCATCTGATGTCTGTCTGGCAGCAGCTGTCAGGACAGAAAGGCAGCTGGGGTACTATCGTGTTGTACATGCAGTGCTGGGAGACCAAGCATGGCCTTCCTTGACTGTATGCAAACCTGAGCCAATTTCTGCTAAGCTTTAAGTTTCCTAAGTGTCCTTGGGTGTTAAAGATATGTTAGTCGACCTACGTTAAGTTTAGAGGGAAAACCAAAAACTATGCATGGGAGGGTAAAGCTGGATCTGTCGACAGCTATGTTTTGTGCAAAGCTGCAGTGATTCTGTAAGGAATCCACTCATTTATGTATTCCCTTGCATCAAGATGCGGGCAACGGAAAATTTTCTTTTTTAGAGAAATGAAACTTTCTAACATGAGTACAGTGGCACTGAAAGCTTCCCACATGGCAAGGAATTATAACCATGATAGCTATTCACACCTGATTTTATTCACTATACACACATCTACTCCTGAAATGTGGGTGCTTACTGAAGTTCCTGCATGCATCAGATTTAGTTGCATCCAAATTGTTCCTGTAAAAAATGAAGTAGCTTGTATTCTGTCTTAAGAGTCATCTCAAAGAGCCATGTAGAGGATGGAGATTTCATAATTCTCCTTGTAAACAAAGTGGCAGTCTTTCCATAAAGTTATAGCCAAACTACCTTTTTCTGCAGCCACTGCACAGCCCAACTCCAGTGGTGGGAATTCTCCTTGAAATAATCTTTTGCAGTAGGGCACCTTGGAAATTGAAATTATATTCATCAGTCATGAACAAGGCATGGCAAACTTAAAAAAAATAATCCAAATACTTCTCTCTCTTTGTGCTGCTGCCCCCTGTATGCACTGTTATCATTGCAAACTGTGATCTAAACTGTACAGCCCTGTTAACTGAATTAGCACCAGCAATAATGCCTAGTAAAGTTTACACAAAGTAGTCTACTACCTATTTTCACATATTTCAGAACTATGATTTATCAGGACATATGTCAAGTCCCAAAGAAAGAGAATCTAGAAATCATAATGTTTCAAAAATCTGGGACAGTTTCCTTATGTTTATCTTGGTCTTAATTCCAGGCTCCTGCTCAACAGAATGTAGCTGACAACTACTTTGCCTTTACAAACAGCAATTCTTGGTTGTTATACGAGAAATCCATCTCAGGTACTAATCAATAAAAATGTCACTTCATACTCACACATGTACTATCAAGACCTTTGAGCATCACTTATATCACAACAACAAAAGATAAAGCTGATCAAAAGTAGAAAGAGCAGCAGCCTTAACAGTCACAGAGGGTCCTAAGGTAGGGCTGAGGTTAAATTCCCAAACCCACATTACTCACTTCTGAGCCAAAGTAACAAGGAACTTGACACACTGGTAACAACGGCTGCTGTCCACGTGGTTGCTGTGGTGCATCAAGGCTGTGGGGAGAAACACACAGATTAAAAAAACAAAATTCAGATTTCTGTGTACCAGCCAGTCTGAAAATATTACAAAGATGAAGCTAACATTTTAACTCTGGCAGTGGAATTTAGTTTTACAGATGTTTGCATGAGTATTTGTGTTAAACACACTGCTGCATTGCTGGCAGTTTTGGGCACTTCCATGACTCTATTGGATTAAAAATAGATCAAAGTGAAAATGCAGCAATTCTTTCAAAAGCGGTACCTGAATTTTAAACAGTCCTCTCCTAATGCAGTTATTCTTCCCCTATAATTCCGTTTATGTTAGATAATCGCTATGGTTATATCTATCTGAAGGAAAAAAAAAATGTTCAAACCCCCCATAAACGGAGCAGATCGTAACTTTCCTCCTGGATCAAAACTTGCAAAGCTAGAAGAAGGTTTAAAGCTTCTTCCCCAAAACAAGCATAGCAAAATTCAAAAGCCATGACTCTTCTATGGGAGACTTGGGCAAAACCTCAAGCCATTCCTACCAGGAAGTTTTCTATACCATGAATTCCTGTGTATTTTAACAAAATTCTTTGACAGAGGAGAAGCACAAAGATTTCCATGGAACTGCCACAATCACGTTACTCAAATGTTGCTCTGTCCATAGAAGTCAGCAAAGAACACTGTAGTGAAACCTCTAAAGTAGGCCAACAATTGCTAAGGAACTGTAAATTGCCAATGTTTTTACCACAAAAGCATAGCAGATGAATAAAATTACAGCACTGTTGTACTGAAAATTATGCACAAACACACTCAAGGACCACAGAAAACTATTTTTTGCTAATTTCCTTTCTTCGAGTAAAGCTAGCCAATGTGACCATGGTCATGGTCCATGTGTAGCAACACTGGATGCTGTTCAGTGCTGCTGCAAGGAAACTCCAAGGTAAAACTACAACTTTCACTCCCCAAGCTCACAGCAGCTCTTGTAAAATATGCATGATTTAACAATGTTACACAAAAAGCCTTCAACATAAAAATACAACTGAATAATTGCACCTCTCCTCTGTAGAGAATAAAGGTCATGTATTACCCAAGTTAGAGAACAGAATTGGCCCAAGTGGGACCAATTTACCTAGTAATAAAACAACCACTTTGCTATTCTCTTACACTGCTGCATATTGTCTTATCTTCCATCAGTCATACATGGAAACTACTAAACAGAAGAGCAATGAAGTAGACCAGAAGTGGTCTTTGAGCACCACGTGGCTACCCCACATTTCTCTTGCACACAAAGCATCTTCTCCTGATTAATATGGAGAGATCTCTCATCACTTCTTGGACTTCTGAATGTTTCAGTAACTTCAGTAAAGTTTCTGTATCAAAGGCAGACACAACACCGTATGAGCAGCAACAAATGGGAGCCACCTGTCAGGTTAAGACGCTATCCTGAAGTTAGCAGTATTAGCATCCTTCCATGCTGAACCAGCTTCTTTTTATGGTAATTAAGATGCTGAAAAAACAAAAGAGGTTGGCAATTTCTTGAAATATATAGGAGATAAAAATTAATTTTTAAGGTTATAGGATTCATAGAGCTGCTCTGTTACGTTAATCCAAGGTACTCCCCCTCACCCCTTATGTATACACTTTTATCTCTTTTTATTTAAAAAAGTTAGCTGTCTTGCCAGCCTCTTGATTAAGGTTCCTTAACATCACTTTTTAAGTATGTAAGTACCACTCTCCTTTGGGTTCACTGACTGCTGTTGTTGGAGATAATTAATTTCTCCCAGTTAAATTCCATTCCAGTTTGTCATTTCTATAACGTTCTAATGCTTATTTTGCATTTTCTTAGAGCATTTTGTGGGGTGATGGTGGCTAAATCAAATAGTGTTGAGTTATTTTCCTAAGAAGTGAAACAGTTTAGATGGATCAGAAACTAGATGATGATATGAACCATCATCAACATAAGGGCCAGTAGGAGACAGGAGCATTTACCCACTGGATTACTTGCCTATTAATCCATTTTCAGTTTCAAAGGCAAATTTGATGCGCTCTACTTGTAACGGGTCTTCAATAATCTGTTAGGAAAGAAAATGATCAATGCAAGTAAGCTGTGTGGGATACCTGTATCTATTCTACAAAATGGTTTTAACCACCTCAACATGAAAAAGAAACAAGACCTGTGAAGTTTCATATAGCACTGGAGTATCAAGACAGCAATTTAAAAAGTAATAAAAACTCCAAACTGAAGCATTAAAAAAACGCATGGATGTTGAAATTACCAATGCAGTCCTGGCTTTTTCATTATGCATCAACACAAAAATCTATCCTGTACAAGTCTTTACCCTTTACGTACCAGTATCTCATGGAGTAATTGGAATATGTTTTTCAGTTCATGAGGTGGAGCAGTTTCCAGCTGAGTCTGCATATAGGAAATATGAAGTTATTTAGATAGTAAAAGATGCTGATAACACAAAGAACTACAAAACAGCTTTACAGACTCTTGAAAATTTGTTGCTTTAAACTTAAAAGTTTAAACACACCTCTAAATCAACCAAGCCCCATCCCCAAATCCAACAAACTGTACCGATTGTTCTGCAGATCTCAGAGCCGTTATAACGCATAAGACACAGTATGATCAAAGCCTAGAAGAAACACTTATGAAAGAAGTTTATCTTGCTTATCTCCATACCTTGATGAAGTGTAGCACAGTAAAGGAGAAGGGTTCATTACAAAAGCAGCAGTACACCACCATCTCAATGAGAAGTGACAGAGATCCCGTTAGCTCTCGTAATGCATACATCACCTAATGGAAAAGTGCAAACAATCTCAGGCACACAGTCATACCAGTATTTTTAAGAGATGGATCAAGTTTATTATAGAATGCTATTCTTCCAGGAAGGATGCAGTTCGGAAAAACTGCAGCATGGCCCATCAGGCTGAATCCCTGCCCTCATAGGATTCCATTCAGCTCCTGCTGCCCACCTCCAAGGGTCTGGGGTCAAACACGATCCATTCAGTCAGAGTAATTCAGGTTAGCACCTTTAGCTGACCACATGGGCACTTGAAAAACATGATCAGCTGTCTTTGCTAACTTTTTAAACTTTCTATCCAGACTCCAAATTTTAGAGATATACTGGAAAATAAGAAGGGAAGAAACCAAAGATGCCTTCTTGTTTAGGCTCAAAACAATAACCACACACTCCTCAGCTGGCTACTTTTTAATATTCAGTGTTTTTCATGTATGGATACTTCAAAGAAATAACATCAGACCAGCTTTTAGGGCAGAATTTAGAACAGATACCTCCATTAAGTAAGGTTTTCCCTCAGACAGGAATAACAAGGCTTCCACTTCTTCATGAAGCATCAAAAGTGGACCTGAAGCGGTGATGCTTAGAGGTGGACGCTGCTTAAAGAGACCAGGAGCTATAATAGCAAATACAAAAACAATCCACTAATAAATCAGATTGTTCTATACACCTTGAAGACACTGCTACTTGTTTGGCACCATGCCATCTCTAATGACATTCATCTCAACTAGATTATAGCTCATGTAGTACCATTTCAAGTAACAATCTTTTGCAGACTAAAGTGTCATTTACATTAGCAACAGCATAGGCAAATGAACTGCAAGAACGTCAATGCAAAAGGTTTGTATTTACTATCAGTACTTTGACCTTTAGTTTCAACTCCCAATAACTGTTGCGCATTCACCACATTCAGAATATTTATCATCCTTTTACTTTATGTTTTTTTGACTGTCTCCAACTCCAGAAACTTTTAACTGTAGACAGAAATCAAGTTATTCTTTTTAAGAGACAATTGTAAATTCCTTCTTCAGGAAACTTAAAATCTCAATTCCATCATCTTTATTTTGTAGAATCATAGAATTCCAGGTTGTAAGGGATCTCAAGGATCATCTGGTCCAACCGTTCTTGGCAAAACCACAGTCTAAACAAGATAGCCCAGCACTCTGTCCAGTCAAATCTTAAGTGTTCAGTGTTGGGGAATCCACCGATTCCCTGGGGAGATTATTCCAGCGGCTGGTTGTTCTCATTGTGAAAAAACTTCCTTGTGTCCAATCAGAATCTCCTAAGGAGTAACCTGTATCCACTACCTCTCATTGGATATCTCTGTCTCTTGTAAGAAATATCTAGGAGAGTATTTCATTGTTTATTATTCAGTAGCTCTAAACAAAACACAGCCTGTTAGGCTGCAAATCTGTCCCAGCCAACAAGGACACAGCTTGATTCACTCACATGAAGAAAAATCTTTTATGCATATGGGGAAAGTAGAAGGCATAATAACTTTAACAACAAGATTCCCACCCTCCCTGACCCTAGTACCTGTCATACTATCTACGTGCCACTGCCTCTCAGTACATTTACAACAAAATAAAGAGTAATCAAACATATGCTGATCATTACCTACTTTAATTAAAAGTGGTTGTATTTTTCTTCACTGATATTAAGTTACTCCCAGTCAAAGTAACTGAAATGCAAAGCCACCAAAACGTAAAAATGCAATTCTTACCAACGTTTCTTTGTGAGGAGACGTCAGAGTGCAAAACAAGTAATGCTACAGTATTGTGAAGATACCCAAACTCACGTGCTTGTGCTGAACTCCACCTGCGATTCTGCTTAAGCCAAAAGAGAGATCTAATTAACTTTTGATTGGTTGGTTTTGTCAACTTCTGCTAAGTCAAAACAAAGCAATGTCATTAACAGTCCACCACTATATTCTAATATTTCTATGTTGATGATAATTTTGTTACTATCAAAAGTACGATGCTCACTCCTGCCATTTTCATTTTAACCACACGCAGGTAGACAAAGACTTGCATGAAGTTTATAGAATAATCCAACGAGCAGTCTACTACATGAAAAGTACTTATCCATAAATTAAGCATTGTAAAAACATAGGGATGGACAAGGTACAGCACAAAAATACATGCTGCGTAAGGTTTACCTGATTACTCTGTCGGTTGGGGCCAAGGAGAAAGTTGATCATATGCCTCAAAGCAGAGTGTCTGAGAAGAAGACTGCTAGCCCTTATACCCTGCTGTTTAGACAACAATAGAAAGTTACATTCCTGACAGGTAAAGAATTAATTTTCTAGGGAACAAAAGTAAAATGTATAGGCTGAACAGTGCATTTCCTACTCTAAATAAAGTCCCACAGATTAATAAGCTAGACCTCTAAAACCTGCTGCATTATATAGAGCATATTATATAAACCAGAATCAGTATACGCAAATCGTTACATATAAAAAAACACAATAAAAAAGAAAAGGGGAATAGAGAGAAACCATACTGATGTGACTAACATGGTCCAGTCAGTTATTCCGTTTCCTACAGGACAAAAATCCTGAACACTGATTTTTGATTTTTTTTTAATGAACAGCCAAAAACATCCCCTTACCCCCTCAAAAAAAAAACCAAACCCCACCCAAACAAAAATCAACCCAACATTTTGACTTTGAAAATGACAAAGATGAAGACAACAGGTATACTTTGCTTGTATATTTTCTTGTGATTTTATCCTAATCCACTATTCAAAGCCCATTACTTTTCAAAAACAAAGAAAAAGAATAGTCTAATAAAAGTTCTGGAAGAGTTTTACTGTGCTGCTTAAACCCCCTATGAATATGGATGATTAGCTCTTTTACTATTGTCCTTTAAAATTAAAATAACATTAAAAAAATGGTTTCTTACCTTCTGTACAAAGTTGTTGAATAGCAAAAAGTACTGAGCGCAGTTTTTACAGTTTTCAGGTACATCTTTATCCAGCAGAGCAAGTAGCACCTCCAACAATTGATGTAGACTTTTTAACTGTGAAAAGATTTATTAATTTGATTTTAAACAGTTGTCTACTACTTAAAAAACAAGAGAGTTTCATATATGAGAGTTAAGGTATGGTTAACAAAATCATATGTATGGTCAGCTACACTTGCTGCAATGAGTATAAACAGATAACAAAGTATTGCAATCTTCTTGTTTTTAACTCTGCTGAATGAATGCTGCATACAGGAAAGTAACGAAAACACTGGCATGTAGGTAATTGCTCAAAGAGGTGAGACTCAGCAGTTACACAAGTTTTGAATAATTTTAAAGCAATTAAAATTACTCCTCAGAGTGAATTGATGTTCAAATGTTCCAATCATTACACTAATGCAAACCAAACCAGATTAGAAGTAAATCATCACTTCAGGTCTCACGTTTGTGTACTATCACGTTCAACTATGCAAAAAGCAATGTCAGCATTTAATTTGCATCAAAGCACACTAAGGGTATATACACTACTACAGAATTTATTACATCTCAGTTAACAAATAGCAACTAACAGTCAAGTAGTAGTAACCAAAACCTATCAAACTATATTGTAAATGTTCATCTTGCTACTACTGTACTCCACCTGTAGCAATCTTTCCTAAAAGCTCTAAACAAGACAAACTTTCTTAGCAGAATCCTGTACAACTGTAGTGTCTTCCATCCATGACACTGGATGAAAAAGAACAGATAGACCCCAGAAACTGGACAGAAAAACCCCCATTCTATTGCATCAAATATTAATATTTGATGCAAAAAAAAAATTCACGCTAAATTAAATTAATTAAATTAAACATTTAAAAGTGTCCCAGCCCCCACTGATAGCTTACAGGAATATGCCAGAACACATACAGACACAGATGACACTTCTGTCTAGGAGTTCTCTTAATACAAATGAGTGAATATAAAGGGGAGTAAGTGAATCTCAGACATTTTACAAATTACTCCTTTTCACGAATTTCCTGCTGGGTTTTCCTGCAGTATTAAGGTCAGTTAAACATAACAAAGCTGCACATCCTCAACTTACTTGCTAAGATGTTTTAATAGAAAGTGAAACCTTTGAACAATAACCATAGCTATGGTCTCTCTCTAGAACAATACAGCTCAGTTACTGCTGTTATAGGCTTCTGAATGAGGAATGAGAATCAGTTAAAAGTTAAGCTGATTTCTGGAATGTCTCAGTTACGGAGAGAACAAACCTTAAGAAAACACTGTTTCCAAATTATTAAAAGAATATCTGATGTCAGTTCATACGACAAACTGTAATCAGACAGAACTGTTTATAACTAATACTTTGAACTTAAATTCTGAGAATTAAAGCAGTGTATTACCTCCCAGGCTAGGAGCAGACAAGCGTTAGCTTATTCAAGAAATGAAGAGCTACGAGCATGATTGAGACGAGAGCCTTTCACGTTGTCACTTACAAATCATACAGCCTTCTCTGCAAACAGCAAGGGCACTGGGTAGAGACAATCAATAGGATCATTGGTGATGAGGTGACACTAACCTTCTTCTGATAAAGCAAGGCACTGTCAAGGGTTTTTTCAAGTATAGTGGCTACAGCAACTCGCACCTCTCTTACACTGCATTCCAGGAGGAAAGTCCTGGAAGATAAAAGATAACTGGAATCAACATGTACATGTGGTTACTATGAATAAGTGTGGTGTTTATTATTTTAGAAAGGGTAACAATCTGGATACTTCTTGTGATGTACACCTGTGGATAAGCTTTATCTTATTTTCCCACACTCCTGCTTGTCACTAGTAAGGCCTATAATATTACTTTATATTTATTCATTCAAATAACAAAAGAACTAAAACTAAAAGCCTTTCACTGCAACTTCAAAGATAAAATTTTCTTTACATTGACACATCTATAAGTGTGTCAGTTCTCCAAGAATGTGTCTTAGGTGTTTTCAAAACACCTATTATCTGATCTTGAGCTTGGTGAGACATATTCTTTCTGATTTATCTGTGAACTTTGTCACATAAGTATTTAAGTTACCTTATCCCAAAAGCTTTGATCACATTCTCCTTTCCCAGTGCTTGCAGGAGTGACTTGATATAAACTTAAGCACATTCCAAGGCACTCCACTGAATTAAATATCTGCATCCTCCTCCACGTACAACCGCACTATTTAATTAGATTTTCAGAATTACTCAGAAAACTGAACAATTAGAGAAAATACTAGAAATAAAACCCTAAGTGATTATCTAGAGTGTTTGTTTAAAGAATGTGCAGAATTAACTCTTTGGGAATACATCGGCATAGGCCAGATCATGTTATTAGGAAGCTTTATTCTCATGCAAGACACAAACCACCTAAGAAAGAATTACCAGTACTTACTTCACAAGCTCCCGGCCCTCTGGCCCGACAAAATATTCAACTAACCACTGACAAGCATCAATGCTTTTGGAGAGCAGTGCATCTATGGTGGCAATCCATTCTTCTGTATCAACCCTTTAACAAAACAGGGGCAACTGTCAATAATGAAAAACACCTTCAAAACCTAAGCCGTGTTTCTTGTTTGCCAAATAGAATTTTTATTTTAACTGAACATACATAGATAGCTTAATAAAAAAAACACTTAGAGAAGTATTTAAGAACAATTTCTGTCTTTAAATCCATTAAAGCCTCTCCATGCCCAAACCACTGCCACCAAAATAATGGACAGCTGGAAGAGGCAACAAACTGACTGGTTATACATAACCCTCCATCTTCCCTCAGATTTGTTTCTAATGGGATTACAATCAAAGCAGAAATGCACTGCTGCTCCTGTGAATGTCTGTGCTCTCTGTAGTATCCCAAGGTGCTGTAGGCATGACAAGCATGAACAGTTACAGTACCCAGAACAAGGCCTTACCTGAGCTTCTTCTTGGTTCGGAGATAGGTTTGGAAGAGGAATTGGATTGACAGCTGCAAGCTCACCTTTGCCATGCATGGATAATAAGGATGCTTTACCTTAGTCTGAAAGAAAAGTTGAATTTACTTCAGAGTAGTATGCCTGCAGCATGCATACTGTCTCTTAAACACATCAACGTGTTCTTCAATTAATTTACTTAATTTGGATAAAATAAAATAAAGCATTTTTCTGTGCTAAAACCAGTCTCCAGTGCTGACTGTGCTAGTTAAATACACTAAAACAGGATCAAACTTGCTGGAAGGACCACTAGATCTGTGGATTTAATAAATTTAATAACTGCTGGTTTGTTTCTTACTCCATTTAGAAAATCTTAATTAGTAAACTGCACTTCCAAAGAAAGTCTATCAGCTTTGAGGTGACTAACACCAACTTTTTGATCTTCCATACAGAGAGGAATTTCCATTCCTCCAGAGCTCAGTATGCATCATTAAAAAGGTGTGTGTTATAAATTTTACTATGGGATGATGATATTTCTGGAGTCTGCTTTGAAACAGATATTATCAGTGTGAAAAATTATTGGAGACAGTGAATCGGTCAGCTGGAAAAGCACAATTATGTCAACCCTTCTCTTCCAGTTTTACTGGTTGTGATCCAAATAGCTTCTGTGGCCCTTTCTAACCAACGTATTCTGAATACTTTTAAGATTAAAACCTAGGTACTTACAGCATTCAATGAAGATAGTGACAGAACAAAACTGAAGTAGTCGCTACTGTATACATCTCTGTTCTTCATAAATTTCAAGTTTTCATCTCTCACCATCTGTAAAAGGCAGCAACAAAAATTTAAAATGCTGTCAAAGTACATTTCTCTAACTAAAATTTCATCTTTCATGTAAACACGTAGTGTTTAATAAAAAGTATCAGACCTATTCTGTTCGTGCTCTGAATCATTATCTCACCAGAGGGGGAAATACATAGACTCAATCAATTTAGGCCAAGTTCTGTTTATTGTAATATGATGTGAGACTTTAGACAAGCCTTTGTTTAGCCTGAAGAGCTGTAACAGATATTTGGACCTTGGATGTATTGCAGGTGGGTGAATTTCACAATTGAATTCTGTGGGAACTGTGTGAGCCTGGCAGTTTTGTGGGCTCATCCATCAGAGTTGCGCTGATAAGGCCTTTGTAGGCCTAGCAGCTTTCGTAAATCCATCAAGGCTACACTGATAAGGAGGTGGCAGCTTGCAGCTAAGAGATGGTTTTGTCTTTCGGCCTGGAGGGGATTCAAGAAACTACTAGGCCCCGCGCAAAGAAAGAAGGTGACCTCACTTCTGAGCTTCATCCTATGCTAGTGATTTCTAGGGACTGATCAGTATAACCCGTCCTATTCCCAAAAATGTAATGAATATGTATGTCTTTTGGCAATAAATATTGACCTGTCCTTTGTTTGGCATGCAAGATTTTCAGAAATATCCACCTGTCGCTTGCTGGCGTAATAAACATACCTGGCTTCATAACTCTCTGCAAGTTGTGGGGGTTTATTCTGCACATCAATACAATCTCAGGTAAAAGAATGCCTACAGTGATTATCAATGCCCTGATACAGCCTATGTAGAGGGCCATACTTAGCCTGCACAGTGTATTCTGGCTGTGTATGTCATGTAGGCTCTCTTGCACGTGTGGAGATCAGCAGGATGGTGTGTGTTCAGAAGGCTAAATGTATACAAGATTGTACTCTCTCCTGTACCGACCAAAGCTGCAGGCCTGCAGATGGAGACCTTCCTCTTATGACAGCTAACAGATACCCAGTTTCTACCACCCTCTCACTGCTCTGCCAATGCCATCACATATCCATTTTCTGTCCTGTCTTGCAAAGTTGCCTTCAACATCTGTGTTTTCCCCTTTGAGAACATATACAGCATTACATAAGTTAACAGACATGAGCAGAATCGAAACTGGTTTTGTTTTCTCTTACTTCTCCTCTTTCTACATTCTTGGGAACTCAAGAACTTGAGGATGACCACAATTTGCCATCATCTCCATTATTCCTCAAGTGTATTCCAAAAGAAGCATCTTCTCTGCTTTTATCTCTCCCTGCTTCCATGCTGACTGCTACCACTGAATAGCTCGATAACAACTTTATGCCAAAATCCAGAATTATTTTCTAGCTTTGCTTTCAAGAAAGCAATTATTCAAGGCCACCCTCGAAGTTACTGTGTTCCTCTTACTATGTGCCTAAATTTCATATGAGGATTTAGTTGCCAATGTCAGAGTGCTCTACCTGATATATCTGCACGGGCATTTTCTCTACAAAAAGTCCCTTTTTTTCTCCTTTTCGAACCAGCTTAGTCAAGATGGAGAGGCGATCACTGTTGGGCCTATGGGGTCGAGGTGATGACTGGGGTGAAATTTCTGGTGAAGATGGAGCAGATCTGAAATATATACAAGCTGAAGGTGAATAATGAAATTCTATGACAAAGCTACAGTTCAAGTTTAAAATACCAGTACAACCAGTATAATCTTAATGCAAATTTAGACGACAATCTAAATACTTCTTGAGGCTGTCAGTCAGCTTGAACTTCTTGCTGCAATAGTGACAGCAGTATGGAAAAGGAAATTATGAAAACAATAAAAGATTTTTCATTAAGCAGCTTAAAAACAAAACAACAGAATGGAAGAGTCAGTATACTCATTCATTTCTGAATTCTGGAGACAGAGTCTAGATATCAACATAAGAGATATTTTTACAGACACGAGAGAAACTTACAAGGAGAGGTCCTCAGCTTCTTGATGCACAACACTCACTCGACTTTTCTTTGGTAAGACCGGAGAGTTCTGATCAGACACTCTCTGGTAAAACAGCATATAGGCGTTCCAGTAGCGCCGACGCACATCAGGGTAAGGGTTAGCTGATGGGAGAACAGGCATTCAATGAAGGTTTAGTACCATATTAATTTCTACAGGGAAGTGAAACTGGGTGTGCAAGTAATATACACTGTGGCAGTATAAAGTCATTTAGCAGATCAAAACACAAGTCTGTTAATGAATATCAACTCCCTAAATTCTAAAATATTTTTGCAAAAAGCACATGTATTTTAAAAATATAATTATCCTAATTATGAAACAAGTGAATATTGGTGGAAATGTATTTGGAATTAATTCCTTAAAGCATGGAGAAGTTTAACTATATGATGCTACACTATACCCTATGCATAGTCATTTTCATTAGCCTAAAATAAAGCCTGTTTTGTGGTTCTGGTTATTTTTTTTTTTTTAACTACTTTAACATGGTGCCATTTTATTTTTGAATCTCCTCTGCTAGTAAGTCTACAAAGTGGTGAACAACAGTGAATATGGTTCAATTAATATTAGGTCACATACAAGCTGTTGTGTTCTTCAGTGAACAGAAGACTTCCAAAAAAACTGCTTCAGAAAGATTATTAGACCAAGTAACTCGAAGCAGATATAATGGTTTGAGCTCTACCTCTATTGAGAACCACTGTGAAATATAAAGCTGCTGTAAATCAATGTGTACTTCTGCTTACATTGATCATAGACTTTAGGTCTATACTCTCCACCAAAACATTCATATTCCAAGGTTTCATCAGTTAAATCAAATTCTTCAACAATGGTGTCATTAAACTTATACCACTTTCCTTTTCCACATCCCCTGTTATCAAAATAGAACAGAAACACAACAGAAACAAAGTTACTTGATTATGTAGTAAAAAAAATGAAACCACCCTGAATACTGTAGAAATGATAACCCTGAACTCATATTTGTTTTGATAGCAAATAGAAAGTTTAGTTCAATCAATGTCAGTTACATTTAAAAAAAAAAATAATATGAGAAGCACACATCACCTGCAACTAAGTGTCATAGGAAGTCCTCAAACTGCAATACAAGGTAATGTAAGAATTACCAAGAATTATAACATGATGTCCTATATTATTGTGTTATTGTCTTAAGAAAGGGAAGAGTGCTTCCAATAGAGCTTCGAATGGCTCACTATACCTTCCCAAAACAAGCAGTCTTTAGAATTCTCTCAACCCCTCCACGCAAATCTTCTTGGCCATTACCTCCTGTCCTTTATAAAGGAGTAGTAGTGCCCTGCATGTGCCTGTCCACTGTGAACAATCACACCAACAAGCTCATAGTTTTCTGTAGGGGCAACTTTCTTCCTTGGGGAGTCTCCACCTCCTTGATCTGTGTTTCTACCGTTGTCCCCCACTTCTGAGGACGAGTCCTGGCGAGCCATCCCTGACACAGTGTAAGGTTCCATGTTCAGCATCCAAGGAAACTGTTTGAAGAGATATTTCAGATTGATTGGGAGATTATATTGTGTACGTGTTTAGTGTAATTTTATGAGGATTGTATTAATACTTCCCACATTGGGAAAACCAAAGGAAAACATATTACTTAAACTTTCTATCCTTATGACACAGAAGTTAAATAAAATGTCTTTATGAAGGTTTTTGCTCTTGCTTTCTGAAAGGACCCAGAGAAAGTTGCAGGTAAGGAAAGCTCTAAGGAAAAATATTTATTTTCTGTAGCACGATCATGTTGTAAGTGTACCATGTACTCAAAGTCCCTGTATCAATATGTGGGGAAAAGAAGGAAGAATGAATAGCAAGAGTGAGAGTCCACTCCACTGTCCATCCCAAAAAACAGTGGAGGGGACACACACCATGCAGAACAGTTTTCTTACCCTTATTTGTTCATCATATTTAATAGAACGTCCACTCTCCCAGTCAAAGCCAAATCTCATCAGGTGAATCACCAGCAGGCTAGGCAAGACCTTAATGCATGTGCGCTTCACTGTAGTTCTCTTAAAAAGAAAAAAGAACATCACCTCTATCTATATGCCTCAAGCATTCTGTAATATTCTTATACATAAACGTAATTCCAGCCATCTCTAACCGATACAGTGACAGGAGGCAGGACGACCATAGGATGACTACAATATATACAGTCTGGGTACTACCACAGGTATTGCATACCAGTGGGCTGGTATGTTACAGAACATTTTACCATTCTGCCATCCTTCTAAATGCTCAGTTTACAATACGAGTTACAGGGAACAAAGAATAACATCTCTGTGGATTTATGGATTTAGCCTTCTGATTATGTCTTCAACATAGAAAAAGTAAGCAGTATCTAAGCATGTCTTCTATGACCATGCAATGATTAAGAAAACATCAAGCTACAGCTGAATCTTCTTTCACATACTTTAAGAACCAGTACCTTTTCTTTACACTTTTCACAGTAGTATGCATTGCTGCCTTCCAGAACTTCTCCTCTAACAAACTGATCCAATGATATTTCCAGACTTTGACATGAAGTCACACCTAGGTTGAGAGCCATGAAGGCTTCCTCGCGCTCATACCTAAACTCAAGATGAAAAACAGTCAAGGCATTGACAGAGTAGAATCTATCCAACTTCCATTAACAAGACATATGCTTAGGAAAGAATACTGCGCTTGCCCCACGGCAGTGAACAGCTGTGATGCTCACAAAGGCATATGTCTCTATCTTCTCATGCTATTTTGATCTACATGTTTTAATAGTTATGGGAGGACATAACTTAGTAACTAATGCACTAAATTTAACATTACCTGTGAGGACAGTCCTTGCAGATCTTCTGATCGGAGAAGATACCTTGAAATGTATTCTTAAATATTTGGTCTCTTCCTATTTTCTGTTGGAGATGTAAAGTTAGACATCAGTTGGATATATTACAGAGTGAAAGATCAAGAAAATGAAAGGAATTTTAAAACTTCTGAATACTATGTAGACTATAAAGTAAGCCAAATGGCTCTCTGCCTTCTTTTCTAAAGAACAGAGGAGAAAGAAAAGGTAATCAAGGACACGCACATAAACAAGGAAAGAAATCCCTGTTTTTTTTACCTTGAGGTACTCATCCATTTGATCTATGAGACTCGTGAAGAACTCATAAGCATCCTGTTGCTCTCTAACATAAAGCTCCTTATTCCACATCTTGAAAATCTATACAAAGTATAAATATATATAAAAAGGTGGTTGTTCCATATATGTATCACTAAAGAAAGTGTTTTGTAAAGTAAATTCGTTATTTACACATTTCGACTTTTTGAAGTAGAACTTGATATATCTCTAGAAATTCTACAATGAGAAAAGGCTGAACAAACAATTACTTGTTACTTAAAGTTACATATTCTAAACAAAAAGACTTAATACCTTCCAAAAGTTCTCAGGTACATAATACTGTAGCTTGCTTTCCATCAAATGGCCAAAAAGAGATTGAACTTGATAGAACACATTGTCATCTGGATTGTCTGTATCATCATCAATGGAAAGCAAGGCCTGGAAAAAAACAAAGTCTTATTAAATCTTAGCAAAATTATTGCTGTAAGTTGTCATGACACACAGCACAACTTATAATTCATTTATTGTGTGTATGTATTTATGCACACACATGTACACACACATTTTTATTTTCATTTTTTAAAAACAATTAATTTATTAATGGTGCTAAGGTGAACATGCCGTTCAAGTGACAGTAATTCCAAGAAGAGGACTTTACTGGATGTTGAACCAACTACCTCTGGGAGCCCAGGCTGCATGTATAGCTGCTGGAAGATGGCATTCATGTAACAAGTAGCACCACCATTCTTCAGTCCCACAAATCCTGAAACGGAGCGACTATCCACTGGTGGAAGATACTAGAATGATAAATACATTTTTTGTCCCAATAAGTTATAAAAAGCATGAGACTCCAACAACATACTATAGCTTTTATAAACACCATTAGATGAGCTGTTAAGAGCAATTTAATGGAAAACCAGGAATAAAAACACAGAAAGATCGCAAGAGTGCTATATTTAGTCATTTAGATATTTAACACTATGCACAAAAATGTTCAAAATGGCCTAAAACGTATCTAAATAAAATTGGTGATATTTAGGAAATATTTCTTTCTTATCCAGTTAGTAACTGACAGACTTACTGGAGTATTTGCTTCTGAGGAAGGTCTGCATTTACTATTATCTGCTTTTTGTCATTTAAAATTGAAGACCATGGAAATTTCATGAATGGAGCAGTTAAGTAGATTATACACAATACTCTAAACCACACTTATACAAATTGAAAAAGCCTTCTTGCTTACATCAAACTCCTTGGTAAGTGCAGGGTCACACTGGTGATGCATAGAAAGCAGCTCTTTTGTAATAAGCTGGAGATTGGAAGGTGAGCTATCAGCCAGCATTACTAACACTTCATAAGCAGCTAATCGGCTATCTGCTGTACTGCACCTTAAAAAGAAAACCACATTTGAGATCTCTTTTGTAGATGACTCAATTATTTCTAATTCCAGAAAGCCATATTACCCAGAACATGTGACAATTAACATTCAAAAGGAACACTTTTAATGATAAAATACTCCTGAGAGACTGCGGAGTGCTATTTTTTCTTTTGTAGGGAAGGGGAACAGGGAAGAATCGAATCACAGGAGTAGCACCAGGAACACTTTTAAACAAGTGTCTCTTACTGACACGGAGAAACCTGTTTATATTCAGTAGCAAGGAAAAGTAAGTGCCCTGAAAAGATGAATTGGTTGTATGCCTGAGGACAAACAGACATATTTTATCACTGTAACACTGATGCAGACATAATGACTGAATGAAAGGGAGCCAAGCTTTGAAAGAGCTGGACCAACTAACTTGCTACAAGAGATGACCTTAGACCCAAGCACTAGACCAGTATAAAACACTTTTACTTAGTTCTTTTCAATGAATCAAACACACTAGCCCTTTTTCCTAAAGGCCAAAGAAAAGGCTTTATTTACTTTAAGTAAACAGAAGAGCATGCTTGAGATGAACTGCAATGGAGCAAAACACTAAAGTGTATCAAGTCCTATTCAGTTTAGGGGTTGTTAAATGGTCCACTGGAATCTTCTTTAGGGTTTGTGGAAAGGTAGCACGGATATGTCTGATCCAATTCTAACACCAACTAGTCAGTCTTATGTAAGCAATCAAGCTGCAGCAGCACAAAACTCCACATGAGAGATTTTGCCCACTCCTTCAGATATTGCATGGCAATAACAGAAAGCAGGTGCAACAGGAAAGAGAAAGTCCACTCTTTTTTCCTCATTTGATATATTCCGGGTTATTATTAGCTATCTTAGGAGCCAGGAGACTTGCTCAGTGTTAGGTTTTTACAAAACATAGTTCTTTTGAAGGGAAAAGGAAAATAACAGAACTTTTGAGATTCTCATTTACAAGGGGCTTGAAAAGTTAATTTCTTGCTTATGCTCCAATTTAGTCAGCTTCCCAAGCAATGATGAACTAAAGGGATACTCTTTGGACTCATGAAATCAGCACTCAATTGTGCTTTCAGTTTATCATTGATCTAATAAACAAAGCACAGACCTTGGAAGCACAGAAAAACAAAGATCAAAGATCTGGGATCACACAAACGCAAAATACAGTTTGGACACTTATGTAGGAAATGCAGTGAGTTAGAGAAATGCTCCAACATTGGTATTAAATCCTAGTATCTGTAGTCCCAGTGCAACATTTGCATTCATGAAACTGAGGGTAAAACCCAAGATAAAGAAAAAAACACAATTTTTACTTTGGATGAAAGTCTTGCTGACTGATTGCAGCACTGCCTGTTGGAGAATGGCTATTCAGAATAATTCTGGATGCTCGGAAGAGGAAATCATTCAACAATGGCTTAATCAAAGATGAACCTGTAACACAGTAATCCACACCTACTGTTAAATACTTACATTATCACTGCAAATGTCAAAGTGCTCCATAACAGCAAAAGCACCATATCAACAGAAAACATATTCAAATATTTTATCAAATGTCAAAAGTACCACAAAGGCACTGCCAAAATAACTTCTTATAGCTCTGTATTACAATGTCTTCACACTGTCTACTGATCAAGTCATCTGTTAGTGCCATGCAGAATTCACACTAGTCTAGTCACTTTAAAGTAAAAAGGAATACTTACCAACCATTTCCTTCTCTGCCCCACAAAGTGAAAGGAGAGTCTTGATGAGCCTCAGGTGTCCTGCTAACAGAATGTTATCAGCTTCACTGGTCTCACACTCAGCTGTGCGGTTGGGTTCAAAATTGTCTAACCAGGTGATCTCATCTTCTAACATGGCAGCTGGGCTTATCTTTAGTTGTTCCATTTCTGATGCTGCAATAAAAAAAAGAAAACTCAGAGAAATGAACAGCTCTATTTAAGTAGAAAAGGACCTGGGGGTGTTGGTTGACAGCCGGCTGAACATGAGCCAGCAGTGTGCCCAGGTGGCCAAGAGGGCCAATGGCATCTTGGCCTGTATCAGAAACAGCGTGGCCAGCAGGACCAGGGAGGTGACTGTGCCCCCGTGCTCAGCACTGGTGAGACTGCACCTCGAGTACTGTGTTCAGTTTTGGGCCCCTCACTACAGGAAGGACATCGAGGTGCTGGAGCACGTGCAGAGAAGGGCAACGAGGCTGGTGAGGGGGCTGGAGAATAAGCCCTATGAGGAGTGGCTGAGGGAGTTGGGGTTGTTTAGCTTGGAGAAGAGGAGGCTGAGAGGAGACCTCATCACTGTCTACAACTACCTGAAAGGAAGTTGTGATGGGGTGGGTGCTGAGCTCTTCTCACAAGTTACGAAGGAAATGGCTGCAAGTTGCACCAGGGGAGGTTTAGACTAGACATTAGGAAGAATTTCTTTACTGAAAGAGTTGTCAGGGATTGGAACAGGCTGCCCAGGGAGGTGGTGGAGTCACCATCCCTGAAGGTGTTTAAAAAACGGGTGGATGAGTTTCTGAGGGACATGGTTTAGTAGGGAGACAGGCACTGTTGGACTCGGTGATCTCAGAGGTCTCTTCCAACCTAGTGATTCTATGATTCTAGAATGTAAACAGAAAGAATTCCAAATATTTTCGTAATGGTCTAGTTTCCCCTATGCGGTGTGCAAAGTATATCTTTCACAAAGGAATTCATTTCACTTTTCCAATAGGAGTGAGCTGCCTTGCTGTTACTGAATGCCAAGAACAGTCCAAGCCAGGCATTCCACAGGACAGCCAGCACACTGGCAGGTCACATCAAGTTCATGGTGCAGTGACCCCTCTGTGAAGACAATTTTTACATCTTGTCTACAGAAAACAGACATGTTTGTAAGCTGCAATCAGAATGACATGTGTGCCTGTACATACTTACATGTGAGGTCATCCAATAACTGACATCTCAGGTCAAAATATTCTGTACACTGGGACAAAAGTCTGAAACAGGTACAAATAGAAGAAAGGTTTAATTTAAAATCAGAAATTTTTTTCTAAGGAGTTGCCTGTGTGCTCTGTCCATCTAATGCAAAATAGCACACCTATCTAGATATGCTTCTGCATGCACACACTGCAGTTTTAAAACAAATTCTTTCCCAACAGCTACTTCTAAATGTTATGAACAATATTTAATTCTGCTCTCTTCCTTCACATCATAATGGCTTTAGTTAATTATCAGATGACAATGAAACAACAATATGTTTTAACTTCTCAGTTCTCTATCCAGATTCCTCTAGAAATTGCTGTTTAAAGCTCCTGTTAAATTCAACAACCTTTGGCCAGTCAGGGACAAGTTAATAGGACTGACACAGTCTTTACAGGTGTAACGGGTAACATAAGCAACAAGAAATCAGGTGAAGTCATGGGTCCACACATCACTGAAAAGGCCGGAGCCTTTAAGATTGGTTTCTGATCTGCATTTATGCAACACTATCAAATAAATCCAATGGTACTGTCATATATCCCATCACCTCTATGCCTCACGCAGGGTTCTGGCCAGGTTCTGACTGCCATGACTACACCCTAGAAAGAGCAGGCCTATTTAGCAATTGCCACCTACCAAATGGGAAGTCAAATAAGCTGAACTATAACAGTTCACAGTGGAAGAGTTGTACCTTGAAAATTCAGCTTTATTTCCCTTCAGTTTACATACTTACAAAACTACCTGGGGCATGACAGGGATGCCTACTTTTGACAGCATTACAAAGTCCTAATCTCTTGTGCCTCAGAGCTTCCACAGCGCTACACATTTAAAAATGTGACAGATTTGCTTCCCCAATAAACATACGTCTGACTTACCTCTGGTTGATTCCTCTCATGATGCTGGTTGGTGACCAAAGAGGCAACTGGGCACCAAGAACAACACTCAGGAGAAACTGGTTTGGCTTTTGTACATCTGGGTGAGCTGATGTGTCGGTCTGACTAAGGGTGTATAACTGGTCACACGCAACACGACGAATCTGAAACAGTGTCATTGTCAAATACTAGTAGTTGCTCAAAGGTTGCAAAAGACACTTCTGTTTTGTTAGAATTCTAACAGAAAAAACAGACATTGAAAAGCTTATGTAAACCAGACAGCTCTGCACCCGCCAGCCAGGGTTTCTTTATTTATAAGAATTGAGCAATCCAACTTCATCCCTGAGCTAAAAGCCCTGATGTTTTATTAAACACAGATTATAAATCCAGATAAGGCAGAAAAAGATGCAATAACTACATGCAAAATATATAAGATGGAACGAAATGAAGCACAGCACAGCTTGAAAATGTCCAGATTTTAGAATATCCAGAATAATATCAAATCAAAAGAATGAATCTTAGAAGGGGTCTGGCATTTGGAAGCATTTCTCAAACCTTAAGAGTCCATTAGATTTTACCCAAATCTTTTGAGACAAAAGTTACTTGGAACTTTCCCTGAAGTACTAGTTTTACAGAATTTGTCTCACGAAAATGAGAGTATTTTCTTTAAATTAGCCACAGCATAGTCCTGTGGCTCATGGATTAAACAAGCCTAAAGAAGGTAATACTTCAGCATTTTCTGTCAACACATCACTAAATACTGGAATTACTAACAATTACACAAAGGTTATTTATTCAAATACAAAAAACTGTTGGAATATAATGAACAATTTTATCTTCAAGACCATAGTAAATTATCAAAGTGTACACATTTCGGAAGTGTAATATTTAAGAGGTTGTCAGAGAAAGACTCTCACCTCAGCACTTGGTGATCCAAGCAGTATGTCAATGATGAAATCAGCAACACAAGGCAAATTGTAAAAAGATCCTAGAACAGAAGAATACAAGGCTATCTTTTTAAAAATAATCTTTTAAAGTAATTCAGTTATGGTCTTGCATTAAAATACTGTAGGACCTAGAGGATATCCCCCATCAACCCTGGAAAGCAGTAAAAACTATTTGCCTATTTCCCCATCTCCTTCCCTCACCAGAGACGGGCACCACTTTCCTTCTCCTTCCACCATAACTAAGGTTTATACCTCCTGTATACAAAGGTTCAATCACTAAATGTGCTATGCCAACAGTGGCACTTAAAGAATCACACAGTTCAAAGCTAGGGCAAATATTTATATACTGGCAGTAAGTCAGCTTTCCCAATACGTTTCACTAATGCACAGCACCACCTGCTTTGTTTCATGTTGCTTGTTCTTCAGCTCTGGAAAAAAAAAAAAATCCCTGCAATTTTTAATGAAAAGTTGTGGTTTTAATTTGAGCTGTCTTAGCTTACAAAGCTAGAAGTTTCTCGTGATTTTTTTTTATTTCTCTGTCTCCAAAAGCCTTCCCCCACCTTACTTATATTTCAAATAGTGAGTAATCCAATTCTATTTCACACCTAGTTGCTGACTGCGTAGCTGAAGGCAGGTTACCAAGAGAGACAAGGCTTCTCCAGCAATCAGAGCATCTTTGGTGGATACGAACTGCTGTCTCACACAGATACCAGCGTGTAGCGCAGTTGGCTCTCCTTCACTTCTTGAACTGCAATTACTTCCTGCATTAAGAAATGAACAAGTGCTGTAATCAATTACATTTTTCAGCTGTTTTCAACTGCTGGTCAGTTCTCTGCGATTTAAAAAACTTCTCTAAATGCCAAAATGAATGCACAGCTTTTGTCTCTGTTTTGTGTAATTCAATCATAGATTATCCTGAGTTGGAAGGGACCCAAGAGGATCACTGAGTCCAACTCCAATCAATTCAGCTACAAGCTTCGCAAGAGTTAACTTTAACAATAAACCAAACACTTTCTTTAGACTGATTTAGAGACGTAGTTAACCCACCTGAACTGCTAAGTCTGTTTTGAATCCCAGCAGGAAATAAAGTGTTGTTTTCTTTTATTGGCTGACTACTTCCCACAAGGTCCAGTCGTCCTGCAGCAGCAGCCCAAGAGAGTCGCACGAAGCAAGCCACTGTAGAAGTGAAATCATTCACCTCCATAGTCTGAAGAAACAAGAAACAGCAGTTACTTCTGTGATATTCAACATCATTTCTTAATCACAGGAATAAGAAGAATGCATCTTCTGGATCACATCAAACTGACATTTGGATTTGTTTTCCTCACTTCTTTTCTAAGTAGGAAGCAAAAACGCTCTTGTAACTTTGAGCCAAGGAGAGATTCATATTGCCCCTCTAATAGAAAATAGTTCCATTTTAAATTCTCCACCAGGGTAGACACCCTTTTCACCTCTCTGGAGTTAGGCATGCTGATTTCAATGATATTGATCCATTTGGGAAGCACTGCCCAAGAACCTAACATAGCATTCTCATTACATGAAGTTTCTTTCAACTGGACTCATCTTTCAAATGGGTTGAGTTCATGTCAAGTTCGATTGTTTTAGTAAACAGCCAGTCTCAGATTAATTACAATGACATGCCTATAAGGGGGGAAATGGCATTTTCTTAAGTAATGAAAATTAAGTTTCCTTTCTCCCCAAGATACCATCAAGCAAATTTAATTTTCCATGGGCTATTTCACAAAAAAAAAACCTTCCCCAAAATTTGTAATTCAAAGAACATGGACTATAAACCATGAGTTCAAGCAGGAACCTTTGCCTTTTTATAAATATATAAATTATTTTTGCCAAAATAATTCCTGAGACTGTTAATATTCAGATCAAGATTGGGAAGGGAGATTGACGGTCTGGATTTTTGGAGGTTTTTAAATGGAGCCTGGGCAAGAACCTCTATAAAAGGCAGATTTTTAATTAAAAATCCAGGAATTAGAAAGCTCTCATTAGAGAGCACACTACTATATCACCATAAATTACCAAACACTTCCTTACTTGTATGGCAACTCTTGCTGCTGGTATGATTTCTTCTACCCTAATGGAGGATCTATCAGACACAGAGAGCTGTCGGTAGGATGACTTCTCAGGTGTTCCACAAATGGACATCTGCCTACTTGCTTGTCGGCTGACATTACAGAAGGGGCGTGAGGACAATGCTTCTACCCCATCTTTAATGAAATCCTCATCCAGTAAGGTAGGCATTATCTGGCCAACAAGCAAGAACCTACATTCACAGAGCAAAAATGTCAGGCTTATTTTTGAATGTTCACAGCAAGCAAATGAAACAGAACTCAAAAGTACCAATTAGTCTTAAATATAACAAGCCACATTTTAAAAGCCAAGAAAGCTGCACTTTTTATAATTAAAGGCAAATTACATACCTTGCAAGTTGCAGGCAGATGGAATAGACTCCCTGTCTTGTTTCATAGTCTACTTCTGATGGGATGGAATCTCTCTGCATTACATTCACCACCAAACTTAAAAACAAATCAGTAAGACTCCATTTGAAAATGTTTTACATTAGGAGAGTTGCAATTTATCCTTCCCTCCTCCTATCCAGTCAGTCGAGTGCCAGTTTCCCCATTTTCCCCTCCTACTTCTACAGATGGAAGCTTTCTGTTCCTGCTCGAAAATGCTTCAGGATCTATGGGGCAGGGTAGGTGGATAGAATTACTAAGAGCAACAAATACTTGATAAATTGGATACAAGCACAAGAAGGATCAACTCTTATCTGAAGGGTCTGAATTTTGGACACTAAAATTTAAGTTGGTTTCCACTGCACTCTATGCTTTGACTGCTTAAAACATCCACTAGTATCTATGCAGGACATAGTATAATGTACATGCTTGCAAATCCAAACCAAAACCACTTAAATGCTAGCTATCCAAATATCTACTACCTTAGCAAAAGCTACATTTCACAAACTTATCTGTGTCTAACTTTATTTTAGGGTTTAACGATACGTACTCTGTTACGTTACTATGGTTACTACTGTAGCTTTTCAGACACTGGATAATGGGAAAACAGCTTTGGGTGGATTTTATTCTCTAAAGAAGCTGACAGGTGTACTAGTGTGCCACAGTGTGAAAATCAGAAACCATGCAGTACTGCTAACTAAATCAAGTGTTATAAATTGAGTAAAGATTTTGAAACCTAACCTCAGACCTCCTGCTCTGAGAAAGTTTTCACAGAAGGACTTGGCACAGTTTCTTGCCATTTCATCATCTGCAGTTGGCATCAGCTTGGAGCTCAGTACCTAAAATAAACGAATAAATAAGCCTGCATACATCCCCCTGGTATTTTTTATCTACTGAAAGTTAAAAGTATAACAGAAAAAATCCACTACAAATGAAGCAATTAATGATACACTTAAGCAAAGATGTAGTAAGTAAAGAAAAATCACATTAAAAATATTCAGGACAACTATGGTTATTACAGATATTTACTCTACGTCAACAGGCATTTTTTCTCACTGCAGTTTACTTGTCAAGGGAAAGGATAAAGTACATATTCCAGCACATGAAATGCTGTCTTCAGGCTCAGTTGGTGCTCCTTAAGAACCCAAATCCTTCTTCTTTCCAGATTTTCTGTTGACAATATCTCATAAAAAACCCTAGAGATTGATTACTTATTGATTCATGCCTTCTGAAACATAACTATATTGCTATTATTGTGGGTTTGGGTTTTTTTTATAAAAGATGGTTCAGGTAATTCTATGGGCCTTGTGAACATCCCCACTGTATCATCCCTCCTGGTTTAAGTCAGCACTAAACTTCACAGAAACACAGCCATAAAGAAGTTTATGGTCCCTGTGGGTCAGATCTCACATACATTCATAATCAATTTCACTTCATTTTATGTAAAGAAGAAACAAACCACCACCCAAACAAAAAAACCCCAGAACTCCAGCCCCTCCCAAACCCCAGAAGTTATTTACTTTTTTTTTGAGAAGCTTCTCTGCACGTGGGAAAATAAAATACATTTTTTTCAGGTTCACAGGTCAGAAGAATAGCTTACAGATTTCCAGGCTTGAAATCTTATCAAAAGACTGCATGATAAAACCCTGAACATCTGCAACATTTAATTTTCTCCTCATTCATATGCTCTCCAAATTTCCTGTGCACTTTTTTCCCAGAAAGCTGTTCAGACAGGTTCCTGTATTTTCAATAGGTCACCAACTGAGGAGATAAAAAAACCGTATCATCCTTTTCCTGACAAAAATAATCTTCCAGTTGGCTTGACTGGACTTGAGGAACAAGTCCACTCATATAATCTACACATCTAATCCAATATACTACTTCTTATCCCTTGCCAGAAAAGCAAGTGATTTATTACTTGCTTTTATTATTTCCTCTGGCATAGAAGGAGCAGATAACGGTCTCATCATACCGCAATGTTAGCTACCAGTTCAACAAAATACCCTTGCTGTGATACACTAAACCATTTGTTTTCATTTGTAGAATTTGTCAACATATTTCAAAGGCATCAGCAAATATCTATACAGAGAAGGGGAGAATCCTAACACTGCAGAGTGATGACAATATGGGAAGAAGAAGAGCTAACATTAGACTGTAGAAACCCAAACAAAAGCAACTACAAGAAAATTCCTACACTAATCTTAGCATACAGCAGGAATGAAAGGGAATAACTTTGTCCAGTGTTCTGAAGATCTTGGCAATCGGACCTACAACTTCAAATTCAACCATATTTATAATGAGTCCTTATGAACAGTGAGACGTGCAAGTAGAACTAGAAACTTTGGATTTATAGAGTTTGCAGATTAGTATCCTAACAACAGGAGCTGAACTCTCTTGTACTCTTTAAAATCCATGCACTGAAGACTGAGGAAGAACCTTTTTACAGGGTCCAGTCCAGTGTTTTGGCTAAAGAACTTACTCAGGAATCAGTTTCTTTTACTTAGCCATAAAAGAATTATATGTATTCCACTCACTTTATGTGCACAGCTAAAACAGGCCAGAAGCCTCTGGGTAAAATCCCTGCAATTTGGATAGTGAAAATTCCTCGCAGTTGAATGTTTCTCAAAAATATTCCTCCTTAGCCTCTACAGACAGAACATGGCAGACTTATACAGAAGGGAAGTTAGCATTCTTTTTCTTTCAAGTTGAGCCGAGCAAACCTCAACTAAACAACAGCTTCCGTTAACAGAGTAAATTTTTTTTATATACTTACATACACCAAAAATCATATACACTAGGTTTCTTGAGAGTCAAGCAGGCACTTTACCAAGTCCTTACTGTTTAGGATGTTTCTCTGCTTCTCTCCACTTACTTCAGAACACACCTTTGACCTTGCAAATCAAAAAAAGATGGGTCTGGCTCCACAGTGAAGTCCTTAAAGCGGAACTTTTTACTCCTTCCATTCTGCGTGGAATTTATCACACACAAAAGCAGACTATGATGTGACATTTGCATTTTGTGCAATGACCCTATCACGGTGGACTTATGCCCCAGAAACTTAGAACTGCTTAAATCTTAGTGCACAAAAACTAATAAGAGAGAAGTAAGTTTGTTTTCTTACCTCTAAATTGTAGAGCACTCTGAAGGTAGACATGCCTGGAGCAAAAGATCTGAAGAGACTTTCTAGTATTGAACTAGCACTGGGCTGATGTTGGTGTTTTGAAGACAAAGATGGTGATTTTGAAGACTGAGAACTCGATTCTGATAGCAGTGTTTTCTAGGAGGAATGAGTCACAGAAGAAATAAAATATTTTGAGACCACCACAATTTGTTTTAATTGGCAATAAATTCCCTGACAGATAATAATCTGTGAAGGATTTGAAACTCTATGGCAAAACAACGCTCATGTTAAGGATTATCGATTTATTTCCAAGCAGCTGGAGGCAAGAGGGTCACTACAGGGAATGTAAGAAACCAGGTAGCAAAATCCTTTTTGTTCAGATCATCAAGATGAGTTATTGTTTAATCCATACCTTCCTTCCCAGGGAATCAAGCTGATCGAGAGCCTCCTGAATAGCTGGGTCAGTGGGAATCAATAGCAGAAGTTTCCTCACTCGCAGTGTTATCCTGAAAAGTTATCAGAAGTCACTTGTGCAAAATAGGGCTTAGCCACACTGTGGCCTGATGGATGCCTATATACTGTGAAATAAACAGCTATTCACACTTTGCAGTATGACCATTTCTTCAATAATTAATAACCATTTAGCTTGCTTACCTTGGCTCCTCGAGATTGGCGAGCTGGTAGAGCATATCAAACACATTATACACAAGAGCCATGACTACTCCAGGGAGGGATTTCTCCTAAGAATTTAACAGAAATACAAAGGTCTTTTTCTCCTCTTTCTGTTGTAAGTAATTTAAGAGAGCTCTTCGCTGAAGCAACTGACTTGGATGTCAACTTGGCTAAACTACTTTCTAGACTGAGACCACATTTGGATTTTTGCATTACCCTTTTAACAATCGGTTTTTGAGGTCATCTATTAGTTAGGGTTGATGTACAAAGCAGACATGCCAGCTGATGCCTCTTAGTTTATTTTAATACTGCAGCTTTATTAGTAGAAATTTAGAAATCTCTCCCCCCAACAAATATACAATCTCAAAATTAAATCATATGGGTCTCGTTTATCTAAAAGACCCTGTAGAGATTAATAAATAGCAAGCAGGCTACAATAGGTGACAGAATACAGATTATAAAGCCCAATATGCATGCATAAATCGTGTACTTAAATGCCTTGTTTCAACAGCAGTTTGAAAGAAAAAACATACTAAAGACTGGACACACAAGCTGATGTGAATAGCTTCTGTCTCACTTTACTGTACACCTGTTCCACTCTAGCTGTGCCTCCTCAAACTATCACTCCTGTAGGAAAAATCTGAGGGAAAGTTTCAGGCTTTTACACTGTACCTGTTCCATTGCATAGGATGAACTAAATACACTGCCACTGTTGCTGGAACTGGTTGAGGAATCTGCAGAGCTCCCTGATGGAGTCCCACTTCCTGATGTTTTTACTGTAAGAACTTGTTCATCAGAGAATCCCAGTTGGTGGAGTAGTTTCTGATCTTTGTTTACAGTTAGCTGCAAGAAAATACTTATCATTTAGTTCTGCAAGAAAGACTCAATTTCATAAAGACTGAGAATTCTTTGTAGTTGACATACCAGGCTATCATTGGCAAATATCTGTATGTTATCCAAAGGCGAATTCAACATCTTTGCTATTTTCCACCTGACGCTCCCAACAGTTTCATTGCTATGAGCCTGTAAAATTAAACAACACTGATTCAGTAAGTTTGCTCGAGCAGCAAATTCCAAAAGAAAAAAGAAAAATCTTCCACTAAAGCCTTCCTGCTCCTCTGCATAGGTGTTAGTTTCAAGGGTTTTTTTCTTTTCCAGGGATTTTTTCTTCCCTTTGCCAACAAAGGGGATCTGAGTGGGACGCGAGGGGGTGGGGGGAAGATGTTTCCAGGGAAATCTGGGCACAGGTTATGTCCCATTTGCCCAAACATTCCTCTCAGTCACGCTTCTGCTCCCTCTCTCTCGTGTGTGTGTGCAGTCTCTGGGGGAGGGATCACTGGTCATCTGGATCTTCCACGAACTTCTGCAGGACCCACACTGAGGAGAAGTTGTGCCCCCCGCCCCCCCAGAGCTGCCTGGAGCGGATCTGAGCTGCCAGGAAGGCTGGAAGTGCGGCGTTGCTGCTCTTAAAGAGACCTGCATCACAAGATTTTGGGTACAGTACTCGATTCATATTAAGGTCTTAATCATGATTATTGTCAGTTCTGTTCTGTACACACACACGTTTGTAGCTAAGAACTGTTATCTTTTCTATATAATTTGGTTTTTTTCATTTATTGATTAAAATGTCTCTTAATTTCTGATAACATATCTTAGTTTTCATCTAAACTAAGACAATTTCTGGCGCCCAACGTGGGGCTTGAGCAAAGAAAGATAACAGTTCTGGCATCATGATGTGTGGTGTGAGTCTGGGGTCCATATGGACCATACTGTATTACATATTTGCTTTTTGTTGGTAGAGAACCATGCCGAAAGGGCTTAATTCATCTGAGTGCATCGGTAAAACTCAGACAGCTGTGATTATTATTGAGTTCTTATTTTGGATCTATAGTGTTATGGATTCAGTGCCTGTTGGTGTAATCCAGAATGTGTTTTCAAGGTTGTACTCCTGTACCAGCCTAAGCTGTTATCTCTGGGGGCTTAATGATAATGATACCTATCCTCATGGAGGGACACAGGAGAGTGTTTCATCTCAAATTTTTATTCAGTCACCTTTCAGGTTCGCTACAACAGCTTTTGAGAAACTTAACCTCTTGCTAGACGTCAAGAATATCTTGCTTTATATCCTACTTTTGGTGATTTGTCTGCAAGTTGGTTTCATTATGGTCCATCTTGTGTATGAAGCTAGGGACAGAGCTGGTTGGGAATGCACCCAGAAGCACCCCCAGGGAAAAAATCAGAGAGAGTAAAACGTCTGATGTCATGGTAGCTCAAGATGTAGTTAAACTCGCTGATGAAAGTTACCCCTATCCAGAAAATAAAATATAAGACCAAATTGGTTCGTCCAGTTGATGAGGATGGGGAAATGAGTCCTTCACAGAGTGCAGACTCAGAATTAGAGATCGTTACTAATCACTGTCATATGACAATCTCTGATACTTGCGGATATACGTTACTTGACGGCCAGATGAGCCTATCCTGACTTGGTTGATCTGAATTGGGACCTTATGGGTGAAAGTTTGCAACTCAATGGTTCTGAAGCTAAGTATTTAGGTGCTCTGGCCTGGGATGGGGGTATCAAACAGGCATTCGTAAGGGAATCAAGCCCCCTTTCACTCTGGACACAACTTTTAGCTAGTGTGAGAGAAAGGTTTGGCTACAAGGATATCCTGCAGGCACATCAAATTAAGACATGTTGGAAGACTATGGAAGAAGGGATTTTACATCTGAGGGAGATGGCACTGCTAGAAATACTTTATGGAAGGGATGGGCGACTCCTCAGTGATCCAGACAAGGTTAGGTGCACACCAGAAATGTGATGGAACCTCTGGTGGATACTGGCGCTCAATGTACGTTACTGCAATCAGGACATGTGGGCCCGGAAACTATTGCTATTTCTGGGGTGACAGGGGGATCTCAAGAGCTGATTGTGTTGGAAGCTGAAGTGAGCTTGACCGCGAAAGACTGGCAAAAACACCCCATTGTTACTGGTCCAGCTGCCCCATGTATCCTGGGAATTGACTACCTCAGGAACGGATATTTAAAGGACCCAAAGGGACATATGTGGGTTTTTGGAATAGCTGCTGTAGAGACAGAAAAGATTAAACAGTTAAAGTCATTGCCGGGTTTCTCGGTAAGTCCTTCTGCTGTCGGATTGTTGAAGGTTGAGGAACAACAGATGCCAATTGCCACCACAACAATGTATCATTGACAATACCGAACGAATCGTGACTCTGTGATTCCCATCCATAAGATGATCCGAGAACTGGAGCACCAAGGGGTGATCAGTAAGACTCACTCACCCTTCAAGAGCCCCATTTGGCCTGTGTGTAAGTCTGATGGAGAAAGGAGATTGATTGTGGATTATCATGGCTTGAATGAGGTTCTCCCACCACTGAGTGCCACTATGCCAGACATGTTGGAACTCCAGTATGAACTGGAATCCAAGGCAGCGAAGTGCTATGCCACTATTGACATTGCTAATGCATTCTTCTCCATTCCCCTAGCTGCAGAGTGCAGGCCACAGTTCACTTTCACCTGGAGGGGCGTGCAATACACCTGGAACCGATTGCCCCAGGGGTGGAAACATAGTCCCACCATCTGTCATGGACTAATTCCAGAAGCACTAGAGAAGGGTGAGGCTCCAGAACATCTGCAGTACATCGATGATATCATCGTGTGTGGGGATACAGCAGAAGAGGTTTTTGAGAAAGGAAAGAAAATCATCCAGATTCTCTTGGAAGCTGGGTTTGCTATCAAACAGAGTAAAGTTAAGGGGCCTGCCTGAGAAATCCAGTTCCTGGGGGTGAAATGGCAAGACGGACATCGCCAGACTCTGAAAAAAGTTATCGACAAGATCACAGAAATGTCTCCACCGACCAGCAAGAAGGAAACACAAGCATTCTTGGGTGCCATAGGTTTCTGGAGGATGCATATCCCGGGACACAGTCAGATCGTAAGCCCCCTCTACTTGGTAACCTGTAAGAAGAATGATTTCCACTGGGGCCCCGAACAACAGCAAGCTTTTGAGCAGATTAAGCAGGAGATTGCTCATGCCGTAGCCCTTGGACCAGTCAGGACAGGACCAGACGTGAAGAACGTGCTCTACTCTGCAGCTGGGAATAATGGTCTTTCATGGAGCCTTTGGCAGAAAATGCCTGGCGAGACTCGAGGCCAACCACTTGGATTCTGGAGTCGAGGCTACAGGGGATCTGAAGCCAAATACACCCCGACAGAGAAAGAAATCCTAGCTGCTTATGAAGGAGTTCAAGCTGCCTCAGAGGTAATTGGAACAGAAACTCAGCTCCTCCTGGCACCCCGATTACTAGTGCTAAGGTGGATGTTCAGTGGACGGGCTGCCCCCACACATCATGCTACTGATGCTATCTGGAGCAAGTGGGCTGCTCTGATCACACAACGTGCCCGTATTGAAAAAACAAATCGCCCTGGCATCCTGGAGATGATCACAAACTGGCCTGAAGGTGAGAACTTTGGTTTAGCAGATGAAGAAGAAGAACAGGTAGCACGTGCAGAGGAAGCTCCACCATACAATCAATTGCCAAAAGAAGAAATATGCTATGCCCTTTTTACTGATGGTTCCTGTCGCATTGTGGGGACAAATCAAAAATGGAGAGCAGCCATGTGGAGGTCCACACGAAAACTTGCAGAAGCTACTGAGGGAGGAGGAGGCTCAAGTAAATTCATGGAGCTCAAAGCTGTCCAATTGGCTCTGGACATTGCTGAATGAGAGAAGTAGCCAAGGCTTTACCTCTACACTGACTCATGGATGGTAGCCAATGCATTGTGGGGATGGTTAGACTGATGGAAGAAAGCCAACTGGAAGTGTAGAGGGACCCCATCTGGGCTGCAGATATATGGCAAGATATCGCCGCCTGAGCAGAAAATCTGATCATGAAAGTCCGCCACATGGACGCTGTTGTGGTTTAGGATTTTTCAGAGAAATTTTTCTTCCTCTTGCAAATAAAGGGAATTTCAGCAGCACGCGAGAGGGGAAGGGGAGGACATTTCTGGGGAAACAAGGACAGAGGTCGTATACGAACATCTGTCTTCTCTCTCCGACGGCAATGGTGGCAACGGCAGCAGCAGTCATTGTGTGTGTGCGTTTTGCAGTCTCTGAAGGAAAGATCACTGGTCATCTGAATCTTCCACAACTCCTGCAGAACTCACACTAAGTTTCTGTCTCCCTTCCCCACCCTTCGCTGGTCTCAGAGGGGGAATGCCTCCCTGTGCAGGGCAGCGACTGATCACCATCTCTTAAAGAGACCTGCATCACAAGATTTTGGGTACAGGACTCAGTCTATTTTTAAGGATTTAAGGTTTTACTTGTGATTAGTGTTGATTCTGTTCTGTATATACATATATTTGTAGCTAAGAACTGTTATCTTTTCTATACAAATTTTTTTTTCCTGATTAAAGATCTCTTAATATCTGATAACATATCTTAGTTTTCATCTAAACTAAGACATTTAATTGGTGCCCAACGTGGGGCTGAGAACAAAGAATAACAACAGTTCTGGCATTATGATGTGTGTTATGCGTTTAGAGTCCATGTGGACCATACTGTACTACATATTTGCTTTTTGTTGGTACAGAACTATGCTGAAAGGTCTGGCAGGCTTAATTCATCTGAGTGCAGCAGCCAGTAGAACTCAGACAGATGTGATTGTTATCGAGTTCTTATTTTGGATCTATAGTGTTATGGATTCAGTGTCTATGGGTTTCATTTGGAATGTGTTCTTAAGGTTGTACTCCTGCACCAGCCCAAGCTGTTACCTCTGGGGACCTAGTGATAATGTTACCTACCCTCAGGGAGGGACACAGGAGAGTGTTTCATTTCAACCTTTTATTCAGTCACCTTTTAGGTTCGCTAGAACAGCTTTTGAGAAACTTAACCTCTTGCTAGATTCCAGGAATATCCTACCTTTGGTGAATTGTCTGCAAGTTGGTTTAATTATGGTCTATCTTATGTATGAAGCCAGGAATAGGGGTGGTCAGGAATGCAACCAGAAGCAAGGAAAGAAAAAAAAATGAGAGAGAGTAAGACACCTGATGGTATGGTAGTTCAAGATGTGGCTAAACCAGAGGAACAGTCTGAGCCCATGAAAGTTGCCCCTATCCAGAAAAAGAAATATAAGACCAAATTGCTTCGTCCAGTTGATGATGACAGGGAAGCGGGTCCTTCACATACTGCAGATCCAGAACCAGAGATCATTACTGAATCACTCTCATATGACAACCTTTGCGGTTTGCGAAAGGACGTTACTCGACAGGCAGATGAGCCTATCCTATCCGAGTTTGGGATCTTATGGGTGACAGTTTGCAACTCGATGATTCTGAAGCCAAGTATTTAAAGGTTCTGGCTCGAGATACAGGTATTGAACAGGCATTTGTGAGGGAATCAAGACCCCTTTCATTCTGGGCATGAGTTCTACGCAGTGTGAGAGAGGGGTTTCCTCATAAAGATATCCTACGGGCACATCATCTTAAGAAACCTTGGAAGACTGTGGAAGAAGGGATTTTACGCCTGAGGGAAATGGCACTGCTAGAAATACTTTATGGAAGGGATGGGCAACCCCTCACCAACCCAGACAAGGTTAGATGCACACCAGAGATGTGGTGGAAGCTTTCATGCGGTGCACCAGGTGCATTCTCCCATTATGTGGCGTCCATGTATTTGGAGGCAGACCAAGATTTGGTGGGTGTTGCAGCAGGTAAACTCAGGACATATGCAAAAATGGTCAATGGCCTGATGCAGGAACGTATCGCTGCGGTAGAAACAGCACTTGAGAGGATGGATAAGAGGAACTCAACATGAGCCAGCAGTGCGCTCAAGTGGCAAAGAAGGCCAGTGGTATCTTGGCCTGCATCAGGAACAGTGTGGCCAGCAGGACTAGAGAGGTCATCATCCCCTTATACTCGGCACTGGTCAGGCCGCACCTTGAGTACTGTGTCCAGTTCTGGGCCCCTCAGTTTAAGAAGGATGTTGAGATGCTGGAGTGTGTCCAGAGGAGAGCGACGAGGATGGTGAAGGGGCTGGAGCACAAGCCCTATGAGGAGCGACTGAGGGAGCTGGGGTTGTTTAGACTGGAGAAGAGGAGGCTCAGGGGAGACCTTATTGCTCTCTACAACTAACTAAAGGGAGGTTGTGGTGAGGAAAGTGTTGGACTCTTCTCTCAGGCGAGCAGTGACAGAACGAGAGGACACGGTCTCAAGCTTCGCCAGGGGAGGTTTAGGATTGATATTAGGAAGAAATTCTTCACTGAGAGGGTAATTGTTCATTGGAATGTGCTGCCTAGGGAGGTGGTCGAGTCACCATCCCTGGAGGTGTTCAAAGAGAATTTGGATGAGGCACTTAGTGCCATGGTGTAGTTGACAAGTAGGAGTAGGTGTAGGTGTTGGGTCATAGGTTGGATTCGATGATCTCAAAGGTCTTTTCCAACCTTACGATACTGTGATACCGTGATAGATGAGAAGATGGACAAGCAGCAAAAGGAGATCGTGGAAACTCTTCAAAATCTTCAAGTGGCAACAGTGCCACTTAAATGTCTTAGTTTAGATGAAAACTAAGATAGACGCACATGTGCCCAAGAATTAAGTCAACGAGGAACATCGCAACAATGAACAGGAAGACCGAGCTGCACAAGTCATAGTGTCACAGATAGATCTGGATTGGCAGCAGAAGGGAGAGTTGTTCCTGGCTCGATGGGCCCATGATGCCTCAGGCCATCAGGGCAGAGATGCCACCTATAGATGGGCACGAGACCAAGGGGCGGACTTAACCATGGACATTATCTCCCAGGTTATCCATGATTGTGAGACGTGCTGCCATCAATCAGGCTAAGAGAGTGAAACCCCTATGGTATGGCGGATGCTGGGATAAGTATAAATACGGAGAAGGCTGGCAGGTTGATTATATCACCCTGCTGCAGACCCGCCAAGGTAAGTGCTATGTGCTCACCATGGTGGAAGCAACTACTGGATGGCTGGAGACATATCCGGTGCCTCACGCCACTGCCCGAACACCATCCTAGGCCTGGAAAAGCAAGTCCTGTGGCGACATGGCACCCCAGAGTGGACTGAGTCAGATAATGGAACTCATTTCAAGAACAGCTTAATTACCACCTGGGCAAAAGAGCACAGAATTAAGTGGGCATATCATACCCCCTATCATGCACCAGCTGCTGGGAAGGTTGAACGGTGTAATGGATTGTTCAATACCATTTTGAGGGCGTTAGATGGAGGGACTTTCAAACACTGGGATCAGCATCTAGCAAAAGCTACATGGCTGGTCAATACTAGAGGCTCAGTCAATCAAGTCGGCCCTGCCCAGTCAGAATCCCTTCATACTGGAGATGGAGATAAAGTCGCTGTGATTCACCCGAGAGGTATGTTAGGGAAAACTGTCTGGGTTAAGCCTGCCTCGAGCAAAGGCAAACCCATTCATGGGATTGTCTTTGCTCAAGGATCTGGTTGCACCTGCTGGGTGATGCAAAAAGATGGAGAAACACTATGTATACCTCAAGGGGACCTTATTTTTGGATGAGTTGTCCATAGTACTGCATCTGCATGTACCTATCAGTAAACATGTATGTATATAGTTATAAGTTTAAGTTCGATATAAGGTGTTGGCATAGAAGAAAAATTCGGGGTGGATAATGTTAAAATTTCAGGGGTTTTTTTTCTTTTCCAGGGAATTTTTCTTTCCTTTGCCAACAAAGGGGATCCAAATGCAACACGAGGTGGCGGGGGGAGGATGTTTCCGGGGAAACTGGGGCACAGGTCATGGTCCCGTTTGCCCAAACATTCCTCTCTCGTGTGTGAGTGTGTGTACACGTGCGTGTGGTCTCTGGGGGTGGGATCGCTGGTCATCTGTATCTGCCACAAACTCCTGCAGGACCCACGCTGAGGAGAAGTTGCGTGCCCCACCCCCCCAGAGCTGCCCGGAGCGGACCTGAGCTGCTGGGAAGGCTGAAAGTGCAGCATTGCTGCTCTTAAAGAGAACTGCATCACAAGATTTTGGGTATAGAACTCGATTCATATTAAGGTCTTAATCACGATTGTTGTCAGTTCTGTTCTGTATATACATACATTTGTAGCTAAAAACTGTTATCTTTTCTATATAATTTGTTTTTCCTTTATCTGATTAAAATGTCTCTATTGTTCACAAAAGAGACTGACAGGGTAGGGCAGCAGTAGAAATTCTCCATCACTGACAGTAAGCAAAGAACTTCTTTTTCCCACCCAACGCTGATGTATTCAGTCCACAGACACTTCCACTACTGTAGCCTTACATACACTACTGTAGCCTTATATAGAGTTTCCAAGTTGACTGGAGTCCCCAAAAGCAGCTTAGTCTGTTCAGTTCAGGCATCAAAAAACCCAAGAATAGCTAAGGAAACAACATCACATGACACAACCTGTGCGTGCATACCTCTATGGTGGAGGTATCTTTGGTAGACTCGTATGTAACATTAAGTGTTAAAAGATGTCCATGGAAAGAGGCCCCATGAGGTAGAATAGTTCGGGGAACAGAGTAAAGGTCCTACAGGAAAAGACGGATGACAGTAAATACAACCCTTGAAAACAAAGACATTTCTATTAATGAAGTTACTAGAGTTGCATAGGTTAAAATAACTTTTACTGTTTTTAATATCGGACCTTGTGTTCTTAGCCTTGCCTAGTAAGAAATCACATTTCTTACCTCTATGGTTATTACATAACGCTCTGCCAACAGCAGCAGTCTCTCAATTATTACAAGTTTAGTCGACCTAGAGATAAACATTGAAAACAAGAGTAATGTGTCTCAGAGATTAATTTTCAACACCTATGGGTAACTACCACGAATTAGCTGTTTTCAAATATAACTCCTTAAATCTGGATTTAGTTCAGTTGAAATTAAACTAGGAAAATAAGCTAAGAAGCTTGTGTTATATTGCTTGAGATATAGCCAGCTTCAGAAGCAGCTTCATGATTCTAAAGGTTCCCTGCACTCATATATTTAAGAAACACACATTTAGGCATGCATAAGTTAAGCAAGGGGATGAAAAACCACTCTTTTCTCTCCCAATTAAAAAAAAAACCAAAAAAAACAAAAAACCAAACAAAAAACCCCCCCCAAAAAACCAAAAAACCAACTCCTGCTGCCTCAGAAATATTAAATGTCTAATGGGTTAGTAAAAGTCTGTGGGGTTTCTTGTGGGTTTTTGTAGGTTTTTTTGTTTGGTTTTTTTTTTGGTTATTGGGGTTCTTTTTGTTTGTGTTTTTTTTTTTTTTTAAAAAAACCCCACAGCTTTTTCAGAGTCTCTTTGGAACTCAAATTGCATTGTAATTGGAACATTCAATTGAGAAACCACCAGAATACACAACTACCAATATTAAGAATTTTAATCAGCACTCAAAATCATGTGTGAAGCAGCTGGGAGCAAATGCCTACTGTCATATTTCTTTTAAAGGCAGGCCTACCTGTAAGGAGATTGAACTGATGTTGCTACTGTAGGCATAGCAGTTGCTGTAAGCATTTTTGTAGCTCTTGTAACAGCATGTGTTAATGTTGGACCACCAAGTGCGGAGCTGGCTACCTAGAATATAAAGCAGAGTGCAAGAGCTGGTTTACATGGACAATTAGTATATCCTGGAGAGCTAAGAGAAAAAGAAATATTTGTGGAAATAAATTTTTTATTTAAATAGAATTATCATAGGCAATTATTATAATTTTAAGATACAAAACTGGAAAAGGATGCAGGTACAAGAACAATTAAAATATTCCCTTTACCTCTAATCGTGTGTAGCAATCAGCAATGAATTTCTTGTGCAGCGATACTGAATCCTAAAGATAAAATGTACAAATGAATTAAAACTTGAACTAAAATAACAGCAATTACTCAAACTGACAGAACCCAACAAATTACATACTTTAACATGCAGTTATCGAGTCTTTATGAATGTCAAAGCACTTTCATGTACAAATATATGCCTACCTTTTTCAATCTAGGAGTTAGATTAATATAGCTGTAATTTATTATCAATTGAATAGCTTCATTGGCAATTTCTTCATCAGGTGACTCCATTGCAATCTTCCAAATTAAATCCATTCCTATTAATTCCAGTTTTTCTACACTCTAGGAAAGAAAGAACAACAATAAAACATCACTGGACTTCTTGCATAGTAGTGAGTTGAACCACAGGACAAAAGAGTCTTCCATCTGCTGGAAAAACATCTTTGGACTGAATCTTAAAAATCTTTTCCAACATGCTGGCAAGTTCTGGCACAGTGCAAAGTGAAATCAATAGCTGTAGATCTGTATATTTATATTAGGAAAAGAGATTTTGTTTACAGGTGAGTAAACAAGTTCCAAAGAACACTCTCAGTCAAGCCAACTGAAAAATTAAAAGCTTCAAAAGCACAGGGAAATTTAACGGGAATGCAGTTTGTTTTGCAAAGGTCAACATGGCAACTAACCACATAATAAACCACCACACAACCTACCATGATACTTGGCAAAAATTTATGCATTTGAAGAATGTTAACTCGCTGTGATAAAGATTTAAAATGCCTATGGAAAACTACTTAACATATAACCATTAATTTTACAAAAACACTGAGGGATCATAGTTAAAAAATTACAGTAGATTATAATTTTAATATTATAAGCCTAAATCTCTTATAAAGAAGAAGAAAAATTTAAAAAAGGAATATTTTCCTGCTAGGGAGAAGCAAAAAATGCACCCTAAAATTCACGATTACTAATAAAAAAGTAGTCCACTCATTCCTCCTGCAAAGTTTTAGAGGCTATATACCAGCTTCCAATTGCTGATCTTTAACTGCTGGAATTCTGGAGCTTTAGTTTCAGAATTTAAAAATGTTAATGCTAGAAAGACAATTTGCATCTTATTACAAACATGACCAAGTCAAACAGCTGCTAAAGAATCTTTGTCTTGACTCCTCCCATCCCCAAGATGCCACAGGCAGTATACATGAATGAACTTGTCAGAACACTCACCAGATGAGTTCCTTGCCTCTTTAGCCGATGATCACACATGTTCACATTTTCAAAGAAAGTCTTAAATAAACTAAAACCTAAAAGTAAAAGAAGGTGCAAGATTTTTATTCAGGCTAGGCCAAGTTTCTATGCTTTTCTGAAAAAAATGAAGCTATCAAATACAGGAGATGACCTTTTCCCTATACAACTATTTAAACTCAAAATGATAGAAAAGGACTCCTTTATTTTATTAATTTACAGAACTGCTTGGATATTTAATTTGAAGGCTTAGTAAGCAAATTTCTGGTATATATTTTAGAAAGAAATCCGTTGACCAAAGCCATTTTCTTACCATTCATAGTAATTTCATATGACTCCATTTTAAGAATTTTCTCTTTGAAGAGCTGTTGCTGCACATCACTCTCTAGATCATGCTGTCCTTTTGTAAACCACTCAAAGCACATCTGTGAGTAAAAGGCAGATGTATTTTTACCCCATTGTCACGGCAAATAGTTTTATATAGCATTGGCAAACTATGTCAGATACTACCGAAGTTTTATCTACAGCAAGAGGTTCAAAATCTTATCTCCTAGTAACCTCACATATTATACAGTCTGTATTGCACTATTAGGATACTTCACCTTCATAGTTATCTTTCACCCAAATAATGCTGCATGTCCCTCATGACTGCACTTTCATGCACTCCTTTTCAAACCAGCATCTATAAACCTCTAACTAATCTCCTGGCCAATGTTTCTCCTTCAGCCAAATTTAACATTAAAAGAGCATCCTACTCATAAATGAACATGTAACAGTGGCTCCATCAGCTTACACAAAGCATACAAATGCATTACTAGTTTGTGTTTGCTACTTATGTTTCAAATGTCTCAACAAATACATGTGCTATTCAAGATCCATTAAGATTCAATCTGCAGTCACAGGCAGCAACTTTTCAAATTCTTCCTTACCTCTCGATCTAACTCACAAACATCCTGGCCAGTTACAAGGCATTCCCAGATCTCCCTGGCACGATTCCAGCCCAAATAAAGTGTGGCTTCTTGCAGAAAAAATGCCAAAAATTTTAGATGTGCCTCCAAATACTGAGAAAGAAGAAACAAAAACTCAAGTTTAAGATTTTTCTTTCTGAAATAAGAACTGAGTGTCCTTTATTTTTTTTTTTTAAAACTTAGTTGTCAAACAGTACTACGCTTTGCAAAACCTGGAAAAACAGAAATTGCTTCTGCAGTGAGATTTATTTCTATTTTACACACTTCTTTAACATTACTTCTTTCTGATTCCCTTTCTAAGAAGGAACAATGAAGACCCCTTGGATTTGCTATTCCTTTCCTGGTATTATTTGACACTAGTTACTAAGTCACAACTAGCATGGAAGAAATAATTACCAAAACCTTAGCAACAAAGTGTTACAAGCTATCTGTGTGTGTGGCTTCCATTTCCTAATTAGCAAATCTGTTTCACATTTCAAGAGCTTCACACCAAATTCAAAGGTGTAGTCCCTACAAGGGCAGTTGAACTGAAGATGGTGGGGAAGCTGGAAGCTGCACAAGCTTGGAGACGGGTGGTCCTGGGGTGGGGAGATCTAGCTCTCAACCAGTTATAGACTTTGCTAAGAAACTTGCAGATTGTGATGTTTGCCCACCCTTGCTCTATAATATGGTACTTAACAGGTGTCAGAACTGTAAATAAGAACGGGTGAGAGAGAACACACGTTCCACTGAATTCCAAAAATGAAACATCACCTAAACTTATGCAACTTGGTCAGGGATACACTATATCATGTGTTAAAAAACCTAAGGTAGTAAGAAAGTCAGAGTTCAGTACCTCCCGGTAAGTGTATCGGCCATCCACTAATGTTGCTCCAACAAGCCCTCCTGGACCTGCCACAGATACAGCCAAACGGTGGCATGATATTAAGCTTCCTGTCACCAACTTCACTATTTCAAAGTTTTTCTTTAAATCCTGAATAATGCTCTTGGAAAAAAAAAAAAAAAAAAATTGAGAAAAGATGTTTTTAAGAAAAATACATAAAAGGCAAGTGCACACAACAGTCTGCTTTTCTACAGACGTGTCTCTTATGGGAGGGTGTAATGTTCACCCTTCACCAGTCAGCTGTATTCCTTCCAAGAATCCAAGGCTCCCTAATGTTAGCATTTTCAGCATGTGCTGAAATACACGTGCTGCAGGTTGCAAACATAATCCCACACCTCCACTCAGCCACTGTATAACACATGTGACTTGCTGGTATTTTAGTCTGTTTTCCAACAGCCAATGTCAATTCAATTACAAAGCAGCTGGTCTAAACAATTACAAAGCAGCTGGTCTAAACAATTACAAAGCAGCTGGTCTAAACAATAGTCATTGTACATTTCTTAACTGAGACATGCCTGTTAATTATTCTACAAAAAGCTGAGAGTAAAATAAATTAGTCCTGACTCAGTAAACAGATTTACACATATATATACACACACACACAAATGGATGGCACACAATTCAGCATCTCTACTTGAACAGTTCATGCTATATCAATTAAACTGTACTTCTCAAAGTGCTTTTCAGCTTGTGTGTCCCCCTCCCTCCTAAATTCAAACTTCTATGTTCTACAGAAACAGAGCCACACAGACATCACAAGGGCTTCAACAATCATCTCAGCATATATTCTTACCTTGTCTTGTTTTTGGTAAGTTTGCTTAATAAATGAACGTGTGATTTCATGGAGCTGACGTAATGCTGGCACCACCCAAACAAATTGAGGATTATTGTGCTGGGACGACTAGTAGTAGGAAAGGTAAAAACAATTACTCATGTGTACGTGTTCAACAACAGATTAACTTTCCTCTTAGACTCCTAGAAGCCTAATGATTTCTATTTCTATGCCGCTGTTCCAAAACAACAGCTATAAGCTCTGAAGACTTCAGTTACTTGTCCCTGGTCCCTTTCCAAACACACCCAAGGTGTTCTTCGCTTTCTATAAGAAGTCCTTTGACACACACGTGCCATTTTGCTATGCTTATTATTAAGCCCAAAGTAGCACCTCCTTGCTAGAGAACATGCAAATTAAGTAGACAAAGAAAATTCAGTTGCACCACAGTGAGATGATAACCACCACCTTCATCAACTATGGGAGATGAAGCAGGCCTGTTAGGGCATAAAAGGGCAAATCTAGTCAAACAATGTTACTTATTGCTACAGCAAGAACAACAGAAGAAAGAAACTGAAATACTACTGAGGGTTAAGAGACAAGAAGAAAATTCTGATTGGTGCTGCAAGGAGCCCTCTGATAGGAAGCAAAGGATACTTAAGCTGCATTTTGAAAGAGATCCTACAAAGAATAACCCTCCTACCTCATTGTTAGAACTGCTCATCACTTTTCTGGGAGGCTTCATTTTCTGTAAAGTTTGACCACACAAACCAGTACTGAAGTTGCTTGTTCAGAAAAGTGATGTCTGGTTTAAATACTGACAACAACCCATATCACCACTTAGAGATTAAAGTAACCTGCCCATAACAGTGCTCTCTATTGAACACTCCCTCATATATTTGAGAATGCTGCCTTAATATTATATTCCCTCCCAGTTTATGTCTTCATTTCTCCTAAATGAAGGGAAATAAGAAAATGATGTATTTTTAAACATCTGCTGTATGGTTACCCCAATCCCTCCCAGCCTACAATGACAGCTTTCCTTTAGTGTTGCACACTGCAGCACCTTGCCAGAATTTAATTAAAAAGAATGCAAGAACAGGAAAGAACAATAGAAGATCCAAAAGAAAAGACTGCAAGTTTTACAGAGATAGAGAACTCAAGTTTAAAATCTGTATTCATAAACACATACAAAAAAGGTGTGATCAAGCAACACACCATGTCTCTACACAACTAAAATCCTTTACAGATGCTGCAACACTGACAAAACTTATTTTACCATGAAATAAATTACTGAAAAAAGTACAACCCTTTTTTTTTATTTACAGGTATACTTCAGACTGAAAAGAAGAAGACAGGAGCATTCTTGCAGACCTCATGAAAAACTGCTCGCTATATGAACAGTGCAGGATAGAGTATATGCAGTCTTTTAAGCCATGCACATCTCTGCAGCTACCAGGAAACATCTTAGCACAGGCAGCTATGGGAATGGCTTCTTTACATTAGATGAAAAGAGCTAAAGTATTTATTAAAATACAAACTACAATGATTTAAATATCAATTTGCATTTTGAAACATAACAGCCATGCCAGAACACATGCTTAACTCAAAGAAAACTAATCTAGACTTTCACATGAAAGGGACAGTTAAAATACTGACATACCTTTATAGTGGTTTCATTTGCAAATTCTAACCTTGGGCCCATCCTGGTAGTTTCCCATAAAATGATCACTCCTTATGCTGAAAATTTGCTTAAAACAAAGGCAAGAGACTTACTATGAGTCTCATGGTCAACAAGTTGGCTCACACAAAGCCTACCCCTCTTGTGGGTTCCCCAAGGTAAGAACTTACAGATGGAACACGTGATTTGTGCATCTTGAAAGAAAGGGCTACGTCAAGGCTATATAACATTTCATTTTGGAAAAGACAAAATAATAAACCAACCCTCTTAATATCCTCTATGCATTTGATGATGTAGCTTCTTTTGATTGCCTCTTTCACTGCATAAGCATCACTGAGGATTGTCAGATGTTCCTCCAAGGCCTGCTGAATAAGATTACATGGTAATGTTGGAAGATGAGCCAGCTCCCAGAGTACTTCCAGAACCTAGAAGAAGTGGTGCAAGATTAGTCAGGACCTAGGAAGTACAGAAACTAATAGCTACTTTTTATTTCTCTCTTACTAAACAGATTTTATTTCACATCCACATGCCTTTCCAGTGGTCGTCTCCACCCGTGCTTCTCGACCAATGCGCCCTATCAGGCTCAGCAGCTTCTGTCGCACTCTATCACTCTCTGTCTCCCAGCTCTGTATGGCAAAGAAATAACTTTTACTATTACAGCTCCAAGAATTGTCAATCTGTTAAGTCTCAAGTGTACACAAAAATACAATTCAAAATTGTTTTACTGCAGGAAAATCAAACCACAAACAAGTATATTTTCATCATGCAATTTTCTTTATTTTTGTTGCTGGGAGTACTAATTTGATCAACTCTTTTTAAAATATAAACTATAAGAGATGAAATATAATAATAAAATCTGACTTTTTAATTACCTAAGCACTGCCTATATAATGTACTTAAAATCTAAGACTATTAGCAATACCAGTAGCAGATCAGGCTTTTGGGTTAACAGAAACAAATTAGTATTAAAAGTGTTAATTTATAGCAAATTTTATATTTATGTTTTAATACAGAAAATACAAATGCATTCAAGACATTTGCCTTTTAGTAGGCAAGATACACAAGTATATCTCATCAGTTCCCTTCCTAAGGAATGTAAACTCATGCGAAAACTTACCTTTTGGATTAGGACAAATAAATGATTGAGTTGATCAGAACTAAACTTCACAGCAGCTGCAGCAATAATAGTATGTATGTTTTCAATCACAGTGGAGGACTGTCCCGACTGAAAAGAGGAAGAACAACACTTGAAGGTAGGTCTTTATACCAAATGAGATCGAGAAAAATCTTCACGTTAGCATTATCCTACTATTCATACTAATGAGAAAGAATAACAGCTTTTGACATGTTAGAAACACAAGGTAAGAATAACTGTCTCTGCTTGTCATTTCACTGGCAGAGAGGTCTTTGGAAGCAATTCTAAAGCAGGAAAGGACAAGTTAGTCTGCCATTATTACAGCAGCTACAAGGTGCTGCAATGGCACATCCATGCTGTCAGCGATACAAACATCCCCCTTTTCTTGCTTGGTTAAGTTCATGTGTGGGGTGCTCCATCCCTGATATTTTTTAAAGGCTTTACTCAAAAGTGAGCAATACAAAAATCTCCTCCCACACTGATGGGAGCACCATGGTAACAACAGCCAGAAGAGAGGAGGAAGTATTGCATTTTCTTAAAGAATAAAAGTGAGCAAGCTAGAATCATACTTCTGCTCTACTAAGCATGCAAGACCTGCTACTATGTCCACACATACTGCAAATCTGACAGCGTCCAATGAGTTCAGTCTAAAACTTCAACCATTTCCTGCAGCGGAAGATTACATTTCTGGTCAAATTTTCCATGTCATTTTCATTAAGCAGTCAAACCACATTTCCTACACCGTGATACGTTGAATATACACAAAGTGAATGTGAAAAGATGACTTGTCAGTCAATTATATGTACGTGCCGGAAGTTAAATGCGAATTCATACAGTTTGAGCCTTCTCTTTTTATAGTGACACTGCGAGCTGCATTCAAATTTTACCTGCCGACACAAATTAATATCCTTAGGCATGGTATTTTATCTAGACAGTCTATCACCTCTTTCAGGATGACAAATTCTTATTCCATGTCAAATATTCTTGCAAATATTCTTGCAGCCCCTTAACACTTGTTGCAAAAAATTGAACTTCATAAGATTTAACAGCTGTATCACAAGACACTGTCAGAACACTTGACTTTAAATGGTAAAGGAAGAAGTAGAAGAAATCCTTTGTATTAATTATACTGTTAAAATTTCAACACCTCCACTTTGCAATAAAGAGATGCCTGTATTACAAACAAAAAAAAAATCGTATCACTAGAATGTCTGCTTTTGTAAGACAGTCTAAAAGCACCTGCCTAGTCTTGGTTGCTTACCTGAATTCTCCAAATTTTAGTAAGCTCATCTAAAGATAATTTACTGCCCAGCAGTTCAATAATTCCCTTTATACGATCACAGTATTGTGCTTGGTCTATATTACCTATGAAACAAAGCAAGGGAATTAAATTGATACATTTCAAACATTATTAGATACATTAAATGCATAAGAATAAACGAGTTCTTTTAAAAGGGAGAATAACAGTGATCTTCATTTGAAAATTCTTTGACTGTTACAGACAAATCTATCAGTTCAAAGAAAAAGAAAAAGCTCCTTCCCTTTCTATTGTTTTACTTCATACATCTGATAGCCATTCACACCTATAGGGCCTTACTACTAGAAGAAAAACCTCCAATCCCTTTTTTCTATTTTCTAGGGGCTAACAATATACAAAGATAAATTGAGACTAAAAACTCCAGGTACATTAGAGGACTAGATGATAGAAGAGTTGTCAGAGTTTTCCTCATCCTGTTTTGAAGATTACAAAAACCTTCAACTCCTTTGTTAATACCATTCCATTAAAATGTACTGAAAGAGACAGAAGAAATTTAAAAATTTAAGACATCCAAAGCAGGTGTCAAAAGTCTTTGTCAAAGTGCTTACCTTCTAGAGCAATCGACAGGACAGAATTTTCTACTAGCCAATTTAATAATCTGTCTGTATCTATTGCATTCTTCACTGACTTGGATACAGTGCTGTCTTCTATTAATTTCGTTACCTAGAAATTGCAAAATGTGAGATTCTAACATTGCTCTCACATGCATTACACATGCACGCGATGAAATCTATTCAAAAGGCTTACTGAGAAGCTCAAGTGTGAATCCCGAAATATTTTGAGCACAGGTGTTTGGGGTTTTGTTTGTTTTGTGGGTTTTCATTTTGTTTGGGTTTTATTTTCTTTAATAAGCTGTTTAAAGGTAAATTCCTAACCAGAAACACCTCCTTGTCATCAGTCTCTGATGCAGCAGATTCTTATTCCCAGTGTGACACAGAAATGCTGGTCTGCGCTGCCAGGTTTATTTGTACAGATATACTCGAAGTAGGTTATCTCAGACTTCTGCTTGTAACACTCAAATCAGTGTCCTATTTCTTATCCAATACAGAACTGTTACAGGCTCCTCACTCTAGGGAGAAAGTGTGCTTTTCTGCTAAAGCCTTCAAAAGCCACACTTTTATAACTTCACCTAGGATAAATGGCATTTATGATTTAAAAAAGCACTTCTACTTAGATATAAGATTCCAGCACAAAGAGCCCTGCTCTGTTAACTCCAGCTCTTAGGTGGTCCTGCAGTGTCCACATACAACCATAACAAAAAAATACAATTACACAGTGTAATGATCTGATATAACTGGACTGAGACACCAATCTAGGATTAAGTCCCATTTGGTTTTTTCTCCTCCTTTTCTCTCAGTGAGCAGAGAGAAGGGATATCCCATGGAATGCTCTGAATTATCAGGGTTATCTCAGCATAAATATTAAATGAATAGCATAGACCACTGATTATAAATTAATCTGAAACTGCAGTTCTTAGAAATGTTTCAAATTTTTCTAATTAGGAGGCCACAGTATTTGCAGTGTCTACTAATATTACAAATAACTCTTTTCATATTAACTTAGTTTTGGTATTTATTTCAAACTAAGTTTTTGGTAAGGCAACATAATGTCAGGAAATATTGCGTTATCTCTTTAAGTTTGTGGTTTCAATGACTTAATAACAACCCATCCCACCTACATATATGCATACATACACACACACAGAGCAAACCTACTTCTTTGAGGGAATTCATTTTTGCACTGAAGTGAGGAGATTTTAACATGCGCAACAGAATGTCCAGCCGTAAGTCATCTACCACAGTTACCAAATCAGGTTGGAAGTGCATACACAGCAGTTTGATACCAGACAAGAGCTCAGGGATACTGACTAATCTCTGTTTAAAAAAAAAAAACAAAACAAAACAAAAAACAACAACAAAAAAGGACAAATAGAAGCACTGCTTTTCTGTTTCAGACTTCAATGATTCATAAAGCATAGGTTTAGTGACTCAATACAGACTGTTTAATCTATGAAATCCAGTACCATGTACAAGTAATACTTTCAGATGTACATGAGAAATGTTAAGATAACAAAACCTTTGGTTAAAGTGGACTCTCCTGCTACAGATTTGGTACACTAAATTGCTCCTCTGTAGTTACACAACCTATGCATAACTTCCAGTTTACAATTAACAGTTCAAGTCTAAGTAAAAAGTTAACACTGAAAAATTTAATAGAACTGAATGCCAAATTTAGGGTAACAGAGGAAATAGTCGCAAGTCACAGGGACATTTTACCAACAATTACAAAATTCTGAGAAGCAAGCAACTAATGCAATAATTGTATGCACACAAGTTACAAGAATCTAATAGACTACAAGATAGTAAGCATCTTCACATCAGTTAGAGAAGTGAGCATTCTGTACACTTCAGAAGCAGACCAACAAAACTATATTTGATAGCAACAGCAGCAAAATATTTTAAAAATTGTCAAGACCTCAGATATCTACTAAAAAAGGTATTGAATGAAATTGGGTAAATGTATTTTTTTCTAGGTCAGAATTCAGATCAGGCTGTATTTTTGCCAGTGAAAATAAAGCTATTGTTCTAGTCTACGTTGCCAGCATTTCCAAGACACAGAGTAAGTTCCTCCTAAATATTTAATATATAAAACATTACCTTGTCTTTCAAGTCCTTCTCTTCTACATTCTGTACATATTTAATCATTTTATGAATGACTGGATCCAGCATGGGCTAAAGAATGTGAGAAAAGGCATGACAATCATTTTATGATTTCCTGAAATCAATTACATTACTCAAACGATCTGGCTGCAGCAAAATGAAACATGTACACGTAGCTGAAAGCTTACAATTATCTTAGACATAAAGCAACACCTATAACATAAAAATATCCTGCTAGGTACATCTAGAAAAAAGAAGCAATCAGAACAAGAAGTCATTTCAGATCACAATAGTACAGATTAAAAATTAAAAAAAAGGAAACAAACAGATCTTTCAAACTGCATCACTTACTAGAGGCACAGACTTCTCCAACTCCCAGTGGCTCCTCTTCAAATAAAGACTTTAAGTCATTTATTAAATTGATAGTTTTTGTTAGTGAGTGTAGGTGTGAAGCCTGGGGTATATGTGCATGTACAAATATACCACAGTGAATTTTTCCCTGTACCACATTTTTTCCCAACGTTAACTGTCATATCCATGTGGTTGATCTCAGTCTGAAAATTAAATTTAAAACAAAAATCCATCCACCAAGCTAGATTCTTTTCCCATATGCTTAAACTGATGAAGCTTACTAATGACACTGGCAAAGCTGCTTGGTGTTGCAGATGTAGATAAGTGACTACAGATCACTGTGCTTAGAAAATGAATCTGAACATTGTCTGAGCCCTCTATCCATCAACCTCAGGATCCTCAAAATGATTCCCGTGCTTTATGCAAAGTGAGTTTTGAAGGCTTTTTAATTATTCAGAAGTTTCACACCTACACAGTTGTACACTAATTTTCAGTCCTCAGTTTTTTCAAATTCCTACGATAAAAAGAACATGTTCTCATGTAGTTGTCTTTCTGATATCATAAAGCCCAAGATCTCTTTTAACATAGAGAGCTCCATCTAAATTTGAGCTACTACAGTCACTTTTCAAGGCTTTACTGTTTGTCAAAAAGAACTCATAATAAAGGCATTTTACCTGTACTACAGAAGAGTTAAGATATTCTGCACAAACTCCAAATGGTTGAACTAATGCAGAGATTGCCTGAAAGAAATAAAGCAATTATTTAGACGCACATTTAAGATCTTTTCAGGGGTAATAATCTATACCTGAAAAGGCAAATGAAGGTGAATAAGTATTATTTATCTCATATGATAATTTCCAATCATTTGCTACAAATTGATTTTGGTGTGCGACTCCTTTACAACAGACAGTCCAGGAAAGAGATCTATCTACTCTACAGCATATAGTATGCGTTATATATTTTTGCCTGAAATAAAAAATGCCTTCCCAGTTCTCACTAATCTGTTCAGTCTTCCCTGTCTAATCCTGTTTCAGTCACAGAAGTAAACAGACAGAAAGGTACGCATCACATTTTGGTTGCTCTCTAAAGAAAAGAGAAGTGTGAATGCAAAACTTAAGGTTGAAGCCATGTGGCAAATTTCTTCCCCAAAGCATTACACAGGAGAAAGCATTTGTAAATGTCATATACATGTTCAGATCTCTTAAATGAATGATTTCATTCTTATTTACTTTATACCGAAGCTATGTATCTATACCACCCAAACTATATTTGGGATTATATACCCAAACATTTCTATGATTTTCAACTGATATCTATTATCAAGAAATTAAATGTATAAAGACATTTGTTTGTCGATAATATCAAAATTGGTTTCTTCTCATATTGGATCAAGAACTGTGAAACTGAATGTGCACCACTGCAATCAAAAGGCCTAAAGTAAGCGATGCTGAACCAGACTTCCTTCCTAAGTACGCAGTTATTAATCATTAAACAAAATTGAAGTTTCTATTGCAGTATGAGGATTTAAATTGAGTTTCCTTATTCCACTGTCAAGCTTATATGAACCTCTCTCCTTATAAAAAGGCAAATATGAATACCCCATGAAAAGAAGTTTCTTTTTCTCCAAATTGCAACTCACCAAAATTCTATGCTGAGGGATGAGATTCTAAATTAGACTGTTTTCCCTTAGACTCCTTGTTCTTCAAAGCTTGAAAGATTATGAAGTCTCCTGAATATAGGTTAGGAAGTTAAAACTAACAAGTTAGGCTCTGTCGTAAAAAATAGTTTAGAACTGTTGAACCAGTCCATTTTTAGACACAGCTCTTGAAAATTTGCTTAGGATTAGACAGTATGTGTCTTCCAAAGGATTTTTTTCCTTAAACAATGATTTCTATAATAAATGACAAAAGTCTGTTCACTTGCAGCTAAATGCAGTCAGAGCTGAAGCAAACAGAAAACTAGGGATATACTTGTGAATTTACAGTGTCATTAGATTGATTGATGTCTAAGTGCAAGGCTGAACATTAACCAGAAAGGTACACTAACCCTTTGTCTTTTCAGTGATGTCTCAAAGGCTCTTCAGTCAGAACCCCTATGCACAACCTCATCTGACCTCCAGCCTGACAGCACTTCTCCAGGGCTTTGAGGCAATGTTGCTCTGGTACCAAAGCAAAGGTAAGAGCGCTGCCAAAAGGGATACTACTGGTTCTACACAATGCATGTAATGGAAAAGAAGTCTCATGACAGAAGATAAACTCACCCCAAGTTGAATATCTTCCCAATTGAGTTTGGACTGAATTGCTGAAAATCCACCCAACTCTGCAAACTGAAATAAAACAATCAGTATAACATTAGTGAACTATTTTTTAAATAAGCTGTTATAGAAAATGCTCCATTGAGAGTTCCTAGGATGCCAGCAATCTTTTACCATGGAACATCACATTCAACATAACCTTATGTTTTCATGGGAATTCAGGGGCACACTGGGGTGTGATACCTTTTTAAATGTCAAGGTAGGAACTGTCTTAGGTAAAAACGGATATAGTGAAGAAAACTAGACCACATATAGCAACAGCTGACTGGCCTAGTGTGGGGTCTCATAGCAGGCCACGGATCCTGACAAGGAGACAGCTAGTTCCGACCTCAGTATTCCCGTGAGAAGAAAGCCATGAGAAAGAAGAAAAGGAGGATTGCAGGTGTACAGATCAGAGGAGCTGGGAAAGCATGAGGGAGGAAGTCAGCACAGAAGAATGTGTACACAAGTAAAGCAAGCTAATTAGCAAGTAGAAGCTATGTATTCACAGTGCACGGATAAGACTATATAAGAAAGCTTGGTACAAGCAATAAATGTCGACTGCACATCATATTGGTGTCTGAGTTGTCCATTCCCTGCGGTGCTGCAGGCAGATGCAACAATTGGTGGAGAATGCAGGCAACATGATCTTAGGCAACTCGAATAAGTAGAGAAGCTTAACCGACTTGAAGTTCGAGCCACCTGAGAGCCTCTGCATCATCGCTTTGGTAAGAAGTTTCTTTTTACTTTAAAAAAAAGAAACGCGGGAAGGGTGCTGGCTGGTGGTACACCAATTGGTGCAGGACAGCCGACAGGTGCGCCAGATTGCCCAAAAGAGGCAAGCCTGCCCAAAAGAGGCAGGAAAATCGTAAGCGCTTACATGAAAAAAAACCAAACCCAAACCCAGCACCAAATAACAGAAAAAAAATAACATACGGTATCCGCACAAGAAAAAGCAGCTTTAAAGTGCTTGTTAAAAATAGCACAGAAGAGGAAAACAGATCTCGACCCTAAAGAGCTGGGGCGATTATTAACATGGGCTCAGCGTCATGATATGTTTAAAAGTACTGATTTACTGTTTGCCTCTGAAGAATGGATTAAGTTAGGTAAAGAACTGTGGGAATCTGTCAGTAGTGGAGATAAGGAGGCAAATAAATTGGCAATTACTTGGAGAACAAGTAAAAATATTTTAGAACAAGCTAAAGAAGACGCTGAAATACATACAGCATTACAGCAAGCCCTGTTTTCTAAAGACAAAACCGAAAGATCCTCTAATCCACCCCCTAATTATGAAAGTGCAGAGGGAGCAAATAAGCAAGCTTACCCTATAGAAGTCGTCAACTTTTGGAATGGGGGATCCACTATAGTGCCAACAGCTCCGTTAGAGCCACAAGAAATCTTGTTGCCAAAAGAAAATGATAATGATAATATGGAATGGGATAACTCGAATGAAAATGGTGAGGGGACAGAAATTGCTCAAAATCAGTTGTATCCTGATTTGAAGGGATTGAATATGACTGCAGCATTGACGGGTTATCGAGATGCTATGAGAGATCTTTTAACTGAAATGGAGTACATCTGGAAAGAAAAAGCAGGCGTCATTTGATAAGGCAACGAAGCTTATTACGGACAGCATAGATAAATTACTATCAGCAGAGGTAGAGCCAAGAGCAGATGCTCTCAGCACAAATACTGTTTCTCCTTGTGAAAAAAGCCATATTGATGAACGTTATCAAATTAATGCTGCTGATTATGATAGTGAGATAAAAAGGTGGATTCGATGGGATGCGATGCGTATACAGGAGGGCACCCTGATGTTGCAAGATAGTTATCGATTGCTTTGTCAGAAGTACGATGCTGACATAGCTGATGACTGTATTAAAAGAATTGAAGAGATAGTATATAAGCCAATTGAGATGCCAAACCGAGAACAACATGTTAAAATAAAATCAGATGCAGGATCAGAGAAGTCTCCTTTGACAGGGACACAAATGCCTTTCTCATCTTCGGCTCCAAATTGTGATTATGGTCAGCGCTGGAGAGGGGTAATAGAACATGCAACTATCGAAGGTGTTATGTTGCCCCCAACTTTACAAGCTTTTCCAGTGTCCGTAAACAGTGAGGGATGACGAATTCATGCACCATTTGAATGGAAAACCATACGAGAAGCACAGAAAGCAATTATGCAATATGGGATTGACAACAGATATGTTCAGCAAATGCTGGATCAAATTTTCAAATCGCAACCATTGACACCCTATGATATTAATATTCTAGTAGAAATGTTTTTTGACCCAACTCAGCAGCTTTTGTTTGCAGATAAATGGCGAAAAGCTGTTGAAATTCAGTTAATGTCAAATTTAGATCTCCCTGATGACGACCCAAGAAAGTACGCATCAGCAGAACAAATGCTGGGAACTGGTCAGTTCCTGACCGGCAAGCTGCGTTACTGCCTGCCATTTTAGCCCAAAGTCAGCAATTAGCTTTGCAAGTTCTGAAACAAATTCCACAAATTGGAAAGCCAAAACCTGAGTATGCTAAAATACGTCAAGGGCCAGACAAACCTTTTATGACATTTGTAGACCGACTGAGGGAAGCTATTGAGCGATCACCGAATTTGACTCCTGATGCCAAATCAGCAGTAGGTAAAGATTTGGCTATTCAAAATGCAAATCCTCAATGTAGACAGATCATAGCCAGCCTTCCACAAACAGCTACTATTGTAGATATAATTGAAGCATGTTCCAGACTGCATGAAATACAGGAACAAAAGAAAACTCGAGCCTTTGCAACAGCAATAGCAGTACATTTAAAGCCTGCTATTAATCAAAGAAAAGGAGATCGGAATGCAAAAAAAGGAAACAAGTCGATCACGTACTATGGTTGTGGTCATTCAGGTCATGATAGAAAAGATCATCCAAATAATAAGCCTTTTAATACTCCAATGCTTTCTGTAAACCATATTGAAATGTGTCAACGTTGTGAAAGATTTGGTCATAAAAGTGATGAGTGTCAGTCTCACTATAAGAGAGATGGAATGCCACTCCCTATGCAGGGAAACGGAAGATCAAGCGCCCGATCGAGGGGCATGTGGACACAGAATCCTCGATCCAGCTACCCAGTTGCATCGACCAACTCAGAGCAGCAACAGCAGGCAGCGCCGGACTCAACTTGGCCGTGGCCCACGAAGTCACAATAACGGATTCTGAGGTACATCTGATTGAATCGCAGGAAAAGGGGCCCATAGGCCATGGATTAAGTGCTCTCTTGATTGGTCGATCATCTGCATCAAGACAAGGAATTATTATCATCCCCGGATTAATTGACGCTGATTACACTAGTGTCATTAAAATCATGATCCGTGTATTAACACCTCCGGTGATCATAGTGAAAAACGCCAAAATAGCGCAACTAATTCCCTTTAAAAGCACTGTAATCAATGCAAAAACAGTGATCCAGGAAAATCAGAATTTTGGTTCTACCGGTCAACCTCTTGTAGCATTTTCGCAACGACTTACGTCTGACAAACCAAACTGAAGAGTCATATTATCAAACCCAAGAGGTGATTTGATGCAGAATGGATGTCCTATAAACATGATGTTGGATACTGGATCAGATGTAACCATCATTCCAGCTAGTGCCTGGCCTATCAATTGGCCATCTACTCTAGCATGGGTATTGGAGGAGATCAAATCACACGACAGAGTACGGAGTGGATCACAGTCCAAGACTGCGATGAAGACCAGAGAGCTAAAATAAGACCATATATAGTACCTACAACTATTTGGTTGTTAGGATGAGATGTATTGACACAGTGGGGTGTAACCTTAGTGACTCATTTTTAATAGCGGCCATTGACAAAGGGCAGCCACTAACTCAACCCACGCTACGACTATCATGGTTTACAACTGAGCCTGTTTGGGTAGATCAGTGGCTGCTACAGCAAGAAAAGGTTGTCCATTTACAAGCACTAGTAAATGAACAGCTACAAGCAGGACATCTTCTTACCTCTACAAGTCCTTGGAATACACCTATCTTTGTAATACAGAAAAAATCAGGAAAATGGAGACTCTTGCAGGATCTTAGAGCAGTCAATGAAGTTATGCAAGACATGGGATCACTTCAACCTGGAATGCCAACACCTGCTATGATTCCACAAGGATGGGACATTATTATTGTTGATCTAAAGGATTGCTTTTTTACTATACCGCTGCATCCAGACGATTGTGAGAAATTTGCCTTTTCTGTACCAACTATTAATAAGCAAGACCCAGTCAAGCAGTATCATTGGACAGTACTTCCTCAAGGAATGAAAAATTCTCCTACTATATGCCAATGGTATGTGGACTTAGCTCTACAACCTTTCCGACGACAGCACGGTAAGTTACTTATTTATCACTACATGAATGACTTATTGATTGCAGGCCCTACAATAGACAACAAACAGGAACTCATCAATGAACTTACTATACATTTGAACCGATATGGTCTTCAAATAGCTCCAGAAAAAATTCAGATGGAAAAACCTTGGAAATATTTAGGATTACAACTAACTCAGACTTCAGTGAAACCACAGAAACTTGGCATACACACTCAGATTCATAACCTTAATGACGTTCAAAAATTGGTTGGTGATTTGCAATGGATTTGACCTTATTGTGGAATCACCAATCAAGATTTATTGCCTTTTTTAGAAATGTTACGGACAGGGACTCAATTATCTGAAGAACGACGATTAACTGCTCAAGCGTGGCAAGCGCTTGATACTATTTCTCAGAAGTTTTCATTGTTTAATTCTGGAAGACTGTTATATGGTGAACCTTTACGTATATTAACATATAACACCGCAAATGAAGTTGCTATGTGGATTTATCAAGTAGACAGTCAAAAGCATGTGGTGATAATAGAATGGGTTTTCCTACCAGCACAACCGTCAAAAACTATTACACCTAGAATTGATCTAATTGGGAAAGGTCTATTAAAAGCAATTGATCGCTGTGTAGATATTTCTGGTCACTTACCAGCATCTACCAATAACTAAGAATAACATCCCTCATACTATTAAAACATCTGAATCATTCGCATTAGCTGTTACAGGCTACGGTATAAAAACCAAAATGACCTATTCCTCTCACCCATTGTTAAAAACCTCATTGGTCTTTGAGCCACAACCAATTATCTCACTTTTCCCATTGGATGCTATCACAGTCTTTACTGACGCTAGTCATAAGACGGGAAAAGACGATTTTGCCTGGTTTGAAAACGGGAAATGGCAAAATCAACTTGTTGTTGCAACAGGCTCTGTACAAATTCTGGAATTGGCAGCAGTTTTATATGTAATAAAGAAATGGAATCAGGAACCATTAAACATTATTAGTGATTCACAATATGTAGTAGGGATTGTCAGACGAATACATAGATCATTATTACGACATGCCCAGAACTAGTCCTTGTTTCAAATTCTGCAGGACTTATGGAATGTAACAAATGCTCGTGTTTGTCCTCTTTCTATTTCCCACGTGCCCAGTCATAGTGGTCTGCCGGGACATATTTATGAAGGAAATTCTCAAATAGATTCAATAGTTTCTGCAGTTGCAACAACAAGTGTTTTTGCTCAAGCACAGTCATCACATGATTTTTTCCATCAATCTGCACGAGCGTTGCACCGTCAGTTTTCTCTACCACTAAGACAAGCACAACAAATTATTGCTGCTTGTCCACTTTGTGCATGTATTCCTGCATGTATTCCTGGAGTGAATCCGCGAGGGCTAACAGCCAATGCCCTTTGGCAAATGGATGTTACTGAATTTTCATCATTTGGTCGCTTGAAATATATTCATGTTTGTGTAGATACATATTCAGCCATGATATGGGCAACACCATTAGCTTCCACCAGAACAAAAGATGTTAAAAAACATCTTTTGCAGTGTTTTGCTGTTATGGGTTTACCAAAAGAAATTAAAACTGACAATGCTCCTGCATATCGTTCTAATCAATTGACTGACTTTTTTGAATTATGGAATATATCTCATACATTTGGAATTCCTCTTAATTCTACAGGGCAAGCTATTGTGGAAAGAGCACATCGTACCCTTAAATCACATTTATCTATTTTGAAAGAAAAGGGGGAACTGGCTGAAGGATCAGCAATTGACGTAGTACACAAAACTTTATATGTTTTGAATTGGCTTAACCTTAGACGAGATCATAGTATACCTCCAGCATTAGTACATATGAGAGGTCTTACAGAATCCCTGGAATCCAAAAATTTAGATAAGCCACAAGTAAAAGTTTTTCATCCACAAACAAATGAGTGGCAAGGTCCCACGGAACTAATAACTTGGGGGATGGGATACGCTTGTGTTTTTACAGGAACAGATTCTCCCCGCTGGGTTCCAGCAAAGTGGGTAAAGCCCTGGATACAACAAATGGAACAGACTGGCAGCCTTGACAGCCTCAACAAACCGGTTATGTCCGGAAGTAGAGGAGAGACAACTGCATCGGTTTAGATTATGGCTTTCACGATGTTCAACTCTTAGTCAAGCATTCGCATCACCTGAAGAATACTATCAAGTAGTAACAGCCAATCCTGTACAAGGTATCGCAGCAGAAGTCCTCGATAGTATTGCTATCGGTTGTGTTAAACACAAATATAGTTGTCGACCGCAAATACATGTATGCTGCTTAGCTTGTAAACAAGATTATTTACGGATTGTAGAGTCTACGCATAGAACACCTGAAACTATTGTAACTGCACTAATTTTTTGCTTTCCATGCCTTAACACAATTTCTTTGCGTTATAACATATTAGGATACGCTAGGGAGTTTTGGAATACTGATTTAAGAGCTGGTAACTTTAGAACTCATGATAAAGCTTAATTTGTATTTGTGCATTTAGCATTAGCTGCAAAACATCAAAAAGAAGAACGCAAAATTTATCATTTGCAAAAAATTGTCAAAGTAGTGTGTGGCTTTGATAGGGAGCAACAACGATAAGCCTTTTAGTTATCGCATGTTTGTGTATATTGTATAGCCAAGCTGGTCTGATTCACAACATCAATCCTAAGCAAAATATGTGCGTCACATGGGTGAGAGAAATAAATCAAACTGACTTCTGTCTTTCTCTCGCCACCCCAGGAGATCCGTTTCAAACATGTCTAATAGGTGTCCCATGGTTTAAGAAGAAAATTTTTCATGGTTTTCATCTCAAAAGTGGAGCAACAAGTTAAAGAGGAATTAGGGAAAAGGAAAGGCAAGGGCAAATGCTTAGCTTCAATGCCAGCTTATGAGGGAGGATTGTGGCAGCAATTTACAGTCCAGAACTTAATCAGAAATTTATCTCTGCCACCTCAAGAATTGACTCTTTATGCATCCCTCCCTCCTTTTGTTCAAATTAATGTCTCAAATTTGGCCAACTGCTCTAACATGTACCCCAGTATACAATTTGCAAACGGCACTGGTGTTTTTGGCTTTGGGGACGTATGGGCTAACGTAGAGAGATGACGAGTCCAATTTTCAGGCCTATATCATAATGTTACAGATAACCCAAAATGGGATGACAAAAATGTGCCATATTCACCAGGAATGCAACAACTTCCTCCAGGTATGTTTCTTATTTGTGGCATTCGTGCATGGGCAGGAATTCCTCCCAATCCTATAGGAGGTCCTTGTTATCTTGGCAGGTTAACGATGTTCACACCCACTATACATCAATGGCATAACCTAACTACATCCCCAGGTTGGTTAAATGTTAGTCATTCCCGTCGACATATTTTTACAGCTGATTGTGATGATAAAATCTCTATCATGTCCTTAGGTGAATTCGTGGCCACAGCTTTCTTTTTGCCAGGAGGGGCTGCGGGTCACAATTACAAAAATCTCAGACGTTTGGCATGTTGGACCTTAAAGCAATTTAAAAAAACCTCCAACATTCTTGAACAACTGATGACAGATGTAAATAGCATACGACACGCTGTTTTACAAAACCAAGATGCAATAGATTTTTTATTATTGGTTCAAGGACATGGTTGTCAAGAGTTTGAAGGAATGTGTTGTATGAATTTATCAGACCACTCTGCTAGTATTCACAAACAACTCGTTGAATTAAGAGAAAATTTTAACAAAATACAATATGCAACTGACCCATTTTCAAAATGGCTAGAATCACTATCACTATTGCTATCGCCTTGGCTATTGAGCTTGATTAAGGTACTTATACCTGCATTTGTAACTATTGTTTTATTATGCACAATGATACCTTGTTTGCTTCGATGTATAATGACAATGATTCATAAAAGTGTTACCATTTTGTTTGAAAGAAATGGGGAAAATGTAGGGATAGAAAGTTACTACCTGGAATCGAGGCTGTGAATAGAACAGCAGAAAGCTGTTAGCTGCTGCTGGGAATCAAGGCCGTGGAAAAATCATCAAATGTAACAGTTACATTGTCATCATCATAGAAGCAAATGAGCAGCACATGTTTTATAATGAGTGAAATATTCTTAGAAAATAGTTTAATGGTTTAAAGCTTTATTAGTCTTTATAAGTTTCGATATGTATGCTGTGTGTTTCACTATATATATATATAAAAAATGATTAATAGCAGTTATAAGTGGATGATGGTTGAGATTGATTGGAATCCTTTTAGTTGGTTGTAAAGATGGATTTGTTTATGTTATGGTTGCACTACTGAAATTGCCATGTCTCATCTCTTTGCTGCAAAGGGACCTGCAGCGAGGTGATGGGGGCAATCTTTGTATCACAAAAACAAAAAGGGGGAATTGTGGGGTCTCATAGCAGGCCACGGATCCTGACAAGGAGACAGCTAGCTCCGACCTCAGTATTCCCGTGAGAAGAAAGCCATGAGAAAGAAGAAAAGGAGGATTGCAGGTGTACAGATCAGAGGAGCTAGGAAAGCATGAGGGAGGAAGTCAGCACAGAAGAATGTGTACACAAGTAAAGCAAGCTAATTAGCAAGTAGAAGCTATGTACTCACAGTGCACGGATAAGACTATATAAGAAAGCTTGGTACAAGCAATAAATGTCTACTGCACATCATATTGGTGTCTGAGTTGTCCATTCCCTGCGGCGCTGCAGGCAGGCACAACAGCCTAGCATGTTTTGGCTGGGAAACAGCACTACAGCCTAAGCTGAGCTCTCAGCTTCCTCTAGCCATTGCTATCACTTTAGGGTAAAGGTGTTGAAGGGAAAAGGCAGCAACTCAACAAGATTTACCAAGGCCCCTTCCCTACATGTAGGCAGGATTAAAATCTTAAATCTACTTTTTTTGGTGGTTGTCACAAAAGCAAAAAGTGGAAGAACATATCAGAGAGAAGGAAATCTCTGAAGTCAAATCAAGTGACAAATAACAATTCTACTTGGTTTACGTTTTACTTACCCTGTTTACCAGATCCACCAGCCACCCGTGAGGTTCCTTTAACAATAACAATATTAACAAATTAGTAGCTTCAACAATCAAAGATAAACATTTGTCTTCTGAAACAGATTTGGACAGATACATTCAGCCCATTAACCCATATCCAAAATGCATGCACTATTATTTCAAAGAAAACAGCGATGTGTTTGCAACAGCTCCTTTTCTAAGCATGTAGTTGGAGCTCTGGGAGGTTCTCATTAGCATCATCCATTTTTGGACTCCACTTGACATCAATGACCATGTGCTGTGTCAACAGTACGCACTGTGGCTGCTGACTCAGAAGCAATTGTATTTATAGCACGTTAGCAGCATGAAACATTACTAAAGAGCCCTTTCCAAAGCAGCAGTCATAGAATTTTCTTTCTACGGCCACAAATTCATTTCCTGAAGGAAAGATCAACACCACCGAGGCTCCTTTTTTAGACTCACCCATCTGTAACAACTGCAACAAGACAGTGCAAATCTTAAAAACTGCCTCCTCGTCAGCACATCTGACCTGAAGATATCCTGTCCTTGGCTGTCAGAAAAGCACCAATTCTCTGCTAGACCACTTTTAGTTATCCTGGTCATTTGACACAACAGCCAAACAGATGTCAGTCCATTGATACAACAGATCTAACTGTTTGATTGCTGTAATACTTTAAAGTACGCCAATTTCTAAATCCAGCCTCTAATACAGAACCAGGACAATTTGAGAAAACAAATTTATTTCTACAGACCAAGATAAACTTAAGATCTATTTGCTGTAGTTCTTGTTGACACATTTAAGCTTTCTTGTGGTATAAATACCTAATAATCAAACAATCTTTTCTGAAACAAACAAATTACCGTAGAAATAGGTTTCAGGGCATAGCCATTCTTACCTTCTGAAAAGTGGATACTGGTGAAACAGCATGCATGTTCCCCTCCCCGAAGACTTCTGCCCAGTTTCTCTGGCATACTTTCATTCGATTCTTGAAATGATACTCATTGTCAGGGTTAAATGCCTTGAAAGAAAAGCCCATGGCAATGAACAGCATTGCTTATGCCAGTCTCAAAACTTATGTTGAAAATGTCTTTTTCAGTTAAGCATTCTCTTGCTTGACAGTTAATCTAGCCAAAAATACAGTTTAATAAAAGACCCCTGCTGCTGCCTCTCAGTTCTCACTGCATAAAGCATTCCAAAGCTTCCATTCTGTAAGCACAATTTTCAATACCCATGCAAGCCAGATATACTTAAAAGGGGGAAATGAAATCAAACTACAAGATGAAATCAAAGTGCCAGTGTTAAAAAATAAACAGTGAAATGACAGCAGGTGGGATTTTTTTTTGAGCGAGCTAGTTTTCATAAGTTTCTAACACCACCCATGCCTTTTATGAACTGCGTACTGGATGCCAAAAATCTGCAGCAAGCAATGGCTGCAGACTGTAAGACAATACACTACAACTTAAGTAGTTAAAAACACCATCAGCAGCATAAGTATGAAATGTCAAATACCCAAATATTAGATACTGCATCAGAGAGTCAAATACCATTGTAAGTACACCAAGCAAGCCCACAGGAATAGGATCTTGTTTTACTCTTTCTGCAACCAGGTCCACTAGCAACATGAGCATGTTATATATTCCTTCATGGATTTCAGTTCCCCATTTGTGAACAGCACTGGAGGTCAACAGCTGGGAAAAAAAAAAAAAAGTAATTTTTTAAAGTTTGAGCACAATCACAAAACAGGAGAAACTTATCAACCCGAGACTGTTTTCAGAGCAAATTTTTTCTTAGAGAGTACAAATCACCGTCAGGTGCATTCTTTAGATGCTCTTCCTGCACTTATGGCTTAAGAGTTCTTCAATTCAATTACAAGTTTAGTTAACATCTTAAATCAAAGTTTATGACGGAACATAAATTTAAAAGCATTATATGTAAAGCTATTACTCTAATAGCAAAATGGAAAAACAATATTTCCCTTAAACGTCTATATTCCTTAAATATACTTACATTCTCATCAGTATTTTAACATTAGGACTGAGTAACATTTTAAAGGGCGTATATATGTTTTTATATACATGGTTAAAAACAGGACAAGAAACTTAAGCAGTATCAAAAATGCATAGAATAGTGGAAAGTAAATTGGTTTGCAGAGGTCTGTAGAGAAAATACACAATAACCCAGTGAGGAACAGCCAGAGAGGCACATCTGGCATTAAGCACTGAGGGGAAAGGCAAATTCTAAATAGATCATGCAAAGAGGCAAGAAAGCAACCCTCCAAAGGAGCAGAAAGAATAAAGTTAAAGGAAATTTGATTCTGAACTGGCCATGAATGGCTGCATCCAAGGGTCTTTAAACCTGTCTTTAGGCTCCACTAATTACTATAGAACTCTTCATTTAAGAAAGAAAAAAGGGGAAGGGGGAAGAAACAAAAAAAAGCTATGTACCAGAACTGACCAGAGTTGCAGAACTAGGATTTTGTATGGTTTTTAATTTAAGTCTATGTATTAATTTAATTTAGGAAAATAATCTAAGAATTATTTTAATCCAAGAACACACTCTAGTTACTATAGCTTCTGAAGTCTGGATTACAAAACAATATTTTGACCATGAACAACATAAAACCACTGTATTGGTCTACTGTATCTACTTACCTTTTTAAATGCTTCAGGCATGCATCTGTCCATAAATCTCTTGCAATTCTCATCAGAATCAGAAAGACCTTTGTAGAAAGGAAAGGGCTTTTTTAAACCATTTTTTAAAAAATACTTTTTAAGATTATCTCAGAGAGCTTGTTGCACTTCTTGCAAACTTCAACCAAAACCAGACATAGTAAGCGTGCTTCTGTTCATTCATAAATAGCATTCATTTTCATCCACAAAAAAGTGAGTCAGGAGAACTTGCCTTTCAGAGAAAGGAAGCTTCCCAATGTTCCATCTTTTACAACTTCTTCAAGCATTATTAGCACCATAAGTATTTCTTCCTTCACAGTTTATAACTTACACTAACTTCAGATCATTTCTGATACTTCACAGCCTCCACTTCCATTCTTCCAACAGATTAAAACATCCCTTTAGTCTGCCATCAGGCATGATGGAAGAACTATCTTGCACTCTCATTATATACCAGTTGTTGGGCATGATGCCTCCATAAAGCTCTTAACCCCAGCCAAAGTACTGAATATAGAAAATTCAGACTCGGTTCTAATACAGTATAAGCATTTTGCTAGGGAAAACCAACCAGTTATACAAGCATGGTACCGCATGCATTTAGATGACAGCTTGTTTATATGAAAGGAAAGTAACCAGCACAATGAAAAAAGAGCCAGTAATTCAGCTCTGAAAAACAGTAATTCCTGCAATCATTGGAACATAAAGAAATGTGCTTAATTTTTTTAATAAAAGACATTAAGTAAACAAATAACTTCAGAGAAGAAAAAAAAAAAAGATCAACATTCTTTTTACAGCACTGGGTAGAACAGTTCACTGTGACACGCTAACCACTTTCACAGAGATGTGATCATTTTGCAGGGTGCTAAGTAAACAACTGTGAGATTAATACAAAAGTCATAACTGCCCATCACACTGTCTATGAAATCATTTGAACAGATAATCTCTATACGTGTAGAAAGAGAACTCACCTAGTCTTGCTAGGTAGGTGGATGCAATTAGGCACTTGCCCAGAGACTCTTCCCGCTTATAGGGTATGGACCAGTGATCTGTTAAAACTCTGCTCTCCAGTTCATACAAGTTAGTTGTTGGAAACTCAATACCTTCACCAGAGCAATTCCCATTTTCATCATTTTTCTGTGAATAAAAAGGAAGTTCAAGTGAAAATTTTTATCTCTCTCCTAGATGCTTGCTTCAAAGAATTCAGTAGCTTCAGAAAAAACAGCTGTGCTTATAATAAGCATGTCAAATTCTCAACAACCCTGAGGCTGCTTGTGTTTTTCAAAGTAGAATTTAATATATCAATTTGAATTGAAGGGATTACATACCTTTATGCATTTCATGTAGGTGATAACTACTATTTTAACATGACTAATTGCTAATTGCCTATTAAAGTGGCAAATCTCATTCCTTAGCATATCAGATCCTAAAGACAAGTGATACTTCTGATCCCTGTGAGACTGTAGAGTACAATCCTCAATCTTCATAGATCTGCATATTAATTCTCTGTTCAACAACTGCTGTAGAATATGGAGTACTTTATTTAAGGGAGGCCAATTTCATCACCCTCTCACCCCATCACATTAAGAAACAAAAAAGACTAATTCAGTAAATCAGGATTGTAATTTTTTTAACTAGTTAATTATCCAAAGAAAAATTTACATCTCAAACACAGTTGTCCAACAAGGAAACTACAATTGTCCTTCTCCTAAAGTCAAAATGAGTTACCGGAAAATGTTCTGGAACACAAACAGGAATAAAGCAAGCAGACGCCTGCAGCTAATTTCACGGGTTTCCCTGCTAGTGCCACTAAAGAGCAGATATTTTTGTGTATAAGCAGAACACAGAGTTAGCCCCATGTTTTTACTAAGTGCCATATGAGGTAACCGCCTCAGTGCTAAACGAAAGAGTAGACAAGTTATCCATTTATTTTCTTTTGTTTATTTTTTAACCTCACGTAGACACAAGCTATCCAATGTGTCAAAGAGTTCACATAGAATACCTTTATCTGCCTTCACAAGAGCAGACAACTCAAGCAGGAGAAAGGACACAATGTCTGGATCAGGCCTGGCAGTGATGGTAACAAGATCCCCTGAGAGGGAAGCCAGGGACATGTAGGGAGGAAGGACAAGCAGGAAACATGTTCAAGAGTTAAAAAAAAAGTTATGAAAATGAATGGAACAAATAAAAAGGAATAAACCAAAAGAAAGAACTAAACTCAGAAGGACACGGCACACAAATAATTAAATCAATGTACACGGAGAAGTGTGCTTTCAGTTCTCTCACTGCACTTGTTATTTTCAGGATTAGATGTGTTTATTAAGGAGTAAATGTATCATTCTCTTTCACAATGATTCAAAAATATTAAGCCAAGGAAACAGCAATTGTATAGCATTTACCCTTTGAAGTTAACTGGTGCAGGTGATGACAGCACACAGCGATTGGACTTAACAGGTTCTGGAGAGTAGCAGTAAAATTTATAGGAATGCAGCCCAAAATAGCACTCAGAAAAAAATCAAGCATGTCAGTGTTTGGGAAGTAAGGTGTCACCTTCCACCAATCCTCTACCAAACACTTAGTCCTAGAATATAAACTTCTCAAACTGTAGTAGCCTGATCCAGTACTGTGCATAGAAGTCTACTGTAATTCACATATAGCAAATCATGCCCTGTTTAAATACTTCAAATTTTGAAGAATAGATGTTTGAAGATCTAAATGAAAATTCACTGAACGTATTTAAAAGCAAAACTTTTCTATTAAATACTGTGTTTTACTGATTAAACAAACAACAGCTAAGTTTGCAGCTTTTGTAAAGGACACCCATCCAGAACACAAATCCATTTCCTGTAGAAAATAAATGGGCAGTTATAAAGAAAGCCCTTACAGTAACAGTACGGGATACAATGATTAGTCTAATAAAGGTAGACTGAGTATAACAAACACCCAGTTGCTAGGCGTCCAGCAATTTCAGTTCAGCCTAGACTTGTAGCAAAGGAAAGCAACATTTCAATAAATTATAACATTAACTGAGTTAGAGTTGCTCCATTCCCCAAAGTGTCCACATTAAATAAAATGCTAACCCCAGTTTAAGAGATGTTGCCAAATAGCAGTGCAGACCTTCAATTGTTACTGAAAATTCCACCTGTTGTTTTGCTTCTCCATCTGCATCTAAGCAATGTTGCTCTTTATTTACCTCTTTACATAAGTGGTTTCCAGTGTCTGTAATACAGAAATTCAGAAGGAAAGAATGAAGTAACACATTCTTCACTGTTCACTCAGCTTTCACAAATAAGGACAATATAATAAATTGCACTAAGGTTACCGTTGGCCCATTGCTGGAGTCTACCAACAAGGTAGTAAGAAAACACCTTTTCACACAAGAAACAACAAAGGGTGCAGTACTGAGAATATTGCCCTAATAACAAATGGAACTATTTGCACTGAAGGAGCACATCTTTGGCACATTCCACTAATTAGAGACAGTCTGTCTTACTTGTCAGTTTTCTGCTACTAAAACCCTGCCCAGAAACTATCGAGTTTAATTATTTATTAATTTTAGAACACACCACACAAGTAGCTTCACAGCTACTGTGAAACCTACAATAGCCTCAAATAAACATCCAGGTAGTTTAAAACTCAAATCTCCCTTCAAACCATTAACAAATTTAATATCCTGCATTTTTTGGAGATTACTACTCTGTACAGTTTATATTACTGCAGAGTGAGTCTTGTTTCTAACAACATATCTAGGATGAGTAATAGTCTCTTTAAAGACATATTGCTGCTCTTTCATAATTAGCATCCTTCTGTACAAGAAAACCCCCAAACTGTTCACTATCCAAATTTTAAGTCAATTTCTGAACTGCTCCTTAAAGTGAGAGATGTTTCAACTGCAGCTAGCAGCTGCTGTAGCAAGGTGCAACATCAGCTCAGCTCTTGCATAATGTTAAGTTGGCTCTCTAACCAACAGGCTGAAGATCTTCCTTATTGCTCTCTACAACTGCCTAAAAGGAGGTTGTAGTCAGGCAGAGGTTGGTCTCTTCTCTCAGGTGACCGGTGACAGAACAAGAGGACATGGTCTCAAGCTTCGTCAGGGGAAGTTTAGGCTCGATATTGGGAAAAAATTCTTCACTGAAAGGGTGATTGGTCATTGGAATGCGCTGCCTGGGGAGGTGGTGGAGTCACCGTCCCTGGAGGTGTTTAAAGGGAGACTGGATGAGGCACTTAGTGCCATGGTTTAGACGATGAGTAGATGTTGGTGTTGGGTCATAGGCTGGACTCGATGATCTCAAAGGTCTTTTCCAGCCTTGTGATACTGTGATTGTGTAAGTTTGTAGTATAAAACTTCCCATGGAAGACTAACACAGAACAGAGATTAGACCTCACACATATACAAAAAAAAATATAAACTAACTTTAATTGCCAAAAGGTCACAGTTTAAAGCTTCAAAATGTATTCCCACAGTTTTCAGCTAATTAACTCAAACAGTGTTTAACCGAAGCCACTGACATTTAGCACATCAGTCACATTGCATAAAATAACGAGTTTAAGAAAGTATTTTAATGCTAATTGGCAGTCTTATGAAATTAGTCAAATTATCATTTTAATTTGTTAATTTGATTTTGATAGAAGGCTAACATGAGTATTTATTATTACCAGAGCTGTCGCATTATGTGCTCTTGAATCTAGTATAATTTATGAAACAGAACCCCAAAGTCATGTTTCTTTCAACAAGCAACTGGATAATACTTTCTAAGATACCAACAGATCAAGCAGCTCCCTTCACCCTCACTCCCCTTTAATAAGTGATTTTCACAAAATGACCACCATTTAACAGCCAAGGAAACAGATGTTTGATGCTTCGCTGTATTGTTAAAAAAAAGCTGTATTTTGTTACTGTGTACCTACAAACAGGACAAAATTTAATTGCTCTGAAAAGCAGTAATAAGAAAATGCCTAAAGCCTGAATTAGAAGCCAAAAGTTCTAGGTCCACCTTTCAGTTTTTACCAGATATACTAAGCAATAATGAGGAAATCAGGTCTTCAATGCTTCAGCTTCCCCGGTCGTAGTCAAGTGTCAACAGGGACACTTCCGTCTGCCACAGCATGCTGATGCATCATCACCAGTGCCTGCAAATTACTGCAAGATGCTCAGGTGGTGGCAAGTTACAAGACATACATCAAATGCCCATAAAACCAGACAGAGCACTTCTCTGCTCTGTGATCTATTATGTCCATCAATTTGTGGGAGAAGCTACGAATCCTGAAGTCATGACTTGACAGTCCCTCTGCCAGACAACTGATTAAAGCAGCTTTTACTTTCAAGCCTGGATGTCAATTCTCTTTTCTTTTAATTAACTCGTAAAAGGAGGATTTTCTGTCACACAGTACAGTATCACAGTATCACAAGGCTGGAAAAGACCTTTGAGATCATCGAGTCCAGCCTATGACCCAACACCAACACCCACTCATCATCTAAACCATGGCACTAAGTGCCTCATCCAATCTCCCTTTAAACACCTCCAGGAACGGTGACTCCACCACCTCCCCAGGCAGCGCATTCCAATGGCCAATCACCCTCTCAGTAAAGAACTTCTTCCTAATGTCAAGCCTAAACCTCCCCTGATGAAGCTTGAGACCGTGTCCTCTTGTTCTGTCACTGGTTGCCTGAGAGAAGAGACCAACCCCTGCCTGACTACAACCTCCTTTCAGGTAGTTGTAGAGAGCAATAAGGTCTCCCCTGAGCCTCCTCTTCTCCAGGCTAAACAACCCCAGCTCCCTCAGTCGCTCCTCATAGGGCTTGTGCCCCAGCCCCTTCACCATCCTCGTTGCTCTCCTCTGGACACACTCCAGCATCTCAACATCCTTCTTAAACTGAGGGGCCCAGAACTGGACACAGTACTCAAGGTGCGGCCTGACCAGTGCCGAGTATAAGGGGATGATGACCTCTCTAGTCCTGCTGGCCACACTGTTTCTGATGCAGGCCAAGATACCATTGGCCTTCTTTGCCACTTGAGCGCACTGCTGGCTCATGTTGAGTTTCCTGTCCACCAGCACTCCCAAGTCCCTTTCCACCTGACTACTCTCCAGCCACTCTGCACCCAGTCTATAGCTCTGCATGGGGTTGTTGTGTCCAAAGTGTAGGACCCGGCATTTGGACTTGTTAAACCTCATGCTATTGGAGTTAGCCCATCTCTCCAGCCTGTCAAGGTCCCTCTGTAGGGCCCTCCTACCTTCTAGCAGATCAACACTTCCTCCCATCTTGGTGTCATCTGCGAACTTGCTGATGAAGGACTCGATCCCCTCATCCAGATCATCAATAAAGATATTAAACAGGACCGGGTCCAGCACCGAACCCTGGGGGACGCCACTAGTGACCGGCCGCCAGCTGGATGGGACACCATTCACTATCACCCTTTGGGCTCGGCCATCCAACCAATTCCTAACCCAGCACAGAACATTCCCGTCCAAGCCACGGGCTGCCAGCTTGTCCAGTAGTCTACTATGGGAGACAGTGTCAAAGGCCTTGCTGAAGTCCAGGTACACCACATCCACAGCCTTCCTCTCATCCACCAGGCGAGTCACACGGTCGTAAAAAGAAATCAGGTGGGTCAGGTAGGACCTGCCTCTCCTAAAACCATGCTGGCTGGGCCTGATCTCTCACTCATTCTGCAGGTGCCACATGATCGCACCCAGGATTATCTGTTCCATAATTTTGCCTGGAACCGAGGTCAGGCTGACAGGTCTGTAGTTACCTGGATCGTCCCTACGGCCCTTCTTGTGGATGGGCGTCACGTTGGCCAACTTCCAGTCTTCTGGGACCTCTCCAGTGAGCCACGACTACTGATAAATGATGGAAAGCGGCTTAGCAAGCTCATCCGCCAGCTCTCTCATCACCCTAGGATGGATCCCATCTGGCCCCATAGACTTATGAGGATCCAAGTGGCTCAGCAGGTCTCTAACTTCTTCCTCCTGCATGACAGGGGGGCTGTATTGCACCCCGCCCCTATCCACCGCTTCAGTAGACCAGTTGTCCAGAGAACAATCTGCTTTACTGTTGAAAACCGAGGTGAAGAAGGCATTAAGCACCTCAGCCTTTTCCTCATCTTTAGTTACTATATTTCCCTCAGTGATCGATAAGGATTGAAGGTTGTTGCTGCCCTTTTTTCTACCGTTAATATATGTGAAAAAGCTCTTCTTGTTGTCCTTAACACAAGTGGCCAATTTAAGCTCCAGCTGGGCTTTTGCCTCCCTAATTTTCTTCCTACACAACTTGACAATATTTTTTAACATATCCTGACTCACCTGCCCTTTTTTCCAAAGGCGATACACCCTCTTTTTTTCACTGAGCTCCTTCAGAAGCTCCTTACTCATCCAGGCCGGCCGTCTGCCCCTGCAGCTCATCTTAGAGCACATCGGGATAGCCTGCTCCTACACCCTGAATACTTCATTCTTAAAGTACGTCCAGCCTTCCTGGACCCCCTTGCTTTTAAGAACTATCTCCCAGGGTATTCAAGGTGTGGCCTAACCAGTGCCGAGTATAAGGGGATGATAACTTCCCTAGTCCTGGTGTCACCTGGAACTGAATCACAGGGGTGAGAATTTCAAGGCTTTCAAAAAAAAATCAAAGCTACCACCTTGCACCTGAACACACTAAGCATAAGGCATTGAATGTTAAAAAAAAAAAAAAAAAAGTTACACTTTCATACCTGTAACCTACTTGCTTTTTAAAAACTGGTGCTCGAGGAGCTTAAAGAACTTCTTTAAACTTACATTAAGTGGCAGCTGCGGGAACAAAACTGAAGAGTATTTCCCAGTTGCCTGTTCTTGCCATCAGATCAAATTCATTCAACTCACATTGCTAAGAGCAAACTTGGTATCCTTTTATGATTACGACAATATTAGTAAACCTCAAAAAATGATGTCATATATGCAATTTCCACATTATGTTTCTTATTTGGCACTAAGAAATCTCACTGTGATTTCCTAAATGTTTTACTGGCAAACAGCCACTTATTTTTGAAGTATAGTAACAGTTTTAAACTGTTTTAAGTCCTAAACAGCTACAATATCCTGCCCTTGCATTTTCATCCACAGGAAAATATCTGTAAGTAAAATTTCTGAGTACACCAATGGAATGCTTTTTGTTACTTATGTTCTGCTAAGAGGAAGTAAGCTCCTTGGGGAGAGATATATGGATACTTTCTTCTTTTTGCATAGAAATTAAGCTCTTTAGTTTAAATTTTTACTATGCACTACTTTACACAAGCAAATGTAGTCTTGTCATAAGAAAAATATTAGTATTTCAGCATGTTAATATACAGAAGGTTTTGGGCACTGATCTTAGTTAAGAGTAATACAAGTGCACTATCAAGGGTTAGACTAAACCCTTCTTACCAGTTGTAAGGGATTATAACAATTTTAAAAAGATAATTAAAAAAATACCAACGCTAGAAAATCAGTAGGATTTTCTAAAACCATTGCTCATACTGGTCTCCCTGATTTCCAGGGTGATGGTGCGATGTTACTAAGCAGTATTCCCCGATCTACTTGCCTAGCTGTTCAGAGATAAACACAGAACTAAGCATTACAGCAAAACAAAATAATCAAGGCTCTGTATAAATTACATTTGAATCTGAAGATCCATTTAACTTAAGAAAAAAGGGAATATCTTTGCCCCTTTGTACCTCTATTACACAGTATTCAGTGAAATCTGAGGCAAACAGATTTGTTACAACCATTTTTGGTAACGTATTTTCAAGTTTGATAATTAGTTGTAGGCAAGGGAGGGGTCATGGAAAACACAGTTAACAATGCCAATTCATAAGGAATCAAGGAAAACATACTTATCTTGCATACGTTTTCAGTATTGTCTGTGGGAATATTTAAAAAACTTACTCCATTAGCATAACAACAAAGAGCCAGGCTCTGAGTTGATACCATTATTCCTCCCAATCCTTGAGTTTTCATAAGCACAAAACCCCATGCTTAATTCCAAATAACTCAAAATAACTTTCTGTGGTATCTGATAAACAGTGTTCTTTAATACAATAAACACTGAATCACAAATACTTAGCATTTCTGTACTTAAAATGAAGCCAATACTTTTATCTCCTTTTGCCATTAATAGAGAAGTGCTGCAGAAACACTGGATATTTATTATAACATTCTAATGACCGAAGCTCTGGAAGGAAGAATTAATTAATCAGCACTGCTAATCATTTATCTGTACTTCTGTTCTATGGATACATTCTGACGTATGGTGAGACAAACTAGAATGGCAAAGTAGCTGACAATGAGTTTGAAATCAAGTTCTACAATGTATAATTACAAAATTGTAATTAATATGAAAAACCTTTAAATGACCACTCAAGACTACTCTGGGCGGCATCAGAATAAGAGAAGCCACAACTGCTGTCCAGCAACAAGCAGGAAGATCAAGTGGCAAGAAACATGGAGCACACTGACTTTCTTAAATGTATTTTCATTTGGCCCATGAAGCATAACTGAAACATACATACCATATCCTATGGCAGCACAAATACACAGGCTTTTTCAAAGTAAGAGCTTACAAAAGAAACAGGCAGTTCCTTTCCATCTTTGCTCTCCTCAAAGAGCTACTCTTCTGTTCCTTAATCCAAAAGTAATCCCAATGATTTGCTGGAATTAACTTCTAACACTGGCTAATTTGTTTTTATTCTCATTCTTCCACAGTATTTCACTTCCTTATTAAACAGCTGCCACAGAATAACACTGTAAACTGGGAAGATGGCCAGAAAATGCATCCAGAGAACATTATACCAAATACATTTCCTGCCCAGCTGAGGAGAAAGCTATTCAGAGCTGTCTCCTACCTCCATTGACCTCACAGGCATCACCTTCACTAACAAACCAGTAATTATAAAGTGCTCATCTTAATCCGAAGATTATCCTAACCATCACATTACATGATAATGAGTCTGTAAGTTATTAAAAATAAAGCTCACATTTAAACAACTGCACCTTTCCTATTATTTTTAGGTATTACCCCTATTTTCCCCTCACTTCACATAGCATCACCGTCAGACTTTTATATCAAGAATGAAAACCAGGGTGTTTGAAAATCCAAGAAAGCATTAACATAACCAAAATCTAAAAAGGCCACCACTAATTTTTGAAAACAAGGATACTGAAAAACAGGAGTGCTAAAATACTAATTCCATTTGACATTCTGATGGCATCCAGCCAGGGACTAAATGCCAGAATCCACCACAAAACTTTGATTGCTTAATTGTTTTACAAGGCCAATTCCTACTCAAGCCACACTGTAAAACTTCCACATGAGAATGGCAGAAATACTTTTGCAAAAAAGCTCAACACTACTCGCAAGACAGGAGACTGACTTCAAATTTATAAAATTGTACTGTGAAATCCATTTAATTTCCTTGAAGGCTAAATACCTTTTTTGTCTTTAAATAAATACAGCTCCTTCCATTCAAGGATCAAAGAACTTCACAAACCTAAAGTCTGTGGTACTCCTAATAAAGCACATACCATTATCTTCATTTTACACACTAAAAGCTAAAACAGAGGTTAAGTTACACACCCACCGTGATGCAGCACATCTGTGGCAGAACTGCTTTCAGTACTGAGCTCTAATAATGAGGAGGGACAGGGTTTTGAACACAACAGTTCTACAGCATGACTAGTGAGAATGTTCCTGGCACTGTTACTCACTACAGTTGCTGGCCTCTTTCTTTTACAAAATCCCTTTCTCTTGAAATCAAACAGCACCTCAGAAGCAATCTTGAACAAATTTTATAATAAATCTTATCTAGTAACATCTGGTGTATATGAGCTTGTGATCCAGTTAAACTAAAAAAAAAAAAAAAAAAAATTAAAAGAGCACAATGCTGAAGGAGAAAGGAATAGCCAGAAGGTAATACAATCCATTAATCACAATTTACCCAAAAGGTTACAGTAATGGCTCTCAGAAGCTGTTTAAAAATAAATGAAGATTATTTTTGTAAAGGTTATACAAATGACTGTTATAGGTTCAATATTTTTAGTGTAAGTGGTTTCTTACCCCTTACCACAATTTTAGGCTCACAATCCTCACATGCATTTGGCCTGCTTTTCTCCATCCTATTCATCCCCAACCTGTGAAAGTCAGCAAGTGGCACTCACAGCAATTCATGGACACGCTCACAGACATTGTCATCACATTCTTTTACAGTCTTATCTTAAATTATAAGTATTTAGCAGCAGCTCATAAAACAACTTATCTATCAATCATACGAAGAGGCAAAGTTACTTCTTGAAAAAGCAGGTGACCTCAGACTATCAAAGTGGTTTGGCATTACACAGGGCAAAACTTCAAACCAACTGTAAACCTGAAAGTGAACTTCCTGACTTTTCAGGAAGACTGCACAAATGAATGTGACGCTCCCTTTGTATTTCCAAGTTTGCTGGCCTTTTTCTTTTAAAGAGTTAAGCACGGTCATGCTAACACCATAAATGTCAGAGGTGCACCACAGCTGTTAACTTAAAACTGAATCAATTGCACGCTCTTTAGAAGACATTAACCTGCAGAAACTGGAGTTTAGCCCTCATGAAAATGAATTATGTATTTTTTCATCTTGAGTGTGACATAGAAAGCAGAGCACACATTGGGCTAGATCATAGCAGCTGTCTTGCTTCTGGGCCAATTATTTCCAATCCAAGCTTCTATGACACTTCTAGAAACCACTGAAGACCAGCAGTTTGGACCACTGAAGAGAGGCTTCACACTGGTCTTACTAGCTTATCTAAAGAAAACATACTTTTACTAGTATGATATGTATCTGGTTGCTGTGCGATTCTTAAAAAACACCAACAGACAGGCCTTTCTTTGATCAACAGGCTTACTGAACAGAACTGACTCTTAACATTATGTAATAGAAACCAAATAAACGTATGCAAACATAATGGATTCATTATTGATTAGGGAAAATGTGAAGCGTTTAATAATTCACAAATCTATTATATGCATGGTATGTTAGCAAAAAAAAAAAAAGAACGTAAATACAAACTACAGACCTGTTAAACACGTGTCTTGGAGAATGACTAAAGTTTTCTTGTTATTTTTAAATTAAAAAAATCTAATCCTAACTTTTGTACATGGAGACTACTAGACTGGAAAATTTTATTTAGGGGAAAACTTCTAATAATTGTACTCTTTTGATTTATATATTCATGCACATTGCTGATATATAAAATCCAAAAATAAAACCAAAAATCTAACACACCACTACCTCCCCACTAAATGAAAGTTAAAACTGGTATTATGATGAGGAGGAATACACACTCTAAAACTGTTAGAAAGAGAGAAGATACTGAGAGGAAGAATAATAGAAATAACACCTGAATTACCACAAGACAGTATGAAGTACAATATGTTTCAACATAATGTAAATTACTGCAATGAATAGTACAGCTGTTTGTGCAACAGCATTCTGTACAGCTTCATATGTAGTAAGCTTGTGCTGAATGGGAAAGTACTTATTGATGAACCACCTAAATAGCTGTAGTTTATTAAATGTAGTTCTAGATTACATCTGAAGAATAGAAAAATCCCAAGAACTATCCGCATATAATTTTTCCCCCTTTTATAAAATATGTCAAAAGCTGCTAGGTTGTACAAATAGACAAATAAGCACAGGCAACAATCCTAAGCCTTAAGATTTTTACAGGTATAACTCATATTAAAAAATACTATTCTGCATAGATGTGCAGGAGTTGACAGATGCTCATATACAAATAAATCTAGTTATATAAATTCAGGCCTCAATTTAGTAAAGTTTCGTGTAAGCAAGATACTTCAGTCCTGAAATGCCTGCTTTGTGCAGTCATTTGCCTACATTTCAAATGTTTTTGTTTCTTTCCTGTGTGGGTTAACCAGAACACAAGTCAATGCAAACAAGAACATGAGTGGCAAAGGAAACTATAAAGTGTAAGTACATTTGATCAGACACATAAGCTGAAATAACAGGAGGGAAAAATCCTCTTAGAGCTGTCAAAGTGACATTTTTAATAGGAAGTGCTTCTCTCGAGTTTACACTGACAGCTTCTCTTGAAATGTCACACTGACAACACAGATTGTCCCAACCATAACCACCCTCTGGGTGGCTAGAGATCTGAAAGCAAACAAGCAGAACTCTCATTCACTCAAAACCCTTCAAAGCAAAGGTTAGAAAACAGTTCCCTGTTCCTTCAACCAGTGAAGTTAAACAGCAACTCCTCTATCACAGCACACATGCTGTCCCACAAGCATACATTGTCATCTTGTATGAGCTAAGAATCTAACCCAGTCAATTCAGTGAACAGGATCACATAACTTTATTTTGCAAGACTGGACTGGACTTCAACATACCAAGGCTATGGATATGGATGATCTGTGCGAGTGTAGCTATGTACAGGAAGATATATGCATGCATTTCAGTAGTCTGGTCTAGTGGGAGGTGTCCCTGTCCATGGCAGGGAGGGTTGGAACTGGATGGGCTTTAAGGTGCCTTCCAAACCAAACCATTCTGTGATTCTATGGTTCTTCATAGATACACATTTATAGATACACATAGATACACAGAAAGGTACCGCTTATGGCACAGGAAATCCTGAGGATACAGTTTCCTGAAGACAGGGAGAGCACATGAGTTTCACTGATTTCATTCTCGTGCTTAGGCATCTGCTATCTCACTTCTTGAGACAGAGACTACACAAGGTGGCCCTTTGGTACAACACAGTAGGACTGTTCCTTCTGTTCTCATCCCCATGAGTTCCATAGCCTGGACGCTATTAATAAGCTCTTTTAACACAAGAACTCTGAGAAGTTTTGGAAAAAAGACCTGGAAGAGGAGAAGTTTTTACAGGTAAGCACTATAAGACTGTTCCAGGTAGCAGGCAAAGTGCCACGAGCGTATCTGCTGGCTGAGGAGTCCAGAGTTCTGGAAGAGGATGATAGAAAAGGGCAGGGAAGGAGGAACTGGGAAAGGCTGGCGTTCTCCAGCACTTCTGTCTACTTCTGGTCTGGTTTAGAACACAGCTATAATTTAAGTTATGAGTTAAAGACTTTGTTTTGAAGATACTTGAACTCACTGAATTTCTATTTCTGAGCTTAGCTTATCCAAATAAAACTCTATGCAAAACAATACCCGCACTGCACTTTCCTTCACATTGTGCAAATAGTTAAAAAAAAAATAAAAATAAATCAGTCATTAGTCACTCCGATTATGCAAGAAGGCACAAGAGGGGGGAGAAAAAGAAATCCCACGGTAGCCGCACATTCCTAGAATGACAGGGAAAAGCCCAGGTGCTCTTCACCTTGCAGCTCCTGAACTCCCGAGCAGCCGGCGGTGGAAGAGGAGCCCCCGGCCCGGGGGGAGACAGGGCCGGTACCCTGGGTGAAGGGAGGCTTCCGGGCAGACGGGGCCGCTACCCTAGGATAAAGGAGGCTCCCGGGGAGGCCGCAGCTCACCTCAGTCTCCACCACTTCGTGGTAGGCGGGCGGGGGGTCGAAGCCGCCTCCTCCTCCTCTGCCGTCACGGGGGCCCTGCCCGCCGGCGGTGGAGCCGTGTCCGCCCGGCGGGCCCTGTCCGCTCTCCACGGGCTCGTAGCCACCGTAGTGGAGGCCGGGCCGTTCGTTGGTGAGCAGGGCCACGGCCTCGTTGATGTCGTTCTTGGCAAGGCGCAGGGCCTTGCGGATAGCGGCCGCGTCCGAGAAGCCCATGCAGAGCAGCGTGGTCATGTGCTGCTCCTCCTCGCTCTCCATGGCCGCGACGGGCCGGGCCGGTGGGAAGGAGGAGTGGGCCAAGGGGCTCAGGCACTACCCGCCTCGCGCGCCGCCATATTGCCGGGCACACCTCTCGCCCTCAGGCAGCGCAGCCGCGCGCGCCCTCACACACACACCCCCACTGCCGCCCCGCCCTCAGCCCGGAAGCGGCAGCTGAAGCCCAGCTTGGGGGGGAGAGTGCACGTCGGGGGCCTGCGTCACGTGACGGGGGAGGTGTCGCGCGGGCATGAATGAACTGGCGGGAGGAGGAGGAGGAGGAAGAATGGGGGGGGGAGAAGTCATTGTCGGAGTGATGTGTGGGTATTACGGCCGGTGATTTCTCCGGTAATTAGGGTAGTTCCTAGTGAATCGGTACTGGTGAGGCCGCATATCGAATCCTGTGTTCAGTTTTGGGCCCCTCACTGCAAGCAGGACATTGAGGCACTGCAGTGTGTCCAGAGGGGGGCAACGAAGCTCCTGAAGGGGCTGAAGAACAAGTGTTATGAGGAGCGGCTGAGGGAGCTGGAAAAGAGGAGACTGAAGGGAGACCTCATCACTGTCTACAAATACCTGAAAGGAAGTTGTAGTGAAGTGGGTGTTGGTCTCTTCTCCCAAGCGACAGGTGATGGAACGAGAGGAAATGGCCTCAAGTTGCATTGGTGGAGGTTCAGATTAGACATCAGGAAACATTTCTTCACTGAAAGGGTGGGTGGTCAGGCACTGGCAGAGGCTGCCCAGGGAGGTGGTGGAGTTGCCATCCCTGGATGTGTTTAAAAGACGGGTAGATGAGTTTCTCAAGGATATGGTTTAGTAGGGAGACAGGCACAGTTGGACTCTATGATCTCAGAGGTCTCTTCCAACCTGATGATTCTGTGATTCTGTGAAAGTTCATGTAGGTTAGGCACCCGAATACTGTTGGTGTCCCCACAAGTCATACTTTCCTTTATGCTGAATGTGATTTGTATGTAATACTTAAGTCAGCTGCTTCTAGATTCCTAACCCCAGTGCTTTTAGTGATGTCAGCTACTGTTAACACAAAATATTTTGCCAGAAAACACGAACCTCTAAAGACAAATGTATATATGCAGGTACCAGCACTAATCTTTTATCTGTTTCCTCCTTCCTCCTCTTCTGTGGACATACAAAAGACGTTGTTAAGATGAAGTGATAAATTTTGCCTGGGAGATTTCTGGGAGATCCAGATCTACTGATGTCCGTGCAGCACCAGAGTTCATTAAGTGGGTTTAAGAAACATGTACCACTTATTTTCTGTTTTGGGCACTAGAAATTTAAAATATTTTTTTTTTGTTATCCAATTGCACTCTACTTGATTTTGTATGTGTTTGCATCTCTGCTTGTAATATTACATGTTTAAAGAACACATTACTACAGAGAAATGCCCTGGGAGCTGGCAGAAAGGGCCACATTCAAGCAGGAACCCCTGATATTGCCCTGTGAGCCACATCCTCTGCTCGGGGAAGCCAAACACACCAGATATTGGGGAAATTCATGGATTAAAAATATCACCAATGCCAAGTGTGAAAGATAAAGGTTTGTTCATTAAACCGTTTAGCATAAAACCGTTTAGCATAAACCGTTTAGCATAAGTAAGAAGGAGCCCAGGTCCAACTAACTTGCTTAGCATAAGTAAAGAAGAGCCTGGGGCCTAAAGAATGTGTAAAGTGAGGAAATACTTAGCTGGATGAGCACCCGGAACCCTGAACAATGGAAATTTACCCCACAACGCAATGTGGCATTGAGACAGTAGACTACCAGACCCAAGACAATGCTATAAAAAGGCAGAAGAAAAAGAAGAGGGCGCGGTCGTTGGCGGAGCGAAGACTCCCCGGCCGCCCAGCGCTGTTTTGTTTATTGCCTGCTTGCTAAATAAATTTCATTGGCTTTAATTGAGCTGGTTCCTGTCAATTATTGGAACGCATTTTATGACAAATTGGTGCCGTGACTCGGATCGAGACTACCTGGAGTGGATCCCGAGTAAAGGGGGGGCGCCCCGCTGTAAAGCGGCTCTTACTCAGACGGACCCATCCAGCCCTCGACCTGATGAACCTAAATTTGGGCAATAAGCAAAAGAACTCTGGGAATCCCGTAATCTTTGTGCACGAAGCCCCGGACGAAGACGCTTGGGACGCGTGAGTACAGGCTGGTTATCCGTTCGGTTGGGATTGGATATCCCGAGGTGTGCTGTGTGAGACGTCCAATTGCGGGCGAAGCGAGTGCGGACCCCCTAGTACTGCGGTTCCCAAATCCCGCGAGGGACTGGGCCACGAGTGGGGGGAAGCGTGTGTGTGTGTGATTGAAGGCACCTCGGAAGATGGGACAAAGGAAAAGCAAGCCCTTTGGTCTCATGGGTGGGGAGGAGAAAGTGAGTCTCCCTAAGATACCTCCAGATAGCCCCTTAGGGTTAATGATAACCTATTGGGATGATTACCCCTCAAGAAGAGGAAAGAGTAAAGCGAAAATGATACACTATTGTATGGAAGTTTGGGGAGGTAAACAAATCAGAGGGGATCGTTTGTATTGGCCAGTTTTTGGCTCATTTGAGGATTGGATTTGTCAGGCATTAAATATATATGTTAACTCGAAAGAACCGTTTAAATTGGAAGAAAGTGAGTATGCGGCTCTTTGGATAATAGCCGAAACTAGAGCTGGACTGTTTCCCTTAAGGGAAAAAGGAGAATTAAAACTGAGAAAAAAGAAAGAGGAAGAAATACCTGTATCACCCCCCCTTATGTCCCGCCTGCACCTACTAACCCCCCCAGGCCTCCCCCGAATCCAGTCCCAGAGGCCACAGCCCCCGAACTTCCTCCAGAATCTGATCAGCCCCCAGAAAATATAGAATGTAAAAAAAGAATTACTAGGAGCCAAACAAGAACAATGCAGGAACCTCCGCAACTATATCCACAAAGAGAGGTGGCAATGGGAGGTCCCGTTCCTGGGGTAGGATACATCGCCGTCCCCCTTAACTCAGGGGACGTGCGAGAATTTAAAAAGGAAATGGGAAGCCTGCTAGGCAATCCCCTAGGGGTCGCTGAGAGGCTGGATCAGTTCCTTGGCCCTAACATTTATACCTGGGATGAGATCCAGTCCATTATGGGAATATTGTTTACTGTAGAAGAAAGAGGAATGATAAGGCGGGCCGGAATGAGATTATGGGATCAGCAGCACCAACAAGGACCGCCAGCAGATGTTAAATGGCCGTTACAAAGGCCTAATTGGGATAATCAAAATCCAGTACATCGGATTGAAATGCAAGATCTGATAAATATTATAATCCAGGGAATTAGGCAATCAGTTCCCAGAGGGCAGAACATCAGTAAGGCCCGTAATGAGCAGCAGAAAAAGGATGAAACACCTACAGAATGGTTAGAAAAGTTGGGAAAGAACTTGCAGTTGTATTCAGGAATAGACCCCAATACCCCTGGGGAAGAGGCTCTATTGAAAACGCAGTTTGTGGCTAAATCATGGCAAGACATCCGAAGGAAATTAGAAAAAATTGAAGATTGGCAAGATCGTGGACTAGATGAACTTTTGAGGGAAGCCCAAAAGGTATATGTTAGGAGGGAGGAAGAAACACATAAAAGGCAAGTGAGAATGATGGTAGCTGCGGTGCGAGAAGGACAGAAGGCAGTCCCACCCCGGAGAGGAAACACCTCTTCTCGCCGGGACATGGGGAACAGGGGACGAGAAAAATCGGTGGAAGGAAAGGGATGGACGTGTTTTTATTGCGGAAAGCCAGGACACATGAGAAAGGAATGTCGGCAACGAATGAAAGATGAGAGAATGCTTAAAGAAGATTAGGGGGGTCAGGGGCTCTATTTGCTGGGGACCAGGAACTTTACAGAGCCCTTGATAAAATTAAAGGTGGGACCCCAGCAACAAGTAGTTGAGTTCCTAGTGGACTCAGGGGCGGAAAGATCTACCGTCCAGAGGTTACCTCCAGGATGCAAACCATCCTCAGATAAAGTACAAGTGATTGGAGCTAAGGGTGAACCTTTTGAGGTTCCCGTAATTAAAAATGTGTTATTGAAAACAGATTCTAAAATAAGGGTGGGATCTTTATTATTAGTACCAGAGGCCGACTATAACCTCTTGGGAAGGGACTTAATGATAGAATTGGGAATCAGTTTAGAAACAACAAAGGACCAGATACATATTAAATTATGTCCCTTGAGAGCAGTAGATGAGGGAGAAATAAACCCAGAAGTGTGGTATACTCCGGAAACTGTTGGAAAACTGGATATCGCCCCATTTGTAGTTACGATACGGGACCCGGAGATACCAGTTCGGATAAAACAATATCCCTTATCCGAAGAAGGAAGACGGGGATTGAAACCTGAAATCGACAGACTAATTAAACAGGGATTGTTAGAACCCTGTATGTCCCCATATAACACACCCATCCTACCTGTAAAGAAAACAGATGGGAAGTACCGTTTGGTGCATGATCTAAGAGAAATCAATAAGAGAACGGTGGCCAGATTCCCTGTAGTGGCCAATCCACACACCTTATTGAGCCAATTAGGACCGGAGGACCAGTGGTATAGTGTCATAGACTTAAAAGATGCATTCTGGGCTTGCCCCTTGAAGGCAGATTGCCGAGATTATTTTGCATTTGAATGGGAGGATCCGGATACTCATAGAAAACAGCAGTTAAGGCGGACCGTGCTCCCGCAAGGGTTTACGGAATCCCCTAATTTGTTTGGACAAGCTTTAGAACAAATATTACGAAACTATGAGTTAGGGGAAGGAATTACTCTGGTCCAATATGTGGATGATTTATTACTAGCAGGAAAAGAAGAAGATAGTGTCAGGAGAGAAACCATTAAGTTATTAAATTTCTTGAGCCTACAAGGGTTAAAGGTGTCTAAGGCTAAATTGCAGTTTGTAGAAGAAGAAGTGAAATATCTAGGACACAGATTGAATAAGGGGAGCAAGAAACTAGATCCCGAGAGAGTAAATGGAATTCTATCAATCACAGCTCCCCGAACCAAAAGACAGGTCCGACAGCTGTTGGGACTGATCGGATACTGCAGACAGTGGATCGAGAACTTTAGCGGAAAAGTAAAGTTCCTTTATGATAAACTATCAAAGGATGGACTATTAAAGTGGACCCCTAAAGATGAGAAACAGCTTAAAATCTTAAAAGAAGAATTGATAAATGCCCCTGTTTTAAGCCTACCAGATTTAAAAAGACCTTTTTATTTATTTGTAAACTCAGAGGAAGGTGTAGCCTTTGGAGTTTTTAGCCCAAGAATGGGCACAGAGCAAAAAACCGGTAGCATATATATCCAAGCTTTTGGACCCAGTGGCGAGGGGGTGGCCGACATGCCTACAAGCCATAGTAGCCACCGCCTTGTTAGTAGAAGAAGCCACTAAAATTACCTTTGGCGGAGAGTTAAAGGTCTTATCCCCGCATAATATTCGTGGAGTTTTGCAACAAAAGGCTGATAAGTGGATTTCTGATGCCCGACTTATGAAGTATGAAGGAATATTGATAACATCACCCAAACTAACCCTTGAAACTTCTATAGTACAGAATCCCACCCAGTTCCTATATGGGGAACCAAGCGGAAAACTGGAGCACAATTGTCTCCAAAATATTGAAGAACAATGTAAGATAAGACCAGACCTTGAGGAAATAGAATTAGAAGAAGGAAAAAAACTATTTGTAGATGGATCCTCCAGAATAATAGAAGGGAAAAGGAAATCAGGGTATGCCATAGTCGATGGGAAGTCCTTCAAAGTAGTAGAATCGGGCCCCCTCAGCCCAAGTTGGTCGGCCCAGGCATGTGAGCTATACGCAGTGTCGAAAGCTTTATACCTCCTAGATGGGAAAAATGGAACAATATACACAGATTCAAAATATACTTTTGGAGTAGTGCACACCTTCGGAAAAATTTGGGAGGAAAGAGGACTAATCAACTCCCAAGGGAAGGGGCTAATACACCAAGAGCTTATAACCAAAATACTAAAAGCCATAAGGAAACCCGAGAAAATAGCAGTGGTACACCTAAAGGGGCATCAAAAAGGGTTAACCCCGCAGATTCGAGGAAACAACCTAGCCGACCAAGAAGCTAAAAGAGCGGCTTTGATGCCCCAAAGGGGGTCAGGCCAATGTGAAAATCACAAGACAAAAACAAACACCCTCGATACGGAAATGTGTCCCATATTAAGCTTTACAGTACAAGAAAAAGAAAAATTAACCCAGATGGTAGTCCTAGAAAAGGCACAAAAATGGGAACTACCTGACGGAAGAGAAGTCCTCCCCAAATCAATTGCGCTAAGAATAATGCAAAAAATCCATGAAAAAAACCCATTGGGGAACCCAAGCCTTGGTAGACCAGTTTGCAATCAAATATATGTGTGTTGGAGTTTATAATTTAGCAAAGCGAGTAACGCAAGATTGCCTCACTTGCCAGAAAACTAACAGGAGTCAGTTCAGAGAGAGAGTACACGGGGGGAGGGAACTAGCACATAGACCTTTTTCACATGTCCAAATTGACTTTACTGAATTACCCAAGATTGGGAGATATAAATACCTCCTTGTGATAGTGGACCACTTAACCCATTTTGTAGAAGCATTCCCCACGGCTCGGGCCACAGCCCAAACCGTAGTGAAGATACTTTTAGAGGAAATAGTGCCCAGATATGGAATAGTGGAGGTGATCGATTCAGACCAGGGACCCCACTTCACATCTAAGGTGGCCCGGGATATGTTCTCAGCTCTGGGAACTGAGTGGCAGCATCACACTCCTTGGCACTCCCAAAGCTCGGGCAGAGTAGAAAGAATGAATGGAAGAATAAAAGAACAATTAACTAAGTTGATGTTTGAAACCAAAATGTCTTGGACTAAGTGCCTCCCCCTTGCTCTGTTAAATATAAGAACACAACCTCGGACTGACACAGGGATATCCCCTTTTGAAATGTTGTATGGAATGCCTTATGATATGGAGGCCCCAAATGAGCACCCACAGCTACAGGATTTTCATCTAAAGTCATATTTAACGCAGTTGATGAATAGAAGAGAAGAATTAAGAAAAAAGGGTTTATTAGTTCAAAGACCTCCCTTAGATATGAAAATACATATGATAAAACCGGGAGATAAAGTTTTAATAAAGTCATGGAAAGAAACACCTTTAACACCCCGCTGGGAAGGGCCATATCTTGTTTTGCTTACCACAGAAACAGCTGTCCGGACAGCGGAGCGGGGGTGGACTCATGCAAGCCGAGTGAAGGGACCCGTGACGGACCCACTCTGGACGGTCACGAGCGCACCAGGAGATTTGAAGCTGACCATCAAAAGGACTCCAACTTCAGAGCGGACTGAGAGTACCAATACGCAGAGCAACCCATCCAGTGAATGAATAACAACCCTTACGAGAAAGCCAATTGTTCTCTTTGTCAAAGTTGTAAACCATGGGTATTAACGTACTGCAAAGTGTGTGAAACTCAGGTGTGGAGGAGGGACCGAAACAGGTGGTATAGATGTGACTATTGCAAACCTGAAGCAGCTCGCCAAGCAGCACAATTGTTAGAACTATTACGAAAGACACATGAGCCGCGGCATGCGCGTCTAGCGTGGGAAGCTTCTAGCTTGTTATGGGGCTGATACTTAAAGTAGAATGTTCTTAGGAAAATTTAGTTCCCACTATCTGGTCAATACCGCCAGATCGTTAGGAAGAGATGAAAAAGAATTGTAAAATACGCTTTGCTTAGAAATTAGACAAAAGGGAAGAAAGAGGTGGCCAGAATAATTCTATGTACAAAGGACAAAAGAAATAGTAACAAAGAGCCAGTTAAAGAGGTGGCATTTTTTTTTTGCTTCGAAAAAAGGCTTCGAATTGCCTTAAATTGCCTTGGTAAGACCCGGATGGGAAAATGAATTAATTGAAATCTCCTGAAGAGTTCTCTTGCTGCCGAGAAGATGACAAACCCTGGGGCTCGCAGCACTCGAGTCGCCGAGCGGAGGCAGAGGAGTAAGGACCAGTGGAGAAAAGAACCCTGGAGGCAGGGCTGTGTACTGTCTGACGTGAACCCCAATTTGAGAGCAGGTCTTCGAGACTGGCAACCGGAGAAAAAAACATGTCACTCTAAACTGGCTATAATATTATACATCTTAGAAATATGGTATAATCAGGTTGAGGGAAGCAAACACCGACCATTCAAGTGGAGTGTAATTAGATGGAAAGATCAGAGAGTAGTCAGAACTGTTGTCACGTCTGGAGACCCGAGTTTTTCCGTAACATTATGTGAACTTGTGCCCATAGAACCTTGTTTAAACCTTATAGGGTTTTATTTTTGCCCCAGCGCACACCCAGGGAAAAGTTATTGTAATTCTCCTAATGCATATTATTGTGCATACTGGGGCTGTGAAACTGTAGCATCTGATTGGACCCCAGGAGGGGGACAAGATCGCTTTATATCAGTAAAATGGGGCCCCTTCGGCTGTACAGCTCCCAAGAGAGATTGGAGTGGAAGTGTTGCACGAGAAGGAAGCTGTAAATTTATATATATCAATATTATTAACCCTGCGGACCCCACTTGGTTAATGGGAAAAACTTGGGGCATGAGATATTATGAGCCCGGAGCAGACAGAGGAGGACTCCTGTTGATAAAAAAGGAGAGCGTGCCGAACGACCCAGAACCAATAGGCCCCAATCCAGTGATCAGTGATACAGATGACACTCTAAGGGGAGAGATTGTCCCTAACACAACCGAAACCCTCTCTCGAAATATCACTGAAACCCTATCAGAATCTGATTCAGAACCCATGAATTTACCAGGACATCCTATATGGAAATTATTAAACACCACGTACCAATTTTTAAATACCACCAACCCTAATTTGACTCAGCATTGTTGGTTGTGCTTTGATGCCAGGCCTCCATTTTATGAAGCAATAGGGGTCCCCCTAAAGTCGAAAAAAATTAATGGGTCAAATCCAGCACAATGCTTATGGGAAAGTCAAAAACAGGGTCCGATAATGCAATATGTGACTGGAAAAGGTAAATGTGTAGGAACTGTTCCCCCAAGTAAGAACCATCTATGTACAGAAAAGATCTCCCTAAAAGGGAAACCTTCAGCTGACTGGTTATTACCAGCAAGAAATACCAAATGGGTTTGTTCAAAAACAGGAATTACACCATGTTTGTCGCTAAAAGTATTTAATGAAAGTGCAGAATATTGCATCCAAGTGATAATAATTCCCCGAATAATATATCGCCCTGAGGATTTTGTATACGATTATTTAACTACTCAAAGCCATCATATCCAAAAACAAGAACCTCTCACTGCACTAACTATAGCCACTTTAATGACAGTGGCTGCGGCAGGAGCAGGGACAGGGATAACATCACTAGTACGGCAGAACGATAGATTTAAAGCCCTAAGAACAGCCGTGGACGAGGATGTGGTGCAATTTGAAAAAGGAATAACCACGCTAGAAAAGTCAGTAAGGTCATTGTCGGAAGTGGTATTACAAAATAGAAGGGGGCTAGACATGCTGCTTTTAAAACAAGGAGGGCTGTGTGCGGCCTTGGGAGAAGAATGCTGTGTCTACATGGATCATACTGGCATAGTGCGAGATGCTATGGCAAAAGTAAGGGAAGGACTCGAGAAAAGGAAAAGAGAAAGAGAAGCACGACAGAATTGGTATGAAAAATGGTTCAATTACTCCCCATGGTTAACTACATTACTCTCTACTATAGCCGGGCCAATATTACTTTTAATCGCTGGGCTTACATTTGGGCCATGTATTTTTTAACAAATTAATAAGCATTGTAAAGAATCGATTAGAAGCTGCACATTTAATGCTTATCCGCGCTAAGTATGAACCTATTGCAGGAGAGGAAGAGGTAGTGGGTGATGCTTTTGTATTAAGTCACCAGGAACTGCAACGGTTTACTGAACAAAATGCAGAAAAACAGAAAAAGGGGGGATTGTGAAAGATAAAGGTTTGTTCATTAAACCGTTTAGCATAAAACCGTTTAGCATAAACTGTTTAGCATAAGTAAGAAGGAGCCCAGGTCCAACTAACTTGCTTAGCATAAGTAAAGAAGAGCCTGGGGCCTAAAGAATGTGTAAAGTGAGGAAATACTTAGCTGGATGAGCACCCGGAACCACTGAACAATGGAAATTTACCCCACAACGCAATGTGGCATTGAGACAGTGGACTACCAGACCCAAGACAACGCTATAAAAAGGCAGAAGAAAAAGAAGAGGGCGCGGTCGTTGGCGGAGCGAAGACTCCCCGGCCGCCCAGCGCTGTTTTGTTTATTGCCTGCTTGCTAAATAAATTTGATTGGCTTTAATTGAGCTGGTTCCTGTCAATTATTTGAATGCATTTTATGACAAGGAGTATATGTAAGCCTGTGTGAAACCCATCTCCTTCATTTGGAAGGGAAGAACAGTTCTTTCTCAATGATGTTAATGGTTTGGGATTAGGCACCTAATAGAGTTGGATCTCAGGATTATACGAAGAGTCCTCTCTCCTATCTGCCAGTTGAAGAGAAACGCTCTCCACAGGCTGCAGGGTGGAGTCTGATTTTTTGTGGACTTGAATTAGATTAACAGAAGAGACAGCAAAGCAAATGACTGGTATTGTCTTGCAGGAAATCTCCTCACACAATGGAGACAAGGAGTTAATTTGCTGGTGAGAATTATCTTGTCCCAGTATCCCTAGACATACCAAACACTGACAAGAGGAACATGTTTACAAAGGTTTCCCTGATCTTATGCTGTAGATATGCAAGGCACTTCCTGCTGTTTAGCATGGCTGGCTGCTGGGGCAAAGGAACTCTTTACTACCTGAAGAAAGAGTATCTGTGATATCGCAGAACCCAGCCTTTGTATAGTATTGCAAGGAATTAATTTAGGTTTTCTGGAATGACTTCCTTCCTTCCTTCCTTCCTTCCTTCCTTCCTTCCTTCCTTCCTTCCTTCCTTCCTTCCTTCCTTCCTTCCTTCCTTCCTTCCTTCCTTCCTTCCTTCCTTCCTTCCTTCCTTCCTTCCTTCCTTCCCTCCTTCCTTCCTTCCCCTACCCACCCACCCTCTTCCAGTTTCCTGCTTCTGCTTTATTTATAGCTACATGTAACAGGTGGGTTTTAAGAGAGTACCTCAGGGACCAGATAGTGCAAATCCCCCTGAATTATTGAAAAATCACATTTCTCATATGTAGATATTGATGAACGGTGTTTGGTTGCCTTTAGCTGAGGGCTTAAAAGCATTTGTGTAGTGAAGAACTATGCAGACACCCTGAAAAATGCAGTTGCAATGAACAGATAACAAAGTAGATGCACAGATGTATTTAACTCCTCAGGTGGCTGTGCAGCTTCACATAAACCAAATATTTTAGCAGACACAAGGAGTGTATGCATCTATTCATGAGTACTAGCTGATAAGATTAATGCAATATACTTTTAGACTTTGAGCTAGGAATTTTTGCTGCCTTCGCAGCCTTTGGCCAGCGAGAAAGGAGATTTGTGCTGGGGTAACCGCCAAGGCAAAGCCTACTCTCAGCAGTGATTTGCAAAGAGGCAGTTTACCTTAGTCTCAAGATGGGACTTGGGTACACTAGTAATCATAATTACAATGTTTAGCTCTTTAGTGCTTTCAGTTTAGTGCTTTTAAGATGAGTATGTAACAAGCCTTATAGGGGAATGGAGGGGTATCATTAGCTTCTCAACATGTGTTAATTTTTATAATTGCTACAAACCATAGTGGGGCTGAATGGGAAAGAAGGAAGGTGAACAGATCTCATGGTGTTGATGTGCCTCCTCCAGCAAGTCTGTCCCTGTTGTTATTCTAGCATCCAAAGAGAACAGGAGCTGAACCATGATCGCTTTTTCTGAAGCAGAAGCTAGGTACCCACTGGCCTCCTGAATACAAAAATGAAGTTTCATACTGTTTCCCTTGAATGGAAGCAGCATGACGTGAGTGTCAAAAGAGTGGAACAGTATGTTAAGGGAAACACGACTGAAAGGAGAGAACAGCTGACTCCAGGGGCTGGCCAGATCTGCCCCCTCTGCTTCACTGTATGTGTTTGTTTTCAGCTCTTCAACTCAGATTGTCTTCTGGATCTCACAACACATCTCCACAGCTCTGGGTTGGAAAATGAAACAATTGCAAGGAGGTTGTTCATTCTTCCTGAAACAAGCTTTACAGGTTGTGGGAAATGAAAGCTAAGGCTGAACTTTAAAACAAGCTGAAAGCACTAAGATGCAGAAATGCAGAGTGAAGCCATTCAATAGAATCAGATTTGGAACAGAGCCCTGAAAAAACCTGCAGTTATGACTAATCCATTTTTAATGTGCGTGGTTGTAGGTAAAATCACTTCTTTTAAAGATCATTTATTTTCTTATATTGGTTACAGTTCTTTACTGTCATTTTAAATGAACGATGTGCTTGCATGCAAGTTCAGCATCAGGTGAACTGCAATGACAGAATTATTTCTGATGCTGAAGTGGCCCTGGCTGAGCTGCTGATGAAGGGGAGAAACAATACAAACAGGATATTCAGTGTCAAGCGGCAGTGGCACCCTGAGAGACTCACCCAGAGGCAGGCACTTGAATGCTTGCTCTATGCTTCAGACAAGTTAGCTGAGGAAACGACATAATAGCAGACTGTAGAGCTCAGTTTGTGCAGGGACAAACTTGTGCAGGGACAAACTTGTGCAGTGACATTTTAGAAGCAACCTGAAATGGAAACTTATGGTGTTCTTGTTACACTGAACAAGTCTGTGAGGCACCATGAAGTTTTACAGAGTAGCTTTTGGGTGCTTTTATTTTATCCTCAAATTGTCCCAGCCTTGCTTGCTGATCCCTTCCCTCCAATCCTGTGATACCAGTCCCTTCTGTTGTAATACCAACCCTATCATTTACAGATTTCGCAGACTCGCTATAATCAGCAGAGCTGTGAATAGGAGTATGAATTCAATGTAAGCAAGCAAGAGACTGTGGAGAGGAACAGCACAGAGGCTCCGTTTAGGCAGGGAGGAAACAGTACTGACAGAATATGCTCAACTTATGAACTACATCAGTCTAGGTAAAGGCAGTGCCATGTGGTGACAGTGCTTGTAGTAGCACATAGTACTCTGAGGGTTAAGGCTGTTTTCTGCAGTGTGTGAGTATCTGATATCCAGGAACAAAAGCAGTTGGTATGTCCCTGGTGTAGGCTGAAATATGGTGCAATGTGATAGAGCAACAGGGAGCTCTTCACTGGCTTTTTGCCCTGCGCAGATTCTTTTTGAATTAGGTTTTGACCTTTAAAGCAAAACCTGCTTCTTTGGTTTCTCATTGCCTAAATTCTGCATTGAAGCTTGAGAAACAAGTCTGTGAGGATTTTATAAGCTATAATTAGTGAAATGGACTAGGTCGGAAAGAGTCTGATGAGGGAGAGAATCACCAAATGGAAACCGTTATACAGATCTGGTGCCTTATTTTCTATTTTACTCTGTTCCATGGCAACACAGGCCTGTGAAAGATAAAGGTTTGTTCATTAAACCGTTTAGCATAAACCGTTTTAGCTTAAACTGCTTAGCATAAGTAAAGAAGAGCCTGGGGCCTAAAGAATGTGTAAAATGAGGAAAGGTTTAACTATAGGGTTCAAGTTACTCAGCCGGATGAGCATCCGGAACCGCTGAATAATGGAAATTTACCCCACAACGCAACATGGCATTAAGACAGTGGACTACCAGACCCAAGACAACGCTATAAAAAGGAAGAAGAAAAAGAAGAGAGTGCGGTCGTTGGCGGAGCGAAGACTCCCCGGCCACCCAGCGCTTTTTTGTTTATTGCCTGCTTGCTAAATAAATTTGATTGGCTTTAATTGAGCTGGTTCCTGTCAGTTATTGAAACGCATTTTATGACAGGCCTGTATAGTGCTGGGCTTAAATCAGAACAAAAACCTAGTTTATATTAAAGAGTGGCCCATAACTCTTCTCCTGCTCCTAAGAGGATCTTCTACCTCCTGATCAAAACATCACCTTACTTGCCCTTGTTCATGTGGAGACCTGAAGTTGTGTTGCTGCTGCCAGGATTTTATACTAGAGCACTGCAGCTGCTTGACACCAGCAGCCCCATGCAGGATTTTGGAGGTGGGAGATGTGAAAGCCACTATCCTGACTCAAAATCTGGGGGTATTTAGGCAGAGGGGCAGTGATGGAAAAACCTCTTTCCCTTTTTGAATTTCTTTAACATTACCAGTGCTTCAGTTGTATTTGCACAAGATTCTCAATTTCTCATTCAGTCAGATTCTGTCATTTCATGAAGATTATTAAGTGCAGACTGAAGAGCAAAGAAATGGAAACTCTGCTCTGGGGTGGGAGGCAGCAGCCATTCTGTGCCAGAAGAAAGCCTTAGCACTGTCTGTGCTTAGGGATCTGCAGGTGGGCCTACAGGGGAAGTGGAAGCATGTGATTATTTTTAGTTCAAACATAAGGCTTAAGTTTTCAAAAACACCAAGTGGTTCTTAAAGGCTGTGAGAGCCTAAAGCCTTGGATCTCTTCTGTCTCATCTGCCTGCTGGCATGCACAGTCATGTTGTCCTTTTCACTTTGATGTGTCAGTGACTCATTTCAGGGGCTCTTATCCTGGTCGAGACAGACAAAGAATAACAATAATTCCTATTTTGCAGATCAAAAGTAAGCACCACTTTATTAAAACAATGGCTGCCTTTTATATGCTCTACATAGTATAAGCAGGCATGTTATTGGCTAACATTCAACCCCGTTTGCTTAACATTCTTCTGTGCCAACTTCCTCCCCCATGCTTTCCCTGTTCCTCAAGCCTGCACACCTGCAGTCCTCCTTTTCTTCTTTCTCATGGCCTTCTTCTCACAGGAATACTTTGATATCACCAAGGTCAAAGCTAACCGTCTCCTTTTCAGGATCCACGGCCCGCTGTGAGCCCGCACAGGCTCTCTATCTTCACCAACAAGGTGCTTCAGGGCTGAGTCTCACCCATGTATCAGTATTGCCTGGTGGATGAGAGGAAGGCTGTGGATGTAGTGTACCTGGACTTCAGCAAGGCCTTTGACACTGTCTCCCACAGCAGACTCCTGGAGAAGCTGTCAGTCCATGGCTTGGATGGGAACGCTCTGTGCTGGATTAGGAATTGGTTGGATGGCCAAGCACAGAGAGTGATAGTCCATGGTGTCACATCCATTTGGCAGCTGGTCACTAGTGGTGTCCCCCAGGGATCGGTGTTGGGCCCGGTCCTGTTTGATATCTTTATTGATGATCTGGATGAGGGGACTGAGTCCATCATTAGCAAGTTCGCAGATGATACCAAGCTGGGAGGAAGTGTCGATCTGCTAGAGGGTAGGAAGGCCCTACAGAGGGACCTTGACAGGCTGGAGAGATGGACTGATTCCAATAGGATGAGGTTTAACAAGTCCAAATGCCGGGTTCTACACTTTGGACACAACAACCCCATGCAGAGCTATAGGCTGGGGACAGAGTGGCTGGAGAGCAGTCAGGTGGAAAGGGACTTGGGAGTGCTGGTGGACAGGAAACTCAACATGAGCCAGCAGTGTGCCCGAGTGGCCAAGAAGGCCAATGGTATCCTGGCCTGCATCAGGAATAGTGTGGCCAGCAGGACTAAGGAAGTCATCATCCCCTTATACTCGGCACTGGTTAGGCTGTCATAAAATGCGTTCCAATAATTGACAGGAACCAGCTCAATTAAAGCCAATGAAATTTATTTAGCAAGCAGGCAATAAACAAAACAGCGCTGGGCGACCGGGGAGTCTTCGCTCCGCCAACGACCGCGCCCTCTTCTTTTTCTTCTGCCTTTTTATTGCGTTGTGGGGTAAATTTCCATTGTTCAGCGGTTTCAGGTGCTCATCTGGCTAAGTATTCCCTCACTTTACACATTCTTTAGGCCCCAGGCTCTTCTTTACTTATGCTAAGTAAGTTAGTTGGGCCGGGGCTCCTCCTTGCTTATGCTAAACGGTTTATGCTAAACGGTTTAATGAACAAACCCTTATCTTTCACAATCCCCCCTTTTTCTGTTTTTCTGCATTTTGTTCAGTAAACCGCTGCAGTTCCTGGTGACTTAATACAAAAGCGTCATCCACTACCTCTTCCTCTCTTGCAATAGGTTTATACTTAGCACGGATAAGCATTAAATGTGCAGCTTCTAATCGATTCTTTACAATGCTTATTAATTTGTTAAAAATACATAGCCCAAATGTAAGCCCAGCGATTAAAGTAATATTGGCCCGGCTATACCGTGGGCTACAATTATACCGCTGCTGGAGTCTGGTTTAGGTGGAGTGCATTCACTTGGGCCCCTGCCTACTTTGAGGAATTTATCAGGCCCTGCCCCTGGCTTCCAGGTGGATGCAATGGTTTTGCAACTCCAATATGAACAATAATACTGATTAGGACTATTATAATAATTTCACCCTGGGTTGGAGGCTGGGCAAAAAAATAAAATCCTTTTGCGTTGGCTAGATTCGGTTTTTGCAAAAATTTATGTACACAATCTGACACAAGGTAGGTGTAAAACTGGAAGCTCCAGGAGTGGTAATAGTCTGGATTATGTGTTGATCTTCCCACTTAATCAGGCTCCATTTAAATGGTTGGTGGGGGCTTCCTTCAATCTGACTACACCACATTCCCAAGCTGTATAGTATCATGGTCAGTCTAGAGCGACGTGATTTTGCCTCGGTTGCCAGTTTACAAAATTTATTCCCGGATTAGGGTTAGCGTTGGACAGTGCATAACTCTGTCCCCAGAATTTTTCCCTCCACTGGTTCTTACTCCTCTGCCTCCGCTCGGCAACTCAAGTGCTGCGAGCCCCGGGGATATTCATCTTCTCGGCAGCAAGAGTACTCTTCAGGAGGCTCTAGTTATTTCATGTTCCCTATCCGGGAAGGTTCACCAAGGCAACTTAAAGTCTCTCTTTCTTCTCGAGGCAAAAACTCCTGCCACTCTTTGACTGACTTCTTCCTATGAATCTTTAACACATTTGCTAATAGCTCTTTCCCAGTGAACAGTTCTAAATTCTCGATGTATAGGAAGGTACAGTTCCCAACCACAAAACAGTTTTTCTATGCCTGCCTTATACCATTGGCCATGACCTCCCCCAAAACGCCTACAGTCACTACAACAAGGTTGTCTTCTTGTTGCAATACAAGCCCAAGTACCTTCACATCTGACACATCTACAAATGACCCAGCACTCGTGATCTTCTCACGGATGCTTTATACAGGGTATCCCAGTTCCCCAAAAGGGTCCCTCTCGAGGTAAAAGTCTCTCGTCAGTGATATCTGGTGTTACTTCGCAACAGTGTGCAACGAGTCTTCCATCTGATGACTTGTGCAGTCCTGCACCTCCTGTTTGATTCGGTATTCTACTCAGATGCCAGGGCGCGAATGAAGCCCTTCTCAATGTCTCTCCCGGGGTAATCTGGAACCATTCATATAAACTTTGTTTAATTTCTCTTGGGGAGCTTGTCATTCAGTCTTGGAGTTGCAGTTCGTTTTATTGTCAGCTTCAATTCTCCTGGTGCGCTCGTGACCGTCCAGAGTGGGTCCGTCACGGGTCCCTTCACTCGGCTTGCATGAGTCCACCCCCGCTCCGCTGTCCGGACAGCTGTTTCTGTGGTAAGCAAAACAAGATATGGCCCTTCCCAGCGGGGTGTTAAAGGTGTTTCTTTCCATGACTTTATTAAAACTTTATCTCCCGGTTTTATCATATGTATTTTCATATCTAAGGGAGGTCTTTGAACTAATAAACCCTTTTTTCTTAATTCTTCTCTTCTATTCATCAACTGCGTTAAATATGACTTTAGATGAAAATCCTGTAGCTGTGGGTGCTCATTTGGGGCCTCCATATCATAAGGCATTCCATACAACATTTCAAAAGGGGATATCCCTGTGTCAGTCCGAGGTTGTGTTCTTATATTTAACAGAGCAAGGGGGAGGCACTTAGTCCAAGACATTTTGGTTTCAAACATCAACTTAGTTAATTGTTCTTTTATTCTTCCATTCATTCTTTCTACTCTGCCCGAGCTTTGGGAGTGCCAAGGAGTGTGATGCTGCCACTCAGTTCCCAGAGCTGAGAACATATCCCGGGCCACCTTAGATGTGAAGTGGGGTCCCTGGTCTGAATCGATCACCTCCACTATTCCATATCTGGGCACTATTTCCTCTAAAAGTATCTTCACTACGGTTTGGGCTGTGGCCCGAGCCGTGGGGAATGCTTCTACAAAATGGGTTAAGTGGTCCACTATCACAAGGAGGTATTTATATCTCCCAATCTTGGGTAATTCAGTAAAGTCAATTTGGACATGTGAAAAAGGTCTATGTGCTAGTTCCCTCCCCCCGTGTACTCTCTCTCTGAACTGACTCCTGTTAGTTTTCTGGCAAGTGAGGCAATCTTGCGTTACTCGCTTTGCTAAATTATAAACTCCAACACACATATATTTGATTGCAAACTGGTCTACCAAGGCTTGGGTTCCCCAATGGGTTTTTTTCATGGATTTTTTGCATTATTCTTAGCGCAATTGATTTGGGGAGGACTTCTCTTCCGTCAGGTAGTTCCCATTTTTGTGCCTTTTCTAGGACTACCATCTGGGTTAATTTTTCTTTTTCTTGTACTGTAAAGCTTAATATGGGACACATTTCCGTATCGAGGGTGTTTGTTTTTGTCTTGTGATTTTCACATTGGCCTGACCCCCTTTGGGGCATCAAAGCCGCTCTTTTAGCTTCTTGGTCGGCTAGGTTGTTTCCTCGAATCTGCGGGGTTAACCCTTTTTGATGCCCCTTTAGGTGTACCACTGCTATTTTCTCGGGTTTCCTTATGGCTTTTAGTATTTTGGTTATAAGCTCTTGGTGTATTAGCCCCTTCCCTTGGGAGTTGATTAGTCCTCTTTCCTCCCAAATTTTTCCGAAGGTGTGCACTACTCCAAAAGTATATTTTGAATCTGTGTATATTGTTCCATTTTTCCCATCTAGGAGGTATAAAGCTTTCGACACTGCGTATAGCTCACATGCCTGGGCCGACCAACTTGGGCTGAGGGGGCCCGATTCTACTACTTTGAAGGACTTCCCATCGACTATGGCATACCCTGATTTCCTTTTCCCTTCTATTATTCTGGAGGATCCATCTACAAATAGTTTTTTTCCTTCTTCTAATTCTATTTCCTCAAGGTCTGGTCTTATCTTACATTGTTCTTCAATATTTTGGAGACAATTGTGCTCCAGTTTTCCGCTTGGTTCCCCATATAGGAACTGGGTGGGATTCTGTACTATAGAAGTTTCAAGGGTTAGTTTGGGTGATGTTATCAATATTCCTTCATACTTCATAAGTCGGGCATCAGAAATCCACTTATCAGCCTTTTGTTGCAAAACTCCACGAATATTATGCGGGGATAAGACCTTTAACTCTCCGCCAAAGGTAATTTTAGTGGCTTCTTCTACTAACAAGGCGGTGGCTACTATGGCTTGTAGGCATGTCGGCCACCCCCTCGCCACTGGGTCCAAAAGCTTGGATATATATGCTACCGGTTTTTTGCTCTGTGCCCATTCTTGGGCTAAAAACTCCAAAGGCTACACCTTCCTCTGAGTTTACAAATAAATAAAAAGGTCTTTTTAAATCTGGTAGGCTTAAAACAGGGGCATTTATCAATTCTTCTTTTAAGATTTTAAGCTGTTTCTCATCTTTAGGGGTCCACTTTAATAGTCCATCCTTTGATAGTTTATCATAAAGGAACTTTACTTTTCCGCTAAAGTTCTCGATCCACTGTCTGCAGTATCCGATCAGTCCCAACAGCTGTCGGACCTGTCTTTTGGTTCGGGGAGCTGTGATTGATAGAATTCCATTTACTCTCTCGGGATCTAGTTTCTTGCTCCCCTTATTCAATCTGTGTCCTAGATATTTCACTTCTTCTTCTACAAACTGCAATTTAGCCTTAGACACCTTTAACCCTTGTAGGCTCAAGAAATTTAATAACTTAATGGTTTCTCTCCTGACACTATCTTCTTCTTTTCCTGCTAGTAATAAATCATCCACATATTGGACCAGAGTAATTCCTTCCCCTAACTCATAGTTTCGTAATATTTGTTCTAAAGCTTGTCCAAACAAATTAGGGGATTCCGTAAACCCTTGCGGGAGCACGGTCCGCCTTAACTGCTGTTTTCTATGAGTATCCGGATCCTCCCATTCAAATGCAAAATAATCTCGGCAATCTGCCTTCAAGGGGCAAGCCCAGAATGCATCTTTTAAGTCTATGACACTATACCACTGGTCCTCCGGTCCTAATTGGCTCAATAAGGTGTGTGGATTGGCCACTACAGGGAATCTGGCCACCGTTCTCTTATTGATTTCTCTTAGATCATGCACCAAACGGTACTTCCCATCTGTTTTCTTTACAGGTAGGATGGGTGTGTTATATGGGGACATACAGGGTTCTAACAATCCCTGTTTAATTAGTCTGTCGATTTCAGGTTTCAATCCCCGTCTTCCTTCTTCGGATAAGGGATATTGTTTTATCCGAACTGGTATCTCCGGGTCCCGTATCGTAACTACAAATGGGGCGATATCCAGTTTTCCAACAGTTTCCGGAGTATACCACACTTCTGGGTTTATTTCTCCCTCATCTACTGCTCTCAAGGGACATAATTTAATATGTATCTGGTCCTTTGTTGTTTCTAAACTGATTCCCAATTCTATCATTAAGTCCCTTCCCAAGAGGTTATAGTCGGCCTCTGGTACTAATAATAAAGATCCCACCCTTATTTTAGAATCTGTTTTCAATAACACATTTTTAATTACGGGAACCTCAAAAGGTTCACCCTTAGCTCCAATCACTTGTACTTTATCTGAGGATGGTTTGCATCCTGGAGGTAACCTCTGGACGGTAGATCTTTCCGCCCCTGAGTCCACTAGGAACTCAACTACTTGTTGCTGGGGTCCCACCTTTAATTTTATCAAGGGCTCTGTAAAGTTCCTGGTCCCCAGCAAATAGAGCCCCTGACCCCCCTAATCTTCTTTAAGCATTCTCTCATCTTTCATTCGTTGCCGACATTCCTTTCTCATGTGTCCTGGCTTTCCGCAATAAAAACACGTCCATCCCTTTCCTTCCACCGATTTTTCTCGTCCCCTGTTCCCCATGTCCCGGCGAGAAGAGGTGTTTCCTCTCCGGGGTGGGACTGCCTTCTGTCCTTCTCGCACCGCAGCTACCATCATTCTCACTTGCCTTTTATGTGTTTCTTCCTCCCTCCTAACATATACCTTTTGGGCTTCCCTCAAAAGTTCATCTAGTCCACGATCTTGCCAATCTTCAATTTTTTCTAATTTCCTTCGGATGTCTTGCCATGATTTAGCCACAAACTGCGTTTTCAATAGAGCCTCTCCCCCAGGGGTATTGGGGTCTATTCCTGAATACAACTGCAAGTTCTTTCCCAACCTTTCTAACCATTCTGTAGGTGTTTCATCCTTTTTCTGCTGCTCATTATGGGCCTTACTGATGTTCTGCCCTCTGGGAACTGATTGCCTAATTCCCTGGATTATAATATTTATCAGATCTTGCATTTCAATCCGATGTACTGGATTCTGATTATCTCAATTAGGCCTTTGTAACGGCCATTTAACATCTGCTGGCGGTCCTTGTTGGTGCTGCTGATCCCATAATCTTATTCCGGCCCGCCTTATCATTCCTTTCTTCTACAGTAAACAATATTCCCATAATGGACTGGATCTCATCCCAGGTGTAAATGTTGGGGCCGAGGAACTGATCCAGCCTCTCAGCGACCCCTACGGGATCGCCTAGCAGGCTCCCCATTTCCTTTTTAAATTCTCGCACGTCCCCTGAGTTAAGAGGGTCGGCGACATATCCTACCCCAGGAACGGGACCTCCCATTGCCACCTCTCTTAGCGGATATAGTTGCGGAGGTTCCTGCATTTTTCTTGTTTGACTTCTAGTCTTTTTTTTTTTTTTTTTTTTCCCACACTTCATATTTTCTGGGGGCTGATCGGATTCTGGGGGAAGTTCGGGGGCTGTAGCCTCCGGGATGTAAGCGGGGGGGTAATACAGGTATTTTCTCCTCTTTCTGTCTTTTTCGTTTTAGTTCTTCCTTTTCCCTTAAGGGGAACAACCCAGTTCTAGTTTCGGCTACTATCCAGAGAGCCGCATACTCACTTTCCTCCAATTTAAACGGTTCTTTCGAGTTAACATATATATTTAATGCCTGACAAATCCAATCCTCAAATGAGCCAAAAACTGGCCAATACAAATGATCTCCTGTGTATCATTTTTACGTTACTTTTTCCTCTTCTTGAGGGGTAATCATCCCAATAGGTTATCATTAACCCAAAGGGGCTGCCTGGGGGGATCTTGGGGAGACTCACCTTCTCCTCCCCCCCCCCCATGGGACCAAAGGGCTTGCTTTTCCTTTGTTCCATCTTCCGAGGTGCCTTCAATCACACACACACACGCTTCCCCCCGCTCGTGGCCCAGTCCCTCGCGGGATTTGGGAACCGCACTACTAGGGGGTCCGCACTCGCTTCGCCCGCAATTGGACGTGTCACACGGCACACCTCGGGATACCCAATCCCAACCGAACGGATAACCGGCCTGTACTCACGCGTCCCAAGCGTCTTCGTCCGGGGCTTCGTGCACAAAGATTACGGGATTCCCGGAGTTCTTTTGTTTATTGCCCAAATTTAGGTTCGTTGGGTCGAGGGCTGGATGGGTCCGTCCGAGTAAGAGCCGCTTTACAGCAGGGCGCCCCCCTTTACTCGGGATCCACTCCAGGTAGTCTCGATCCGAGTCACGGCACCAATTTGTCATAAAATGCGTTCCAATAATTGACAGGAACCAGCTCAATTAAAGCCAATGAAATTTATTTAGCAAGCAGGCAATAAACAAAACAGCGCTGGGCGGCCGGGGAGTCTTCGCTCCGCCAACGACCGGGCCCTCTTCTTTTTCTTCTGCCTTTTTATTGCGTTGTGGGGTAAATTTCCATTGTTCAGCGGTTTCGGGTGCTCATCCGGCTAAGTATTCCCTCACTTTACACATTCTTTAGGCCCCAGGAATCTTCTTTACTTATGCTAAGTAAGTTAGTTGGGCCGGGGCTCCTCCTTGCTTATGCTAAACGGTTTATGCTAAACGGTTTAATGAACAAATCCTTATCTTTCACAAGGCCACACCTTGAATACTGTGTCCAGTTCTGGGCCCCTCAGTTTAAGAAGGATGTCGAGATGCTGGAGTGTGTCCAGAGGAGAATAACGAGAATGGTGAAGGGGCTGGAGCACAAGCCCTATGAAGATCGACTGAGGGAGCTGGGGTTGTTTAGCCTGGAGAAGAGGAGGCTCAGGGGAGACCTTATTGCTCTCTACAACTACCTGAAAGGAGGTTGTAGTCAGGCAGGGGTTGGTCTCTTCTCTCAGGCGACCGGCGACAGAACAAGAGGACATGGTCTTAAGCTTCGTCAGGAGAAGTTTAGGCTCGATATTGGGAAAAAATTCTTCACTGAAAGGGTGATTGGTCATTGGAATGCGCTGCCTGGGGAGGTGGTGGAGTCGCCGTCCCTGGAGGTGTCAAAAAAATCAAAGCTACCACCTTGCACCTGAACACACTAAGCATAAGGCATTGAATGTTAAAAAAAAAAAAAAAAAAAGTTACACTTTCATACCTGTAACCTACTTGCTTTTTAAAAACTGGTGCTCGAGGAGCTTAAAGAACTTCTTTAAACTTACATTAAGTGGCAGCTGCGGGAACAAAACTGAAGAGTATTTCCCAGTTGCCTGTTCTTGCCATCAGATCAAATTCATTCAACTCACATTGCTAAGAGCAAACTTGGTATCCTTTTATGATTACGACAATATTAGTAAACCTCAAAAAATGATGTCATATATGCAATTTCCACATTATGTTTCTTATTTGGCACTAAGAAATCTCACTGTGATTTCCTAAATGTTTTACTGGCAAACAGCCACTTATTTTTGAAGTATAGTAACAGTTTTAAACTGTTTTAAGTCCTAAACAGCTACAATATCCTGCCCTTGCATTTTCATCCACAGGAAAATATCTGTAAGTAAAATTTCTGAGTACACCAATGGAATGCTTTTTGTTACTTATGTTCTGCTAAGAGGAAGTAAGCTCCTTGGGGAGAGATATATGGATACTTTCTTCTTTTTGCATAGAAATTAAGCTCTTTAGTTTAAATTTTTACTATGCACTACTTTACACAAGCAAATGTAGTCTTGTCATAAGAAAAATATTAGTATTTCAGCATGTTAATATACAGAAGGTTTTGGGCACTGATCTTAGTTAAGAGTAATACAAGTGCACTATCAAGGGTTAGACTAAACCCTTCTTACCAGTTGTAAGGGATTATAACAATTTTAAAAAGATAATTAAAAAAATACCAACGCTAGAAAATCAGTAGGATTTTCTAAAACCATTGCTCATACTGGTCTCTCTGATTTCCAGGGTGATGGTGCGATGTTACTAAGCATCATCACTCCTCAAACGCTGCAGTCTGCTGCCTCTGTGCTGCTCTCACAAGCATATCCATACATTTTCTCTAGAGTGTGAAATAAACTCTTGTTCTCCTCAATCCTCAAATAATCATAGTGGAAATCACTTTACTACAAGATGGCAATTTCCATCAGACACTACATGGAGATATAATGATATGGCTAATTCTTCCCTTCCTTCTCCCTGTTGCATTTTCCTAGTTGCTGCTTTTAAAACTTTGGACTCTGACTGATCTGTAAATCCTAAGGTTACTGAGCAGTGATGAATCCTGTCCTCCAGGAGAAAGTCCCCTCCTGCTGGCCAGGCTGGTTCTTGCTTAATTTGAGACTGATTCTGCTAAAGCTGGAGACCTCAGTGGAAGGAAAAGTGCTCTGTGTGCAGCAGGACTGAAACCACTTTCTGTGTTTTACAGGGGTTTTTTCAGTGACAAATGGGCAAAAGCAGAGACAACACAATAATTTAAAACTTATTTGCTTAATATCAACTAAATTTCTAGAAGTGTTGGAAGCAAGGCCAGCAGAAGCATCTGAGCGGGTTTTACTGGTTATGGTGCTTATCAGATGACCTATCAAAGCCTTCCTGACTTGTAAGATTTGGAGCAGAAACTGCCATAAGAAACCCATGCCATCTCACAGCCTACAGAGCAGTCAGTTCCTGCTGTTGTGCTGCGGATTAGTGATCTAACTCATTTCATCTGTACACTCAAGGGTGGACCTTTTCTGGGCTATGAGGTGGAGGATGTTTATTGCACTAGGGCATGCAGAGGCTGTGGCTACACTAAGTGTTTGTCTCCTAATGGGGTCCAACCAAGTGGCACAGCCCATATCTGCAGCACATCCCTAACACTGGGAGTCCTGACCACAGTATACTGATCCTAATGTGATTTAATAGTGATGAATCACTTTCCTTCCACAGGCCAGGCTGGGCTTGTTTTATTTATGCCTTAAAACCTCTCCTCTCTCCCATGCTGCGGTCTGTGCAAAACTGTATGGCAAATTAAAAGCTCTGCCTGGTGTGTGGGCAGGAGAAGAGCCACAACCTGGTGCAGAAAACGTGAGATGTGGTCCAGGCTTGTGGGGAGAATGAGATGGGGACCAGAGGTGCCAGTTGTGTGCACAGTTCCTATGACTTACCCAGCCTGTTTCACAGATTCACGAGCACTGATCATTGACTATGTTTCAGGCCTGGCCTATAGTCACTGTCAGTGTCCTGGGGCTTCTTGCAGGTTTTAATCGTCCCTATTAGTATGATGGATGCTGGAAATAAGGACATATTGGAGAAAGGTGGCAATGTTTTTTCTCTGCTGTTGTCATTCCTGGGTCTGCCGTTAAAGCTGCTTACTGGCATTTGTGCTCCTGTGAAATACATAGGTGAGCTATTTATAAATGTGCAGAGAGATCCCACATCTTTAGCTTATGCTCTGATTTAAGGGTAATCCCAACCATGAGGGGAGAATCTGTCCAGGACTACAAAGGAGGTTAGTTGGCTGAGTTGAAAATAATCCACTTCTTCCAAGCCTCAGTGTTGTCTCTGCAATGGGGTGGATTTATGGGGAAAGGAGAAGTGGAGAGGTAGCATAGTGTTTCCCCACTAGCTCTGCTTTTTACAACATGATCTTCCATCTTCAGGGTGAAGAGAGGAGCTTTTCCTGCTTCACAGCCCCCTCTCCTGTCTTCCTCTCCCTCTACACAGCAGATGAATGCACACAGCTCTGTCCTGGGCTACGTTCAGCCTCAGTCTTCGCTTGTTTCTACTCTTCCTGTCTGGAGCGGATTCAGCCTGGTGTGTAGGGGGTTTGGCTCTTTTCCTGGGGTGGTCCAGTCCCAGGCACGTGGGAATTAGTCCCTGTACTTCTCAGTTATTCTTCTGAGAGTAGATAGAGCAACTTGCTTTCATTATTCCTCTCCTACAAGGTGCAAATTACCTCACTCCTTAAAGCATTCAGTTTCTTGAACAGCAAGATAAATATAGCTGGATTTCTAGGGTGTCTGATTGTCTTTTACTTTTCCACATGAGGATTTGCTGATGACTAATAACAGGCAAGCTTCTCAGCCTGTTCTCAGTGGGAATATGATTCTTCTACCTGACTCCTAATTTTTATGAAAATGAGGGAAATTACCTACATTTGAGGGCTGCACCTCAGTGTTCAGCTTGGACAGGGCTGACCAAAGGACTGAAGTAGGGTTAGACAGACACAGAAGCACCCCAAATGGATAGCGTGAGCCGAATTGCCATAAGAAACAAGGCTAGTGCTATGTGGTTGAAGCAAGGAAATGACTCTTGCTTCTTTCCCTGTGAGCTCCTGGTATGCTGGCTGTGTCTGCAGGACACACTGCCCTCTCTTGGTCCTGGGTGGGCTCTGGAGCTGAGAAACCTGCCTTTCCTGAGTGTTCTGGTGGCCAAGGGACAATTGCTGGAGCCTTGTTGGGGAATCTGATCTGTGCTATGATTTATAAACTCAGTCAAAGTTACAGACTTTGTAGGTGATTCCAACATCCTATCTAGGACCTCACGGGAGGGTTTATGTGGAGCTTTAGCATTGCATGAAATCAATTAAGGAAAAAATGGCTTATGAATGATTTTATCATTGTATGCAAGAAAGTGGTATGAGAAACTGCCAAAATCTGTTAGCTGGATTCTTGAAGATGTGCTAGAAAACTTTCATCTGTAAGTTTTTGTAAATGAAAATTTTATGTAAATAGTGGAAAATCATAATTGTGACGTAAACATTTTGGAGAATTTTCACTTCCAGATATAATGGTGTTGTGGAAGCAATATGGAATGGAAACTTGTTTGAAAGAGACATCTCTGGCTTGATGTCAGCAGTGCTCTTTGGGTTTATGCTAGCTCAGAGCCTGTCAGCTGCTGCCTGAGTGATTTAGTGTGAAGCTGAGTGCTGGACTACTCTATATAGGTATTTTAACAACTGGGATGTAATGGTTTCTCACTGGCTCATTTCTGCTACATGTTGTACTTGTTCCTGACTTTTTGTGGGTTGTTTTGTACTGGCAGTGTCTGAAATTGTGTTCAACTTCTTTTATATCCTGGAGAACCTCATTAATCTGCACTATCTCCTTTTTGGATTGCTGAAATTTCATGTTACAGGAAGGCAGAGGGGGTGGAGGGTAGGAGAAGTTAGCTGTTTTTCAAAATTATTGTGTTCTTTTTTTTGTCTTTTATTAAAATAATTGTTGTCAGCAAGAAAACCCAATGTGACTTGGAAGCGTATGTACTCACTGCATATACTCTTGAAGGAGCACGGATGGAAATAGGCAGTGCTTGGGTCAGAGCACCCCAGTACGGAGTGTCCTTCAGCTGCACAGGTTGATGGATATCTCCCCTTTCCTCTGAAAGCACATGGAGCCTCTGAAAGCATATGGAGCCTCTGAAAGCACATGGAGACTCTGAGTTAGTTTTAAAAATAATTAAAAAAAGATGCTGTGATCCCAAATGTCTCACCTCTCTCATCTGTCCTACCTGAGGGATCACCTCCCCTCACTGTTCACCTCCTGTATGGATTGCAAATCGCCTCGTGTGCCTGTAACTCTGTTTCTATGCCATCCCAGGACTGCCTGCTCTGCGCTGTCACTGGCTCTCTGCAGCTGGGAAGTCCCCAGGGGCTATGCCCACATCATGAGTCAAACCTAGGCAAAGTCAAACTCTGAACACCAACACAGTGTGGGAGAGCTGGGTTTTCTGCATTGCAGGGGAGTTCGTAGTCACCTCCCAGAGACTGCCTGAAACCCCATGCTGCAAGTGAAAGCCTGGGCAGACCAAAGGAGGGCTTGGGGCACTCTCACTGGGAAGCAGGGAGGTAGAGTGGGGCAGAGTTACCCACATGAGAAAGCCTTTGTGTGCTTGAACAGGAGGAGTAGGCTCTGGGCCCTGCTCTCAGATTGCTTTTGTTAACATCCTGAGGAGACATCTCTATTTAAGAAACCCGCTGTCCTGGGGCACAGGACACCTGCTCAGCACTCTGCCAGGGTGGTACTTTCTTATGCTTTTAAAAGGAAAAAAAATCCCTTCTGATGCACAGTACCCCACAGTAGTGAGTGCCTGCCCTTGGTATGCATTCCCAGCTCCAGATGTAAAGAAGCCTGACAGAGCATGATGCTCAGAGGAGGGAGCATCCAAACAATGTCTCTGCTTGCTTGCTTTTGCCAGTTCCCAATATATATTTTTTATGCCTAATGCTTAGTAGGTGAGGCTGAGGTGTCTGATTTGGGGTTCTGAATCCTGGGGAGGGGCTATAGGTGCAGAGATACATGGGTTAACATGGAGCTGGTTACCTGACTAGCTCTTGTCCTGTGACAGCTAAAACACAGCATCAAGTTGGAGAGCACATGCTGACTAACAGAGCTTGGCTTATCTCTGCATCCATAGTGCTGGGCAGCACAGGTCAGCCACAGCACCACAGCACCAAAGCACTGGGGTTTCTCTGCACTGCTCAGATTGATGACACATCTGGCATGTGGGTTTGGCGAGCAGGAGAGAAGGCCTATGCCCACTTTCTGAGCTTGCCTTTTCCTCTGGCAGCCCATAGGTTTTGTCAGGCCATGGGCTACATCTGGCAGTCTTGGCCTGTGGACCACCAGAAGTCAGATTATGGTGGGAGGAGCCGGGGGTGCCAGGAAGGAGAACCTTTGCATGAAAAAAATTCAACACAGATTTGCCATCACAGGACTTCTCTCTTGCTGGATTTCCCCTGCCTCTGCTCCTCCATTCTTCCTTTCAAGGGGATATATGTGTCACCTCTGTGGTTTCTGAGGTTTGTGACATCTTTTTTGGAGGTCTGCCATAGAGTGAATGCTCACGTGTATCAGTGGTCTGCTGGCTGTGCTGTGATTTCCTTACTCCTGTGTTGGTGAGAAGCCAGCTGACTAAAAGTGGAAAGTTCCTGATTTGATGCCCAGCCTAATTTCTTCCCATGGCCTTCCAAGCCTGCTGCTAGCAGTAAGCTTCTCTGTGCTGGTGCTGTCTGGCTGGGCTACCTCAAGGGAAAGGCACTCTCCAAGCCTAACTGAATTCACTCCAAATCTCCACTTGGTATTTTTATAGTCATTTACACCTTTCTGAGGTTGGGCCTTTGAACCAGAATTTTCTTTAAAACGAGATGAGAAGGGAAAGCAGGAAAAAGCCAAATTATTTATGTTTTCCAATGCAACAAGCCAGGTTGTGAAGACTAACTCAAGATTCCTGCTGGCCAACTGCATGGATGCTGTTGTATATGTGGTGGGATCCTTGCTGAGTGATCAGCTTGTGCAGGTCCGGCTGTGGGTGCCCAGTGTGGGCAAGTCTGCAGGTAGTCACAGGCAAGTCCAGAGTGGGAGCATGTGCAATCACATAGAGAATTTGTTCTGTAGTTCTTGACCAAAACCCTAACCTGACCTTATAGCTACAGGCAAGATGAAAATGACTTTGCAGCTGCTATTTATCTACTCACATGCGTCACTCGTAATGCGGAGATAGAGAGCCGTGCATTTCCCGCGGGTGCCCGACGGGAGCCCTGCCAGCGCGGCAGGGTGAAGCTGCTGCCACCAGGATACACTGTTGGACAGCCTATGGACCCCGCTCCCGGCACGGCAGGCGCCCTTCAGCTCTCGTTTGTCTTAGCTTGGCCATCCCGCGCTCTCAGCCTCAGCCTCAGCCTCCCTCTATCCGCCACCCTCTGCCAAGCTCACTGTCCTTGGCACTCCTTGCTCTGGCACTGGTTTCTCTAGAACTGTTCCTGGCTGTTCATTTTCCTCAGGCAATTTTATCACACAAGGTTACTGTGTTGCAGTATCTTGCGTTCTGTTCTGTCTCTCCTCCCCAGAGGCAGATAGCCAACACACCACTTTGCTGGGAGCGTGTCAAGGACCTACATGGAACTGCAGGACTTGTCATGCTTGGTACCAAGAGACATAAGCCAGACGCAACCTGCCCTGAAGTTTGGAAGCACTCAGAGTAGAGATTTGGGTTTGGACCTGTTTAGGAGATTAAGCATTCTGGGTTCAGACCACTCCAGTTCCGTGTGCTAAAAAGTGTCCTGTAATTCTATTCCTTGTAAGAGTGAAGTGTAAGGTTCACTGCTTTTGAAGTTAGTGCCTTGATGGTTTGTGCAATAAGACAGACATGTCATTACTTGCTTGAAATAAAAAAAGGAAAAGTTTTCAGCTTGCTCTTTCAAATGGAAAGAGGCATTCCTTAGGAGCCTGAACAGGTGGGCACATGAGTGATGTGGGTTCCTGCAGGTTTCCTTCTCAGAAAGGCAAGCTAAATTACTTGTGTGTAAAAATGGCCTCCTCAGGGCTGATTGCTGAGACGAGACAGAGAGGCAATGTCCATCGCTGCCTGTGAGAAGTTCCTCTTGGCACCCCACCTCAGGGAGAGCAGCTTGGCTGTTCTGGCTCTCACATAGGCAACCTTGTTGATGGGGGAGTAGAGGAGACACCGTGAGCCTTATCTGGGGACTCTTCACTCATAGTGGCAAAAATGGATTTTACTTCTTGCAAAGAGGGCTTCCTTTGGTCCAAATTCAAATGGACAAATGGAAAAAAATGACTCTTGATTGATTCTCTGTGGTTAAACCCATGGTTCACACTTTCCCTGGGCCTGCTTGGGTATTGGTTGCCCTGGCCTCGACTTCTCTAGACTTTTGGAATCACTTAGTGTTGTGATGGAGAACTGGATGCTGCCACAGGCAGCACGGAGACACTTTGCAGGGCCTCATTCTGAATGTAAAACTGCTTAATCTGTGGGAACTTTTGGGATGATAACCAACTTGATGTCCAGATGGAGATCTGTCACAAGTGGTGTCCCTCAGGGAGCCATACTGGGACCAGTGCTGTTTAATATTTTCATTGATGATATAGATAGCAAGATCCAGTGCACCCTCAGCAAGTTTGCAGATGACACCAAACTGAGTGGTGCAGTTGTCACGCCAGAAGGATGTGATGTCTAGAGGGACTTGGACAAGCTGGAGAAGTGGGCCTGTGTCAACCTCATGAGGTTCAAGAAGGCCAAGTGCAAGGTCCTACACCTGGATCGGGGCAATCTGTGGTTTCAATACAGGCTGGGGGATGATGTGATTGAGAGCAGCCCTGTGGAGAAGGACTTGGGAGTGCTGACTGATGAGAGTGCTGACTGATGAGAAGCTCGACATGAACTGGCAATGTGTGCTTGCAGCCCAGAAGGCCTATGGTATCCTGGGCTTCATCAAAAGAAATGTGGACAGCAGGTCAAGGGAGGTGATTCTCCCCGTCTACTCTGCTCTTGTGAGATCTCACCTGGAGTATTGTGTCCAGTTCTGAAATCCCCAACATAGGAAGGATATGGAACTGTTGGAATGGGTCCAGAGGAGGGCCACAAAGATGATCAGAGGACTGGAGCATCTCTGCTATGAGGACAGACTGAGAGAGTTGGGGTTGTTCAGCCTGGAGAAGAGAAGGCTTAAAGCAGCCTTACAGTACCTGAAGGGGGTCTACAAGAAAGCTGGGGAGGGACTTTTGACAAGCGCAAGTAGTGATAGGACAAGGGGGAATGGTTTAGCTTAGACATTAGGAAGAAATTCTTCACGCTGAGGGTGGTGAGGCACTGGCACAGGTTGCCCAGGGAAGCTGCGGATGCCCCCTCCCTGGAAGTTTTCAAGGCCAAGTTGGATGGGGCCTTGAGCAGCCTGGTCTGGTGGGAGGTGTCCCTGCCCATGGCAGGCGGGTTGGAGCTGGATGGGCTTTAAAGTCCTTTCCAACCCAAACCATTCTATGATTCATCTTATGATTTTGAAGGGAAGATCCTCTGTTTTAAGATCCTCTGTTTTAAGATCCTCCATGGCATTGAGGTATATTCTGATTCACAGTGTTTCCTGAAGATCAGGACAGGTTTGTCTTTTATGTCTTTCACAGCTAACATACAGATTTAGAGGAAATACAGTTCTATATCTCAGCTCATGTCATTTGGCATAGCTGACTTGAATTCAAAGAGTTTAGTCCAGCTGAGGATCTGGTCCATCCTGTACACACAGGGCTTTGTTTTATGTAGTGATATTTCTGTATACATCTTTGCTAAGTGCTAATAGTGCACCAGAAAGCTCATGCTTGTGCTTTGGCGAGAACTAGCATGCCAAAGAACTCCATGTGTTATTGTTAGATCGACAAACAGAGCTTTAAACACCTCTGTGATGGGGAAGGATTTTTAGGTGGCCGTTTCTGTTCAGGAGTTGAAATGCCTGCAAGAGTTACTATGTGAGTCTTTAGCTGGTCAGCTCATGAGTGCTTTTACATTTGAAGTGTTTAAAAAAGGGGATGGTGATTTTAGAAGTGAAGAGTAAAAATGGTCTGGCAGTCAAATGAGGATGAATGTAGTACAGGCAGTGTTCCCTTGTAATATGTCAGGAAGCGGGAGGCAGCAGTCTGTGTTAAGGTGGGAGGCAGCAGTCTGCGTTCTTACGGTTAGAAGCCAGTGCCTGTGCTTCAGCCAGGACTAACTGGGCTGATTATGATTGATTGGAATTCCAGAGAAGTCTCAAACTCAGCATGTCTTTTCAAAGGGGTAGATAAGTATGCTTTGATGATAATAATGATTCATTAAAATTTTATATTCTTTATGATGTCCCCTGTGATGGTAGAAGCATCTCTGTAATCCAGAGTATGTTGGAATATTCCTGGAACATGTCTTTCTCATTTAGAAGACTGCTTCAGCTCACCAGAAATGAAACTTTCCTGCAGAGCCCCAGATGTCATGTGTATGTGGCAACCTGGGAACTGGTGGAAAGAAAAGGAAGGTGCTGAAACTCATAAGAGAAAACTCCTTGCTCCCCTGCATCCCATAGTGCTTCCTAAAGTGGTTAAGCAGTTTGGCAGGGCCTCCCGGTTCTCACAGAAACACTGAAGGGTCTTTATGTCACCAAGCTTTAGGCCATGTGTTCAAAAGGTAGTTTCTTCCTATAATTGAAAAAGGAAGAGATGCTCTGACATGAGAATGAGGGTTTGACATTTCACTGCTATGTCATACCCAGAGACCTAATAGGATCTGTGGCAAGAGTGGATGTGCCTGCATTTTTGATGGCTGTCTTCTTGTGCTTGAGGGAGACAGCAAAGTCCTGATCTAACATAGAGGCTGCAACAGCAAAAGGTTGGCTTAGTTTAGATGAAAACTAAGATATGTTATGAGATATTAAAGATCTTTAATCAGAAAAAAAAATTTGTATAGAAAAGATAACAGTTAGCTACAAATATATGTATATACAGAACAGAATCAACACTAATCACAACTAAAACCTTAAAGTCTTAAAAATAGATTGAGTCCTGTACCGGTTGTGCCCTGCAGGGGGAGGCACGGCCAACCCCGCCCCCCATGACCGGGGAAGGGCAGGAAAGGGAGATGGAAACTTAGTGTGAGTTTTGCAGTTGTGGAAGATTCAGATGACCAGTGATCTTTTCTTCAGAGACTGCAAAACGCACACACGCAGTGACTGCCGCTGCTGCTGCCGCCGCGGCCATCCAAGAGGAAGACGGATGTCCAGGCACTACCTCTGTCCCGGTTTCCCCGGAAACGTCCTCCCCCCATCCCCCTCAGGTCCTGCTGAAATTCCCTTTGTTGGCAAAAGGAAGAAAAATTCCTTGGGAAAAAATCCCAAACCACAACATTATCCACCCCGAATTTTTCTTCCATGCCAACACCCCATAATCGGAATTAAACTTATATCTATATACATACATATTTTCAACTATATACATATACAGGTAGGTAAATAGAATATGGACAATTCATCCAAAAATAAGGTCCCCTTCAGGTATACATTGTGTTTTTCCATCTTCCTACATCACCCACCAAGTGCAACCAGATCCATGAGCAAAGACAGTCCCACGAATGGGCTTGCCTTTGCTCGAGATAGGTTTAACCCAGACGGTTTTCCCTAACATACCTCTCAGGTGGATCACAGGGACTTTATCTCCATCTACAGTATGAAGGAATTCTGACTGGGCAGGGCCGGCTCGATTGACTGAGCCTCTAGTGTTGACCAACCATGTGGCTTTTGCGAAATGTTGGTCCCAATGTTTGAAAGTCCCCCCACCCAATGCCTTAATATTGGTTTTCAACAATCCATTACACCATTCAACCTTCCCGGCAGCTGGTATGTGGTAGGGGATATGGTACACCCACTCAATGCCATGGTCTTTTGCCCAGGTGGTAACTAAACTGTTCTTGAAATGAGTTCCATTATCTGACTCAATCCGTTCTGGAGTGCCATGTCGCCACAAGACTTGCTTTTCCAGACCTAGGATGGTGTTCTGAGCAGTGGCGTGAGGCACCGAATATGTCTCCAGCCATCCGGTAGTTGCTTCCACCATGGTGAGCACACAGCGCTTATCTTGGCGGATCTGCGGCAGGGTGATATAATCAACCTACCAACCTTCTCCATATTTGTACTTATCCCAGCGTCCACCATACCATAGGGGTTTCACCCTCTTAGCCTGTTTAATGGCAGCACGTCTCACAATCATGGATAACCTGGGAGATAATGTCCATGGTTAAATCCATCCCTTGGTCTCATGCCCATCTATAGATGGCATCTCTGCCCTGATGACCTGAGGCATCATGGGCCCATCGAGCCAGGAACAACTCTCCTTTATGCTGCCAATCTAGATCTATCTGTGACACCTTGACTTGTGCAGCTCGGTCTGCCTGTTCGTTGTTGCGATGTTCCTCGTTGGCTCGATCCTTGGGCACGTGTGCATCCACATGGCGGACTCTCATGATCAGCTTCTCCGCACGGGTGGCGATATCTTGCCATATATCTGCAGCCCAGATGGATTTCCCTCTGCATTCCCAGTTGGCTTTCTTCCATCAATCTAACCATCCCCACAATGCATTGGCCACCATCCATGAATCAGTGTAGAGGTAAAGCCTTGGCCACTTCTCTCGTTCAGCAATGTCCAGAGCCAATTGGACAGCTTTGAGTTCTGCAAATTGACTTGATCCACCTTTTCCCTCAATAGCTTCTGCAGCTTCTCGTGTGGGGCTCTACACGGCTGCTTTCCATCTTCGATTTGCTCCCACGATGAGACAGGAACCATCAGTGAAAAGGGCATAGCGTATTTCTTCTTTTGGCAAGTGATTGTATGGTGGAGCTTCCTCTGCACGTGTTACCTGTTCTTCTTCCTCTTCAAATGCTAAACCAAAGTTCTCACCTTCAGGCCAGTTTGTGATGATTTCCAGGATCCCAGGGTGATTTGGTTTTCCAATATGGGCGCGTTGTATGATCAGAGCAGCCCATTTGCTCCAGGTAACATCAGTAGCATGATGTGTGGGGGCAGCCCGTCCACTGAACATCCACCTTAGCACTGGTAATCGGGGTGCCAGGAGGAGCTGAGTTTCTGTTCCAATTACCTCTGAGGCAGCTTGAATCCCTTCATAAGCAGCTAAGATCTCTTTCTCTGTTGGGGTGTATTTGGCTTCAGATCCCCTGTAGCCTCGACTCCAGAATCCAAGTGGTCGGCCTCGAGTCTCGCCAGGCATTTTCTGCCAAAGGCTCCATGAAAGACCATTATTCCCAGCTGCAGAGTAGAGCACGTTCTTCACGTCTGGTCCTGTCCTGACTGGTCCAAGGGCTACAGCATGAGCAATCTCCTGCTTAATCTGCTCAAAGGCTTGCTGTTGTTCAGGGCCCCAGTGGAAATTATTCTTCTTACGGGTTGCCAAGTAGAGAGGGTTTACGATCTGACTGCGTCCCGGGATATGCATCCTCCAGAAACCTATGGCACCCAAGAATGCTTGTGTTTCCTTCTTGCTAGTTGGTGGGGACATTTCTGTGATCTTGTCGATAACTTCTGTTGGAATCTGGCAACATCCGTCTTGTCATTTCACCCCCAGGAACTGGATTTCTCAGGCAGGCCCCTTAACTTTACTCTGTTTGATAGCAAAACCACCTTCCAAGAGAATCTGGATGATTTTCTTTCCTTTCTCAAAAACCTCTTCTGCTGTATCCCCACACACGATGATATCATCGATGTACTGCAGATGTTCTGGAGCCTCACCCTTCTCTAGTGCTTCTGGAATTAGTCCATGACAGATGGTGGGACTATGTTTCCACCCCTGGGGCAATCGGTTCCAGGTGTATTGCACGCCCCTCCAGGTGAAAGTGAACTGCGGCCTGCACTCTGCAGCTAGGGGAATGGAGAAGAATGCATTAGCAATGTCAATAGTGGCATAGCGCTTCGCTGCCTTGGATTCCAGTTCATACTGGAGTTCCAACATGTCTGGCACAGCGGCACTCAGTGGTGGGAGAACCTCATTCAAGCCACGATAATCCACAGTCAATCTCCTTTCTCCATCAGACTTACACACAGGCCAAATGGGGCTCTTGAAGGGTGAGTGAGTCTTACTGATCACCCCTTGGCTCTCCAGTTCTCGCATCATCTTATGGATGGGAATCACAGAGTCACAGTTCATTCGGTATTGTCAACGATGCACTGTTGTGGTGGCAATTGGCCAGCTTCCAGCACGGTCAGCTCTTGAGATCCCCCAGTCACCCCAGAAATAGCAATACTTTCTGGGCCCACATGTCCTTGATGGCATTAACGTACATTTAGCGCCAGTGTCAACTAAAGCCTCGTATTTTTGTGGGTCTGATGTGCCAGGCCACCGGATCCACACAGTCCAATAGACACGGTTGTCCCGTGCCTCTACCCGGTCAGAGGCAGGGCCCTTCTAATATCCGTTACAGCGACAGCAACTCTTTCCTTATGGATACATTTTGGAGGTTCCCTCTAGTGGGTCAGATCCTTGGGAAACTGGCACTGCACTTACTTTTGCCGATTTTGTTTTCTCGTTCTCTTTCAATTCTTGTACTCGGGCTGGTAGGGCATAGGTAGGTTTCCTGTCTCACCGTCTCATATCTTCTCCATGGTTGACCAGGAAATACCATACATCGGTCCGTCAAGTCTGTCCTCTTCCCCTAGCCGGGAGGCGTCCAGCTCTGGACCCAGAGGCGTTGATTCACACTGGTGTCACTTGAAGATTTTGAAGAGTTTCCATGATCTCCTTTTGCTGCTTGTCCATCTTCTCATCTATCCTCTTATCCATCCTCTCAAGTGCTGTTTCTACCGCAGCGATACGTTCCTGCATCGGGCCATGGACCATTTTTGCATATGTCCTGAGTTTACCTGCTGTGACACCCACCAAATCTTGGTCTGCCTCCAAATACATGGACGCCACATAATGGGAGAATGCACCTGGTGCACCACAGGAAAGCTTCCACCACATTTCTGGTGTGCATCTAACCTTGTCTGGGTCGGTGAGGGGTTGCCCATCTCTTCCATAAAGTATTTCTAGCAGTGCCATTTCCCTCAGGCGTAAAATCGCATCTTCCACAGTCTTCCAAGGTGTCTTAAGATGATGTGCCTGCAGGATATCTTTGTGAGGAAACTTCTCTCTCACACTGCCTAGAACTCGTGCCCAGAATGAAAGGGGTCTTGATTCCCTCACAAATGCCTGTTCAATACCTGTATCTCGAGCCAGAGCCTTTAAATACTTGGCTTCAGAACCATCGAGTTGCAAACTGTCACCCATAAGATCCCACACTCGGATCATCCAAGTCAGGATAGGTTCATATGCCTGTCAAGTAATGTCCTTTTGCAAGTTGAGAAGGTTGTCATATGAGAGTGATTCAGTAACGATCTCTGGTTCTGGATCTGCAGTATGTGAAGGACCCGCTTCCACTTCCCCATCATCATCAACTGGACGAAGCAATTTGGTCTTATATTTCCTTTTCTGGATAGGGGCAACTTTCATGGGCTCAGACTGTTCCTCTGGTTTAGCCACATCTTGAACTACCATAACATCAGGTGTCTTACTCTCTCTCTCCTTTTTTTTCTTTCCTTGCTTCTGGTTGCATTCCTGACCACCCCTATTCCTGGCTTCATACATAAGATAGACCATAATTAAACCAACTTGCAGACAATTCACCAAAGGTAGGATATTCCTGGAATCTAGCAAGAGGTTAAGTTTCTCAAAAGCTGTCCTAGCGAACCTAAAAGGTGACTGAATAAAAGGTTGAAATGAAACACTCTCCTGTGTCCCTCCCTGAGGGTAGGTAACATTATCACTAGGTCCCCAGAGGTAACAGCTTGGGCTGGTGCAGGAGTACAACCTTAAGAACACATTCCAAATGAAACCCATAGACACTGAATCCATAACACTATAGATCCAAAATAAGAACTCGATAACAATCACAGCTATCTGAGTTCTACTGGCTGCTGCACTCAGATGAATTAAGCCTGCCAGACCTTTCAGCATAGTTCTGTACCAACAAAAAGCAAATATGTAGTACAGTATGGTCCACATGGACTCTAAACTCACAACAAACATCATAATGCCAGAACTGTTATCTTTTTTTCCTCTCAGCCCCACGTTGGGCGCCCATTAACTGTCTTAGTTTAGATGAAAACTAAGATATGTTATCAGATATTGAAGATCTTTAATCAGGGAAAAAAAAATTGTATAGAAAAGATAACAGTTCTTAGCTACAAATATATGTGTATACAGAACAGAATCAACACTAATCACAACTAAAACCTAAAAGTCTTAAAAATAGATTGAGTCCTGTACCCAAAATCATGCGATGCAGGTCTCTTTAAGAGATGGCGATCAGTCGCTGCCCTGCAGGGGGAGGCACGACCGGGGAAGGGGAGGAATGGGAGACAGAAACTTAGTGTGAGTTCTGCAGGAGCTGTGGAAGATTCAGATAACCAGTGATCTTTTCTTCAGAGATTGCAAAATGTACACACGCAGTGACTGCCGCCGCCGCTGCCACCGCTGTTGTCCAAGAGTAAGACGGATGTCCGGGCACAACCTCTGTCCTGGTTTCCCCGGAAACGTCCTCCCCCCACCCCCCTCGCATCTGCTGAAATTCCCTTTGTTGGCAAAAGGAAGAAAAATTCCTTGGGAAAAATCCCAAACCACAACAAGATAAACCTGAGAATTTCTTTTGCATCATCAATTTTGCATCATGTAGCTCTGATTTTTCTGACTCAGTATTAGGAGTCCTAGAGTTGCCTTTAATATTTCAGGATTTGATGACTTGAACTGCGCCAGTTTTGAATCCTTTTCTAGAAAGTGTCTTTTTTTTTCCCCACTGGCTCTTTGGTTGGCTAGAAACTAGGGTCTTGGTAACAACTGCCTTGCAAGATGACTCCCACAGTGTGGCATTGGCGTCGCTCTGTAACACAGGGTCCCAGCAGAACAGTCCTTGCAGTAAGATATGATTTAAATTATTCAGGGTTTTGTCATGTGATCAGAACTGATTGAGTTCCTGTGGCTTAACAAGTTGCCATCTGTTATCATCCCCATTATGAATTATACGTTAGCTTAAATCAAAGCTTAAACCAAAGCTTAAACCAAAGGAGTTCAAGTAAAGTCCTCACCCCAATGATAACATGAAACTGTATATAGGGCTGTACTTGATCCAAAACACTGCAGCCTCATGAGAGAGCATGCTGGTCCAGTACAAGCTCTCTATGCTGTTTCAAACCATCCTGGCAGATTCCCTTGGTAGTGGCAGGCTTTATGCTGGGCTAAGTGTCACCTGCCCTCCTGGTGTAGGCTCATAAACCTGTTGAAAACTCCTTCACCTGTGTCCTGGCTGAACAGAGAGAAATGAGACCATAGTCCCACAGCAGAGGGTGTGGTCAGGAGTCCAAGGCTGAAGAAGGCACAGTGACCGTGTGCTGAATGGCTGGCTAACTCAATGTGAAGCTTTGGGAAGTTGTCGGCTCTGGAAGTGCTGTGAACCCCACTGTAAAACCTGGCAGTATACATGTATGTGGTGGCGTAAAAGTGGCCATTTGCAGTAAGACACTTCAAACCCAGCTCAGACATTCATCTGAGTCCTATGGCCTGGAAGCACTGCAGCCAGAAAGCAGGCTCTGCCAGAATGTTCCCGTTTCTCAAGATGATCTACAGTACATCAGTCAGTGCACTTTCCCAGTAAAGCAGAGGTGCCTCGAGCTGCTCCAGCTCTTTGCATGGGCTGCTTTCCTCTTAGGCCAAAGCATTGTTGCTGCTTCTTACCTCAGGAAGCCCCTGCTGGCCAAGCTGTAAAGACTCTCCATTTTGATTGTGTAGCTTATGTTGGATCTGCAGTGGTGAAAGCAATTAGGGACTGCTGTCCTTCCGAGTGTGCAATTCCCTGATGTCCCATCATCTCTCAGGTCAAATTTACAGGCCAGACTTTCCCTGCCTGTGACAAACCAACAGAAGGCAGCCAGCTTGGCAGCCCAAGGTGGTTGGCGCAGGCTTGGCTCTTACAGCATTTCTGGGGCCATCTGAATTTATACGTGTTTGCTGATCAGCAGATTGGGTCAGTGACCTTGTTCTGATGAAAAGGCAGGCCATTTATTACCATCCATTTGAGATCAGAGCCTATAAAATTAACATTTATCTCTGTGGGAACAGGCAGCAGAAATTACTGTAGCTAAATCAAGACTTACTTGGTGAGTGTGTGTAGTAGGGAACGCAGAAAATTCATGGCATCTACAGAAGCCAAATGCTTTGACATAGATTGCGTGGCTGTCCTGAGGAGGACCACTGGGATTTGTGAGCCAAACAGGATGAGTAGGCAGGGAATGAATGTCTCCTGGCATCAGCAGTGGTTGCAATGACAATTCCTGATTGGATTTTGGGTCATAAATCTGTTTGCGGCTGCAAGGACACTTCCAGTGGCTCCAGCTTTATCGTAGTCTTCAGAGCTATTTTTTTTACAGCTGGAGGGTGCTTGTTCCATCAGTTGGCAAAAAGGCCAACTCTATGGCTCCCAGTTTCTGCCCTTGGATATCTGGTGCAAAATACTTTGACTTGAGAGGGTGTTACTCACACAATGCCCCTGCTAGGAATAGAAATATGTCCCTGCTCTTTAAAGCAGGGCCAGATTGTCTTCAGCTTCATGTGCAAAGCCCTTCCCCAAAATTATACATGGCTCTGGTCATACAGATTTTCAATCAACGTGACTGACGAAAGTTTTTGATGTATCTGTTTTACTGAGGGCTCATCCTGTGCATTAATTTTAATGAAAGTTTTAGGTGCGATGTTTTGCAAACATTACTGAGTACCTTGTGTGTGAAGCATGGCAGAAACCAAGAAGTCTGGTAATTTTGGTCGGGTGAAAACAATGAAAGTGATGGAATGTTAGAGGACGAAAAGAAGTTTTTATATCTGAGGAAAACATCTGAAATCAAAATTCTTTAGGAAGAAGGAACTTGAAAGCTTTAATTTGAAAGATAGCAAAGTGAGCCATGTATAGTTTGGGCTTGCATACTTGTGTGTGTGTAATTGACTAACAGCAAGGTAACTGAAGTCAGATTACTGAGCCAGACTGTAAAGTGAGGTAAGCTCAGTGGAAATCTATAGAAGTAGTTTATAGAGATATATAGAGTATAGAGATATAGAGGAAGTTTATCCCTGCTGAAGATAAAGTTAGAATCATAGAATCATAGAATCATAAGGTTGGAAGAGACAGTGAGATATGAGGGATTAATGGTGAAGAAATAGAACTGTTTGCAAAGAAATGTAAGATAAAGAGCAAGTTATCTAGCAAAAGAATGTTCAACTTGCTTCTTGCAGCAGTGTGTGATCACGTATAAGTAACCAATCACAAGTGTAAATTAGGCACGTGGACAGCTGTATGTATCCAATCATGGAAAAACATCCAGCACGTGATAGAACTCTGAATAATATAAAAATGCAGCCTTCTGACAATAAAGGATCTTCGATTCTGCATCGGAGTCCGTGTGTCAATCTCCTCAAATGGTGACCCCGACGTGATACAAAGAAGTCCGACGTGATCCTAAGAATAATCATAGAATCATAGAATCATAGAATCACTAGCTTGGAAGAGAACTCTGAGATCACCGAGTCCAACTGTGCCTGTCTCCTTACTAAACCATGTCCCTAAGAAACTCATCCATCCGTTTTTTAAACACCTCCAGGGATGGGGACTCCACCACCTCCCTGGGCAGCCTGTTCCAAACCTTGACCACTCTTTCAGTAAAGAAAATCTTCCTAATGTCCAGTCTAAACCTCCCCTGGCACAACTTGCGGCCATTTCTTCTCATCCTATCACTTGTCACTTGTGAGAAGAGACCAGCACTCACCCCATCACAACTTCCTTTCAGGTAGTTGTAAACAGTGATGAGGTCTCCTCTCAGCCTCCTCTTCTCCAAGCTAAACAACCCCAACTCCCTCAGCCGCTCCTCATAGGGCTTATTCTCCAGCCCCTTCACCAGCCTTGTTGCCCTTCTCTGCACATGCTCCAGCACCTCAACGTTCTTCCTGTAGTGAGGGGCCCAAAACTGAACACAGTACTCAAGGTGCGGCCTCACCAGTGCCGAGTACAAGGGCACAATCACCTCCCTGGTCCTGCTGGCCATGCTGTGTCTGATACAGGCCAAGGTGCCATTGGCCCTCTTGGCCACCTGGACACACTGCTGGCTCATGTTCAGCCGGCTGTCAACCAACACCCCCAGGTCCTTCTCTGCCAGGCAGCTCTCCAGCCACTCTTCCCCAAGCCTGTAACGCTGCATGGGGTTGTTGTGACCCAAATGGAGGACTCTGCACTTGGCCTTGTTGTACCTCATCCCGTTGGTCTCAGCCCATAGATCCAGCCTGTCCAGATCCCTCTGCAGAGCCTCCCTTCCTTCAAGCAGATCCACACTTCCACCCAGCTTGGTGTCATCCGCAAACTTTCTAAGGGTGCACTCTTTGCCTTCATTGAGATCATTGATAAAGATGTTAAACAAGACTGGACCCAGCACTGAACCCTGGGGAACACCACTCGTGACAGGTTTCCAACTGGATTTACTTCCATTTACCACAACCCTTTGGGCCCGGCCAGCCAGCCAGTTTTTAACCCAGCAGAGGCTGTGCCTGTCCATGCTGATGGCAGCCAGTTTCTCCAGCAGGGTACTGTGAGAAGCAGTGTCAAAGGCTTTACTGAAGTCCAGGTACACCACATCCACAGCCTTTCCCTCATCCATTAAATGGGTAACCTTGTCATAGAAGGAGATCAAATTGGTCTGGCAGGACCTGCCTTTGGTGAACCCATGTTGACTGGGCCTGATCACCTGGTTGTCCCGCGCGTGCTGTATGATAGCACTCAAGATGATCTGCTCCATGACCTTCCCTCGATACAGAGGTCAGACTGACAAGCCTGTAGTTCCCTGGATCTTCCCTCCGACCCTTCTTGTAAATGGGCGTAACGTTTGCCAGTCTCCAGTCAAGCGGCACTTCCCCAGTCAGCCAAGACTGCTGGTAGATGAGGGAAAGGGGTTTGGCGAGAACCTCTGCCAGTTCCCTTAAAACCCTCGGATGGATCCCGTCTGGCCCTATGGATTTGTGTATATCTAGCTGGCCGAGCAGGTCACTAACCAAATCCTCCCGAACAGCTGGAGCTTCATTCACACTATCTTTCAGCTGAGGGGGCTGAGTATCCCTAGGACATTCCTTCTTGGAGTTAAAGACTGAGGCAAAGAAGGCGTTGGGTATGTCTGCCTTGTCCTCATCCCTCATCATTACTGCCCCATCTGCACCCAGCAAGGGAGGGAGAATCTCCTTTGTCGTCCTGTTGCTGCTGATATATTTAAAGAAGTTCTTTTTATTGTCTTTGACCGAAGTGGCCAGTTGAAGTTCTAGTTGGGCTTTAGCCCTTCTGATTTTTTTCCCTACATGATCTCACCTCACCCTTTTAGTCCTCCTGGGATGCCTGTCCCCTCTTCCAAAGCTCATAGACTTTCTTCTTTTTTCTGAGATCACTACTAAGCTCCCTACTCAGCCAACCTGCTTTTCTTCCCCGACGACTCGTTTTAGAGCACATGGGGATGGCTTGCTCTTGTGCTACCAGGATTTCCTTCTTGTGGAGCGTCCAGCTCTCTTGCACCCCTTTGTCCTTAAGAGCCACCTCATAGTGGACTTTATCAAGCAGCCTTCTGAAGAGTTCAAAGTCTGCCCTTCGGAAGTCCAGGATAGCAGTTTTGCTGACCCCTCTCCTTACTGCCCCAAAAAGTAAGAACTGTACCATCTCGTGATCACTGTGTCCCAGGCATCCTCCAACCGTCACCTCTCCCACAAGGCCCGCTCTGTTCACAAACAGCAGGTCCAGCTGGGCATCCTCTCTAGTTGGTTCACTTACCAGTTGTGTTAAGAAGTTATCATCCACACACTCTATGAACCTTCTAGACTGCTTCTTTTCTGCTTCGTTGTGCTTCCAGCAGACATCCGGAAGGTTGAACCCCTCCATGAGAATGACGGGACACGATTGCGAGACTTCTCCTAGGTGTTTATAGAAGAGTTGTCTCTTCATCCTGGTTGGGTGGCCGATAGCATATTCCCACCACAATATCTGGGTTACCACTCACACCACTGAGTTTAACCCATAAACACTCTACCTTATCATCGCTAATACTGAGTTCTATACAGTCAAAACACTCTTTGACGTATAGAGCAACCCCACCACCTCTCTTTCCTAGTCTGTCCCGCCTAAATAGCTTGTAGCCACCCATGGTAGCACTGTAGTCGTGCGAGTCATCCCACCATGTTTCTGTGATGGCAATTATATCATAATCGCCCTGCCTAACCACAGCTTCCAGCTCATCCTTTTTGTTCTCCATGCTGCGTGCATTACTGTAAATGCACTTCAGATGAGCTGTTGTCACCCCCTGTTTTACTGTCCATCTAGTTGGAGATCCTAGGCTACCGTGCCTCTCAGGTCCTGGGGTGTTGTCCTCATATTTAATTCTATTAGCTTGGCTGCTGTTCCCCTCCCCCTTCCAATCTAGTTTAAAGCCCTCTTAATTAGCCCTACAAGCTTTGAGAGAGCCCTTCTGCCCTTGGGGGTCAGGTGCACCCCATCACCTGCCAGCAGGCCTGGCATGCATGCCAACCCATTGTCAAAGAACCCATAGTTTTGTTCTTTGCACCATGTTCTCAGCCATTTATTTAATTCGTGGCTCATTCTCTCATCATTCCCTATAACAGAGGAGAAGACCACCTGTGCTCCTGAATCCTTAACCATTTGTCCTAGAGCTTTAAAGTCCTTTTTAATAGCCTTTAGAGTTTTGGTAGATCTTTCACTGTTTCCTAATTGGAAAACTACTAGGGGACAGTAATCTGTGGGTCTGACCAGCTTAGGAAGTTTCTTGGTCACATCCCTGACCAAGGCCCCAGGTAGACAGCAGACCTCCCTCTGCGATGGGTCAGGTCCACATATCAGTCTCTCTGTGCCCTTAAGGGTACCAATAACTACAACCCTCCTCTTCTTTTTAACAGAAGCCATTTTGATTGACGGCTTCTCTTTTTTTGGCCTGGGGAACAACACTACTTATAGTGAGATTATTCCTGGGTTACACCAGATTTTGGCTGTCTTTTGATTTGATAGCATATCAGGGTGAAGAGGAATGACTGGTCACTCCCTAGTCCATTTCAGGAGGGAACTGGGTGGTCAAAAGGTTACTTTTTTAAAAAAATACTTAGTTTTATGCCTTAATTTGTTCCTCTCTTTCTGATTTAATCCCATAAAAATAGCTCTGGCATTGTTAAAGACTGTTCTTTTAGGTAGTAGCATACAGCAGAAGAGGCAGCATGCCTTAAGCAAGGAGTAAGCAGCTGGGTTTCAAACACTCACTGAGCTTGGTCCTTCAGGCAACTCTTTGAGTGTTTCACACCAACAGAAAAGGAGAGAAGAAAGGATAAAGTGGGAGTGTTTATATTGAAATCTTTATTTGGTTCCAAAAGCCTAGAGCAAAGCAAAAAACACAGAGTGCCTGATACAAGCTGAGACAGGGAATGGTATTTCCATTTTATTCCAGATGAGAAGTAGGTCTTGTTATAAAGGGTTTGGGTGACAAGGCTAAATGTACTTTAAATTTAAACTCCAATCTATTTTTAATTATTCATGTGTAGATTCTTTTGTGGGATTAACAAGGAATTTGCCAGAAGCCAGCCCACAAAGGCTTGAGTGTAGCTTTCCAGCAGTCATACTGAAAAAACCACTGTCACGGGCAATCAGCATCCTTGGGGAGGTGGCCTGTTAGCAGGGTGTTTACTAATTGGGATCATTCTGCAGTGGATAATTGTGACACCCATGCTGATTGGACCCACAATATCTTCCCATCCTGCAAACGGTCTATGACAGTTTTGATGAATTTGAAGTTTGGAGTCTGAATAAATCTATAAAAGAAAAAAAAATGCTTCCACTGGAAAATATATGTAGAAGAGCAGAGCTCTGCCCTGGATCAGCCTCCAAGAATGAGCCACATGAGCACACAGAAAGGGAGGCCGCTTTTCTATTTTTAATTCTTGCCTTTAATTAAGAGACTGGGGGAGAACCAACCATGCCAAAGTGAAAATGGGAGAGTTGGTTTAGGTTGCACAGGGCAGGGATGTCCTAACCAAGGACTTTTGGGCTTACTGGGAAACCTCAGATTTATTGAAATATTGCTGTAATAAATTCATATGTAGGTCAAGCCTTCTTGCTGGCAGACAACAGAAAAAGTGATGCAGATAGATGTCCCCAGCAAAATAGGCAGCTCTTTGGGCTTAGGAGCAGTATTTGAGGGTTGGAAGCATCATTTTGCAGAGGAACTGCAGAGATTTTTTTTTTGTTCCTGGGATCTGGACCAAAATTTATTTTACATTTTTGCTACATTTGACTGCTACTTTGATATGTACTTTATGGCCAGGTCAAGGATGACAGAGCTGTAAGAGCATTCTTGTCCTGTCCCCTGCTCAAAGCTTATTTGTCTGTCTGGCCCAAGCATAAATTATCTAGCCAGGATAAGCACCATATAATGTATTTACACACATTTGACAGAAACATGATTGTCATGCTTTGTCCCGTGTACATCTGCACTGCACCAAGGTGATTTGGAGGTGCAGCAGGTTTAGTCTTTACAGTTAAGAGATAAGAGCTTCAGTTGTATTCTGAAAGCTCCATCCAAATGTGAGAAATAAAGAACAATTTGCTGCTTAAACCAAAGGATACAAGGAGAAAATGGCCTCACTGTTCCAGTCACAAAACACCCTGTTTAAGAAAGAATGAGGCGTGGCATTATCTCAAGGTTGCAGTGTTGTCTGCTTAGTGAAATATTATGTTACCATAACGTCCTTGCTTTTGCTTTTGCTTTGTCTTGCTTAAGATTAACAGGTGTTGTTATCCTGTTTGTGTAACTGCCGAAATCAGCAAGTTGGAGAAAAAGTGTATAAAAGACTGCTTAAGTTATCCAAACTTTTGAGAGCCTTGGTGAAGCTGCGACTTCCCGGCCGCCCAGCGCTGCATTTGCTTTCCTATCTTAAATAAACTTTTAACGAACCATTTGAGACTTTATTTGTCTTAATTCAACTATAACACAAATGCACAGCATTTGTGAGATTTCAGACTGAGGATGAAGTTGCAGGGCTGATCTCAGGCCATAGATCAGTGATATTCTGGGCTTCCATGCTCCTAAAAGGTCCTATGTGGACAATATTTTTTCTATACATATTTCAGGAAGACTCTAGCAAAATAAGTACTGGACATACATCAGGTGTAAGAATCACTGCTACAGTTTCCATATTCCCTGTTGGGACCTTTTCATTGGGAAGTAAAGAATTAAAGAAACATTACTCTGTAAGAAGCTTTGTCAAGTCAGGAAAGTTATTAGTGCTGTTAGGATAAACCCGTATTCATGTCCTGGAATCTTAGCGCTAGTAATGGCTAAAGCACAGGAGACAAGGGTTCAAAGGAGTCTCAAGACAACAGATTTCATATTCCTGTTCAGAACAAAGGTCAGTCATCATCCTGAGTCAGAAACTATTTCTGGAGACAGAACTCTCCTTCTGCTGTAGTCTTGCTCCATTCCAGAAGCAAATTAAGTTCTGGATGCAAATTGGCATGGAAAATTATGAGAACCCACGTAGTTCTGAGCTTTGGAAAACAGGAACTCTTTATATCATCTCTCATTGCTTCCAGATCTGCCCGTCCAGCCCAGTGAAAAGTATCTCATGAAAGGCCAGCTCTCTTGACGTTTTAATGGTAGTTCTTGTGGAATTAGCCATAGCAAGCTGAGTGGTAGTATATGATACAGTTGCAAATCCCTCCTCCCAGTGGTCTTATCAAAATGCAAACAGTTCTCTGAAGATCTAGATGGATACTGAAGAATGATCTCAATAAACTTATTACTCTGGGGCCTGTGATTACACTGCATGCATTCAGTACTAATTGATGGAGTTAGATTGTAGGAGAAAAAAGTGTCTTCTCTTTGAGGCAAAGCTAAAGGTGCTTCTCGGGAGATCAAAATCACAACATAAAGTAAAGGTGTTGGGGCACTGAATTGTGTAGCTTCATCTTTTATGCAGACGTGTTGTTCAATTCTGTACAGAATCACTAATGTTATGAGAACTCCACCTAGCACAGCGGAAGGCTGGATGAATGAATGTAAATGCACAGGACTTGCAGAAGGAGATCCATTGCCACAGAAGGGCAGGTAGTGCATATCAGATAGTAGCCATTTGAAATGCTATATTTAAGATTTCTCCAGGGAAATCCTCTAATTAAAAAAGAACTATATTCCCTAGAATAAAATTTTCAAGTAGTTCTAAGCACCTTTGTTAGTCTTGTGTTACTCTGTGGTAAAGTCAGAAGACTTAGCCAAACCATACAGAGAATGAAAAAGTCCTGACTGGAAGTGTCCAGGTACCTTTTGCAGTTGGCCTTTGTATGTAACAAGTGGGGTTAATTAGCTGTTTCTAAAAATAGATTAAAGATTTCCCCAGTAGTAAAAGCCAGAGTAGTTTAAGGGTCATGCAGCATTCCACTGAAGCCAGCAGGATCATACAGGAGTGGTGTGGTCCAGCTTTCTGGATCCTAGCAGAGGATTATGACTTAAATGGGATCAAGAACTCAGCCTTTTGAGTCGGAACACTGGTTACAATAATTTTTATGACTCTTACCGGGGCAACCCGTCTCCTTAAACCCAGCATCCTGCACATTAGCTTAACTCTGATAATCTTCTGGAGCTTTAGCAGATTCACGGGAAAGGGTGGACCTAGAAAGATTTCTGGAGGCTGTCAAATATGTATCCAGCATTTCAATTGCAATGAGCTCCAGTGCATCTTCTCTAAATCTGTTTCAAGTTGTTTTTTCAGGGTCAGTGGAACACAGTATAAATCCCGGCTCGCTCAAGTCCTTCAGGCAGAGAATTTGGGGAATACATATGGAAATACTTTTGCTTGATGTTCTCTGCTCCACACGCCTCCCAAACAGAACATACATTTGTGTTGCAGTATAAAAGAGAAAAACCTCTGAGCCTGGAGTAATGTATACAATTCAATAATATATGAAATTCAAAGCCACACATTAATCACATTCATGTTTAACTTTCAGATTTAAAACCCTGCAGGTTGACTGGCCTTTGTTCTGCTAAGTGGAAGGGGGCATTCCAGCCTCTCCGAGTAACAAGTGCAATTGGCTTTATAGGCCTCATTGTGTTCTTCCTCCTGGGCATGGTGAGAAGCTACTGCACAGGTTGGCCCCTTGTCAGGATGTTCAAAGGAATAAAAGTTTGGATAGCAGAGGTGTGGCAGGTCACTTCAAGGGGCTGCTTGCAGGTTTGGGAGGCCAAGACAGGAAAAGTGATAATGATGCAAGTTAGAATCCAGCTGCACTGGTAGGTCTGGGCAGGAGGAGCAAGTTATACAACCTCTCCTTTCCTCCTGCCACCATCCAGTTTCCAAGCACCTTGTTTTCATTAGTGTTAGCTGGTTTGCAGGTATTTGTGAACAGCATTTTGTGTTGGAGTGCTTGTCTCTGATTGCCCTTGTGTGCTGGGTTATTATTAACTGTTCCCAGTGGTTACCTCTGTCCAGGGTTCACTCACTCATTTGAGTGTTGCCTCTTCCTTATCTCTGGCTGTTCAGACCCCCATTCTCCACTCCTCTTTCAGTCTAGTCAAAATGCTGTTGCAGTATGCTTTTATTCTACCCTTTTCCCAGTCAGCCTGGCTTTCCAGGGCTCTGCAGAGGCAAATGAAGCCACAGTGAACAAAGACTATTCTGCTGCCCTTTAACAACCAGCTGCCATAGGAACCTGCTGACTTGGTAATACCTGCAGTAGCCTTAGTTATGAATACTGATGGGGTGTTGTGTCTATCCAGAGAATAAATTTATTTGCATCAGGGTTGTAGTCTTGGGCGATCCAATCATAGCAAAATGTGCCAGTAATGATGTTTGTGCTGTGGTTGCAGATATATTGGAAGTAACTACAAGAAAGACATTGAGGTGCTGGAGCACGTGCAGAGAAGGGCAACGACGCTGTTGAGTGGGCTGGAGAATAAGCCCTACGAGGAGAGACTGAGGGAATTAGGGTTGTGTAGCTTAGAGAAGAGGAGGCTGAGGGGAAACCTCATCACTGTTTACAACTACCTGAAAGGAGGTTGTGATGGGGTGGGTGCTGGTCTCTTCTCACAAGTGACAAGCAATAGGACAAGAGGAAATGGCCACAAGTTGCACCAGGGGAGGTTTAGACTGGACATTAGGAAGAATTTCTTCACTGAAAGGGTGGTCAGGGATTGGAATAGGCTGCCCAGGGAGGTGGTGGAGTCGCCATCCCTGGAGGTGTTTAAAAGATGGGTAGATGAGTTTCTTAGGGATATGGTTTAGTAAGGAGACAGGCACGGTTGGACTCGATGATCTCAGAGGTCTCTTCCGACCTTATGATTCTATGATTCTATGATTCTATAACTTCAGGTGGATCAGCCTGGGGACTGGTAGCAGTCTAGCTGTGGTATTGCAGAGGTTAAGAAGAATCCTCACCAGAAATCTGGTAAATGGCAATTAATCTACAATATTTTGGCTATTGGGTAGTTTAAAGTGCATCCCAGTGTGTCACTCCAGGTAAGACCTGAACTTAAAATGTTCTGTCTGAATGGGGGAGATGAAATGAACATCCCAAGAGTGCTTATAAACATCTCAGAAAACAGGATGTGGGACAGACTTTTTGGAAGTAAACACACTAGGTGATTCAGTGAGACTATCCATAGCCAGCAAATGAGCCTGAACTCTCCAGAGAGTCCAAAGGTTTTACACAGTGAAGTGCCAAATTCTGCAGGCATATCAGAGGTACAGTGTTGGATTAAGAACTGTATATATAGTGATGACCTCTTGCTGGTGGGTCATCCAAGGACATTTTCTGTGCTAAACTCAGCTTCCAGTGGTGCAAATCATTAATAGCCATCAAAGTGGTGGAAGAATTTAATCTTGTGAGATCTTCTTCAAAATCTAAGCAGGAGCATAAAGAGATCTTTTAACAGGGGATGGAATTCAAATGCCTGTTAGGATCAAGTGGTAATTTCATCATTCTCAGTTGCAAATTTGGGGCTGACAAACTGAGCTCACCACCCAACAAGAAACACCTCATGGCCTAGAAGACTCTCATATAGAATACAAATAGAGAGGTGCAGCAGAGGGCATAATTTTCCTGTGCTGTCAGTAGAGAGTATTTTATGCAACAACACTGAATTTAACTTGCAGTTGTAAAGCATATATTGTTCTTGTAGACCACATTGAGGTTTTAACAAAGCAGATGGCAAAGTTCCCACTGACAGGGTTTGGCCCTCAGCAATTTCAGCTCCGGAAGTTATTCTGTTATATATTATATGTAGAAAGAGGAAAGTTTCCAACCTATCAAGCTTTGATGCAAACAACTTTTCCTATTTATGTCAAAAGGATGAAGTGTGTCCCGTAAGGAGCATGTGAAACTTTCCAAGAGCCGGATTATTGAATAGTATCTTGGAGTTTTAGAGTGAGATCATGAAAGTGACTTTCCAAACTTGCTCCCTATGCTTCTGCACTCTGCAAGTAAACGGCAAGATGCGGAGCAGACCTTTTAAAGGCATTAAACACCTCACCCCCATTTTAAGGGCTGTGTTAACTTGAATTTAGGATAAAGGCAGGTTTCTAACTTAAGACAGTCCTGAGTGTTCCATAGTTAAAGGTTGCCATAAAAAGCAGTGTTAGTTAGGACATAGTGAAAGATCTCAGAGATGTTCTGTTGACTTAAAAAGGAACAGGACTCTGCTCAATTTCTGATCTAAACGGTTTGACACACAAGCGAGCACGTCAGCTGCCCAGTAATAACTTGCTGTTGGTATATTCTGACCCTGTGACAATCCATAATAAATGGAAAATAATTAGACTTTGAATTTTTCTCTTTAACTCATGGGAAAGCTACCCTATATTTGAAAAAAAAACATCCCCTAGGGAAGTGAGCCTGCATGTGGACCGAGAGAAGCTTATGTGTGGTAATTTGTTCCATTGCAATCATTCTTTTCTGTGTCAGAGCTCAGTGATACAGCAATTTCCATTTTTTTCTAACTTCTCTCGTCTTTTCTTCTGCTTCTTTTCAGTTGCCATTTTCCCTAATGGAAAGGAGGAGAGATTTCTGTCATGACATTCTTAGGTCAATACTGAAATTGTAAGTTTGATGCCAATTACCATTTCTTCTTTCTATTTTCCTGACTGATGGAGATAATCTGTATCCCATTGCCCTAAGGGAACAAGGTCCACGGTAGTAGTTCACTGCTGTTTCTCTCAGCTTAGAATAACACGATGCAAAATGCAGCTTCTGTTTACATCTATAAGGGTTAGATGGATGCTAACTCAACCACTGGAGGCTCCTCTCCTTTAAGGTGGGTTATGCCTTTATGATCAGCCAAACTGATCCAACATCTGAAAAACTGGCAGGCACCCTCTGATTCAGACTGTTGAAAGCTCTCATGCACAAATGAAAGGAAAGTCCGGTTCTTTCATGTCTCTTTTGCTTATAAAATTATCAATTATTCACGTAAGGAAGGTGTCAAGTTTGAAGTGAGACATGTGCAAACAAAATCCTATTTGTGATGTTGCAAGAGCTGTGGTGGCTCCTGAGCAAGCTCAGGAGGGATAGTTTCCAGAAGCCTGGGGAGAGCAGAGGTGGCTGGAATGCCTATGGAGACAAAGGACTGGGTCTCCCTTCCCTGCCTGCAGTGCTGGACATGGAGTGCCTACTAAATCTTCCATTAGGTGGAGTGGGATCAACCAGTGGTGCTGCACGTCTTTTATCTTCCACAAAGCCTAGTTAGATGTCAGAGGTTCTCTGTGGAGAACCACCTGCCTGGTGAGATCCATGGTGAGCTCACACAGCAGGGTGTCCTGAATGGAGGTGTATTCAGGGTGGCTGAAGACAGCGCCCACTGTGAGGATTAGCTCTTTATGTTGGCAGTAATGAGCTATTAGGTGAAAAGGCAGCAGGAGCTGGTAGATTTCATTCAAAGTTTATAATTAGTGGACTGTGAAGAGGAACACAGTTCCTATCATATGAGAGGAAAACTCAGAAAATAACATTTTTTTGGACTGAGATGTGGAAAATTGAAATTCCTGTGACATTCTGGAGAGAAGAGAGCAGTGGCTCTTTTCTCTACAGCAAGACAGAGGTGACTTATACCTTCTAGAAAGCTGTGTAGTGTTGGAGACATTTTATAATAACGAGCAGCATGGTATTCTTGAAGGGCCTTGAACAGTGAGATATGAGGGATTAGGTGGTGAAGAAATAGAATTGTTTGCAAAGAAGTGTAAGATAAAGAGCAAGTTATCTAGCAAAAGAATGTTAAACTTGCTTCTTGCAGCAGTGCGTGATCATGTATAAGTAACCAATCATAAGTGTAACTTAGGCGCGTGGACAGCTGTGTGTATCCATCATGTAAAATCATCCAGCGCATGATAGAACTCTGAAGAATATAAAAATATAGCCTTCTGACAATAAAAGGTCTTTGATTCTGCATCAGAGTCTGTGTGTCAATCTCCGCAAATGGTGACCCCTGACGTGATCCGAAGAAATCCGACGTGATCCGAAGAAGACCGAAGAATCAGGACAAGCAGATCCTGGGATCGATAAAGCACACCTACAAGAAAGGCTGCGTCTGGGGAGGCATCTCAGCTAAACGATCGTCCCAGCCAGTGGACCTGAGCAGGACAAAAGACCCCGGGGCTTCAATCACCTGCTACAAAGGAATCAGGTGAGCAGCCGAGAAACGCGATGGGAATTAAGGTGTCAGTGTCAGAGAAAGAAGAAGTTAAGATGATAAAGCATATGCTAAAGAAAAGAGGAATTAAATACGAAAAACAAGCTCTAGAGTTATTATTAGCCTGGCTTAAAAATAATGGAATGCCTGTGGAATCTCCGTATGTTTTTGATATCTCAACTTGGAGAAAAGCAGGAGATTTGCTTTTTGAAAAGGCTTCAAAAGGAGATGTAAATGCTATGCGAATTCTAACAATGTGGCGATTGATTTATGAGACTTTAAAAGATTTACAGGCTGAAAAACAAGCAGCCCAACCCACACAGAGTAGCCTCTTGAACGGCTATACCCCCCCCGAAAAGCGTTTGTCAGGGGTAATTTATGACAAGGCATTAGCACCTTCAAAAGAAGGTTTTATCTCAGAGGGTACTCAGACAGATGTTAGTGACGAGGAAAAAGATCGGTCCTTGTCCGAGCAGCAATCTGAATGTGCTACTACGATGTCGTATAAAAGTTCTAAGAAATCAAAGAAAAAAAGAGTTAAACGTACTCAGTGTAAAACTGGAAGTGATAGTGACAGCAGCAGCGACGAAGAAAAAAGACAAAAGGCTAAAACCTTAGGTGATAATGAAGGGGACAATATTAGGAACAGATGGACAAAGATAAAATTAGATGCACTTAAGGAAGGAGAAAAGATGGATTTAGCATTTCCAGTTATTCTACAACCCAATCAACCACCACAATATCAAGCCTTTGATTGGCAGTTAGTAAAGGAAGTCAGGAAAGCTGTTATGCAGGATGGATTGCATTCGGCCTTTTCACAAACATTGTTGGAAAATGTATTATGTGGACAATTGGTTACTCCGTATGATTGTCAGCAGTTAGCATCAATTATTTTAACCCCCACACAAAAATTGTTATGGAGAGATAAGTTCATGGAATTTGCAGAAGTGAAGGCAGTGGAAAACTTAGGACGCCCACAAGGAGACCCGTTATATGGGGTAGGAACAGATCATTACACAGGGGCAGGTCCGTTTGCCGACCCACAGGCACAATCGAGGCTGTTGCCAGATATTTTAAGAGAAACGGGAAGAATGGCATTCAGAGCACTTTTAACTTTACCCGAAGTGGGAAAACAGCCAGTCTCTTTCACATCTATTCGGCAGGGAAACAACGAGCCCTATATGCTTTTTATAGACAAACTGCGGAGTGCGATAGAAAAGCAAATTGAGCATCCGGAAGCCAGAGAGTCATTATTACTAAAACTAGCCCTAGAAAATGCAAATCCAGATTGTAAAAAGGTATTAATATCTTTACCTCGTAATGCAACCCTGGTAGAGATGGTAGAGGCAGCAAATCGTGTAGGCACGATGGAACAACACGCGACTGTATTAGCAGACACCTTCGCAACAGCAATGAGACCTTTAGGGGCAAAACGGTGTTATAACTGTGGGCAACAAGGCCACTTAAGCTATCACTGTAATAAGAATTTGCAAGGACATCGAAGAAATGGGCCCCCAGGAAATCAAATGCCAGGAATTTGCCCACGTTGTCGTAGAAGTCGACACTATGTCAATCAATATCGATCTCAACTTCATAAATATGGTAACCCTATTGGGCAAAATCAGGGAAACTGGAAACGCAGCGCAAGCCACAATCGCACCAGGACACAAATGACCCTGAGTACCACACGCCCCAACAGGACAAGCTATTACTGAACGAACACATCTAGGGATAAAACAATATTTACAAAGACAAAAACAGGGGGAGTCTGGGGAATCACCAGCAAATCGATTGATGAAAGTACAATATGTATTGAATTTCTTGCGCTTAGCAGGAGAAGATACAGTACCACCAATTGTGAAGCATACGCAAACCATGTCAACAGGAATGCTAGCGTTTGATGAAAAGCTCATGGTGTTAATAAAAAACAAAGAGGGCAAATGGGATGGTCCATTTCAGTTAGTAACGTGGGGGCGAGGGTATGCTTGTGTCATTACAGGTTCTGGGCCTACGTGGATACCTGCAAAATGGGTAAAGCCTGCAGTAACAAACAACTCAACTGATTTACCACGGCCTGGGTCTTCAACCTAACTCAGGCAACAGCTGCAGCATTTTCGATGGTCGCGCGGCAGAGAACAAATGTGTAGATCATCCTAGCCAACACGACGGGACAGGACTCGATATGCATCCCTGGAAAAACTGTTTTCTACTTGCCTGGATGGCCTGCCTACAGATCAGTGGCCCATGTTGATGTCGCTACAGAAAGTGTTCTTCCAACATCATGGCTGTGTAATGTTTAATTGTAGTGGGACAAATCACTCTTGTGTAAAAAATGTAAATTCATCTTTGGGGATATATAGAAATAGTAGTAAGTGGTGTAATTGTACAAGGACAAACATGTCGGAGATTGTTCCATTTTATATAAGGGAAGAGTCCTGCAGTTTAGGCCCTACTAACCTTACTAACACTAACACTAAATATGACTACAATAAACTTCACCTATCACCACGATCATAGAAGCAAGCAAACAACACATACGATATAATAAGTGAAATATTCTTGGAAGATGGTTTACTGGTTTAGAATCTTAGATGATACGCCTTTTAATGTTAGTTTTGTTGTGTTTAATGCGTTTTATATGTGTTTTGATGTGTCTTGGTGTGTGTGGTGTGATGTGTACAGAGGATGATTGATGGCGCCATGAGTGGAGCTGTGTTGGTGCAGATTGAAAACAAAAAAGGGGGAATTGTTGGAGACATTTTATAATAACGAGCAGCATGGTATTCTTGAAGGGCCTTGAACAGTGAGATATGAGGGATTAGGTGGTGAAGAAATAGAATTGTTTGCAAAGAAGTGTAAGATAAAGAGCAAGTTATCTAGCAAAAGAATGTTAAACTTGCTTCTTGCAGCAGTGCGTGATCATGTATAAGTAACCAATCACAAGTGTAACTTAGGCGTGTGTACAGCTGTGTGTATCCAATCATGTAAAATCATCCAGCGCGTGATAGAACTCTAAAGAATATAAAAATACAGCCTTCTGACAATAAAAGGTCTTTGATTCTGCATCGGAGTCTGTGTGTCTCCGCAGTCATAGGTCATAAAAGTTTCAGTTCAAGTTTGTTCATATTACAGTAAAGTAAATTATTGCTGCCAACTTCTTTGAAAGAGTTCCTTTTTGATTGTGTCTTGGTTTTAAGATGAGTAAACGCTTTAAATGTGAGCTATTTCCATTGTTTGTGAGCAATAAACAGCAGGCTGATCAGAAAAGCAGAGACCAGAAGTCATTACCACTGGTGTAAAAGAAATGCTCCACAGTGTTTTCTTTCAACCACTGAATACCCTTTATCTAACTGTGACTGTATACGTCTTCTGCCCATGCACAGGCAGCTGAGCAGGGAGTTCTCAGCATCACACAAGGTTTTTCTTCCCTGTATAGGTAAAACTCATAGATCCAGCTCACACTTGGGAAAATCAGACTGGCCACTGCAAAACTGTCATGACTGAGTAAAGCACAATCTGACAGCAGTGAGACACTCTGGGGGCATAAGTCTTTTTCTATTATTTAACTTCATTTATTGGAACTGTTTGCCCTTGAGTTCTCATCTTGTTCTTTCAAAAATACAACTGTTTCGATCATGATGAGTAGTGTCTCTGAGGACAAAAATGGCTTTGAGTGGAGATGCAACGTAGATCAGTGTAACTGCATCAAGCCACAGGACCAAAGAGCATCTTGCACCTATGGTATCTGCAGCAGAACTGCTCAGTACAAATGATTCACTGAGAAGCTTCTTTTTCCTGATAGGCTCCGGAGAGATGCCTGAAAATGGTGATAAGGAGCTGACAGGGAACCAGCCATGCTAAAATGACTTCCAGTTCATCTAAAGCTGCAGAGAAAATCTCCCCTCACTTTTAACGTCTTTGGGGCCCTTCCAGTCATGTCTTTCCCTTCTGACAATCCTCCAGCTCCCCGGGACTTTCTGGCCCTCCTCAGTATCTTCCTCTGTCTCCTCCCCCAGCAAGGACACCTCTTCTGAGCCCATTCTGCCTCTGCCCGAGAGGTTCCTGGGGAAGAGGCCACAGGTGGTGCAGTGTGGACATGCTGCTGTCAGCTGCACCTCTTCCTCACTCAGAGACAAACTGGATTCTTTCAGACAAAGATTTTATCCGATGCAACAGCCGCAATTCTCCCCCAGTCGCTGTTTCTAGCAGAGGCCTGTACTCCAGCATGTGAAAGTGCTCTAACACAAAGCACATACTTTTCCAGGCTCCATCGCAGCATCAAGCTTAATGAAACAATTATTAGACCTCAAAACTCTGGATTTCCAAGTGAGACAAATGGATGTCCTGCACTGGGTCCTGGCTGTGCAATCCTTCCTCTGCTGAACACTTGCTCCTGGGAACAAGTAAAACCAACAGGCTGAGAAACAAAGAGGCTTCACAAAGCATGCTTACTGATAGGAATGAGGCCATGTTGGCAACTTCTACCAGCATAAGTAAAGCCTGGTTACAAATAGCTGCTTGGCATCTGAGAAGCAAGGAACTAAATCAGAGGCCAGAGACCCAAGCATTAGTCCAAGAATAGGAAATACTGAAATAATTGCATTTATTGATTAAGTAGTCTCACCCAGAACAGGGAGGTGTGGCTGGAAGAGTCTGGGATGACTGGACACAAGAGATGCAGATGAAACACACCACTGAAAAGGCACCACTGAAACTGTGGCTCCTGCCCCCATTTCCACTTTCAGAACAGTTTAGTGAAGTGCAGCAGCAGCTCTCTCCCGATGCCGAGGCATGGGACCAGGCACATAAGGAGAAGCACTAAATTCTCAGTTTCCAGAAAAGGTTGCGTACTTTAGGCCAAAGAATGAGCACTTCAAAGCATGGTGGCAGTATGCAGGTTTCTCAGTGTCCATGCCACAGAGAAGCACAGGGGATTTTGCAGTACTGTTTGTTCTGTACTGAGCACAACAATTCACTCAGAAGTCAGATGCACATTGTTTCTCCCTCCCAGCCTGCCCACCACAAAACAGTCACCAGCTTCCTTTTACATTACAAATTTAAGACCTATAAAATACAGAAAATATATAAAATATAAAATATAAAAAGCGTCCAGCACGACAAACGTGCAGAACAAGACCAAGAGAGACTAGGGCTGTCACCACTGTCTGTAGATCTCTTTGGTAGCTGGGAATTTGTGAGGTGGAAGGTTTTCAGTACTGATCTGCTGCTATCTGAAATGCACTGTATGGCTCTCGGAATTTTTTTATCAAATCTGTCAAACCAGTAAAACACATCAGTTCTTGTTAGAAGAATGTTTTCAGGGTGGAGTGAAAAATAAGAAACCATTGCTGGAGAGTATTCAAGTAAACAAGGTTTTTCCACTAACCTCTTCTTCTGCTTTCTCAGCAAGTTTTTCTGTTTTCTCTAGTCTGCAGCCCTTCTCTAGCTAGTAAATTCAATGTCTTGTGAGATCTAGAGAGAACAAAGTGAGCATTAGACAGACAAACAAGGAAGGGGTCAATTATTGTATTACAATCCCCAAGTGCATTGTTTTAGCATAAATTTCACATTTGCTTGTTCATGCTTTTAAGTGATTCTTAATTTTGTACCTTATAAATGGGCACCAGATGCCAGAGAGAATGACTGAAATTGCAGTGAAACTCGAGATCAAATAAGTTTTGCCCTGACCTAAAACTACTTAAGAAATATCATACATGCTTTCTCCCCCTAAGATTTAACAACAAAAACACCTTTCTCCGAATTTTTCACCTTAAGAAGTTGACAAGGAGAAGCATGTGCACAAGTTGCAAAATCTCAAAGACTTTGTCACTCCCAGTCACTCCCTTTTTGAAGGCACTAAAGGACTGGAATTATCCTTGTCTTAAAATCACGAGTTGGCTTTCTTTTCCCAAATTCAAACATCCAACAGCTGTAAAAGTGGCATCCAATCAACTGCTAACTCTTCCAATTTTGCGGTGTTCCTGCTTACGTCCATCTGTCTTCTCCTGCCATGCTGCAGCACATCAGCAGAAATTGGCATGCTACACATATGCATGGGCCAGTAGCCAAGCGATTCCGCTTAGCGAGCTGGCCACAGATCCACCCTTCATGTTGAGACATGGAGAGAATTTGTAAACTTTTTAAATTAAATAATACTACAATTGATGTTCTTCTGTTGTTGTTTTCTTTTTTTTTGTCTTAAAAACTTTTTTAAATTTTTAATTAAGAACACTTTATTTCTCTCCTTTTAAAGCCCTACTGGATTGAGTTAGTTGGATCAAAGAACAGCAAGTTCTATACAAGTAAGATCATGTTAAGTTACTGAGTCTTTTTACAAACTAACTGGTTGCCTCCAGTGTGGCTAAAATACAGTTTTGCCACCATATGAACTGAAGAGAGACTGCAAGCCTTTCATCAGACACTGCTTTCTAATAAAAAGTACTTTTAGATATAACCTGTTGCCCCACATTAACTTCAATCTCTCTCAAAGAGTATTCCTAACCATAATTTTAACAATTTGGTATATTGGAATCAATCTTCTGCTCTGCCAGAGCACTATCATGAAGCTAGGGAACTCAGCCTGACCCAAGCAAGGCCCTACACTGCGGAGATCGACACACAGACTCCGATGCAGAATCAAAGACCTTTTATTGTCAGAAGGCTGTATTTTTATATTCTTCAGAGTTCTATCATGCGCTGGATGATTTTACATGATGGATACACACAGCTGTCCACGCGCCTAAGTTACACTTATGATTGGTTACTTATACATGATCACACACTGCTGCAAGAAGCAAGTTTAACATTCTTTTGCTAGATAACTTGCTCTTTATCTTACACTTCTTTGCAAACAATTCTATTTCTTCACCACCTAATCCCTCATATCTCACTGTTCAAGGCCCTTCAAGAATACCATGCTGCTCGTTATTATAAAATGTCTCCAACAATTCCCCCTTTTTTGTTTTCAATCTGCACCAACACAGCTCCACTCATGGCGCCATCAATCATCCTCTGTACACATCACACCACACACACCAAGACACATCAAAACACATATAAAACGCATTAAACACAACAAAACTAACATTAAAAGGCGTATCATCTAAGATTCTAAACCAGTAAACCATCTTCCAAGAATATTTCACTTATTATACCGTATGTGTTGTTTGCTTGCTTCTATGATCGTGGTGACAGATGAAGTTTATTATAGTTATATTTAGTGTTAGTATTAGTGTTAGTAAGGTTAGTAGGGCCTAAACTGCAGGGCTCTTCCCTTATATAAAATGGAACAATCTCCGACATGTTTGTCCTTGTACAATTACACCACTTACTACTATTTCTATATATCCCCAAAGATGAATTTACATTTTTTACACAAGAGTGATTTGTCCCACTACAATTAAACATTACACAGCCATGATGTTGGAAGAACACTTTCTGTAGCGACATCAACATGGGCCACTGATCTGTAGGCAGGCCATCCAGGCAAGTAGAAAACAGTTTTTCCAGGGATGCATATCGAGTCCTGTCCCGTCGTGTTGGCTAGGATGATCTACACATTTGTTCTCTGCCGCGCGACCATCGAAAATGCTGCAGCTGTTGCCTGAGTTAGGTTGAAGACCCAGGCCGTGGTAAATCAGTTGAGTTGTTTGTTACTGCAGGCTTTACCCATTTTGCAGGTATCCACGTAGGCCCAGAACCTGTAATGACACAAGCATACCCTCGCCCCCACGTTACTAACTGAAATGGACCATCCCATTTGCCCTCTTTGTTTTTTATTAACACCATGAGCTTTTCATCAAACGCTAGCATTCCTGTTGACATGGTTTGCGTATGCTTCACAATTGGTGGTACTGTATCTTCTCCTGCTAAGCGCAAGAAATTCAATACATATTGTACTTTCATCAATCGATTTGCTGGTGATTCCCCAGACTCCCCCTGTTTTTGTCTTTGTAAATATTGTTTTATCCCTAGATGTGTTCGTTCAGTAATAGCTTGTCCTGTTGGGGCGTGTGGTACTCAGGGTCATTTGTGTCCTGGTGCGATTGTGGCTTGCGCTGCGTTTCCAGTTTCCCTGATTTTGCCCAATAGGGTTACCATATTTATGAAGTTGAGATCGATATTGATTGACATAGTGTCGACTTCTACGACAACGTGGGCAAATTCCTGGCATTTGATTTCCTGGGGGCCCATTTCTTCGATGTCCTTGCAAATTCTTATTACAGTGATAGCTTAAGTGGCCTTGTTGCCCACAGTTATAACACCGTTTTGCCCCTAAAGGTCTCATTGCTGTTGCGAAGGTGTCTGCTAATACAGTCGCGTGTTGTTCCATCGTGCCTACACGATTTGCTGCCTCTACCATCTCTACCAGGGTTGCATTACGAGGTAAAGATATTAATACCTTTTTACAATCTGGATTTGCATTTTCTAGGGCTAGTTTTAGTAATAATGACTCTCTGGCTTCCGGATGCTCAATTTGCTTTTCTATCGCACTCCGCAGTTTGTCTATAAAAAGCATATAGGGCTCGTTGTTTCCCTGCCGAATAGATGTGAAAGAGACTGGCTGTTTTCCCACTTCGGGTAAAGTTAAAAGTGCTCTGAATGCCATTCTTCCCGTTTCTCTTAAAATATCTGGCAACAGCCTCGATTGTGCCTGTGGGTCGGCAAACGGACCTGCCCCTGTGTAATGATCTGTTCCTACCCCATATAACGGGTCTCCTTGTGGGCGTCCTAAGTTTTCCACTGCCTTCACTTCTGCAAATTCCATGAACTTATCTCTCCATAACAATTTTTGTGTGGGGGTTAAAATAATTGATGCTAACTGCTGACAATCATACGGAGTAACCAATTGTCCACATAATACATTTTCCAACAATGTTTGTGAAAAGGCCGAATGCAATCCATCCTGCATAACAGCTTTCCTGACTTCCTTTACTAACTGCCAATCAAAGGCTTGATATTGTGGTGGTTGATTGGGTTGTAGAATAACTGGAAATGCTAAATCCATCTTTTCTCCTTCCTTAAGTGCATCTAATTTTATCTTTGTCCATCTGTTCCTAATATTGTCCCCTTCATTATCACCTAAGGTTTTAGCCTTTTGTCTTTTTTCTTCGTCGCTGCTGCTGTCACTATCACTTCCAGTTTTACACTGAGTACGTTTAACTCTTTTTTTCTTTGATTTCTTAGAACTTTTATACGACATCGTAGTAGCACATTCAGATTGCTGCTCGGACAAGGACCGATCTTTTTCCTCGTCACTAACATCTGTCTGAGTACCCTCTGAGATAAAACCTTCTTTTGAAGGTGCTAATGCCTTGTCATAAATTACCCCTGACAAACGCTTTTCGGGGGGGGTATAGCCGTTCAAGAGGCTACTCTGTGTGGGTTGGGCTGCTTGTTTTTCAGCCTGTAAATCTTTTAAAGTCTCATAAATCAATCGCCACATTGTTAGAATTCGCATAGCATTTACATCTCCTTTTGAAGCCTTTTCAAAAAGCAAATCTCCTGCTTTTCTCCAAGTTGAGATATCAAAAACATACGGAGATTCCACAGGCATTCCATTATTTTTAAGCCAGGCTAATAATAACTCTAGAGCTTGTTTTTCGTATTTAATTCCTCTTTTCTTTAGCATATGCTTTATCATCTTAACTTCTTCTTTCTCTGACACTGACACCTTAATTCCCATCACGTTTCTCGGCTGCTCACCTGATTCCTTTGTAGCAGGTGATTGAAGCCCCGGGGTCTTTTGTCCTGCTCAGGTCCACTGGCTGGGACGATCGTTTAGCTGAGATGCCTCCCCAGACGCAGCCTTTCTTGTAGGTGTGCTTTATCGATCCCAGGATCTGCTTGTCCTGATTCTTCGGTCTTCTTCGGATCACGTCGGATTTCTTCGGATCACGTCAGGGGTCACCATTTGCGGAGATTGACACACAGACTCTGATGCAGAATCAAAGACCTTTTATTGTCAGAAGGCTATATTTTTATATTCTTCAGAGTTCTATCATGCGCTGGATGATTTTACATGATGGATACACACAGCTGTCCACGCGCCTAAGTTACACTTATGATTGGTTACTTATACATGATCACGCACTGCTGCAAGAAGCAAGTTTAACATTCTTTTGCTAGATAACTTGCTCTTTATCTTACACTTCTTTGCAAACAATTCTATTTCTTCACCACCTAATCCCTCATATCTCACTGTTCAAGGCCCTTCAAGAATACCATGCTGCTCGTTATTATAAAATGTCTCCAACATATGACTTGTCAGATTTTTCTTCACAGATCTTACCCTTTAGCACATTTTTCATGATAATACAAGCAAATCTGTTTATTATTTTCAATTTTAAAAAGTAAAAAAATATTGCATCCTCATGAAAATTGCTTCATTGTTGGGCTGTTTGAGTGGACAGTGTAATATATCATTGTTTGATCTAGCAGAATCATCTATTTATAAGCTAGCATGTGTCAAACTATTTTTTGGTTTAGTTTAGATTCCTTGCTATGTAATCCCAAACATCTCTCAGTTCTCTTGGATTGAAAACGCAGGCTAGGATCCAAACTTAAGGGTGCTGCTGTCATTCACAAGATGCTCAAGGGCCTCTGCTCTCAAGGTTCATGAGATCATAAATTCTTTTTTAATTTTTCTTTTTTCATAGTTCAAGTCTAGGCACAAACCCAAAGTAGGGTACATATTAAATGTGAGGCGCAGTCAGTCCCATTCATTGTTTCAGAGAGAGTTGCCTGTATTGACCAACAGAGGTAGCAACAAGGCAGTTAATGAAAGTTTTGTGATGAGATCAAGAGGAGTGGGTCACCTTTGCAGAGCTGTCATAAAGCTTGGGATTACAGCACAACCCTGGGCCATGTTTGGGAACGGGAATTAGAAAGATTGTATTTCTGCAGTTAAGTAAGTTTAAGGGAGCTGATGATTGACTTGCTGTTGAAAGGCTCTATTCAACAACAGTGCAATAACGCCTTTACAGAGGTGTCTTTATAGTTTACTAGTTCCCTTTTATTAGAGCTGATATACAACATACTGTATCAGTACTACATTTTAGTGCAGTTCCCCTTTGAATTAGCTAGATAATGCTGTTAGACAAGATTAAGGATGTACGTGTGTTGTGGTTTCGGATTTTTTCCGGGGAATTTTTCTTTCTCTTGCCAACAAAGGGGATCCGAGTGGGACGCGAGGGGGTGGAGGGAGGACGTTTCCGGGGAAACTGGGACAGAGGTCGTGCCCTGCTTGGCCGGACATCCGTCTCACTTCCTCTTTCTCTTGCTCTCTCGGCGGTGCAAGGAGGAAGAACAGCGGCAGCTACTGCGTGTGTGCGTTTTGCAGTCTCTGAAGGAAAGATCACTGGTCATCTGGATCTACCACAACTCCTGCAGGACCCACACTAAGTTCCACCTCCCCCTCCCGGCCAGAGACTCGGAGACTCACTCGCCCGCCCGGCGCGAACCCGGAAGCGGCGGTGGCCGCGGCAATGAGGCGATTGTTGCTACCCTTAAAGAGACCTGTATCGCAAGATTTTGGGTACAGGACTCAATCCATTTTAAGGTTTTAATTACGATTAGTGTTAATTCTGTTCTGTACATACATATATTTGTAGCTGAGAACTGTTATCTTTTCTATACAATTTTTTTTTCCTGATTAAAGATCTTTTAATATCTGATAGCATATCTTAGTTTTCATCTAAACTAAGACAACATGTTACTGATGCTTGGTTGTAAAGTTCAAGAGCTTATATTGATGGATTCATATTAATTTCAACTATAATTGCTTACAGGACTTATAAAGGGCCCTGGGATCATCATTATCAAGTGATTGGTATGATGAGAGATGTAGTATGCAATCCTGTGTGGAAGTTCAGCACTTAAAAGAATGTAGCAGTTCAGATGGGAAAGAAGACAAGGTGAGAGTGAGAGAAAGAGAGGAGGAGGAGACAGGAAAAAGAAAGCTGTGGATCCTGACCATACGCTGTGTTCCTGGTCAAACCAGTGAACCTGGTCCTGTCTGTCCAATAACATCATACCATTGCATCATTACCATTTTCAGCCTTTAGCAGGCTTTGTTTTTCCTCTGTGGTGGATCTTCTCTCTTGGAACTGAGGAGCCCTTTGCAAGAAGCTGACCACTTGTCTAAATAGGCTGCAGCCCCTCGATTATTTTCTCTTCATCCTCCTAGTGAGGGAGATAGGTGGTCTGAAAAACAGAATCCAAGGGAAATGGTTTATGCCCAGAGCAGCTAAGCAAAACTATTCTTTGAGACCAACTTATTTTTCATAATTTATTTTGTAATGTAATCCAATACAGTCATTGAAGACAAATTTATGTTAAGCCTTAAAGGGCAAAGAACTTGCATATTTAACCACAGGCTCAGTTTGACTCAAGTACAAGTGAAGTCAGCAATGGCTGTTACCTTAGTGACCTCCTATCTCCTACTAGGCAAAGTTCTGTTTCTACAGCCTGTGTTTAGACACTCCTCCATCATACACCCTTGACAGTGCACTGGGAAGAAGAAATGGAGCTTTATTGTGAGTGGATGAGTGGTTATTAGTGGCAGCTGAACACTTCTCACTGTAGCGAGCAACACCGTGTCACCATTTCTAATGTGTGTTAGGCACTCAGTCATCCACAGAATGAAGAGTTAGGCTCCCTGAACCAGCACTGACATCAGCCATCTTGCTGAGAGGGCTGTGAAAGGCTGCCAAGAGAAATATCAAAGAGAAAAGGGTATTTGAAATATTTCCCCTCACATTACTCCAGGTTACTCAAAGTACCTGCAGGCTGGATTTAACCAGCTTTGTGAGATGGTGCCCAGAGTGGTCTGATGCACGGTGGTGCTGTGTTGGAGACATTTTATATTAACGAGCAGCATGGTATTCTTGAAGGGCCTTGAACAGTGAGATATGAGGGATTAAGTGGTGAAGAAATAGAACTGTTTGCAAAGAAGTGTAAGATCTAGAGCAAGTTATCTAGCAAAAGAATGTTAAACTTGCTTCTTGCAGCAGTGCGTGATCATGTATAAGTAACCAATCACAAGTATAACTTAGGCGCGTGGACAGCTGTGTGTATCCAATCATGTAAAATCATCCAGCGCGTGATAAACTCTGAATAATATAAAAATGCAGCCCTCTGACAATAAAGGGTCTTCGATTCTGCATCAGAGTTCGTGTGTCAATCTCCTCAAATGGTGACCCCGACATGATACGAAGAAGTCCGACGTGATCCTAAGAATAATCATAGAATCATAGAATCACTAGGTTGGAAGAGAACTCTCAGATCACCGAGTCCAACCATGCCTGTCTCCTTACTAAACCATGTCCCTAAGAAACTCATCCACCTGTTTTTTAAACACCTCCAGGGACGGGGACTCCACCACCTCCCTGGGCAGCCTGTTCCAATCCCTGACCACTCTTTCAGTGAAGAAATTCTTCCTCATGTCCAGTCTAAACCTCCCCTGGCACAACTTGCGGCCATTTCTTCTCATCCTATTCCTTGTCACTTGTGAGAAGAAACCAGCACCCACCCTATCACAATCTCCTTTCAGGTAGTTGTAAACAGTGATGAGGTTTCCCCTCAGCCTCCTCTTCTCTAAGCTAAACAACCCTAATTCCCTCAGTCTCTCCTCATAGGGCTTATTCTCCAGCCCCTTCACCAGCCTTGTTGCCCTTCTCTGCACATGCTCCATCCCCTCAATGTCCTCATCCCGTTGGTCTCAGCCCATCGATCCAGCCTGTCCAGATCTCTCTGCAGAGCCAGAAGAAGAACCAGGATGGACAGATCCAGGGATCAATAAAGCACACCTACAAGAAAGGTTGCGTCCGGGGGGGTGTCTCTGCTCAAGGATCGTCCTAGTCAGCGGGCCTGAGCAGGACAAAAGACCCCGGGGCAACAATCACCTGTTACAAAGGAATCAGGTGAGCAGCCGAGAAACGCGATGGGAATTCAGGTGTCAGTGTCAGAGAAAGAAGAAGTTAAGATGATAAAGCATATGCTAAAGAAAAGAGGAATTAAATACGAAAAACAAGCTCTAGAGTTATTATTAGCCTGGCTTAAAAGTAATGGAATGCCCGTGAAATCTCCACGTGTTTCTGATATCTCAACTTGGAGAGAAGTGGGAGATTTGCTTTTTGAAAACGCTTCAAAAGGAGATGTAAATGCTATGCGAATTCTAACGCCGTGGCAATTGATTTATGAGACTTTAAAAGATTTACGGGCTGAAAAACAAGTAGCCCAAGCCACACAGAGCAGTCTTTCGAATGGCTATACACACCCCACCCCACCCCACCCGGAACAGCTTTTACCAGGGGTAGTTTATGAAAAGGCATTAGCGCCTACAGAAGAAGGTTTTATCTCAGAGGGTACTCAGACAGATGTTAGTGATGAGGAAAAAGATCAGTCCTTGTCTAAGCAGGAATCTGAATGTGCTACAATGATATCGTACAAAAGTTTTAAGCAACCAAAGAAAAAAAAGAGTTAAACGTACTCAATGCAAAACCGAATGTGATAGCGACAGCAGCAGCAATGAAGAAAAAAGACAAAAGGTTAAAACCTTAGGTGATAATGAAGGGGACAATATTAGAAACAGATGGACAAAGATAAAATTAGATGCACTTAAGGAAGGAGAAAAGGTGGATTTAGCATTTCCAGTTATTCTACAACCGAATCAACCACTACAATATCAAGCCTTTGATTGGCAGTTAGTAAAGGAAGTCAGGAAAGCTGTTATGCAGGATGGATTGCATTCGGCCTTTTCACAAACCTTGTTGGAAAATGTATTATGTGGACAATTGGTTACTCCGTATGATTGTCAGCAGTTAGCATCAATGATTTTACCCCCCCTCCCCCCAAAAAAAATTGTTATGGAGAGAGAAGTTTATGGAATTTGCAGAAGTGAAGGCAGTAGAAAATTTAGGATGCCCACAAGAAGACCCGTTATTTGGGGTAGGATCATTACACGGGAGCGGGTCCGTTTGCCGACCCACATGCACAATCGAGGCTGTTGCCGGACATTTTAAGAGCAACAGGAAGAATGGCGCCCAGAGCATTTTTAAGTTTACCCAAAACGGGCAAACAGGCAGTGTCTTTTACATCCATGCGACAGGGAAACAACGAACCACCTGATAGAGACGCTGTTCCATCCCCTTGTTTGGCGGTGCTCATTTTCACACCGACTCAGAAAGCAGTGTTTGATCGGAACCCTCCTGGCAGCACCGAGGGGGGCAGCCGGGGGGGGGGCAACAAAGGGTTCCCGAGAGTCGCAGCCCGGCCGGGGCGCAGCGAGTGCCGCCCCCCCCATTCCCGCCCCTCCTCGCTCCACACCCCCCCAGCGAGGGAATCACGCGCCGGAACGGCGGGCAGCGCGGGATCGGCCCTGCCCGTTTCAGGCACAGCAGAGTTATTAACCCCTACAGCTCACCTTGTTCCTCCAGGGGTTCAACCGTCCCTCTTTGAAATGGGAATTGATTCACAGCTGTTTGCACACCAGGGGTGTTTGAACAGGACTGATGGAGAGCGGTGCTGGTGTTACTGGGACAGCAGCGTCTGTGCTCCAGCGCAGAGCGGGAACCAGCACGAGATATCCAATGCCATTTAGTAACTACATTTGCAACACTGGGGGTTTCTGCAACTCTAAAAATAGGTAATGGTCTGAGCTATGTGTCAAATTTATGTAGATAAAGCTTTAAGACCTTTTAGAAGTAAACATCCATAACTTTTGGTGTATCATTACATGGATAATATTTTAATAGCTGGAAAAGGGAACCTGGAAACTGTTAAACAAGACTTATGTCAGTCATTAGAATCTTTTAAAATACAAATTGCGCCAGAAAAGGTACAAAATGTAGCACCATGGAAGTATTTGGGATGGAAAATATTAGACAGCACAATTGAACCTCAAAAACTATCAATCAGAGTAAACATTCAAACACTTTAACGATGTGCAAATTTTGTTGGATAATATTAATTGGGTCAGGAACTTAATAGGGATAGATAATCAGACTTTACAACCACTATTTGAATTATTAAAAGGAGATATAGAATTTAGAGCTCCAAGGACCTTAACCAGAGAAGCTGAACAAGCCTTACAGAAAATAGAACTAATGCTAAGTAAAAGGCAGGCACATTGTATGGTGTTTGAACAAACTATACAATTTTTGATTGTTAACAATAAAGTTCAACCTATAGGAATAATAATGCAATGGATAGAAAATGAACCAGAAGCAGACAAATCAAAAAATTTAGAATTGCAATTTTTGCCTCATCGGCCTCAAAAGACAATAGTGACTCAATTGGAAATGTTTGCTCAATTAATAATAAAGGGCAGAAAGTGAATTATTGAGTTAAGTGGAAAAGAACCTGTAATCATTATTATTCCTATGACAGAGCAATCCGGAATTTGGAAAATTGAAATATGTGCATGTATCTATTGATACATTTTCAATGGCAGTTTGTATGACAGCACTCAGTGGTGAAACTTCCAGACACGTAAAAAGCCATTTTAGTCATGCTTTTGCAATGCTAGGAGTTCCCTTACAAATAAAGACTGACAATGATCCTGCATATATTTCACATTCAACAGAAACCTTCTTTAGAAAATGGTGTATAAAACATATTACAGGTATACCACACTCCCCAACAGGACAAGCTATTATTGAATGAACACATCTAGTGATAAAACAATATTTACAAAGACAAAAACAGGGGGAGTCTGGGGAATCACCAGCAAATCTATTGATGAAAGTACAATATGTATTGAATTTCTTGCACTTATAGTACCACCAATTGTGAAGCATATGCAAACCATGTCAACAGGAATGTCAGCATTTGATGAAAAGCTCATGGTGTTAATAAAAACCAAAGAGGGCAAATAGGATTGTCCATTTCTGTTAGTAACTTGGGGGAGAGGATATGCTTGTGTTTTAACAGGTGTTGGGACACGGTGGATACCTGCGCAGTGTATATGGCCATGTTTGGATCCACTGGAGAGTGAACAACAAGATTTGAACACAGAGCAAGACCGTGATGAGTTCCAGCAGGAAGTATGATGGATCCCTCCACAGCAGTATCAAATAACCCCCTTTTCCTACATGTTTAGTAGGAGTGCCTTCAGACCAACGGCCTGTGCTGACGTCTCTACAGAAAGTGTTCTTCCAACATCATGGCTGTGTAATGTGTAATGTTTAATTATAGTGGGACAAATCAATCTTGTACAAAATGTAAATTCATCTTTGGGGATATATAGAAATAGTAGTAAGTGGTGTAATTGTACAATGACAAACATATTGGAGAATATTCCATTTTATATAAAGGAAGAGCCCTGCAGTTTAGGCCCTACTAACCTTACTAACACTAATACTAACACCAAATATAACTATAATAAACTTCACCTTTCACCACCATCATAGAAGCAAGCAAACAACACATGTGGTATAATAAATGGAATATTCCTGAAAGATGGTTTGATGGTGAAACACTTTTTAATGTTGGGTTTGTTGTGTTTAATGGTTTTTATATGTGTTTTGATGTGTGTGCTGTGTGTAGTGCGATGTGTGCAGAGGATGATTGATGGCGCCATGAGTGGAGTTGTGTTGGTGCAGATTGAAAACAAAAAAGGGGGAAATTGTGGAGACATTTTATATTAACGAGCAGCATGGTATTCTTGAAGGGTCTTGAACAGTGAGATATGAGGGATTAGGTGGTGAAGAAATAGAATTGTTTGCAAAGAAGTGTAAGATAAAGAGCAAGTTATCTAGCAAAAGAATGTTAAACTTGCTTCTTGCAGCAGTGCGTGATCACGTATAAGTAACCAATCACAAGTGTAACTTAGGCGCGTGGACAGCTGTGTGTATCCAATCATGTTAAAACATCAAGCGTGTGATAAACTCTGAATAATATAAAAATGCAGCCTTTTGACAATAAAAGGTCTTCGATTCTGCATCGGAGTCCATGTGTCAACCTCCTCAGTGCTGCCTTGCTCCATTGAACAAGCTTTCTGTTAAAATACAGCCTTCTCTGTAACAGACCTCAAATTACAACACTTGGCGAAGTGGATGAGGTATGCTTTAGACCTTCCTTAGCCCAGAAGTTTTCTGATCCACCTCTGCTCATTTCATACTGGAAGATAACTTGGGATGAAGGAAGGGGATCCTCCAGCTTTCCTGTTGAAACTGCCAGGGCCAAAGGGAGCATTACTCTAGCCACAGAAGATATTCCCTTGTTTTCCAGTGGCCCCTGTTCTTAAAACTCTGTACATATTTCACTGGGTGTCTCTTTAATGCAAGGTTCAGGAACTGTCTAGTTTCATAGGGTTTGTGTCTTATCTTATTGGATTCTGATATCTGAAATCCATCCAGCTTGTGCTGTAGGTATCTAAGTGGTTTGCTGGATCTGGCCCTAAATATTTTTTCTGCTCAAAATATGAAGTATCATCTTCCTATTAATGGAGCATCTTCACTGATAAGGTCATTCCTTTTCATAGTTTTCTCATACCAATTTCAGTCTATTTAAATGAATGGAAGTTATAGCATCATAGAATGACCTGAGTTGGAAGGGACCCACAAGAATCATCGAGTCCAACTCTTGTCCCTGCATAGAACAATCCCAACATTCACATCGTGTGTCTGAGGGCATTGTCCAAATGCTTCTTGAATATTGTCAGGCTTGGTGCTGTGATTGCTTCCCTGGGGAGCTGTTCCAGTGCTCCACCACCCTCTGGGTGAAGAACCTCTTCCTAATATCTAACTGAATCATCGCCTGACACGTCTTCCTGCCATTCCCTCAAGTCCTATCATTGGTCATTAGTGAGAAGAGATCAGCACCTGCTCCTCCTCCTTCCCTTGTGAGGAAGCAGTAAACAGCTATGTCCCAACACAAGAACCTTGCTGCTCTTCAATTCTCGTTAGCTGAGCCCTGACAATGAACACTGCTTCCAGTTCTGTACATATCATAGTAAAAAGTATGGCCTATTCCAGTGATGGAGGCATAGATTTGTTTTACAAGTGTGTTACACAAAACACCACAAGCTAGTAGATTCTGATTTTTATTTGGTGGTAATCTTGATCAATAGCAGCTAAATCATTTACAGAATAAAAATAAATGGGAAGAAAATTTCACATTTATGTTCCAGCTGTGCAAAGGGATCTTGGGTTTTCTCCCATCCTCTCTTCCCAGAGCTTGTCAGTAGTAGGAATACAAAGTAATAAAAGCCAAACTTGTTTCCAATGCAGGTGTTTCTACAGTGATTGTAATCTTTCTGATTAACTGCATCTGTAAGACATCTCATCATTACAAGCAAAGCAGAAGTTGTGAAGGAAGGTGCCCCTAAAGCAGTGAATTGGCAATTAAAGTAATATTACAGGCTCTGAGACATGGAATTGCATGGGGAGTTTGGAAATATGGTAAAGACAGGTCTGAAGATGTCATTATACCACAAAAGTCTTTGAAGTCCACAGCAGCATAATGGACTGGTGAAGGCGAAGGAGCCCAATGTGATTATGTAGTGCTGAAATCCAGCTTTTGGAGATTAAGCTGCATTACTAAGATTGGAGGCCTTATCAAACTCAGCCCCAGCAGACTGCCCTAAGTCGTCAAGGAAATGGCTGCAGAGAAGTGCTGATCTTGTGAAAATAGCATTTCACTGCTTGTGAAAGTCCCTAGGATGACAGCCTTGGAGACTTGGGTCTGGTTTCCTCACGCAGAGCAGCAACATACAGTTTGGTACATTACAAGCTGAGTGGTCTTATGCTGTATTTGGAGCAACAAGATTTAATTGAGATGGAAATTGATTAACAGTTGCTAATCAAGGCCACATTTTCTTCTAGCCTCTTGGTTGGGGCACATGAAACATTTGCAAATGATTGTCATTCCAAGCCGAAGCTTTAGTGAGAGCAGGATAAATTTACACATGTTTTCATGGTCTTTATGGCCACAGTCCAAGTACAGCTGTCATGAAAGGTTGGCACTGTGAGAGGTGAAGTGCACCTCAGCTTCCTAATGGCAACATGATCCCCTTATGCTCACCCTTGCTGCTCCTTGGCAGATCTTATTCCAAATCTTCTTTGGTTGCCTGGGACTGAGATTTCTTTCCCCTAATGTTCATCACTACTCTGAGCCCTGCAGTTATAACAGGATGTTGTCCCTACAGCAACCTTTTGAGGTGAGAAATTACAATCAGATGAAAAATATGTGAATATCCTTCAGGCTCTGCACATGCTATATTTCTGTTGCTGGAAACATCATCAAAGAGCTTTCCAAGACTGCAAGGCTCAGATGGATTTTACATCTTTATGCACCAGTCCTAAGCCAAAGCTGAATTCACAGGTGAGGCTGACACCACGGCATATGGAGAGTTGCCTGGTTTGCATGTCTGTCCCTGACCCAGGCTGCGGTTCTAGCTCTGAGAAATGGAGGTCTTCTCGGAAAGGTAGTTTTGGGGAGAAGTTTGCTAAAAAATAATAATAATAAAATGGTGCGAAGGACAGCTTTGCTTCTGCATTGGGAATTTAATGAGGCTTTGTCCTTTAGGCTGAAAATACACATCACAGCTATTCCCTTTCCAGGCCCATTGGAGCTTTTCCCACTCTAGAGTCTGCACGTCTTTTTGCCAGCAGCCTACAAGGCAGTTGCTTTAACCTCGTTCTTTTCTCCCATTGCTGGCAAAGTTTGAGACTTAAATAGCAAAACACCAGTGCCACAAAATACATCTGCTTTCAGTACCCACATGTCTTACAGCTAGGATTCCTGTGGCAGCAGCAACCAGTCTGGGCAGCGGGACACGAAATAGAACGAGCAGAATCCCATTTTCCCCAGGGCGTTTGTCTTCACTGTTGCAAGCTCTGCTCTCTTGAGAGCAATCTTTCTGCTGTGTAACTGATGGAGAGATTTCACACACTAATACCATAGGGAGGACCCTGAGCCAGGTTTGTGGGTATACTTAAATTTTCAGGAAGAGGCCTAGATTGTGAAATTTGGGAATTAATATTATTTGTGTCAAACAGTTAGGTGTACTTGAACTATACTCTGCAGAGCCCCTCTTGAATGCCATAACAAAGGCTGTCAGCATACCAGGCTGCAGCCCATTCTGTAGCCCATTCTGTAGTTTAGAGATGTAGCCACAGTCCCCACTAAATTCCCTGTCAGTAATGGCATTTGCTCTGTGATTGCCCAAACAACATCATGAGCAGTGCATTTGGGGCTCCTGCAACACTCAGCCCTGCACTGCTCTCTGTCTGCTGGGAGGACAGTGCAGCACGCCAGCAGGCTTGGTGCCCAGATCCACGCTGTGAACTCGCAGGCCAGGGATTCTGCTGTACACATTCATCCACTTGATCGGGAACCAGAGGGGCGTATTCAAGTCACCTTAAATCTGGTCTTTGGAAACCTCAAACTGAGACAGCCTTTAAAAAAAATAATCCCTCAAACAATAACAATAACACCAGCATGTGACCAAAAGCTGGAATGAGGCACAGCCAGGATTTCTTTTGGCAACCCGTCATTCTAAGAATCTGCTTCTTGCCACACTCGTGCAAGGCACATTATTGAACATTTCCTGACTGTTTGCCCAGGATGCTATAAATGCTGTCCAAATAGCAGGGTCTCGCTTGCTGCTTTGATACATCTGGCTAAATTGCATTAAGCAGCATGTCAGAGACTGATGGAGTCCCCACAGGACTTGCTCCATCTGTCAGGCTCTCCAAAGAGCGTGGGTGATGAATGATAGCGCTAACATTAAACAGCTTGCCCGTGATGTTTTTCAAGTGTCCCTCCCCAATAGCTCACCTGCTGCCCTGTCTTCTAGGAGATAACATAGCACAACAGAACATTACCTCATTAAGAAAGCTAGCTCTAATTAAAAACAGACAGGGCATCACCTTCCTTGTATTAGCTTGAAGAGTTCACCCTGCCATTTAAAGTCCTCTTTGGAATGTGACGTTCTTAGAAGTCAGTTTGGAGCAAATGTTAGATGTGATGAAAGTGTGCATCAACAATAAAAATTGTAATTACAGGGCATGCAGATGTTCATGCCACACTCTGGGGGGGGTATATTCATGTGAGGGGTGTGCGTGAGAGAGATCTCTCTACCTCTAGCTTAGAAGAAATGGAGAGACATGATTTTGTCCAAAACCCATGTTAATACCATGAAGACGTATTGTTTAGGCCCAGGTTCTGTATCACCATAATATACCTGTCTTTACCCAAAGAAACTGTATACCAGCTGGGGAATATCAGGAACATCACAGAATACCCATGGCAGAGCCTTCTACAAACATCTTGCCACATCAGTTCCTCTGTTCCTCCCATTACTCTGACTTTCAGAGTAAAGAAAGGCCAGGTAAGAGATGGATTTGGCTGGCCCCTGAATGGATGGAAAGGAAAGGGGAAAATGAATCATATCCATGAACTTAGAGCTCAGTTTTCATGGCATTCAAGTTTTTCTTCCCTGATGACTCTCTGGTTTATTTTAAACCAAAGGTTTTAAGTTCAAACATGACTTAATTCAGAATAATTTGAAGTGAGCCAGTAGCATCACTTAAGTCACATTACTTATTTTGCCTTTTATTCCTACAGAACATTTGGCACATAGCACTGCCATGATTTGTGCAGAATTCCCATTGCAGGAGTGGCCTGACACGATGGAAGCACTTTTAACTTGAGGTTTTACTGCCACCACCTGACTGACAAATCTAAGGCCCCCAGGTGATGAGCACTGCCCGTGGCAGCAGCATAGGCTTCAGCGAGCCCATTCCACGCTGGCCCTCAGGTATGCCAATACAAGCACTTGTGTTGTATGCTGGTGAAACAAAATCTTTGTTTTTCATGTGAAACAGTTTCCTGGGATGCTTTGTCACCCAGCCACCCCCAGCAGTGGTACTGGCTTAAGTCTGGCAGGTGAGATAAAGTGAAAAAACCCACAACCACCCTAGAAGCAGCAATAAGTGTAATCTGCATCTGATCCATGGGGCACTGTTTTCAGCAGGGCAGTAGAAGGAGAATAATAACAAGATGGGACCACATTGCTGCTTAATTAGCTGGTTTCTTGGACTAAACATCTAGAACCACTCAGTATAATCTGTAATTTCATCACACATTTAGTGGAAACAGGTATCCTGGAAGAAGGCTACTCATCTGCTGTGCATGTTTCTCCCCTAGCAAATGTTTGGCTCAGAACCTAAGCAAGGGAATTGAGATTTAAAGCTGAAATACTAGCTTTAATGCTCACTTTAATGTGCACGTAGAGACATAAGAATGGATTTCATGGGGAAGAGCTGTTCTGGATCTTTGCCCAAATTTTAGTCCCCAGTGTCAATGAATGATCAGGTGCAGTTTAAAAAAATAAAAAATAAAAGATGGTTTCTTATTTCTGAGTTCCCCAGTTTCTGTTTCCTGCCACTGTTCAAAGTGATATTGTCAAGTAATCCAAGAACATCTGTTTTCTAAGCAAGACGCAAAGTGTCAGGAAGACATGGAAGTATACCAAGAATACCTGTTATCAGGAGATCATCATTCTAGCTATAGAAGGTTGCCTGGAGGGGGCAGGAAGCCTTAGCAAAGCTGGCAGACTTTTAAGGTGTTTCTGTCAGTAGTTACAGCATAATTTCACTGGGTTCTCAGAACCATAATTGACTTTACAGCCCCACATGGACACCTACCTCTCCATTTATGGTGGTGGTCAGACTTGCAGGCAAATTCTTTTAATTCATTAAGCATTCTCCCTGTTGTGAGAATGATCCAGAACTCTTCATGATGTTTTAAAGTGTTACAAGTTTAAAAAAAAAAAACAAACCCAGGCAATAAATGACTTTTTCAGTTTGCTTTTGAATAATCTGCAATAGTCATAAAATCAAAGAGGAAATAATAAAATGCGATATTCACATAAGTTAATAACAAAGTGGAAATGGATTTTGAAAACTCACAGCATCAGTCTGTGCTGCATCCTGCTTGGTAGTTCTTTAAGGGATATAAGTGGGAAAAGTTCTTGTAGAGCAGAGAGCAGGGCAGACTTCTCTACTTTAGTGGTAAGACCCACACCTCCATCCTAAAACTGACTAGTGCCTTAGTTTCAGCTGCGTGCAGCTGTAGAAATTGACAAGGAGAGGGTAGAGCTTACTGATCTTAGAGTGTTCAAGCAGATCAGTTTATTTGACACTAAAAGTATCACTGTTGCTTTTCTCTTCCATTCTGCCCATCATAACTTTTGTAGCTGTGATATGGCAATTCTTAAAATATCCTATTTTCTTCCTTGCTGGAACTAGGTCATCCTCCACTGTTCTACTGTTTTACATGCCAAAATTTGATTGCAAGTACATAAATTGTCCCAACACCGTACAATGGACTTGCAATCTCAAAACAGCGTTCAGAAGGGCTGGGGCAGCCACAGATCAGGAGCACCTTACATGCAGATTACCTTCCTACTGAAGATCACATTACAAGATCATCTAATTACAGTGATCTTTAAGAAGCTAGCATAGTACCTTAGTATGTCCTTGTTGTGCACAAGGGGGTGTGATAAGAAATAGAAGGATGAAACAAAAAAAATGTTGGCTGACAAATGTTTCTTGACAGCAGGACGGGGATGTTCTACAAAGAGGAGTCTAGCAAGTCATGGGAGGTGGTAGATAATTTCATTTAGCTCTGTCCTGACAAATGCAAATATTGGTCATATCTAATTTTCTAATGCCTTGGGAGACAGTGTTTTTCTAGCCTGAGTTACTTCACTCATCAAGGTAATTGGTTTCAGCTGAAAACAGCTACAATCCCTCATGCCTGCCTCTTGGCAGACCAAGCAGACACCTGCACTAACCAGGGCTTGGGTTTTTTCTTTTTTCTTTTTTTTTTAATTTTTTGTAATGCTTTTGTGAATACATTAGGCTGCTAAGCAAGATCCAGACTTTTAGGAATTCTGTATTAGCAAGACTTCCCAGAAGTTCTGTTTCTCTGTAAATGAGTGAATTCTCACCTGAACCTCTGGCACTTTGGGGCAGTGCCTGTTGTATTTGATGGGAGCAAACAAACACCCATGCCTTGGCTTGCAATGTTCCATGAAGATATGTCTCTTACTTCAGGGCTGCCTTCACCTGACAGGCAAACTCCTGTACTTCTACATTACACTAATACAGAAACTGCTCCACCTGGCTTGAGAAGGCTTGTGTGAATGTAGTCAGATATTTCTGTTAACTTCTTGTACTGCAAGCTGAGACCTTTAAATAACATAAGACTTGCAAACAGAGCTGAGCAGAGAATGTTTCTCTCGTTCCCTGAAAACTGGGAATCTCAAGTTTTTTCCTGCTGAGAGTGATTACAAAGCCAGAGACAGCTCACAATAGATTAAAACTTATTCCCTTGGAATATCATAAAGCCCATCTTCCATCCTGGCCAGGCCTCACTCAGGATATCTGAGTTGTCCTGGCATTAAGTAACAGATGCATTTCTGAAGAGTTTTAACTAAGACTTTTTTCAGCAGAAGACATGTCAAAATGGTCCCAACCAGTCATACATTTTGGAGGTTCAATGGTTAATTTCAGCTTCTAGTTCTATTGCAGGCAGGATTTGACACAGCTGGGGCTGGTTAAATAAGAAACTTGAGACTTGCTATGACACTATTGCAGGCCTAAACATTAGCCTGGGCTAATGACAACAGATCTCTCTCAGCACCAAAGGTAACAATCAAAATAGTCCTGGACATGTCTTCCTCACAGATCCAGGATGTTTCAGGCTGTACTGCACAAATCCTCTAGTGCAGAGTCAGTTGTGGTCTTTACTTGTGGCAAGTAAACAGGGCAGACTCTTGACCTCAGTTTCTCACTGGTGCTTAGACTCCCTATTTTAACACTAACCTTTCAATTCCCACAATCCCCTTCCAAAGAGGAAAGGACTCTAATTCCCCACAAGCCCTTCAGAACATAAACACAACACTAACTTTCAGATAGAGAATTTATTTGACTAAGAAAGCTTTTCCAGAGAATGAACTCGTTCCTGACTGTAGAATTAGAGTTCAGCTATATAAACTCACTTTGGGATCTGTGGTACAGGATATGAACATGAATGAAACATTAAAAATATGAGTTGAGAATAAAAGCTCTCCCTAAATCTCCCTTATTGTATAAGCTGTTATGAATTAAAGCCCTTTCAGGTTGATTTTTAGTCATCAACATAATTACTTAGGAACATTTTCCAGACCAGTGTTTTTTACAAGTATTTTAACAAACTGTAAATCAGAGAAATGAACTGAAATCAGCAATCACAAGGCAGGAGGCCCCTGGCTTAAACTGTGACAGCATGCTGTGAATAGCAGCAGCTCTGTTCCCTTCCATGCAGACACTGGGAAAGGTCTGAGCGAAAAGCCACCAGAGCCTGGGATTCAATAAGATTGAGAGAATTCAATTCCAGGCTGTGAGCTGGAACACACTCAGCTCTTGTACTCGGTGTGAAAGATGGGCCATAGCAATATGCTTGGTTTGGGTTCTGTCTTTCCTCTTCTCAAAGCAGGACAAGCCTAGAACCAAAAGCCCATTGCAAGCATGTTCTTTCTTTCCACAGAATGAATCAGTTCTGCTTCACTTTCATACACCAGGCTTGAGGTAATAGGTCTATAAGCCTTAAGAAGAGCAAACCCTAAGTTTAGTGTCAAAAATATAGCCGTATGCTTTCTAGAGGTGCACTCCATCATCAGCCTGGGTTAGCCTCACCTCAAAGGAGAATACAATACCCTATTTCATGGTGTAAGTATGGCCTTAGTTTCCCAGGAAAGTTTTTTTTTTGCGCCCAAGTGAGACAGTTTATTCGTAAGCATTGAACACTGGAAGACCCTAATTCAGCCTTTGCAAATATGGTTGAGTGGGAGCCCTTGGATTCAGTGGTCAGCAACCTGTAAGGCATGGATTTTCAAAGCTATTCGTGCAGACACCTGGGTATCTCTAAGGTAGGACCTTCTACCTTAAAGTATACTGTCATCTCTTGAGATCCTGGCTCCAACTTTCCGTGCTTTAGTTGCATCATCTGCAGAGAAACTGGAGACTACTTTGGCTAAGCCTGTGGGGTAGCCAAAGAGGGACCTTAGAGCTTCAGAAAGTTAGTGGATCATGTTTAGGGTAAGACAACAGCCAACATGTTAACTGTGCTGAGAGAAACACATTAAGATTTGCTACAGGAGGAAAGAAGCAGTGTGACTTCGTACATCCAAGGAATTTGCTAAAACAAGACAAGCAAGGAACCTCCAAACCTCTACAACAGTGCAAGATATAGAGAACCAGCAGTGCCCTAGGAAGAAAAGATGTCTGCAGTTACAGCATCTCCCCTGGGCTGGATTTCTAACCTTTCCTATGAGACAGAAACTATCCATGAATGAAGCCTAAAATAGCTAAGGAAATATAAAGTTTTACAATGAGATGTATAGGTCTAGCAAGATTTGAGCAGATGGCCTTTTCACAGGCTCACAGCCCTCAAGTGTCCCAAATACAACACAGATCTCATTTTGTGAGAAGAACAGGAAAACATATTAAACCACAGGCCTAATCTTCATTCGTGCAAATATAGGGGTTTGTTCACATGTTGACTTATCTGAATGTAGTCATCTAGTAGTTCATCAGGTATTGTTCAGGACACTCCTACCAGCACAATCTACAGCAAAGCTTCAGTTATTGGAAAAGTCTCTATAAAATGTGGTACAATGAAAAAAATATAAGCAAACAAAAAAAAATCCCAGTAGCAAAATAAACCATTATATAATATTTCTTTCCAAAGACATCAGAAGAGGCCTGACCCTGTCACTCTCCCCTGTCCCCAAGTATATACATATTTACAGCCCTTCAGAGGTACATATATAGATAGATATCTGAAGCTGCATTAGGGATTACCAATGCTTGGCTGTAACCATGCCCATGGAATGTACAAAAGGTGAGTTCCAGGAGCTTCTCTCTTACAAAAGGTCTGAGGTGAGTGAAAAGGATGAGATGAAGATAAATAGACTGTATGAGTCTTATTCTTTTCTGAATAATAATGTTTCTGACATGAATCCAAGGAGAGTCTTTCTATCGTTTCAAGAGAGGCTTTGTATTTTTTTTCCTTATTCTAGTTCCAGTGTTTTCCCTAGGCTTTGCAAGTTTTGTTTAGCATAGAATAGATTAGTGTTTTCTAAAGCAAAGTGGTGGCTCTCCTTGCTGAACTTCCTTCCATGAGGAAAAGGCAGCGGGGTTACCAGGAGGACTGGCAGTGATTTCTTAAACAGTCTTGAAAGTTTTTTTAAAAAATAAAAATTCTAGCAAATAACACACACAAAGATATTCATTACTCCCATCTCCTTGTACAGGCTATCAGAAATGCTGGCAACTGCTGCGAAGAACTGAAAAAAATCATCATTATACTTTAGGCAGCTTGACATCAAATAATATGTGCACACAAAAGTTTTTCATTTTGGAACTATTGTGCCTGGCCTGTTTTGGAGGAGGGGAGAAAGAGATCCATTGTCTCTTATAAAGCAAAATAGTGGCCTGGTTTTAGTTCTGCAGGAATGGAGAGATCTGTGTGCTATTAGCTGACAGTAAAGACATCCTCTTTGCAGAGCTTTCTCACTGCTCCACTTAGTTTGCAACTGGTAACTGCCAAATCCCCACATGGTAAGAGGCCTTGCACTCCATCTGTTGGAGAAGTAATATCCCCCACTGCTCAGCATGATAGGAGAGTAATAAAAACATAATTTCTAATAGGAAAATGATGCTTGCAGAAGCAAATAGAGACTGGCTTGCTTAACAGGAAGGGGGCTTTGAGAAGGACAAAGCCATCCTTAGCAAACTTGTGGATGAAGCTTTGAAGAGAGAAAGTGTCCCAGTATCCCTCAAATTTAGGCATACAGTGAAACTTTATAGGCTGTCTGAAGTCCTGTTAAACTTTTAATAGACCCCACAATTATTTATGAAAAAGATGTTTAGGAGCTTTCTAGAAGATAAATACTCCTATTTTCAAGTAATTATTGCAACTTTTCTCAGAGCCTTCTTTTTGTTCCTGACTCTACTTTTCCAAACAAAAGCAATTATTAAAGAAATCTAGTGGCTGTGAGCAAAAAGTATCCACAGTATTTGAGTTCGGTCTTTGTCAAGGACTTAACGCTGATGACAACTGTGAATACAGAGCAGTGAAATGACACTTTTACAAGTCAAATTTTCACTATACTATCTTGCTTTGGTGCTCTTAAAATATATAGAAAAGAAAAAGATTTTACCAACATGGTAAACTTCATAATTCTTTCATCATGGCCTTTCTTGCTCACGCCTGTTTCAGGTTCCAAAGAAAGGGATTTATTGGGGAAAATTGTCCCTGAGAAGGGAGAAAAATCTGAGTTTTTTGCATGTGCTTGGTACAAAAGCTCAATGTACTAATTCTAAGGCAATCAGCTCTCTCCAGCTGCCTTATGCACTGAGCTGGTCTCCAGGAGTTGCTCAACATCCATGTTTCATTAGTTAGGCTTTGGAATAAACACATACGCAGTAGGCTTCTCTAACCTTATCTGTCCAGGAAGTCCCTTTGCAGAGAATTGCTCTTGGCAGTGAAAGTGTCAACATAGTTCATGTTGATGAGATTACAGTGAATTAACCATTGGCTTTGGTGGTATCCCGTGCTGCCTTTCTGCAAGAGTGAGAGGAGTTGCACCCACTGCCATTTCTATTGTTTTTATACAAACAGGTTGCATAATAATTCTGTATTGATATCTTGGTGAAAAGAAAGGAAGTATTCAAGGAGCCTTGCCCCTCATTAACTATACCACTGACTATGAACAGAAATGATTCAAACGAGTTTGTGAGAGTCTCTGCAAAAACGCATTTGGTGCCAAAAGCATTTTGAACATCTTAAAAAGGTACTTCCCTTTTCCCACTTAAATAATCTCAACTGTACATAGATATTGATATAATAATTAGGGAAAAAATATTAATCCCTTCTATTTGTGTTCAGCTGGTTTTAATAAAGAATCTTTAGTGTAGTATCAGGAACAGTTTGGACTCTCTAAATGTGTAAGCACGTGGTGTCTCTTTCCAAACAAGATTCATGGAAGCTGTCTCATTTGAATCACCAGGACAGCAACAAAATAATAATCCTATAAAGAAAAGGAAATAAACTGTAGGACTTTATGTTTTTCATTGGTCAAAATATGATCATACTAGGAAAATGTACAGGCTGAAAACTAATGTTTCAGATTGCTCAATACCAGAGTAGAACTTCTTTCTCTGAAACTGTAGGAATTTTCCCTTTGAAACAGAAACAACTACTTCAGCAATGAGCATTAAAGGATCTATTATGATACTGAAATCAACTGGTCTGCTTCCATTCAGCTGAGCACAATGATATAGGCATGCACTAGTTGTTCATTGTAATCTTGTTTCTGTTGTCACTTGTTTCAGATTGTTTCACATTCAAAAGTTTTGTGAATCTTGGATCCAACGTTGAATTCAGACTATATCTAAGTTGACTTTCATAAACATTCAGCATCAAAATCCTTAAATATGTATTTCAGATCTCATAACCAGGCATCTGTAAGTTACCTTACAAAGGACAAAGTTACATCCAGAGAGAGTCTTCAGACTGTTCCTCAGTGTATTTCCTCAAAGAAGCAATGCTGAGAATGAGCTAGCAGGATAAAATGCATGAGCCCATGAGACAAGACAAAATGCTTGACATATTCAGAAACCCCAGGTACTGCTGACCATAGCTGAGAGCAGGTTTAAGGTTTTAGGAACTTGTTGATAGAGAATGAGAGATTTTTTAGAAACATAGAGAGGAAACTTGCTGTTGAAACTTCGTGTGTAGAAGCTGAGAGAGCTGTTGCATAGGCAATTATTTGTCTTCAGCATGAGAAGTCACCTTATGCCAAGAATTAAAATAAAGCTGAAGGACAAGTTAAATGATGCACCAGATAATGAAATACAGCAGAAATGACACAAGAGAAGTATTAATAATGTGAATGCGTTTTATAAGAATATCCATGTATGGAGGAGTGAGTGAGCATGATTAAGGATAAAAGTGAAATTCCAGTATAATTATAAAAAGATAGAGAAAATACTGTGATCTCTTTAATAGTGAGGTGGAAAAAAGCGATTCTGGCTATAATCCAGACAGCTCAGCTGTTTTCTAGAAATACCACAGTTTGAGGAGCTTTGAGAGACAATTACAATTCTCAGGACCAATAAAGCACCAGAGGCCAATAGTGTTCCTGTTGCATTATTAAAAACAGGAGGGCCTACATGAACTAAAAAACTGTAGAAAATGATTTGGTTTGGAAGCTTGAATAAATTCCAAGTGAATATGCCCAGTTCTGAAGAAGGGAGAAACCAGAATGGAAGAAATCTTGTAGCATTTTCCTTTTTCTGTACAACTTATTATGTCCAATCTGCTTTATAAAAAAAAAATGTTTTTCACAGGGGGAAGAGACTTGATCTGTTAGGTAGTCAAGAGAAGGCAGGAATGTGATCAGGATATATATATCTCTGTGTGTATGTGTTTGCCCTGTAGCTTTTAGGAAGGTTTAAGAAAGCTTGTATATTCATCGCAAACTGATTTCCAGGACAAAAATTATCTAAATAGCTTGAAAAAAGTATTAGAAAGGTGCAAATGTGAACTGGTTGAAATGGCAAAGGTTACACATTCTGCTCTATTTGACCTCAGTGAAGGATTAAACTAGTGTAATTTCTGATACTTTTAATGTGACTGCATAGGGATTAATACACTCATTGTGAAATTCTTAGAATGGTGTGAATTTAAATGGTTTACATTTCCTTTTTGACCATACTGGTGAGTTAACTATCATGAGAGAGAAGAAATATAGCTCAAAAGACAGTTGGAGACCAGAAAGTACTGCAAATAGAAAAACTCCAAACAGTGCTTATATCTGAAGAAAATAAAACCCAGTTGTTAGCATAAGATCACCCTGGGAAAGCTTTTCTGGGAGTCAATAAATACAATATAATATGTTGATGTTAAATGATTTGAACACCTCAGATGAAATTAAGGCTTATTAAAAGTGAGATTCATGTTAGTTTTTCTACAGGTAACTCTTAGGTCCAAAATAGTGAGAGAGATCAAACTGCAGAGATCCAAGTTCTTGGACTTCTTTTTAGATGGAAGAATGACAACTAAATAACTTGAAGAAAGCCCTGAGATAGATTTTTTGAGAATGTAAGGGAAAATGTGTGGAGAAGCTTTAATAAAGATGAGCTTGAAGTCTATAAAGAACCTAATATAGTAAAGGTAATGAAATCCCTAGCCATTTTGCTGGCAGAGTCTACATTTACGATGATGGAAGACAGAACAGCTGAACATTTCTTGGAAGGCTGTTCTCATGGTATTTGGCCTGGATGCTGATCAAAGAGACAGCTATTACTTAATGTGAATTAGTAGCAATGGAGAAAAAATGTCTTTGACAGTCTTAGCAAATTATGAAAAAAGCCAGGGATTTTTTTTTTGGTCTGTAGAGCTAGTAAATAAGTAACTAGCATTGCATTAAAAGTTGGATATCATAACATTGTTTCTGTAATAGCAGATATGATGCAGTAAAAGTGCACTGGGGATTTTGCATGGAGTAGATTGGAGGGTAGACCTGACCCAATTATTATGCATAAATGGAGTTATGAAAATCAGGGCCAATATACTTGGGAGGATTTTAACAATTAGAGCCGTTGGACTAACAACTGTGAGAGAAAGCAGTTTGGCTGGAAGTCTGGACAGTGATTATTGGATGGGTTCTGATGGTTGCAGTTTTGGTTTTCATGTGAATTCTTAGGTAAAAAGTGTCCCTGCTGTAGATAAGGAGCTGTAAATGCATGAGGCGTGAGTAATTCTGATATGACTGTTTGGCACTGATCTGTTTCTTCACTTGCTTTTGTATTCTAACCTTCTCAACTGCTAGCACAATATTTTTATGACTTCTCTTCTACTTGGACTTCTCTTCATGCTGTTCACTTGTATGAGCACTTCTGTCCTTAGCTAGCCTGAAAATAACTGTCCTGGGATATGAGCCAAATTTCTTAAAGCTCATGGAAAGACTTGTGGATGAGGCTGTCATATGGTTGATTCTCAGAACCAAATATTTTCATGATTCTCTGCCAGGTTCAAACTCTAGATGTTGTCCTAGTTTAGTAAAACTGGCCCATTTATATTTTGAATTTCTTAAAACTTTTTGTTCTACACCGGCATATAGTCAAATCAATAGAAAGTGATTACTTGGTATTCTGAGAAAATATGTGATTGCATCTTCTGGGAGCTCATATATAGACGTTTCCCAACTCTAGAAATACTTTGGTTTAAATTCCTTGATGTTCTGTGATTGAATGCCAATCTTCATTCCTAGTATCCTTACTTGACAAAAAAAAAAATCATATGTGCATATGTATTTATGTAGATATGTAAATATACAAGCATTTTCATATATATGTGTGTGCACAAGTCTCAGTTCATTATGTTGTGATCGCTCAGCATATCCCTGGTCCTTTGCTTATTTCCTGTCATAGTCCCTCTTGTAATGGCTTTTCAACTCAGAACTTTTTTCCATATCCCACTTCCTCTTTACAGATTTAAAGGACAAGTTGTTCTTCCTCCAGTGGCTCTTGTTCCCATGACTCTTTCTCAGAGTTTTGCATTAGCCATTAGTATCCTGTTGCCCTGATATCTCATTGAACTTGGTTGCGAGTCAATGGTCTTGTTTTGCACTGATTAGAAAAGATTTCCTTTATCAAAGCTAAACAAACCCAAGGAAATTAAATAAAGCAAAACTATGTTTAAATAACAGTAGGGTTGGGACATGAGGCAGGAAGCTGAAAGATAAGGATGATGATCTGCCCAGAACTTCGGCATGGAGAGGCACTGCTGCAGGAATGAAGGCCGGAATGTCAGCCATCATAGAGCATTTTTGTGTGATTTAATCAGTTGTCTATCAGAGCAGTGATCGTGTGAAGTAAGTAAGAAAATAGCATTTATTGACTAGGATGGGAGGAAGGGGATCTTCCACTGCACTTAGCACCATCACTCTCTGCAGGCTGAGATCTGAATACCTTAACGCAGCGAGTATAGTATATGCACTGTGGAAAAAGATGCAGGAACCATAGTTCAAGAGATTTAAAAAGGCCTCTAAATGACTGTCCCCACAGTGTTGCTTATTTGTGAATTGATGAGATAATGTCTGTGGGGCATTTCAGTCTATTTCTAAGGTATGAAACATTGCTAAACTGGCATCTTTTGCTGATGTTGCTCAACAGTGTTATTGCTAACTCATTTCAGATACTTACTTTTAAATCCTTGTACAAGGACAGAGGGAAAGCACCAGTTTATCCTTCCTTTAGTTTCCTTGATGAAAACTAAAAATTGTGTCTGCATTTGATGTTAAAGGTGTTGGATTATTGCTATGGTTGAAAACCTCTTATGTTAGTAACTCAATTATATCTATTGTAGATTGCTTTAGAAATTAGAGCTATGAAGTAACCATTCATCCTGAACCTTATGGAGATTGTTCATACTTCCCTTACATGCTGGTGTCTGCTTAATTTGTGTCTGACAGCTTGACAGAGATGTAGTTGATCTGTTAGAGGATAGGAGGGCCCTACAGAGGGACCTTGACAGGCTGGAGAGATGGGCTGATTCCAATAGGATGAGGTTTAACAAGTCCAAATGCCAGGTTCTACACTTTGGACACAATAACCCCATGCAGAGCTATAGACTGGGGACAGAGTGGCTGGAGAGCAGTCAGGTGGAAAGGGACTTGGGAGTGCTGGTGGACAGGAAACTCAACATGAGCCAGCAGTGTGCCCAAGTGGCCAAGAAGGCCAATGGCATCCTGGCCTGCATCAGGAATAGTGTGGACAACAGGACTAGGGAAGTCATCATCCCCTTATACTCGGCACTGGTTAGGCCACACCTTGAGTACTGTGTACAGGTCTGGGCCCCTCAGTTTAAGAAAGATGTCAAGATGCTGGAGTGTGTCCAGAGGAGAGCAATGAAGATGGTGAAGAGGCTAGAGCACAAGCCCTATGAAGAGCAACTGAGGGAGCTGGGGTTGTTTAGCCTGGAGAAGAGGAGGCTCAGGGGAGACTTTATTGCTCTCTACAACTACCTAAAAAAGGAGGTTGTAGTCAAGCAGGGGTTGGTCTCTTCTCTCAGGCGACCAGTGACAGAACAAGAGGACACCTACTCCTACTTGTCAACTACATCATGGCACTAAGTGCCTCCTCCAATCTTTCCTTAAACACCTCCAGGGACGGTGACTCCACCACCTCCCCAGGCAGCGCATTCCAATGGCCAATCACCCTCTCAGTAAAGAACTTCTTCCTAATGTTGAGCCTAAACCTCCCCAGCGAAGCTTGAGACCATGTCCTCTTTTCCAGCCTTATGATACTGTGATACTGTGACACTGTGACACGGTCTCAAGCTTCGTCAGGGGAGGTTTAGGCTTGATATTGAGAAAAAATTCTTCACTGAAAGGGTGATTGGTCGTTGGAATGCGCTGCCCGGGGAGGTGGTGGAGTCACCGTCCCTGGAGGTGTTTAAAAGGGAATTGGATGAGGCACTTAGTGCCATGGTTTAGGCGAAGAGTAGGTGTTAGCGTTGGGTCATAGTCTGGACTCGATCTCAAAGGTCTTTTCCAGCCTTGTGATACTGTGATACTGTGATGACTCATTCTAGGCTGTTAGTTTGCAGCATCAAGGGGTCAAAACCTAGGATCTTCTCAATCAGACCTTTTGCCATTATCTCACTGTTCTTGCTACGCTCTCATCAAGGAAGTGGTTTACCTAGCCTGTCATATTCTTTCATGCTCTTTGCCATGCCTAGCATCAAGGGACACAGACTGCTAATGAGACTGGGAATCTCTACACCTCAATTATACATCTAGATGACTGTGTAACCAAATGGCAAATAGTTGTTCTGTGAAATCTCAAGTAAATCTTACTGACATTATAGTTTCTCGATTTCAGTTCTGCACGCATAGTACCCGTGCAGTGAGTTGATTGTAAAGAATGGCTTATAGGAAAATTATTGATTAAGAAATAGAATATTCAGGTGCCTTCCCAAGCAATGACTATGAAACTTCTTTGATTGTTCCTCTACCTTGACTGATATTTCAATCTAGAATTTGATGGAAACCTGGGCAGAACAGAAGTAGAATATAAAAGTTGCTGTGAGATGCACATGGCTTTTGATATTGGCATTGAGACTGGGAGGCTGTGGATCACATGAGTGTAGCTGCATGAGCTCATGTCTGTGTTGTTCACATGCTCCCACTTTCCAGTGAAACAGGAGAGGGTGCATTGGCATCACATGAAGATACTTTTTTGTCTCTTTCAAATGTCAGCTTTCCCTCTGGAGAATTGTTAGGTACAGAATGACAGTGTTTCCAGGTCATGCATTACTCAGCAGCAACGTGAGGCCCCTAGATGTGCTGTGGCTCCAGTTTACAGGATGTTCTTTGTCCGGAGGACATTGTTCCAGTTGGGGGAGGGGTTTTTTTGTTTGTTTTAATGCATCTGACTAGAAAAGACAGGAGCCAATGTACCGATTTGACTTGAAATTCGACTTGAACTTGAGATGTCATCCTCCCATTTCCTCGTTCTCTCTTCAGCTCTTGAGAAGAATAGGGTTTTTCCCCTTCACATGGGCATTAAAGACATGATCCCACACTGCTGCCCTTCATGCCTGCAGCGTGCATAGAAGTCAGGATGTATTCTATAACCTAAGTAGTCATTGGCACCTTCTCAGGCTGTAGCTGATACTTAGAGAGCAAATGAGTTACAATAGATTCAATATGTAAAAGCCAAAGTCACCCTCCATTCTGACAATATCATAGCAATTTCCTGTATTGAGATGGCTTCACATTGTCACAGTGTGCAGAGTAAGTGAGGCTGAGATGTGGCAGTTTTACAAAGCTCTTCTTTCACTTCAGTTTGAAATTGTAGTATATGGATGTGTTTAGGGATTGCAAGAAGGTTCACCCTGTTTTGTAATAACTGTAGATTTAAACACTGAGTTTTCTTCTGGTTGTACGTATGTGAAGGGCTGCCCTGCTTAATGATTTATCAGGCATTAGAGCACACAAACAAGTTTTTGTACTCCATCCAAAACTTCTCATAAAGCAGTTCAGTTGCCCAACTCTGAATCTTCACTGTGAGTTCATACACCTAGGGTGCTCTGCAGTTTTATATACAATAGTGTATGCTGGTTTTACTGCACTGTTTTCAACAAAGCTTGGTTGCTTTTCCCCACATCAGCACATCAATATGGCATAAGCTTTTTTGCTGTCACATAAATATAAAACAATGAAGTAAAGCCTAGGAGTATGACAGAGAATGTACAGTGTGTCTTATATGAACTCAAGATGTCAGCTGTCTTTATGGAAAAAGGAAGATGAATTCTGGCCCAGTTATAGGTACTCTGTTGAAAGACATATGAGGGATGTTGCAGAATTACTCTGGGATACCATCAACAGTAAGAAGAGAAATTGATGTCTTTTGTAAATGAAACTTTTTTGTAAGAGACTGAATTCTGAATTCCTAAAGACCTATGAATTGCTTAGGACTCATTGGGAAGTACTCTCAGTGTTACCATCAGCAAATGAGAATCACTGGCTTCATGTGCAATGGCTTAGCAGCTGTCTCAGTGTTCCTGACTGGGAGACAGGCTTGTCTTGTTTAAGTAGAAATCTAGATCACTTTTGAAAATCCCATAAGAAAAACTAAAATCTTTTTCTAGACATGGGTTCATAAGGCACTAAGTCTCTGTCTTCCATATAATAACTTCTTTTATCTCTACAGAACTGTATTGTGAAACAGTTTTTCTCTTTCTTTACACAGCCCAAATCAGGGGATTAACACCCAGGTCTAGAGTTAAGAAATCAAATGGACTCATTCCTATTAAAATTAATTATTAAAACGCCCACACCTTCTCAGCTCTTTCATATCTGGTCATTAATGAATCAAAGTAGTGTAGTATTGTCATAGAATGAATGATTGCTTTTTCAGAATATCCAGTTTCAATTGAATTACTGTGCTGGAACCCATGGATTTGAGTTCTTTCTTTTATTATTAAAGTCATCTCTCCCAGCCTTGCAGCATCAGATCCTTTGAACTACGAAAGGCTCAGTTGGGCATAAAATTTTTCTCACTATTTCCATCAGGTTGATTGATGACACACATATCCAAGGGAGGGTAGTAACTGCCATATGATGTTTCTGACATAGGGATCTCCAAAAGGAAATCCCAGTGAAGGAGGCTTTCAGTCCTGTCCTTGTCTTCTATTTTCCCTTTCAGAGCATATGAAGGCTGCAGGAACACAGTGTTTATTAGATATGGGCCATTAATCAAGATTTTCTCTTGGAGAAATTGGGAGTAAGAACTCAGCACAGACTGATCAAATAAATCCCAGAATCCACCAGTGCAGCCCCTAGGAATATTAAAATAGATGTCTTCCACATGGAAGATGGGTAAAACAGAGGGGCTGGGTCTCTTTTTTATAATGGGTGTAATTCTGAATTGAGCCTGTCTTTGAACTTTACCACTATTGGGATATGTTTGTTTTTAAAGGAGTCCCATCCCCTTTCTAGATCTCTCTCTTTTTTAAAAACAACTTACTTATTAAATTGTATTTTCATCCTTTTGGAAGCTAGATTGGTACCATGGGAGCCTGCTGTAGGTCCATGATTACAGTGCTCCTAGAACTGGATTAAGACAGGAAATTGAGACATAAGGATGATGAACAGTGGAATTCAATATCTTTCTGTGCCTGAGCTCTGGTACTGGTGAAGTCATACAGTGAAATTTCTGTGAAATAACTCCTCTGTGAGTGTTGGATATGCAAGGAAACTCTGACGGTGAGTACCATGAGAAGTGGATTCTAACCTCCTCAGGCCTTTGTAGACACTGAAGTTTAGTCTAAAATCTATGCTGGTATTTTTCTAAAACCCTCTCCAAAACCTACGGGAAAGGTTAGGTATTTTAACACTTTAAAACATTTTAAAGCGAAAAAAGAGCTTATAATTAACATCTCCCTCAATATTCTGTTTTTTCTTCTAATTTAAAAACATCTGGACTCCCGTGTTGACAGATAAACTCCTAAAATCTCTTTACTTATGTTAAATGTGCTCTCCAAGTTCTATTTTTCACTTCTAATTTAGTGGCATCTGAAGAGTGTGTGTGTGGGAAATGAGCCAAAGACTGGAATGTTTGCAAGAGAATTGGTACAGTGACTTTATTGTCGGAAACACACCTGAACAATGGATGCCCACAGACCAACCTCCTTTCAGTCTTGGCAGCGGGTGGTGAGTGAAGTCTTCTCCACTTGCACAAATTGTGCGGCAGACAAGCTGAGCATGCAGAGACCAGTTGTGTTTAACATTGTTGAAGGCACTGAATCCCTGACCGATACGATTTGCTCACATCTCCTTTCCTCCTGAACCTATCCAAGGCTGGTTTAAAAGCTTCATAACTAGTAAAATATTCAGTTCATGGTCTTTCTGTAGATTCCTGTGCAAAACTAGTGTGGTATGGACAATTCCTCACTGGCTTTCAGTGAACCTAAGCTGCTGTGGATGAACCCAAAGCAGCTCCATTCTCATGGGAATCACTTGCAATGTTGCCAGGAAAAGCAAATTTTTTAGCAGCAGTCACTTTTCAAATGTTTTTGAAAGGCTGTTTGCCATATGACATTATTAGTATCTGATGTTTAATGAAAGGTTGGATGACCAAAATCTGGCATATAATTGCATTTAGAGCTGTGAAATCCAAGATTATTTCCTAAATATAAGCCTGTTTTTCTGAAATATTTCTCCCTTGACAAGCAAGCAGTGTGCCCTGTTAAGAACTTCCCACATCTCTTAAGATGGATTTAGTTTATTCATGCTTGCTTTATGGTGATCGGATGTCAGAGGTGACTTCATAGTAAATCTGTTTTCTCGCTTAAATGGACAAAGGCACATAAAGTCCTGATTGTGCTGTGAAATGTAATGGATGCAGCTCAGTACTGTTAGTAAGGATCTGGGTCTCCTTACCACTTTTTTTTTTCCTTGAAGCACCATCTCCTAGAATCAAGTGATTCTGTGGCACTTTTATAATTAAAAGTTTGTTGTTCTCAAAGTCACAAGAAAATGTTGAAAGATACAAGTCCTGTGAGCCATATAAAACAAAGAGCAAGAATTAAGAATATGGTGATTATTGGTTTTGGTTGTTCTGTAAACTGAATGATTTCCCTGGGAGCTGTAGAAAGAAAGTGTTCTCACTTGAGGTTTGGAGTTTCCAAGGCTGAGGAAACAATTCTTCATGGAGTAGGGGGATAGCAAAAGCCTGTACCTGGGAAATATGGCTGAGAATGAAGATTGTCAAGACACCTACACTGACACTTTCAAGGCAATCTCAATTTTCACTGTTCTGCCCCACACTTTATAAATGAATAATTGCAAGATATTTTAGAATCTTCATTTCTACTCCAAGGCAGATGGTATGTCACGACGAAATGGTGACTAGACCTGAACAAATAGGAAAAAACCCCTATGGGTATTATTTCAAATTCTAAAATGAATTCGGCTGGCCTGTGTTCAAAAGCCTCATATTAGCTTTGTGGAAACACTTGGGTGCTAGTGTTTTAACAGTGAATAAGGATTTTTTTAAGCTGAAATACTTCAGTGAGTCATTCAAAGTGAATTTGGTAATTTGGACTACCTAAAACAAATTTTGCAGTGTTAAACATCACATTCATTCAGATGGTAGGAATACGAACCTGGGTTCCTTGAGTTCCTGAGAGCATAGCTGAACGTTAGACAGTAAATGGTCTCTGACATCCAGTGGAAAAAGACTTAGAATTCTCTAATTTGACATAGTGGAAGTTTCAGATAGTGAAGCTATTCCAGGAAAATAGTAAGTTACTGTGTTTGTAATACTTATGATTTAAAAGGATTAAGAAGTATACTGCTGATGCATCTAAAGCTGTAACCAAGGAGCTAATGGTGAGAATGTTAGAGAAGCTACAGGCAGTTCTTGTTTTTCATATGTGTTATGTGTGCAAACATATATGCAAACTCTTGCTGGTATCCATGCATGTGAAGAGCAAACCCCTGCTTGTCCAAAGGTACCCTTCTCAAATATTTAGCTCTGGATAGCAGCAGATTCAGTAGGGATGTTGTAAATCCTAATAACTCCAGGTTTATCAAGCAACTGACACTTTATCCATGCCAGCTGCCTGTGGTTTCCTTCCTACCACTGCCAGACCAATACTAAACGTGGCTTTCATATTAGAAATAAGTATTTTGGTATATTACAAGGTGACTGTGTTTCTTGAAGTGTACAAGAAGATGAGGAATCTAAACTTTGAGCATTGTGGACAATTTTCTTTCAGAGTAAAATACTGCTTGTCTGTATTCAGGCCTTTCTTACAGTGATTTATCACCAGCCATGACTTAATGGGCTATATGTTGCGGGGGAAGAAGACTGGAGTACAGCCTAGTTTAGTGATAAGGATGTGCATGGAAGGGAGGGAGAAAGCATGAGTAGCAGGTATGTAATGATAAGTTATCTAGACATTTGCTCATGTAATGGATGAATAAGGGTGGTTGTTGAGAGTTGAGACCATACTCAAGAAGTATCCTCCCCAGTCTCATTGCTGTCGCTTCCTGCTGACCTCTGTGCCACATGGCCTAAGGAGTCATTTTGCCTCTGCTTTACTAGGAAAGTTTTCCCCTTACTATCTTGGGCTGAGCTGAGCTGACTCTAGAGAGTCCAAAGGTGAGCACTCTTCCCAAATCATGCAGCTCCATACTGACCAGGAGGGACAAGTAGACATGAGGTGAGGAATTGGAAGAGGTGAGGAATTGGAAAAGGTGAGAACTGAGAATGTGTGATCAGGAGAGCTACTGTTGGGTATCTGGACTATTGCACTGCCCTTTGTGCAAGGAGACAGAGTTTTCATTTGTAATTTCAGAAACAACACCACCTGCTTTCAGAAGGGGTTGACCTGACACAGAACCTCATGATGGCACATGGGTGGAGCAGGAGAGCCATGGAGACCATTGCCTTTTGTAAATCTTTCTGTAAAGCAGTGTAACTGCAGGTTACATAATTGTTGTGAGCTACCCTGGTGTTTACACGATCCATTACGAAGTTCTTTGGCAAGTGCCCACCTGCCACAACTCAGCCAACGTAACCAGCCAAATTCTGATCTCACAGCTCCACTGAAATGACTGTGGGTTTATATGGATCTAAATGAGGTCAGGACCTGGCCCAGGATCCATAGGGAGAGTTGACATTGGTGTGTGGAACTGCACACAAATCCCTGTCTCTATGCTGGTCATGCAGGCTGTGAATCCTTTTAAGGCTGTATTTCCATAATGTTTTGGTTGATCTAGCAATTGAAAAATACTGTTTCTAGCTGTCAAAACAGAAAAAAGTACAAGAAACATGTGCGACGAGCAGAGGAAAGCAAGACGCGTATTCAATGTGAATCATAAGCAAGCTTCCAATTTATTGATGTGACACAGCTTCTTTTATGCTCCTTTAATTATGCACATGTGTTATAACATAATTGGCTACCTTTACTTTAATTATGCATTCTTATTATAACATTACTGGCTACTGGTGACTTCATCTCCCGACCGCAGTTTGTTTCCCGGCCGCAGTTAGTTAGTTTCCCGGCCGCAGTTTGTTTCCAGGCCGCTTATCCTTTCCATGCTGGCTCGTTACCAGGAATGTTGCTTACTCCTTGCTCAAGGTTATCGTAATCTTCATGGGCCTCCTGCATAGCTCACTTATGCTAACCTAGCTCGCTTATGCTAACGGAGGCCTAGGCACACCAGCTCAGGCTTAACGCTGTTACATGCTGCAAACTAACTCATCCAGGGACCCATGTCCCTGTTCCTTGAGCCATTCCCCAACAATTCCCCCTTTTTCTTTTTGAACTACTAACACTCGATTAGTGACATGTGAAAGGCAACGCTTAATACAAGAAAAACAAAGTGACAAAATCAAAAATATAATCATGAGAAAAACAAGGAAACGTAACAGCTCTACAATTAAACTACCCAGCCATCCGGACACGCCCCATCCCTGTAGAACACCCTGAAACCAGTCACTCAGACCGTCGCGGTGTTGCTTGATGTGCTCCACGTTTTTCTTCAGGAGCGCTAGGGCTTTATGGACGGATTCAGAGTGATCCGAGAGATTCATGCAGCACATGCCCTCGAAGTCTTCACAACCATGTCCTTGGGCTAGCAGCAAGAAGTCAATGGCTGCTCGATTTTGTAGCACGGCGTGTCTGATGCTATCTACGTCTGTGAGGAGAGCTGTAATAATCTCAGAAGTAAGGTTAAATTGTTTAATACTCCAACAAGCAAGCTTTTCTAAATTTACTAAGGCATTAGCAACAGCAAAACCAGGTGCAAACACAGAAGCAAAAAATACTTCTACTGGTGACATTAGTTTAACATTATCCTTGCAACCACTACTTAGCCCTACAATACTCATATTTACTAAATCTATTTCTATTTTCGTTTCTACACTTATTTTTTTTACAATACCCACGGCTCACAAGTGGAGCAAGAGAGACAGGTCGTGGAGATTCGGAGGGATGTTGTCATCTGCAGCTGTCACGTCGCTGTTCCCTACAGGTTCTTTCTTTAACGCTTGTAGAAGGGGCCCCTCTGCTGGGTCCAAGAGTAACCCTTTAACAGATCGACGCGGGGAAGCAGGCAGTCGACTCAATATGAGTGATAAAGCAAGCTTCACTTTATTGCTCCAAGCCATGACTTATATACACAATCAGTTAATTATGCCTACTAGTCATTATCTTATTGGCCAAGCTCTAAAAGCAACCTTAACATATTCCTCCTACTTTCGGTTACAGCTTCTATGTTATTTTGCCCGGATCTCAGCTCCTCTTCAGTTGTTTATCTCTTTCTCAAGGGCAGACTGTCCTTGCCGACTTGCCAAGTTATGCTGCCTTGACAAGTTCTATCCCTGGCCTACACGGCCGTATAATCTTCTGACCCTGACTTGCACAGCTCCTCCGTGTCTTTGCTCTCTAAGCCAATTTCCCAACAAACGCTGGTTTCGTAAATCTGGCAGGCACCCACAGAAGACCTTTACCTGTAATGACACACATATAACCTCTCCCCAGATACTTCACTTCTGCTGGCCCTTTCCATATTCCAGTTTCCGGTTCCTTATACATCACATACATGGGATCCTTCTCACGCTTACTCACTGCCCCCCCATGGATCATTGCGGGAGGCAATTCCTGATCAGAAAAGACACACAAATGATTCAATACAAATACAGCACGCAATACTCGTTCTGCTACATCACTAACATCCTGAAACTTTCTCAAATAGCATTTCAGTGTCTGATTTGTCCGTTCTACAACGGCTTGACCAGTTGGTGAATGCAGTATTCCCATTACATGCTTAACACCCCACATTTGGCAAAATTTCCGGATCTTCTCACTACGATACGCAGGCCCATTGTCAGTTTTTATGACATTTGGAACTCCCATTACCGCAAAACAGCTAGTAAGGTGTCGTATCACATGTAACGCCTTCTCTCCTGCTTGGGGGGTTGCCCATATATACCGGCTGTAAGTATCAATGGTGACATGAACATATTTTAAACGTCCGAATTCATTGACGTGTGTAACATCCATTTGCCATAATTCACAGGGACCTAACCCCCCAGGATTTACCCCAAGCCCAAGCCCGGGGCCATGATGGCCACAGGTAGGGCACGCACGAATAATACCGTGGGCTTCTTCCATTATAATATTAAATTGTTGGTGTAACCCCCGAGCATTCTGGTGAAACATAGCATGTGACTCTCTTGCCTTTATAAAGTCACTGACAGGGGCCACCACAGACACCAGCTGGTCAGCTCGTTCATTACCTTTCCCCAAACCATCAGTCCATTTGTGACTTCTAATGTGAATCACGCAATAAGGCTCTGATCGCTGCCTGATTGCCGACTGTAATTGCTGCAGCAAGGTGAAAAGTCTTCTGTTCCCTATATCGCGTATCCTCGCATCCTCTATTCGGTTGACGATACCTGCAACATACAATGAGTCTGTAACGATATTCAACTTTCTATTAATCCAACGGCCACGAGCCCAGACTACCGCTGCTAATTCCAAAGTCTGTAGAGAGTCCTCCGGTTGTGCTTCCAATATTTGATATTTCCACAACCCCCGTTCTCTCCATGTAGCAGACGATATTTACCAGATTTCTTTTTAATTACAAAAATCGGTGTATTCCGTGGGCTCACTGATGGTCTCAAGTGCCCTTGGTTTAGCTGTTCCTGCACTAACAAATGTGCTTGCTGCAGACTTTCCTTCTTTAACGGCCACTGCTCAATCCATACAGGAGAATCAGTTAACCAAGTCAGTGGGATCGGGAAAGTCCACCCTGTAGTGACCATTACTGAAGAACCTTGTCTGAGGTCAGTACCACTCCAAATTGAGTTAACACATCTCGGCCGACAAGTGCTGGTACCCCTGTGGGCAAGGGCATAATAGTAATATAGAGACTGGCCACTTGAAGCTTAATGCGGTTGCAGCTCCGTTGTACTCGAGCTGTTCCACCAACACCCTCTACATTCCCTAGCATAGGCTGACAGGGCCAATTCGTCGGCCAATCGTGCGAATTTATGATGGTAATATCAGCTCCTGTATCAAGAAGAGCCGAGAGGGTCTTTCGTTCGCCCTCATGAACAATACAAATAGTCATCTCCGGCCGTTTCACTAGAGGGATAGTTAACAGAGCGAGTCCTCCAGTTGAGCCAAAACCACCAGACCCACGTTCGGAAGCTGAAGCAGAGCGGCTGTCTGTGATTTGAGGCAGAGGTACAAGCTGTGCGACCCTACTGCCCTTAGGAATATGCATAGGTGGAAAAAATGTTTGAAGTACTATATGGATCTCACCAGTAAAGTCTTTATCTATAACACCAGGTAGCACAGACAACCCTTTAAGTCCACTAGATGATCGCCCCAAAAGTAAGGCACCAAACGGCTGATCGTTGATTAAAAGGGGCCCCACAACGCCGGTAGGTACCTTTTGTGGGCGATGATCAAGAAGAGTTATATCTACTGCTGTTGCCAGGTCCATGCCGAGGCTCCCTCTGGTGGCAGGTCGCAACTGGCCTGGTTGGCATTGGTGCTCGGCGGCTGGGTGTAAGTCGCTGGAGCCGCCATTGGGGTCTGCGCGCTGCGGCTCAATGCGCTCGTCTGTCCGTTTCCCGAACGCTGACAAGCTGCGGCGCTATGATTGTTCATGCGACATGTTGGACACCAAACATGCTCTTCTCTACAATATCTCTTACTATGCCCTTCTCGGCCGCATCTACAGCACTTAAGAATTTTCTGCCTACTCCTCCTTGGTGCCGAGATCTTTAACGGCGCCAAAGCAGCTAACACCTGCTGCTGAGAGGAGGACAGCGCCTGTCCCAAGTTATTTATAGCATCCACCACAAATGCTTGAGGCCCCACCGGCACTCTGCTCATTCTCTCTAACATGGTCTCAATAGAGGCATCGGCTGGGAGAGTAGCCAGTATGGATTTTGTAGCAGTATTACAATTCTCTAGAGCACACTGTCTCAGCATGGTTGCTTTCATATAATCAGGTATGTCAGATTGCTGAATTGCCGCAGTAATGCGGTCCACAAAGGTGTTAAAAGACTCATCCTTCCCCTGTTTAATCGACATATAGCCTGGAGAAGGAGGTTTCACTCTAGTACGTTGCAGCGCCTCTCTTGCAAGGCGCATAGACTCGGCAAGGATATGAGGACCGAGCCGCATTTGCATATCCACGGTAATAAAAGCTCCAGTGCCCGTAAGTTGTTCTGCTGTTACATGGGCTATGGGATCATTTATATCGCGCAATTGCACAGCCGAGATTTCGCAGAGGTGATGCCAATGTGCCTGCCACAGCAAAAGCTGAGACTGCGTCAATATAAGGCACATGATACCTTTAATGTCCTCCGGGCATAGCAATCCTCTACCCCAGATATAAGTTAGCATTTGCTGAGTGGGCTCCCCATGTAAGCCCGATTCAGCTACAGTAGCACGTAGCTGGCTTAATAATTTCCAATCAAGGGGCTCATGGTGAGCTTCCATTTGGCCCCCATCGACATCCCATGTTTGGTAAATAACGGGAAAGGCGTGCGAATTCATTGACTCTAGTATGCTGGATTCGCCATCTTGCAATGCCTGTTGTATAACTTTATCCCAATCGATAAGAGATGGCTTCTGAATTTCTCGAGTAACAGAGGTAGGACGGGGACAGTCCGCACTGCCAGCAGTGGGGACAGTATCGGACTTCTCAGGCGAAGTCGGGGCTATGGGGGGGGCAGTGGGAGTGGGGGTTGAGGGAGGCGAAGTCGGGGCTATGGGGGGGGTGGTAGCAGCGCGGGGCCTGTGAGGAGGAGGAGGAGGAGAAAAAGCGGGGGGTAGTGGGAGCGGGGATTCCCGGTATCGAGGTAGATGAAACAATAACAGACTCTCCCATGGGAGGACTAGAGAAATAATCTACACCAGGTGTAATTTTTCTCGGGGTCCCGAGATCTCCTTTAACACTTTCACTACCCAGCTTTACTGCCGCGGCGCTAGCAACCCGTTTTTCTGCCTTATGTTGTTTAATAGCATTCATGACTTCTTGCCATGACTTCATTAGTTTCTTGGCAGCTTTATCATTATCAATAACCATATTCCATAAAGTATACCCATAATTTCGCCACTCACTCTCATCAAACATATCATCAGGCTCTTTAAAATATCCCTTAGCCTTTCCCAAGGCAAGAAGTGGTGCAAGATCCTTAACAGGACCTACACCCCGCTTTTCTAAAAAGCATTTTAATAGTCTTTGTGCTACCTCTCGCTCCATATTAGCAAATTACTCACTGGCCAGTGGTTTTCAGCGGCATTTTTGGCGACTTTCGGTAGCTTCTCGGATTGCAGTCAGACTCCGGCCGTACCTATTGGAGCTCTGGAAAACAGAACTTTCGGCCCCCTGACGACCCTGACCCTCACTTCTTACGAAGTCAACGGATTCTTCGGTCGCTGGTGCGCCGTCACCAGTGCTTCTCCGAGTCCGCTCGTCCGGGTGGTAGCGCGTCAATGCGTGTTCAAATCGAACCCCCCGTGCATGTTCGAACCGCGTTCGGTGGAATCGCGTCGGTAGTATCGCGTCGATGGTATCACGTCGGTATCAGGATCACGTCGGTATCAGGATCATGTCGGTATCAGGATCACGTTGGGGTCACCACTTGCGACGAGCAGAGGAAAGCAAGACGCCGTATTCAATGTGAATCATAAGCAAGCTTCCAATTTATTGATGTGACACAGCTTCTTTTATGCTCCTTTTCTTTAATTATGCACATGTGTTATAACATAATTGGCTACCTTTACTTTAATTATGCATTCGTATTATAACATTACTGGCTACTGGTGACTTCATCTCCCGGCCGTAGTTTGTCTCCCGGCCGCAGTTAGTTAGTTTCCCGGCCGCAGTTTGTTTCCAGGCCGCTTATCCTTTCCATGCTGGCTCGTTACCAGGAATGTTGCTTACTCCTTGCTCAAGGTTATCGTAATCTTCATGGGCCTCCTGCATAGCTCACTTATGCTAACCTAGCTCGCTTATGCTAACGGAGGCCTAGGCACACCAGCTCAGGCTTAACGCTGTTACATGCTGCAAACTAACTCGTCCAGGGACCCGTGTCCCTGTTCCTTGAGCCATTCCCCAACAAACATGGATTTCACATCCTTTCACAGAGCTTCTGGCTGCTAGTATTCTTTCTGCACTTGTAATGACAAATAATATTAACCTTAGCCATTTTGCTTGGCGCTTGGGATTGTGTTTTTTACGCTCATTATTCCTCCCATAACAAGGGAAAAGTTTGTAATCACTGCTTCAGTTTTTCAGAGCCTCATGTCCAACAACAAGGCTAAAGCCAAGGATTAAGTGCTTTTTTTTTTTTGTGGGAACAAACCCCACACCAGTCACAGGATTCTCCCAATCACAAAATGCATTGCTTTGGAAGACAGTATCATAGAATCATAGAATAGTTTGGGTTGGAAGGGACCTTAAAGATCATTCAGTTCCATCCCCACTCGCCATGGACAGGGACACCTTCCACTGGATCAGGTTGCTCAAAGCCTCATCCAACCTGGCCTTGAACACCTCCAGGGACGGGGCATCCACCACTTGTCTGGGCAACCTGTGCCAGTACCTGTGCTAGTACCTGTTCTACTGTATCATGATACAGGAGAAGGTATCTCTCTTCTCTCATAAAAATGACCTGTATTGTGAGCCCTGGAAGATTCTAACACCATTTTTTTTTTGTCAGACAAGCACTGTCTTTGGTTTTCTTCAAAACTCTCTTCTCTTATGTTGCTTCTTTTCTTCACATCTGATCATCCGAATTTTGCTCCCCAGAATTTGTTTTGGCTTGCAAACAAATAAGAAAATGAAAGATGAAAGTGGAGCAGAACAGAAAAGAGTAGTTCCTGAGTTCAGGATCTACCTGGATGTGATAACAGTGAGACTGTGGAAGTTTTAAAAGTAGGCCAGAGAGGTGGTCATACTGTGACTGTGGTATAGGACAGACTATGTTGTCTGCTACTATGTCATTTGTCACCTTCCCGAGAGGCCTGAAGCGGCCCTTTTATCTCAAAGCTCTCAGTGTGTCCTTTTACACAAATGCAACAGTGTTGGTTAATCTTTTAGATGTGATCCTTTATGAACTCAGTGAGCAGGTAGTAATGCAACACTTGAGGAGACCTCCTTGGTTGTTGGGTACATTCTCTGCATACTCTAGGATAAACAGTGATGCTCTATTATTTAATTCATAAATTCATCAAGCTGAAGTCAGTGTGCAAAGTCAAATGATATCCTGCATTTTCAGCACAGGATGGTCTTTTTAGTTTTTGGAAGAATACTCCAGAGAGCTTTTTAACAAAATGGATGTGATATAAGCAATTACTACATTGAATATTTCATTGCTAGACTTGTAAATATGCAAACCCGTCTAGTTGTACCATATTTTAAGAGAGTATAGATACTAGCTTATATTATTACAAGGAATGGGAACATCATGATATGCCATAAATTAAACAGTGACATCCTGCATGAAGAATTTTCTTTCCTCATTATGTTGTAGGTGATCACTAGGAATACTGCACCAAGGAGAAAATAATACAAGTGCTAAACCTAGAAAACCTTCACTGAAACTGACCTTAAGAATTACCCCCCAGCTATCTGATTTTGCAATAAAGCAGACACTAATCAAATGCCATGAAGCTATTCATGGTGCAGGGAAGTCTCCCAAGTACCACAGATATTTACCAAACAACCTTAATATCTTGAATCAAAACAAATGGGGCAGCTTTATCAGTAGACTTTCTCTGCTTTTCTAATCCTGTTTCTCATGCAAGCTCATTGTAATAATCCAGTCTGGATGTTGTCCAGGCAGCTGGTGGATGTTGTCATTCTTCCATTGACTTGATAATGGAGGTGCAGGCCAAGAGAGAGAACCTGGAAGAATAATTGCCTTGATCACGGAGGGGTGGGAAAAGGCACTGCTGGCAGTTTTGGAAGTAGTAATTACTAAGAGTCATGCAAAATCCTCTCCATATCTTTATGGATGATTGGAAGGATTCAGCTCTGCATGCCATCACTGCTTTTTTTGGTTTGGAGAGGTATTTGGAGGTTCATTCATTACTTGTTATAATCTTTCTCAGTCCAGCTGTGCTGAAAGTGAAATATTTACATTAGAAAGAACATCATCACTGCCAATAACTGAACTACCCATTGTAGAACCTGTGAGGGACATGAGGTCTTTACAGTGCGCTTTACTATACCATTCTCTCGATCACTCAGATTTTACTCCCTTGGTACTATAATGTATGTGTGACCTTCAAAATAAACTGTGAGCACAGACAGCTTTTTACTATATAGAATTAGATTTTCAAATACTTCCCTTTTGAACTACCTATCACTTGAATCTGTGACCAGTTTCTGGGCCTTCTTGGCCAGCTCTGCTCTCTTCAGACTTTGTCTTAGTCTCTGCAGATTTATATTGCCCTATTAACATGATTTGAGTCCAAACACTACATCACAACTGTGGGCTTTTGGGCAGCTCTCCAGCAATGTGCTGAATCTTTCTCTTTTGCCTTGCTTTTAATAATTCTATTATATGTGGACAGAACTGCTGTTGCTTTTAATTCATGTCTTGTTGAAGCTCTGCAGGCTCCTTCAGATTTACATAGGACTCTGTTAGAAAAGGAGAAACTAAATCTCTTATCCATTCCACTCCCAAATCTGTGTGTTTCTCTTATTTCCAAACACTTCATTTAGAAAGCTGGCCAGAGGAGTCTGAGCTAATGCCACATGCCTCATGCAGTTCAGTTTTTAGTCCAGACAAGCTTTGCTTTTGTAAACCTTTTTAGAGATATAGAATTAAACGTGAAACATGAGTCAAACAGTTTTTGGATGTGTTTAACTTGGAACACTTTGTAGTTATGATGTCCTGATTCAATACAGGAGAATGCACTTTTTTGCCCTCAAACAGTTTTGTGAGATGGCTATCAACTGGATAGATATGTACTTGCTCATCTTGCTCCCGATTCATTTGCTTTGGTTACTTTATTTCCTGCAAGGCAAACCAAGAAACTTTGCCAAGGAAACTCGCATTTGTGTTTCTGTGATTTCAAAATGAAAAAGAAAACCTAAATCTGATGGAAATATTCCTATCCTTGAAAGAATCTGGCACGGGCAGGCATAGAATCTGCTTTGGGCTACCACTGTAGCAGAAATGCTTTATGCAGACCAGATATGAGTGAATGGTTAGGTCATCCTTCTAGTGAAACTCTTGTCTAATCCATAAACCTAAAGGCAAACTCCATCCTGTTTAATATCTGAAGGGCCAGTTGTGGATTTGAAAGATCTTTGGTCCAGGTTTGAGCAATTCTTTATCTTGATTCTTTCACCTCAATGATCTCTTGGTACCAGACTACTCATATTGATACTCCAGTGTCTGGTATTTCATTTTTGCAGACCTGTTCATACGTGCTGCCTTTTTACCCCTGTGGCTTCATCAGAATAACCTTAGATTTACTCTTTCACTGCCAGGCCTGGCTTGCAGACATGCAGCAAGTGAATATCAACAGTATATGCATGTCATTTCTGGTCAACCCTGCTTGGTATTTAGAGGAAGGGGACATCCTGACTTCTTGGGAGGTTGTTCTAGACAAAACTTCTGTTTCTTCAGTCGATACCTGGTTTGAGGAAAAGAGGCTGTCAATGCATATCAGACCAGTGCATGCTAAAGCAATTCCTGGCTTCATTTGTTTTGCAGAGGCACTCAGGCTCCTTCTGGTGGGAGGCAAACAGATCTTCCCTTCTCACAGTCTGGCACGTTTTTTTCCTTTTTGTGCGTGTGCCTCTCTTTCCTAGCTGGGCTTTCCAACTGCAGCTTCAGTCCATGGTCTGTTTAACCCTCAGTTTGTGGGCTGAGGGCATTTAAATGGTTGATCGCTTTGCATCACCCAAGTGCTGGGGCAGGTATCTACAAGGAGTCTTCATGCTGGACTTTCCACAGCTCTGTTGAAGAGCTTATTGCACTCCTGCTGGCAAATTGTGTTGTAATGGTTCCCCATGATGTCTCTGGAACTTGTCTGTGCTGGGTCAGACAATGGTGCCAATCACTGACTGTGCCCTCACATTAAAAGAGCTTTGCACTGTGTGTAAACATTGCTTATCAGTGACTTCCTGTCTTGCAAACACTGTGCGTAGAATTAGTTTTGGCATGGAAAAAAATAATGGTAATCTACAGCTGCTGTATGTGTCCTATATCAAGGTTAGAGCATTCCTGACCCAAGTTCTGTCTTGGATGGCTTGGAGTTCTGTGTGTGCTACATGGTTTAAAGATTTTCTACAACAAAAAGCTTTTCAAAACTCTGATGGAAAACACAGAAAAGGCAGGGCATATACTGTTATCCTAAGTCCGCTTGTGGAAACTTTTTGCCAATTGAGCCAATACTTTCACTCATCTGAGCTTGTAATGGAGGTCAATGTACATTTATTACCTCAGCTGGCCTGAAATGTCACCAGTGATTGTTTATCTATCTCAGCCATGCACCTCATGCAGCCACATGCTGTAGCCTCGGCTGCTTGACAGGGCAAAACCAAGAGGGACTCTGTCTGAAGTCATATTTTATTCAGTTATCTCTGGCCAGATTCATTCTGTTACCTTTGCATGGTCATGTTATTTTTAACAGTTGGCCAAAGATGCCCCCATGTACATCAGGAATGACTAAGAAAGTCACAGGGGAAGAGGGAAGATTAATAGTAAGGCCTCGTGTGTCCATGTCTTAGTTTAGATGAAAACTAAGATATGTTATCAGATATTAAAGATCTTTAATCAGAAAAAAAAAATTGTATAGAAGAGATAACAGTTCTTAGCTACAAATATATGTGTATACAGAACAGAATCAACACTAATCACAACTAAAACCTTAAAGCCTTAAAAATAGATTGAGTCCTGTACCCAAAATCTTGCGATGCAGGTCTCTTTAAGAGCTGGCGAGCAGTCGCTGCCCTGCACTGGGAAGCGCGGCCCCCCAGCAGCCGGGGAAGGGCAGGGAGGGAGATGGAAACTTAGTGCGAGTTCTGCCGGAGTTGTGGAAGATTCAGATGACCCGTGATCTTTCCTTCAGAGACTGCAAAACGTATGCACTCAGGGACTGCCGCTGCCGTTGCCGCCACTGCCGTCGGAGAGGAAAACGGATGTCCGGTCACGACCTCTGTCCCGGTTTCCCCGGAAACGTCCTCCCCCCATCCCCCCTCGCGTCTACTGAAATTCCCTTTATTGGCAAAAGGAAGGAAAATTCCTCGGAAAAATCCCAAACCACAACAGTCCATCAGGAAAAAAGAAGTTGTGTCCATATGAATGACTCTGTATTTGTTATCCTGGGGTGCTGGCTCCCCTTGTGAACATCTGAGGCCTTACCTGGGATCTGCACTGTCTATGTGAAAGAACAGTGCTAATGTGGTCAGCTTTGGCAAGTTATTGAGTCTTGTCATAATCCAGACTTTTAGTTCAATAGGCACCTGGCTCTCAATAAACTAGTATCTTCTGTGGGAACAAAATTTATGTGCAAATATCCAATTAAAGTCTTTTTTTTTAAAAAAAGAAAAACCAAACCCAACAACCTAAACTTGTAATTGGTTGTTAAATTATTGAAGTTCAAATTTCAGCCTAAAAGCAAGCTTAAATCATTACCTTTTGGAATTTCATATTTCTTCCCCACTGGCAAACATACAGATCCTATTCCCTCAGCTCTGGATCCAGGCATGTTTTTGTTTCATTTCTGGAGCTGTAGACTCTGGACATGCGATGTTTGTTCTACCCTGGAAATCTTCAGAGATGGATGAAAGTGAAATCTATGGTTCCTCCAGGTTTTGTCAATGTTTGGATTTATGTACAGAAAAAGAGCTGGAATTCTGCTCTTGCGACTGGGTGCTGGTCTGTATTTGACCTTTCTATGTTTTGGAAACAGATCTAAAAGTGAGACAAGCAGAAACAGGAGGGTTGGATAGGTTGGACTTCCCTGAAGTTGTTGTTTGGGGTAGAGAGGTTCAGTTGTTCTCTTGAAAGGACTCCAATGTTTTTCCTGCTTAAAAAGTTTTCATTCCTGGAAGAGGAGCCTGACTTAGTTACTTCCAGTTATATATATATATATTTTTTATTTTTTTTTTAGAATTCCAGTCTTTGAATTTATGGGAAGAGAATTTCCATTTCAGCTCAGAGGACTCAGGGTTTTTGCTGCTGTTCCGATTATTACTTCACTAATCTCTAATTCTTTGTGATTCTTTCACATCACACTACTGAATTTTGACCCCCTGTGACTGCTATGCAAGACAATTGTTTTGTATTTGTGACAGTCACTCTTCAAAATGCGGTTCTTCAGTTTTAACAGCCCCTTTATCTCCTTTGGTTTATTTCCATGTTCATTTTAATATCTTTCTTGGTACAGATTTAATACCTTCAAAGTTTTTCCTTTTTTTCTTTCTTCCTTCCTTTGTGATCAGCAGATGAGCAGATCAAGCCATCATGGTTCTAGATTTGCAATGTATTTTCACTTTGGAAAGTAATGAGCTGCTGAGCAAGCTGCTAAAGGGATAGTTCTTTATCAGTTCAATCATCTCAGCCAGTGATTATGAAGGGATGTTTTTCTAACCTTCTGCCACCTGGGACTGGAGTTCTGCGGGGGTCATTGATGGGTTGTTTGCCAGCCAAGATGTTTATCATCCAAAGTTTTTCCAAACAGTATGAGATTCTCTGTCATCGGAGAGTTACAATAGTATGTTTGTCACTCTCATCTGCTGGCATCTATGGTATGAACAAGACAGGGCATGATGAGGAGAAAGATTTCTCTTGCAATATTTGCTGTCTTAGTCTTGTGCGGTCTTTGGCAATGTGTGTTTATTTCCCTTTTGATAGCTGATGTGGTTTTATTCTCCATTCAGGAAAATGTCTGGCTGTCTAAAAGTTACCTTTTCACCTGTATTAAGTAAGAGAAAAGAACAGCAAAAAAGTTAAGCTGAGACAGAACCAGAAGTTTTGCTCCACTACCTTTGCTTTCTTTCAGTGATGTTCAAGTTCTTTAATGAATTCTTCCAACATAGCGGGAAAGAAGACATGAGGCTTAAATTTATGCATAGAGAGACAAACATACGTATGATAGTTAAGTCATATAGTTTTTGATGGGCATCTCTTGTTCGTTGGCTAGGGTATTGATTCCAGCCTTAATTTCCTAGAGACCCCACTGCTCACAGACATGTGTGCTGTGCAGGGAAACGGAAGGCCCTTTCCTATGCCAAGAGAGAAGAGTTGGTCCAGTTTATACTGGGTATATATGCTGAGAGCTCAATGTCAGAGGGGAAAATCAGTCCTCCAGGATCTGACGCAGCCCATGCAAGACCATGGGATGCTTCTTTTGGAGGTTTTAAGGGGTGGATAGTCATGTTTCAAGTAGAAACAGCATTTTCTCTCATTAGAACTATATTATGAATATTCAGTCCAAATCATGACTTTATTTCTTTTCCTCAGGTTTTTGGGGTACAGAAGGGGAAATAATGGGAAAAAGCCAGAACCAGAACAGATACTTCCTGCATTGTGTGGTGACCTAGAAGAAAGCTCAAAATGTTGTATGAACTCAGGAAATTTCAGGTCAGGACTGATTTATCTGCTACCTTTAACTACAGTAACAATCAGAATAACATTTTCTTCACGAGAGCACATTTTCTCCTTTTTTGCTTTCACTTCTTCAGACACAGCTTACAACTACAACCATAGGGAGCAAGCAAAGATGTAAACCACTGAGCTGCTTGAATGGTAGCTGTGCTTGGATAATTGTTGATTTATGTCAGAGCCCCGTGTCCACACTTGACCTTTAAGATCAGGCCAAGCAGAAATCCATCCCTTTCCCTAAAACTGTACCCGTCTGGCTAGTGCTTGGGACACGGCTGCAAAATGAAAGCATGTATGACTCCTGAGAAGCAGAGCTGTATTTGGTACTGACTAGTGGTCTATTGGTAAATAAAATGTGGGGTAAACTGACCCAAATTCAAAATGTAGCAAACTCCATTTACCCACATTTTCCTTCAACTACACTGCTGATATTGAAGTGTGGTTCTGTCTCCGCTGTGGTTGTCTTACTGGTGAGGAACTGGGAGAGTAGGGAACTGTAAACCCATTTGGTTCAGATAATCTATTATATGAACTCCGTAGTTGAGAAGGAAAAAAAATTAAATATTTATTTAAAAAGTGCAGATTGTTCCCATTTATGAACAAGCAAATTAAGAAGATTGAGCTTTGTGGAGGTATTTTTAAATGGAGGAAGGGGGAACCCTGTAATTATGAAAGCCATTGAAATGAGATTATTTTTCCTAAGAAAAAGAGCTCATTAAGAAATTTTAACGTACAAGCTGCATAGCACTGTAATACTGACCCCTCTGCTCTAAGGCTGTTCAGCTCCCCTTTTCCTGCAGAGCTTTCTTACCTCAGTGTCCCTAGCTCTGCTCCCATGGAGCTTTCTCCCTTTACCTTTCTCCTCTCGTCTACCTTTCCTCCATTTGGGGTGTGAGGGAAATTAAGTGAGGGGTCTTCCTTAAAGATACATCTCCTTGTGAATTCCCACAAGACTGAGGTAGGCTCTTGCCTCAGACTGGAAAAGAGACAGCTGTCACCTCAAGAAGTGAGAAGGGATCCACAGGTGGTGCGGGTCATTATGGGTTGGACTTCTGCCCAACAAGAGAGGTCTGAGTCAAACCAAATGTTTGTTGAAAACCTGTGACAGACCAACCAAAATCCTTGAGTGTACAACAGGAAATGCTAGGTGAAAATGTATGATCTGGATTGCACAGGGAAGTAGAATTTGACAGACAAAGTGTTTCCTTCAGTCTTGAAAACTCTGAAGCTCTTCATTTATTGGGGGAGAGTTAGCTTAAGTGATATAAAACATTAACTGCAGGGATTTTCAGAGGAGCTTAAAAGAATTAGGATCTTAACTGTGAAATAACCCTTCGTATCTGTTGCAGGAAAATGCTGCTAAAGAATTTATTTTCTGACTGCCAAGTTTCACTTTTACACTACAGGGAGGTGTTAACATTTTTATGCTGACTTAAGGTGTTGCATACTAAAGAAGAAATATATGGGTCTCATTCTTGGGAAATGTACTCCTTTGTGCCCTACAAATGAGTCAATTCATTAAGACTGAAAGTGCATAGGTGTCCTTTGGTGACGTACAACCAGCATGAAACTCAGCAGAAACATGGAATTGCAAGAAGTAAATGTAATATTGAGTGATTACCATTGAAAGAGAGAGGTCTATTTTTAACCTGGTTGGGGAAATTGATGGTGTGGTATGGAAGGGGGAAGAGGACATTTCATGAGCTATTCCCATAATAGTTTTGGGTTGGGGTGGCCTTTCAAAGGAGCTGTTTTAACCAATTTTTCATCCCTGCAAACATTACATAAGAGCCATTGGCAAAACTAACACACACACCCTTCTTGTACAAAGGACTAAAAAACCAGCCCAGATGTTTACAAAACAACCCCAAAAGACCGGAAGAAAAACAAACACACAGAAATGCTTTAAATGCAGAGCAACCAACGAACAGGGAAAAAAAATGCCCATGTTCCTGGCAGTAGCTTTTGAACATACTGAAACCATTTGGGGCAACCTTCCTTTAAACTTGCCCCATGGCAGGTTTGAATTATCAGTTATGTTTTCATTCATCACTTAAGGTCAAAGACTTCATCTCTCAGGATAGGTCTACCCTTCTCTAAAAAGGCGATGGAAAAAGTAAGGCAAATCTGTTCCTTGATGATTAGTCCTAATTGATTTACCCTGCTTTCCCCTACTTCCCTTCTTCTGAAAGAAGATCTACAGCAGGGACATTAAAAAGAGTACTCTTGTCTCACTTGTCTGCCTCTTTGAGCAAATTGGCACTGCTCACGCTTCCCAGTTAGCCCGCAAGCTACAGGTCCAAGACTGCTTTGGACCACTGAGCAAATTGTTGTAATTGTTGTGTGTCCTCTTCCACCAGGTTGAGGTTTTGGGCTCGTTTCTGGGGACTCCTCAGTGGTTTGGAATGTGAGAAATATCACTGGAAACACTTTCCTCCCATGTTGAAATACCCATCCATGTCAATGATGCGAGAAGGAGGACAGTTATTTGAACAACACAGGCTCTTGCAGAGCTGGTCTGAAGAGCATGTATTGCACTGCAGTGAGGACTCTGGTTTCTGCACTATCTTCTTGGACTTCTTTGCCCAAAGCCACTACCAATGTGTTTTTTAGGTCAGAAACGAGAGCTTTATTCTAGGAGATTTTTCCCTTGTCTCCTTTGTTTGGTAAGTGAGAGTAGCTTGGAAATGTATTGCATTTGGACAGATGCTTGAATTTGTACAATCACTCCTAAAGAGCGGCTTACATTTTCCAGATAGCTTAATAACAATGCTGATTTAATATTCTTTGCACATATATAAAAAGTATTAGAGGATCTCACAAATTCATGTACCTAGGTGAGGGGGTCCTGAACCCAGGACTACCAAATACAAGGCTAATTTGGATCCATACGTGAACTTTATAACTTTGACTTGTTGCTAACTAATATATCTATTAGCTTATAGTGAAGCTACCAGAAACAGTGCTGCTTTTTGTTGAAGAAGATTCTGTACTTTACTCCTAAGCACTAGAAAACACTGTAAAAGCTGTTTACTTTGACTTCTGATGTCCTGAATTTGCTGAAGAAGGTTATGGCTTTTGTCCTCCTCTACCTACAAAGCAAAATGCTTCAAGAAAAGAGGAAAAATGCTTCTTTCAAACTGGAATGTTGAGATTGCAATTTATTGTACAGGACTTGAAAGAGGAATTTTCAGTTCCAACTTGTTTGAAGAGGAATGGGCTAGTGAAAGAATTTAAGGGCACTTCTGAAATGCAAAATGTTGCCTGTCTGTAGAATGACCCAGAAAGGAAACATCGATGAGTATCTATGGCTCAGATATTCCACACTGCCTGGACAAAATAATGAAACACTTCTCTTGAGATTTACGAGCCTGGAAAATAGACTGCAGACTTCCATCAAGGCCTGAAAATGCTACATACTGTAGCTGGAGTCTCTAGTACAACTCCTTTTGTATAAGCAATACAGGCTGGGAGTGTTGGGAAGGAGTCAGAAATGAAGTGTAAATGCTTCTCTCTGTTGATCAAATTCACAGGCAACAGAATTGGTGAATTCAGACTGCATCACTTTCCTCTGTGAAGGCCAGGGGCTGTAGGAGCGTGCTGTGAGCGCTGTTTAATTGCCTGATGTGAATGATGATCCATTTCTTCCTGTCAAGTAAAGGATGAATGGGGCAGCGACTTGCACACCTCAGGCTAATGCCATTTGGTATTAGAGAGTGGAAATCACAGAATCCTAGAAAGCAAGATCTCAAGGTTAGCCAGACTGTCTCTGTCCCAAAGGCATGTCAGCTCTTAGAGATGTGTGGTGATTGTTACTCTGTCCTGTTCCTAAAAAGTTGCAGAGCTTGATATTCCCTCCTCTGGTTTGTGCTAACTGCACAGTTGAATTTTTTCCATGGCTGTAATACCAATCTCCCTTGCTGCAAGTGTTTTCTATCAAACGTATGTCATAAACCATGATGTAGATAATGTTGCTTGGCAGTATTGTTGGTATTATTATTTTATCAGTGCTATGTTTTTTAAATGTGCAGCCTGCAGGTTTGATTTTGGATGTGAGAAAATCTTTGTTGCCTGATTAGATGTGTTGACTCAAGGAATGAAATCTCACCCAGCAGTTCCAGATCTCAGTTCTAGAAGCAGAGACCAAACTCTCCTGCATACACCCTTAAAGAAGAACTAGTTTGCACTGTCACTTCTCAGCCACCTTTCTTAGTGCCAGACTCTTAGCAGAGCTTTAGAGGGCCAGCTCTGAGCTTTGCTGAAAGCCCAGCTGCCAACTTGGGTGTCACAGTGTGGAGTTGAACTCCTTCAAAAATCTAGCACTGAACTCTGCTATAAAAAGAACCCGCTCTGCAAGATTTCCCCAAAGGCACCCCAAAAGAGCTTATGGTCTAAGCAAAGAAAATATGTCAATCCTGATCTATAGCTGTACAGCTGAGCAGGATCTGGAATAGAACAGGAAAGAATGTGGAAAAACCACGAAGGGGAATGCACACTCAGCACCATAATTCTTATAACGTTATAGATAAGGGATTTTTTTCACATTCATTGTTTTCCTAAGACATCTGCAGAAGAAAAGAAATAGATTTCAGCGGCTGTTTAGAAGAACTGTGTGTTAGGAGCAAGCATCTCTCCATAGATAATCACTGTCTCTTATTCATCATGTCAGTTCATTATTGTCAACCTAATGCAAGCCATTTCTCTATGGGTCTGCATTCCTGATAGGAACTGACTATATAAATTCACTGTGTATGTGGCTTCCCTGGTGATTTCCTAGTAAGGTGTCATGTGCAAGGACAACCCCAATAGCATTCACAAGGAACTTTTTTGTGGGTAGAGAATTAGAGCAAGTGCCTTGTGTGTGATGATTGATACTGCCAGGTGGACAATAATTATGATTTACACACGATTTCTTTATTCTTGAAGGGAAATCCCAGTTGCCAAGTATGTTAATGATGTATGTAATGGTGTGTTAACAGACACCATTAGTTTGCTGGACAAAACAGAGACCTCTGCCAAAACAAATGTTCTCCAATGGTACATTTTATAGATCAGCAGATTCTGAACGTGCTTCAGAGTGGAACTGAGTTGTGGGGCACATGCTTCAGGAATGGCTGACAGTTTCCTAACCACACATTTAAAGGTATCTGTTAATAATTAAATGCACTCAAGCATTTTGTTAATTTCAGCATCATACAATTTCTCTATGAGGTGCAATAATTGCAGTCCAGAAATAGTTTGTTTTAACATTATGACTAGATTAGTACAGAAAGTAGTCCCAGCTCATAGCAGCTCATGTTAACTTCAGTCACCAGTACCAAATGGCTTGTCCGTGCTCGGGAATGCACTCACAGCTCAAGATGTGCGGGGAGCTGTACCTCCCCAGATCTTCCCTGGTGCCAACAGAAGCCAATGCCAAGGTCTGCGAGGTCTGTGGTAGATGCACTAGCAAGCATGGTGAGGGGTCTGGCAGACCCTCTGGCTCAGGGTGATTTCTGAGTGCTGAGGAGAAACTTGGTTCAATAGCTTTTGGAAACACCGACAGAAGAGCCTGTCTGCAGGAACAGATGAAAAACTCATGCACAGAGTCAGGGTGGATCAGCACTTTTTAATGTGTGTGAAGTTCTGGACCAGCACGGCAGTACCTGCAGCAGAGTTAAAAATGCTCGTGGATATAAGTGCATTTTCTCAGTGGGAGCTGCCTGCAACTCGGCAAGAAGAATTTGACCTGTGGAGGCATGCAGCAGGCGATATCACATACTCCCAACCTACAGTGCTTTCCTTGAGAAAGGCTGATCTCAGTTTCCAGTTTGAGTTCTTCTGTATAGTCCGTGGTTCACAGAAAATTTTGTGGGGCAGCTTTTCTATTTCCAACAAAACTAGTTTAATTCAAATTGTGGCGACTCCTACAGTATCAGATGTGCAGGACAGCAACATCCTGGAAGTGTTATGCCATAGTACTTGCCCCAGGGTTTTGATCAACCAACTTCTAGGATCTCCCAGTACTTCTTTCTGCTCAGCTATTCAGCACAGATGTACTCAATAAGGCTCATTAAAGCAGTTTATTGCCTTAGTTATGAGCCTTCTTGTATTAATACAAGAATTTCAGAGCAAAAATATGGATTAAATAAATGGCTGACAAGACTAGAGTGATCCAGCAATGATGCTGGTCCTTCCTTTGAAAGGTTTCCATTCATCTCAGACACAATAGTCTAATCTTTGACTAAGACAAGTTTTACCTGGATAGTTTCCAGTCATGTTGATGGGAACTGTGAAATTCTTGTGCATATCAACAGCAGAAGTGACCTTTTTCAAAGGGAATGGTTTTGGTTGTTTCTTATCGCATTACAATAACTAGCCACCAGACTTAATTGCTTCTTGTACCACTTTCCCTTCCCTCCTCGTATCTTTCTCCCTTTATGCAGTAAAAATACTGCATTTTAAAATGAAATTGAGGAGACAGAAAACAGACATTTTTGCATAAAAGAAGAAACACGTGTTAGGAATAAAGACTCGAAAGGGGCAAACATATTGAAGAATTACATGCCTTCCCCCTCCTCCTTTTGCAGACTTGAAGCTGCTCTCATGTCTTGCCTTGCTGGGAGGGAGCTTGGTTATGCCTGCAAAGTCAACCAGCCGTCATCCCAGGAGAGGGGTCAGGCGGCCTAGGAGCAAAGTGGGACACTTTTCCACCTTGTGCTGTTTTGTGTCGGGGAGAGCATGTTCTGATAGTTTTGTGGGACTTGAATACAGTGTTGGAACAAGTAGGTGAGATTCCACTGACAGAGCTAGAGATAACCCCAGATGTTTTTTAAAGGGAGTAAATTGTTCTCTTTGCTCCTGGGAAGGACAAGGACCCTGGGTTAATCATGTTCATCCTCTGTGTCCTCTGTGCTGATCCTACTTAGGACATTCAGTGTATTATGCTGTAATCAGACCTGGGTCAATTTTAAGTCATCTATGGTAGACACAGGTAATCCAGTATAGATTACACAACTGTCCCATGAAAGTATTCAGGTCATTCACTCACAAAAATCTTTGTACTGCTTCTGACCTGCTCCCCTCACTTGAGCTTGGGTCTCAAGCTGTTGCGGTTGCTATCCTGTGTGGATGCCAGGGTGGGCAGAGCTGAAGAATGAAGGGCTTTCAGTGAGTCTGACTCCACCTGGGCCTTCTCTTTCTTTTCTTCTTTCCCAAGAAAAATAAGAATATATTCCCTCCATCAGTTCTTTAAAAAGTGAGGGGAAACTAAAGAAATATTTTAAGCACTTGTTGTTTTTCCTAAGGGGAAAAAAGTGCAATGTGGTTTCATTCTAGCCATGCAAATATTTATGTGAGCAAGAGAGAAGAAAGATCAGAGAGAAAAGTTGGGTTTGGTTGTGACATAGGCTTTGGTGCCAGAGATGTGGATTTACTCTTGGCTCTGCCAGAAATTTCCTATGTAACCTTGAACTAGTCACATTCACCTCTATGCCCACAGCTGCCCATCTGCTAGAGCTGATGAGAACCCCTTCTTTTTTAGTATTAGCTGCATGGGGCTGGGACAGCTTCAGGGTAAAAGGAGCTTTTCAACTCAACAGGAACTTCTAAGCACTTAGGTGATAGAGTAATAGTGGAAAATTATGGCAAATTGAGCTAGGGAGGGTACCTACAAAATTTGTACAGTACCCTGCACACTGTGCTTGATTTTCTGGAGTCTTCTATGTGCTACTGTAATGCAAACAATGGTCTGCATTCACTAAGTAGCTCCTCAAATTTCCTGTGGATATCCCCAGCAAATCTGTATTTAAATAAGCAATAGTTTCTTAATCCCAGACTGCAAGTTGCTGGGGCAATTTGTACTCAAGGTGAATGCCAAGGTTAGGGAGATGTTGAGATGTATAAAAGAAGCTTGCCATCCAAATTGTTTCCATCTGTTTCCATTATGCCCCACTCCTGCAGAATAAACCAAACATTTTAGCTTTCAGCTATTTCCCTCTGGACTCTGTAAAGTTACCTGTTCTCAAAAGCATTATTTGGTGTCTTTAAGTGCGTTAGTCTGATGTTTTTACAGTTGTATTCAGCCAGTCAAGAAAAAAACTCCTCTGAATAGATAGGAAAGGCAGCTGAAAAATATGGAAAAGCAATTAAATAAATTAAATAAAAAAATCCATTCAGTTTGCATTGTTCAAAGCATAAAAATATTTTGGTAATACATTCTGGATATGCTAGAATTTCTTGACAATTGTGTTGTTTTGCAATTATTCCACTTCTTCCCTGCCAAAATTGCCAGGGCCATAGAATTTAGTAAACCATGTATCAGCTTGTGCCTAGTTTCCTCCATATTTCTTGTCATATCCAGTTGGGCATTTCAGCCCAAATGACCCAGAGCAAGACTCAAACCTGTGTTGTTGGAAATCTTTGTTTTCACTTGTTTTGCTAAGACAGATGTGCTGGAGGGGCAAATTATGTCTAAAGTGTTATAAAGATTTTTTTTTTTTTTTACTTTTGCTCTGAACCCCAAAGCAATTAAGTGTCTGCTGCAGTCATCCTGTACCTTTCTCAGATCTTAAAGTCCAGAAAGGATGAGATCTTCCCTCCAGAAAGAAGCATCTCCAGTAATTAAAAATATTTATTCCCAGAAGTGAAAATATTTTATGCCCTTTCTTTTTGGTTAATCTATTTGTGTTTAGCTCTGAGGAATGATTTTTATATGCTGGTTGCCCAGTTGCCTAGATGTATATATTACCTTAAAAGAAAAGTAATTGAGTTTTAGCCAAAAGGACAGGAGAAAGGTTAGGAATGTACAATGCAGTTTCTCATAACTTTGGAGGAGGCAGATGTTTCTATTCTGGTTCCAACTTTCATTTTCTTTGCATGAAGAATGAGTTCTTTAAAACAAAATAAATATCCCTTTGAGAAGAGCATGGCTCCCACTGTTATTCTTTAAATCTTTTGTAGATAAGGCAGGGCTTAGCTTGTTGATTTTTATTGCAAAAAATGGGAAAAAAAGAGAGAATATAGTGTAATTTTTGTTCTACAAATGACTCCAATGATTATGCTCAAGAACAGGTCAAGAGAGTAACAACAGCAACAACAACAAAACTGCTGACATCTGACACTATATGAATTCTCTTTACTCATTCTATGTAGTGTAAATATGACTAAAAATAGTATTTCTCTTGCAATTAATATTTTATTTTACCATTAATAATTGCAGCATAGCAATAGCAGCATATATTTCACATTTATAAAGACAGAAGAGAGGACAATTGTATCTGCTGGCAGTAACCAACAGCTGGGGGAGGCAGAAAGGAAAGACAAGTAAAGGTTGTTATTCGTGGTAAAAGTGCACAGGATGGATGTCACCTGTCCTTGACTGAAATGACTCATCTGTGCATGTAGGGCATGCCATGTTTGTCTTGGTGATGGAGATGGTAGGAAGCCATTTACCTCCTTGGGCACCGGGACCAAAATGGCAGTCAGGCTTAGAAAAGTCTACAGCAGAGAGAAAAAGTGGCAAATGTCTAATTTCAGGTTAATATCCCCTCTGGGGGTGCTCCTGAGACTAATGCAGCTAATTCCATGCTCCGCAGCCCCTGTTTCCCAGGGAAAAGGACTGAAATGTTTACCAGGGCATAAAGCCTGGCAGGGGACTGTCTATGTGTGGCTGGGAATGGACACTCTGAGGCCTCTAGGGCCTATTGAAGCAAGGTCAGAGTCTGGGGGTCAATGATAAGGTAACCTTGGCCATAGTTTGAGTTTAGTCATTTGTCTTCATAGACTGATAGGAAATGCAGACAAAAGCCTTTGTGAAGCTCTGCTTGCCATATGTAGCTGTACGAGGGTGCTGTGGAGGCCAGCCTGTTCACCTGCCAGATCTGCAAGAGGCATTTGGTTCCTAAGTTTATAAATCAACATGGTGACTCCTTTCCAGAGAGTGGAAGAATGGTTGAGGAATTACAGAAACCACTGTCTGAAGTGTATGTGTGTTTGGTCATGATGGGATCAATGAATTCCACTGTCTTCCTCTCGTCCCTGCTCCTTGCTGAGTGCTGGGCAATAAGAACTTTCAGAATTCCCCCCTGGGAAATCTTGGGAGGAAAGAGAAATATGAAAAGCAGAGACAGGTAAAAAGCAACAAGGAGGGGTGAGACAACAGTTGTCTCTAAGGAAGGGTTGGAGGGAGGATCCAGGTAACTACAGGCCTGTCAGTCTCCCCTAAGTGCTGGGGAAGGTCATGGAGCAGATTGTCTTGAGTGCTATCTTACAGCACATGCGGGAAAACTGAGTGATCAGGCCACGTAACCTTTCTTGCTATAACAAACAGAGGAACACAAAACACATGAGTGAACCCCACATGTTCGTACTCAGCTGGCTTCTTCCTCACCTCTGTGATTGGTACTGTCCCTTTCCTGCTCAGCTCCATTTTCAGCTGAAGGAGTGTTTGGTAGCAAAGTACTGATTCTGCTGGGACAGCTGGGGACATTTATGTGCCTTTGTAGAGATGTGCGGCACAATGGGACAGAGTGGTTCAGTTCCCCATCCAAATGCATCTTTACCTTATCTTTTCTCCTTACAGAAAGTGTTTTCATACTTGTTTGTAGTTCTGGATGTTTTAGGTTCAACATTTAACAGTTTTTTTCCCCTGCCCTCTCACTTTTCTTTCTAAAAGCCCAGTATTTCATACCTTTGGCAGGATCCTACAGGCTGGATATCAGCCCTGCTGAGATCAAGGGACACCTGGAACTCAGTTGCCCCGTTCAGTGTCAGTATTTTTTGCATCTGAAAACACAGGCATTAGTGCCACTTCTGGATAATATTTTTCACTAAGCCACGTGAGAGTGAAGGATCTGTTTCCTGTTTGGAGCTCAGAGAGCTCAGCCCAGCCATTTCCTTGCTACGGGTTTTGGAAAGGAGCACCGTTTACATCCTTCCAAGCACACTGACGGCATCTGAGTTCACATGTGACAAATAGTTACACATATATCTGCCTTTTCTTGCCTGCATTCTGCCTATGTGGGGTTGGAAATACTGGCCACTTCCAGTGTTGTGTAAAACAGTGTGTTCAGACAGTAATGACTTCACCCTACCAAGGTATGTGGCTTCCAGCCTGAAACTTCTGTACATCCATAGAATAGACATGAGGCCTATGTTGGTTTACATGTGTCCTAAGCAGAGCCAGTTTGGAGCCCTTATGCTCCTGTATATGGGGATGATCAATCTCATCCTCACATGATTAGCAAAAGGCCAGGCACAAAGTTTGAGTTCCTGGTCCAGTGTCTTAAAGGCAATTCTCTATGCACAAGGTTGCAGTGTTCTGTCAGAAGAGAGAGGATGGTTACGTCTGAAGCTTTTGCATATGTACATGCCTCTATCTGTTTAAACCTGGATAATTTTTGGCTGACTTGCATCAATACATTTAAAGAAAGCACTAATCCTGTACAGCCATCTATGAATGTGTTAAACCAAAGGTTGCATTCATTTAACCAGGACAATTTCCTGAGTGCCTTGAAAGGCAGCTGGTACAATAGAGCTATGCAGGAAAGCTGAAAAGGTGTTTAGTTCTGAGTTTGTTTTACACACAGAATCTTTCCAGATAACATTTCTAAGGCCCAGTGCAATATAATGAAATGCCTTACGTGACCTCTTCTGAAAAAGAGGAGGTGGTCTGGTTTCTCAGAGCCGCTATCAAGATTCTGTACTCCGTGAACTTAACCATCAAAAGCACTAAAAATTGTCATCCTTCCTGCTCTGAGAGCAGAGAAGAACATTTCAAGTATTTTAATAGAAGTCATTTTTGTACAACTCCACCAATTTAGTTCAAATTCATCCTAAAGGATATTTCCATTTAAGAGAGTACTGATGCTGAATAGGTATAGGGTGTTCTGGAACTGGAGGAAGTTCTTTAGCATATAAATATTTTATTAAACCTTAGCACGCATCTCCTAGCAGGCAAAAAGTATGTACCCCAGGATCTGAAAAAGCATTCTGTTGTAGGGGGAAGGATATTATATTCAGTAAATCATATGGAACTATTTATCAACAATCACTTCTTTAACTTTGCCACAGTCTTCAGTTTCAAAGCACATTTTGAAGTGACTGAAGTTTGTAAAGAGCAGTTTATTTAAAAAATTATTTTAGGAAAATTACCTCAGGGGTGATTGTGTATTTGTGAACGGTTTCTCTTTTTTTTTTAAAAAAAAAAATTAACATAATGTAAGAAAATTACTTTATTAAGAACAGTGGAAGAATGTGTAGAGAAACAGAAAAGATTTTGTGTCAGACACTCTGCAATGGGAAAAGTTTTGCTTGTCATGCAGACACAAACAACATAGTCAGTGGAAAGATCCTGATTTTAATGGGCTTTGGATTAGGCGCTTTACCACTGTGGGATGTTTCACTGCAGAACCTTGAGTTATTTCTGGTTATAACTGCATGCTCCTCAGTGAATTTATTTAGATTTTTCTATTTTTCTCCCCTGCTATTATCAGTGACTATTTTTATTAACGTAATTTACCTTTCTCGTCTTCCTTGTTTGATGCCTTAACATAAATCCTGTTCTGATCTTCTGTTAAAAATGAAATTAAAATGCTCAGTATTGAAACAAACAAATGTTTTTTACCCTGCAAAAATTATTGCATGATCTCTTGCAAATCTGCATTGGCTACTTTATGCTCCTGACATTGTTCTTTCCTGGAACAATTATGGTCTGCTCCAGTTTAATTATGGTGTCTCTCAGTACACAATGCAGCATGGTGCTTTTAGTGATGCCTTAGTGATTTTCTAAATCATGAAATGAATCTGATTGTTCATGTAATTTTGTGTTCAGCCAGTGGCTTTGGCTGAAAATGCAGAGAGAAATATGAGAAAGTCAGTCTGTGATTTCAACATTTCAAATACAGAATACGTTTCCTATTCACTTGGAAATGATGCTTAGTTTTTAATATGCCTTTTTTTTTTTTTTTTCCCAGTGCTAGAAACACCAAAAGATGTTGCTGTTGGGCTGACCTGAACAGAAATAATTCTGAAATCTGTCCATGGGACTAAGGCAAAACCTGCATTGTTCAGTTGAAGCTCTGAGAACAGATGTAAAGTGTAAATCCAAACAATTAGGAGGTATTGCAGGCTCCATAATAACGCCTATATCTAGTATATCTATGAAGAACCTGGTATAAATGTATACCTGTGATGGAATCTGTCTTTTCAGAAGATGATGATTCAGAAGATGATCTTTCCGAAGATGCCCTTCTGCACCTGTAAAAGAGAGTTGACCTCAAAATTTTACAATAAATCCAATTCCCTCATCCTGCATGATAGTTTCTATCCCATGCAGTCTCAAAGACATCTCTTTCTCTATTAAGGCCTCTAGATGCTACTATAACACAATAAAAATGTAGGATCCTAGACAAAATAAGTTAGTGTTCCATCTGTCAAAAACAGGATGTGCAGCAACCCTTTCCAGTGAGTCATATGTTCAGCATTCTCAAGTCTTTGAGATCTCTGCACTCACCAGGGAGCTCTGACATTTACCAATGTTATCTTTCTTATTTCAGTTTTGGCACCTTCTTCCTTTCCTCAGAGACCGTACTGGGCAAAAAAACACACGAAATGAGCAGCAGACATCATCTGTCATTTTTCTGAAAGGTTACTGGGCTTGAGTGTGTTGTTTGGCCACAGATGGTGGTAACTTCACTAGAAAAGCAAAAAAACCCACCCACACAGTGAAGGAATTGTTAACTGAACAGAGTTTTACGTGAGGGGTCCATTTGTTGAAAGTCAAGAGTAATCCTTATTCATACTGACTTTTGGGATGACTAAACCCTTAAGAAGTAGATTAGAAAATGTTATGAAATGCTCCTCTTACTGTCATTTACTATGAATCATCAATAAAGTAGTCACCTCATTGGCAACATTCCCTCTGCCTGAGGTCAATGGAGCCAGGGTTTCACCCTTGGAAGTCCTGCTCTGCAGCAGGAGCTCTCCGTCAGTCTGTCAGTCCGTTTTCACTTCTGTGAGCAGCTGTGAGTCTACTTACAGTGTTTCATAATTCAGGAACAAAGGCGTTATTCAATGAAAATGAAGGAGGATGAGATTTAAAAGAGATGAGAGTAAATACTTGCTGCACAATAATGTCAACACCTGGCTTTTTATCATCAGTAGACGACAAAGTACTTTACAAGAATAGTCAGTACTGGTATCTCTGTTTAACAAAGAGATGAAGAAAGATAACACTACCTGTTCAAGGTCACCAAGCAGACAATGCCAGAGTTAGAATGGAAAATATCCTCCTACACTATGCAGTGGCTTCTGGTTAAAATCAAATTATTTCTATGCTACAGAGCTCATTGCTTCAGGTCAGCATGACACCAGGAATTCTGTGGCATGAACTGTTTACGCGGAGAAGCACATGGCACTGAGAAGATGTAAAAAAGAATCCAGGTTAGACAGCAGCTCCTGTTTTTGTAAGTGTTCTGTCTGATGCCAGAGAACAGGAGACTCTCTGGCTGGATGACGTTTCTTTTTAATAATAATGCAGAGTACAGATCTGGCTTCTGGCAGTCAGGGTTTTCTTGAAAACCCTGCTGACTGTCCCAAATATTTGGTAGTCCGTGTAGAAAGGGAGCTGTCATTTTGCAACTCTACCCTCTCTGAGATGAGCAAAGGTGTTGTTGGTTGTTACCAGAGATATTCCCACATCTATGTGATTCTGTGTGAGTTATAAAGGAATGGGCAATGGCCTGAGGCCTAAGCTAAGCATTCTTGTGAGGTTTTACTCAAAAAGTTAGGCAGAACTCATGAATCCTTGCCCCTTCACACCAAGTCTGATGTTGTTCTTTCAGATTCATTCTGAGAGTCTTTCAATAAAACCCTAATGAGCGCAGTAGGCTCAGATGAAGATGAGAGGGTTGCCTGCCCTCTCAGACAACGCCCCATATCCCTGGATAGTCAGGCAGTGAGAGTGAAGGTTGTTCTCCAGCTGAACTACTGTCCCTCCTTTTACCTCTCTTCAAGAAGCATGAGCCCCTAACAGCCCGTTGACCCTTTCCAGACTTATATGAGTTTGCACATGTGCTTTTTAGTGGCATAATTCTTGGCAAGAGAGGCAACCTTAATATTGCTATTGGACCTATGTGAATGTCTGTTGTTCATCATGTATAAATGGACTATCCTGAACTGGAAAGAGAGAAACTAATGATTGCCATATTTTTTCCAGCAGTCGTCAAGCAAAAGAACCTGTTTGAACTTTCCCCCAAAGATGCTTCTGCCTCTTGCAGTGATTTAAAAAATCTCGGTTTTCTATGCTTTTCAAGGTGATTAATTTTGTAATGATGCCTTTGCTACCTTCCCCTCCCCAGGGGAGTGGGCAAGCAGGAGGTAGGACAGGGCAATTTTCAAAACTTACTCCATGTGCAGCAGCAAAAGACGTGATAGCTACTTCCCTTCCTCTCTCCTCTAATTTCCCGCAAACTCCCAAGTGCTTTCAGATATTTCAGTATGTTTTGTTTTTAATTCCTCTTCAATGCACATATTGACATGTTTCTTTCCATTTATTTCTGTCTTCCTTTACCCAGTAAAATGATCCCATTGGGAAGGCAAAGGTCCAAATAGAAGGTGGAAGGAAGGAAAGCATCTTTCCGCGTTACTGAGACCAGACTGATTGATAGGGTGTAACTCTGAGACAAAGACCCTTTCTGGGGTGGAGATTGTAGCCTCATTCTTAGCACAAGGATAGACAAGAGGTTGGAAATAAGAATGGGGACTGGTAGGGCTAATTAAGAGGGCTTTAAACTAGATTGGATAGGGGAGGGGAACATCAGTCACACTAATAGAATTAAACATGACGACAGCACCCCAGGATCTGACAGGGAACGATAGCCTAGGATCTCCAGCTAGATGGACAGTAAAAGACGGGCTGACAACAGCTCATCTGAAATGCATTTACAGTAATGCTCGCAGCATGGGAAACAAACAGGATGAGCTGGAAGATGTGGCAAGGCAGGACAATTATGATATAATTGCCATCACGGAAACATGGTGGGACGACTCGCATGACTTGAAAGCTACCATGGATGACTATAAGCTATTTACGTGGGACAGACTAGGAAAGAGAGGTGGTGGGGTTGCTCTATACGTCAAAGAGTGTTTTGACTGTATAGAACTCAGTAATAGCGATGATAAGGTAGAGTGTTTAAACTCAGTGGTGTGCGTGGTAACCCAGATATTGTGGTGGGAGTTTGCTATCGGCCAGGATGCTGCTGCCAGGATGCTGCTACCAGGATGAAGAGACTGATGAGCTCTTCTATAAACACCTAGGAGAAGTCTCGCAATCGCGTCCCGTCGTTCTCGTGGGGGTTTTCAACCTTCCAGATGTCTGCTGGAAGTACAACACAGCAGAAAGGAAGCAGTCTAGGAGGTTCACAGAGTGTATGAATGATAACTTCCTAACAAACCTGGTAAGTGAACTGACTAGAGAGGGTGCTGTAAGAGTCGGTCCGAAGAACAGTATTTGTCTCGGTCCGAAGAACAGTACTTGTCTCAACATCGCCATCAGGAACTCGGAGAAAGACCAAGGAGCAATGACCCGAGATGTAGGCACTGCCTGGAACAAGCAGTCGCCGTGACCAAGGACTGCAAGTAACATCTAAGAAAAAATTGAATAGATGCTGTCCAGAAGATGGATTTCACCTGCTACCTCAGCCAAAGTTACCCCACCTCCTCCTTGACCCAACGCCAACAGGGGAAGAGCATGCGCAGAGGCTCGCAGAGGGTCTTCCGGTCACCTAGCGGTCACGAGAGGAAGATGAGGTGAGGAAGCAGAAGACCCCCGAACACGAGGTGGCGCAGGCGCAGACGAGTTCTGGCAAGCGAAGCGAGAACTTTTGGGGCCTGCGCAGTTCAACCTGGATTGCGAAATGAAGGTGGAGATTGGCCTCAATCCATGGGAGAGAGGAGGTGCGAGGTGCTGTTGCTGAGCATAAAAGATGGTTCCTAACCGAACCCCAGCGGAGAGAAATCTCCCCACCTCTGGGTCACAGATCGCCCGTCGTGACAACAAGTCTCAACTGAGGACCGGCAAGACGCTGCTCAGAGCCTGGGACCATAGGGACGCCTCTGGATCCGTGGTGGTAGCTATAATCCTCTTTCCTCCTTTTCCTCCCCTTTTCTCCACTCTGTCTATCGCGTGCCGCTTTACGGGCAAAAATAATAAAGTTTCTCTTTGATTGAATTATAACCCCTTGGCATTTCGGCTGCCTTAATTTTGCGCTTCGAGATCAAGGTAAACGAATCATCACGAGTCCCTGAGTGGACCGTGACAGGTGCCCAGCTGGATCTGCTGTTTGTTAACAGAGCGGGCCTTGTGGGAGAGGCGACAGTTGGAGGACTCCTGGGGCACAGTGATCACGAGATGGTACAATTCTCACTTTTTGGAGCAGTGAGGAGAGGAGTCAGCAAAACTGCCACCCTGGACTTCTGAAGGGCAGACTTTGAACTCTTCAGAAGGCTGCTTGATAAAGTCCACTATGAGGTGGCTCTTAAGGACAATGGGGTGCAAGAGGGCTGGACGCTTCTCAAGAAGGAAATCCTGGTGGCGCAAGAGCAGGCCATCCCCGTGTGCTGTAAAATGAGTTGGTGGGGAAGAAAAGCAGGTTGGCTGAGTAGGGAGCTTAGTAGTGATCTCAGAAAAAAGAAGAAATTCTATGAGCTTTGGAAGAGGGGACAGGCATCCCAGGAAGACTACAAGGTTGAGGTGAGATCATGTAGGGAAAAAATCAGAAGGGCTAAAGCCTAACTAGAACTTCAACTGGCCACTTCGGTCAAAGACAATAAAAAGAATTTCTTTAAATATATCAGCAGCAACAGGAGGACTAAGGAGACTCTCCCTCCCTTGCTGGGTGCAGATGGGGCAGTAGCAATGAGGGATGAGGACAAGGCAGAGGTACTCAATGCCTTCTTTGCCTTGGTCTTTAATTCCAAGGAGGAATGCCCTAGAGATACTAAGCCCTCTCAGCCAGGAGATAGTGGGAATGAAGCTCCAGCTGTTCGGGAGGACTTGGTTAGTGACCTGCTCGGCCAATTAGACATACACAAATCCATGGGGCCAGATGGGATCCATCTGAAGGTTTTAAGGGAACTGGCAGAGGTTCTCGCCAAACCCCTTTCCCTCATCTACCAGCAGTCTTGGCTGACGGGGGAAGTGGTGCTTGACTGGAGACTGGCAAATGTGACACCCATTTACAAGGAGGGTCAGAGGGTGGATCTGGGAAACTACAGGCCTGTCAGTCTGACCTCGGTACCGGGGGAAGGTCATGGAGCAGATCATCTTGAGTGCTATCATACAGCACGCGCGGGACAACCGGGTGATCAGGCCCAGTCAACATGGGTTCACCAAAGGTAGGTCCTGCAAGACCAACTTGATCTCCTTCTATGACAAGGTTACCCATTTAATGGACGAGGGAAAGGCTGTGGATGTGGTGTACCTGGACTTCAGTAAAGCCTTTGACACTGTTTCTCACAGTACCCTGCTGGAGAAACTGGCTGCCATCCGCGTGGACAGGAACACCCTCTGCTGGGTTAAAAACTGGCTGGCTGGCCAGGCCCAAAGGGTTGTGGTAAATGGAAGTAAATCCAGTTGGAAACCTGTCACGAGCGGTGTTCCCCAGGGTTCAGTGCTGGGTCCAGTCCTGTTTAACATCTTTATCAATGATCTCGATGAAGGCATTTAGTGCACTCTTAGCAAGTTTGCGGATGACGCCAAGCTGGGTGGAAGTGTGGATCTGCTTGAAGGAAGGGAGGCTCTGCAGAGGGATCTGGACAGGCTGGATCTATGGGCTGAGACCAACGGGATGAGGTTCAACAAGGCCAAGTGCTGGGTCCTGCACTCGGGACACAACAACCCCATGCAGCGTTACAGGCTTGGGGAAGAGTGGCTGGAGAGCTGCCTGGCAGAGAAGGACCTGGGGGTGTTGGTTGACAGTCGGCTGAACATGAGCCAGCAGTGTGCCCAGGTGGCCAAGAGGACCAATGGCATCTTGGCCTGTATCAGAAATAGCGTGGTCAGCAGGAGCAGGGAGGTGATTGTGCCCCTGTACTCGGCACTGCTGAGACCGCACCTCGAGTACTGTGTTCAGTTTTGGGCCCCTCACTACAGGAAAGACATTAAGGTGCTGGAGAGTGTGCAGAGAAGGGCAACGAGGCTGGTGAGGGGGCTGGAGAATAAGCCCTATGAGGAGAGACTGAGGGAATTAGGGTTGTTTAGCTTAGAGAAGAGAAGGCTGAGAGGAGACCTCATCACTGTTTACAACTACCTGAAAGGAGGTTGTGACAGGGTGGGTGCTGGTTTCTTCTCACAAGTGACATGGACTAGGATGAGAAGAAATGGCCGCAAGTTGTGCCAGGGGAGGTTTAGACTGGACATTAGGAAGAATTTCTTCACTGAAAGAGTGGTCAGGGATTGGAACAGGCTGCCCAGGGAGGTGGTGGAGTCCCCATCCCTGGAGGTGTTTAAAAAACAGGTGGATGAGTTCCTTAGGGACATGGTTTAGTAAGGAGACAGGCACGGTTGGACTCGGTGATCTCAGAGGTCTCTTCCAACCTAGTGATTCTATGATTCTATGATTCTATGATAAATGAGGTCTGCAGTCCTGAGGAGAAGCATTTACAAACCATAGCAAGGTTCTTGTATTGTATTCCTTTGCAGGATTTTTTTTCTTAGATGAATGAAAAAAGTAAAGAAAGAAATTACTTCCTTGATGATATTCACCTCTCAATCTTTTAAGCTCATCAGACCTAAGTAATGACACTGGTGTCTATTAAAAATAAATGGCTGTTTTTTCTGCTACTGTTCCCTCAGGACAAATGCAGGTTTAAAGCATAAAATCAACATAAATTCCTTTCTTCAATGTGAGCATGCTAATAGCCTGATTTTCAAAGGTCCAAGTGCAAACAGCAACGGGTACCATGGAAAACCCAGCTGCAAATTCCTGCTCCTAGGAACACTTGCACAGATGTCATTTCAGACTGGCTCCTGGTGTGCACAGAGCTGTCACATCCCTGACTGTTTGTGGGACTAGGGTTAAATCCCCCAACAGCAGCTTTACATATTTTAGCTGTGTTAACTGCTCAAGCTGCTGGGTGGATAAGCAGAATCCTCTGCTGCAAGTTGAAGTTTCTGTGACCTGCCTAATTAGGCTTTCCTGCCCACGCTCGTCAGGCAGGGCAGAGATGTGCTGAGCTGCACAGGTTGTCAGCCTCTTCTGAGAGGACCTGTCAGAGAAACTGTTTCTGCTGTTCTGGTATTTAAACAATGGAGTAGGTTTGTAGGAAAACCAAGCACATCACAGTTAGTTAGGTATTTCAGATACCTTTAAGGATTTTTCGTTCCCAAGATTTTGTCCACTTGCCCTTTGAACCCATGTAAACTTTTTTTTTTCTTACAACATCCTATAGCAAGACATCCCACCATTTCCTTACATGCTGTGTGCTGAACTGTCTCTGTCTGATCTGAATCTGGCACATGGAAGTCCCCTACAAAATCACTGTTTTCATACTGGAAGATGGTCGTAATTTTCCAAGTTTTGGTCTAAATGATAACAACATCTAGGGTAAATTCTGCACACTTGAGTCATAGCTGGATATTTTTTTTCTGATAGTCATGCTGCATTATCAGTTTGGTGGGCTGAATATTAGAATCCATAAGTAACTTCTGTGACCTAACAGCATTCATCCTCCTCAATACAGTTTTCATTTCTTTAGTCTCACAGCAATCTCCAGCTGTAAAAAATCCTACAATCCAAGAAGTAGTGCTAGTTGCTCTGAGCAACCCATCTTCAGAGTCCATGGTCAGGAGAACATCTTACCATAGCCAGTGACTGCAGAAAAATCCTATCCAAATATCTGGCCAACACAATCTGGTTTTGTTTTTTGTTTGTTTGGGGTTTTTTTCTTTTATCATGTCTTCATTCCTGTGAAACTGCATTTTTCTTCTCTTTTTCCAAACCAATCCCGACATTGGTGCGCAGAAATATAGCACTGCTGGTGCTGGAGGAGGTTCCACAGATGATTCCCCTATCAGTCAAGCCGTGGTTAGCAATGCAGCCACCAGCTACGCACTGCACAGCCAAGGACTGTGGGATCCTTCTTGGGACACTCCTGGGCTATGCTAGCAGCGAGGCACCGGTGGATTTTAACCACTTGAGGCTTTTCCATCTCTGTCTCACCTCTCCCCTACCCCCTCAAGATTGCTCCCTGCAATGTATTTGTGAGTTCGCTGCACAGTTAAAAGCTGAAGTGACCCAAGCGATCGGGAGTGGGGAACTGCTGTGGCCTCTCAGGAGTGAAATATGGCTTTGTGTCTGCAAAGAAGTTAAAGCTGCTCCCCAGCAAGAGCAACAGAAGGAAATGCCCTGTAGCTAAGTTTAATTTCAGTGTACAGTATGAGAACATGTGCAACCCATTACAATAAAGCTCTTGCTGGAAAATGCCTAACCTATGCACTGTAAAACCTAATTAAGGGATTCCTTAAAAACAAAGTTACCAACCAGTATCAAGGAGTGGATAATGAGAGGCTGCTTTGTGTAATCCAGCCCTTTATCTTTAGGCCTTCAGGGTGTCCACGGACAGAGGCTGTCCCCTTGTTGTTGCTGAGTCCATTATTGTAATCATGGGCCCCTCCAGCGAAAGAACAATTCAACTGTCTCTTGTAAAGTTGACTGGCTCCACTTAAGTTTCCTAATGGATACAGCTGACAGTATCTCAGTTTAGCCTGCTGTGACCTTGGCGATAGAACTTCTACAATCATTGGAGGGACGCCATGCAGGGATCTGTATCCAGCCCAAACCAGGCACTGGAGGCAGTGCCCAGTATACAGGTGATGCACCCAAGGCGCAGAGGGTGAAGAAGATACCGTCGCTTCCATGGGTGATGGTTGCCAACCAGAGGGGAGAAGAACAAGGAAAGATGAGAAAGTTGGAGGATGTCTTTCTTTGAGACTTCTCTCAAGTCCACTGCCTGCTGCCGCCTACAACTTTTCCAGCTGAAATTAGCATCTCCAGTATGGGTGGAAAGGGTGCAAGGCCTTTTCTCAACAGCTGCAAGGGAGCAACTCCCAGGGGACATAGGCCCTTTGGACTACACTGGAATGGCAGTCTGGCAGTCTGGCTCTGAGCGGTTTTCCATGACATGACACCATCCCTGCAATCATGCAGAAATCATTGCTTACAATAACTACACTTCTCCAGACGTGTAAACTAAATTAACTTTCCCCTGCTGATACAGGGATGTTCGGTTGTCATGGTCGAGACGGACAAAAACCGACAAAAATTCCTATTTTGCAGGTCAAAAGTAAGCAGCAGCTTTATTAAAACAATGGCTGCCTTTTTATATGCTCTACATAGTATAAACAGGCATGTTATTGGCTAATATTCAACCCTGTTTGCTTAACATTCTTCTGTACCAACTTCCTCCCCCATCCTCTCCCTGTTCCTCAAGTCTGCACACCTACAAGCCTCCTTTTCTTCTTTCTCATGGCCTTCTTCTCATGGGAATACTTTGATATCACCAAGGTCAAAGCTAACCGTCTCCTTTTCAGGATCTACGGCCCGCTGTGAGCCCCCACATTCGGTGTCATCAAGTCTCCATTTACTTTTGGTCTTTTTTTTTACAGTGGGGCCAGCTGCAGTGCAATAACCACGTAATTCCCACATGTTCTGATGTGAACAGATTCATAGGATCCTAGAATAGTTTGGGTTGGAAGGGACCTTTAAGGGTTATCTAGTCCAACTAATCCAAATGCATCCAGGCAGCTCCCAGCTCCTCACCTTGTCCCTCTGTGCTGCTCCTCAGTGCCTACTTCACAAACCAGACAAAGCCAGTTAGAGGAATCTGAATTTTCAGTATAGGATCTAACGCATCCTCAAGCCCCATCTGAAGTAGACAGGTGAGGTCTACTAAGCTGGAACTTGCTTGAGACTGAGATTCATTGCAAGCAGTGAACAAGGGTGTATTTTTGCAGGCCCGGTAACACACAAATATTCTGCTTGCCATTAAGCTCACAACATTATAAAAATTGTTTCCTGTCCTGGTCTTGGCCGTTAATGAAGGGTCAAAACTAGAAGCTCCCCGTCTGTACGTAGGCAAAGTCAACAGGAGCAGAGCCTGAGCCTTCTGTTATCACTGTCTGCATTTCCCCCCTCCAGCCCAGCAGCTGAGACTGCGAGGTAAGCTGAGTTTTACAATATCTGTAATTAGTCATTTTTATGGTGTGCTCATTTGCAAGATTCTAGGTAAGGATCTGTCAGTGTTTCCATTATATACCCTTCTGTTTCCAGGGGTTTATAACCAGGCTATTAAAACACAGTCTGGGGCAAAGTTTGCCACAAAAATTCTCAGTAGAGAACCTATTTTTGTTTTGGTTTTGTTTTGGTTTTCTCTGTCACTTATAAATATGACTTTTAAATGTGCGGTAAATATAGAAAAACTCAGGTGGTTTCTTCAAGCACATGTTTAACCATGTTTCAGTTTAGCAGAGGCATATTGCAAAGGGGATTAATTTCTGTGGCTTTTGGGTAGCCCAAGAATGAGAAGTTCACTGTAATTGAAATGAAAGCCTATCTGTAAACTAGCATCTGGATTTAGGGGTCTATTCACCACACAAGCTGTGCTAGAATCGCTGACTCTTTGTAACTGCAAGAGGGCAGTTACAATGCGCTCCGTTCAGCTCTGGTAATGCATATACCGACTCACAAATCCAAAGGTTATGTCCAATGCTCAGTTTTCACACCTACACATCCAAGAAAGGGATAAAATTTAGACGAAATCAGGATACAAACAGAAAGCTTGGTAGATATATAGAAAAATGGCAGTTTAGCGGGGATTTGAGGTGGATGAGGATTTGACCATGTTAAAGTACCTACAGGGATAATGATCTTTACTCATTCTTAGTGTGATTGGAAACAAAAATTCATGTCGATGTTCAAGGTTTCCTGCAAAAACCAGGATATGGCACACTGCTGTTATTCTGTAAGAAAATCAGTGCAAAGAGTTTCAAGACATAAATCATTAAATTGTATCTGTCAGGCAACATAAGCAATTCTCTCCTGCAGTGGTAGCACTGCTTTATAAAAAGCTTTCTCTGCTTCCAGCAATTAGAGGTGGATGAGTTGCAGCATCTGGCTGCTTGTCACCATGCTGATGGTGTGCCGAAAGTCACTGGCACATCCAGCCAAGCGACAAGAGAGGAACCTCTGTTCAGGGTAGCTTTCTTGTAGGGGAGACACCAAAGGACTAATTAGCTTCAAGGACTCAATATCAGTTAAGAACATTTTCTGTGTATCAAAGACCAAGTTTTTCAGCCCTTTCTCTACATAAAATATAAAGTACTGATTTATCTCTCTCAAGAGCAAGGGCTACAAAATCTGCTCCTCATCTTCTTTTGATGATTTTGTGGTATGTTTCTCTGATCCTCAGTCTGATCCTTTTAATTCAGAAGCTTTAATCAAAACCTCTTAACAATACATTCACTTACTGGTTTTTGCGGTTTACATTTAATTCTGATTGATTTTTTTAAAAGGATGGTTGCATTAAGATGCTATGACTTCTGTTTGAGTGATTCATTAATATATGCCTGGGATGGCACAACCCCAGTCAATCTGAAGCTTTGTGTTGACAGACCACTAAAATAATACTCTGTGTATGACTTCCCAGGGAGTAAATAGAGCTTTTACCAGTGAGACCTTAAACCCTTATAGTATCACGCAAGTGTGCTCAGTTAAGGCCTGGAAACTCATAGGTATAATACAGAGCCATGTGTGAGATGAAGTTGGGGAACACTTGCTCAGAGTGTTTTTCCTGACAGCTTTGAGGTGGAGTTTGGGTTCCCTTCATCTGTGTTGAAGCGATGTATCAGTTTGTATGGGTGTGCAATTAAACCAGAGGGAGCTACTGCCAGATGAATTAAAATAATAGGATCTGATTTTCAGGTTTAATGATGGGATTAGTGAGAGAGAACCACTTTTACAGGAATGCTGCCTTGTCAGACAGAGGAACGCATCTGCATGTGATTGCATTTAACTGGGTTTTACTAGAGACAGTTGGCTGGTGTCTCTGAGAGCTGGTCTGCTACTAGGAATATAAAAAATGTTGAGTAACTCCCTTATTTTTATTAACTGAAATACAGATCTGTTTGCAAACGTCTGAACAATGCAAAAGATCAACAGTTTATGCAGTTTATAATCACAGCTTCTTCCTTTCACCAGGGCTCTACAGTCATAGCATCTTAACCAACATGAGTCAAATGAAGCTGTATTATCTTTTCAAAATTGACTTTTAGCATTTATTTATCCAGAATCAAAAATATTATTCATTTCCTCCAAGCTCATCTTTTAAGCATCTTTGGCAAGAACCATGGCTAGCATGGAGAAGAAAGTAGATTTACTTAGGAAAAAAAATATCTTTTTCTGGCAGAATTTTGATGACAAAGGAGGGGTTAGCCTGGGTCCAAATTAATGTCATATTGTCACATGGAATGAAACAGGTGGTAAACAATTTTTAAATGGCATAATAAAAGCAGTCATGAAAGGTCATTTTTTTTTTCAGCCTCATAATGATAGGAAAGGCTGTTTAAGGAGCTGCAGGAGAGAATTTAGGAACCAGGTATATGTGAGGTAACATAACACAGAAAGAGGTTGAGATGCTGGAGTGTGTCCAGAGGAGAGCAACGAAGATGGTGAAGGGGCTGGAGCACAAGCCCTATGAAGACCAACTGAGGGAGCTGGGGTTGTTTAGCATGAAGAAGAGGAGGCTCAGGGGAGACTTTATAGCTCTCTACAACTACCTAAAGGGAGGTTGTAGTCAGGCAGGGGTTGGTCTCTTCTCTCAGGTGACCGGCGACAACAAGAGGACATGGTCTCAAGCTTCGCCAGGGGAGGTTTAGGCTCGACATTAGGAAGAAGTTCTTTACTGAGAGGGTGACTGGCCATCGGAATGCGCTGCCTGGGGAGGTGGTGGAGTCACCGTCCCTGGAGGTGTTTAAGGAAAGATTGGATGAGGCACTTAGTGCCATGATGTAGTTGACAAGTAGGAGTAGGTGTAGGTCGGGTCATAGGTTGGACTCGATGATCTCAAAGGTCTTTTCCAACCTTATGATACTGTGATACTGTGATAACTCTAGGTGTAGGTTCCTGCAGGGGCATAAGCAAAATTGCAGGTGCCTGTCTACTGTGCCAGGTGTGCACTCAGGTGCGAGGATTTGTCCTGCTGGAGATCACTCATGGGGAGTTAGGGCAGTCACTGAGTTGAGAGACAGGGATTAAAGCATGCAGAGAGCTGGTAACACTCCCCAAGCGTGGCTGCTGCTGCTGCTGCACTGAGGGGTCATAAGCAATAAAGTTATGAAGGGCTAGATTTGTGCACCTGTGATATCACAGTATCACAAGGCTGGAAAAGACCTTTGAGATCATCGAGTCCAGCCTATGACCCAACACCAACATCTACTCATCGTCTAAACCATGGCACTAAGTGTCTCATCGAATCTCCCTTTAAACACCTCCAGGGACGGTGACTCCACCACCTCCCCAGGCAGCGCATTCCAATGGCCAGTCACCCTTTCTGTAAAGAATTTTTTCCTAATATCAAGCCTAATCTTCCCCGATGAAGCTTGAGACCGTGTCCTCTTGTTCTGTCACCAGTCGCCTGAGAGAAGAGACCAACCCTTGCCTGACTACAACCTCCCTTTAGGTAGTTGTAGAGAGCAATAAAGTCTCCCCTGAGCCTTCTCTTCTCCAGGCTAAACAACCCCAGCTCCCTCAGTCGATCTTCATAGGGCTTGTACTCCAGCCCATTCACCAACCTCGTCACCCTCCTCTTGGACACACTCCAGCATGTCGACATCTTTCTTAAACTGAGGGGCCCAGAACTGGACACAGTATTCAAGGTGCGGCCTAACCAGTGTCAAATATAAGAGGATGATAACGTTCCTGGTCCTGCTGGCCACACTATTCCTGATGCATGCCAGGACACCATTGGCCTTCTTTGCCGCTTGGGCACACTGCTGGCTCATGTTGAGTTTCCTGTCTACCAGCACTCCCAAGTCCCTTTCTGCCTGACTGCTCTCCAGCCACTCTGTCCCCAGCCTATAGCTCTGCATGGGGTTGTTGTGTCCAAAGTGTAGAACCCGGCATTTGGACTTGTTAAACCTCATCCTATTGGAATCAGTCCATCTCTCCAGCCTGTCAAGATCCCTTTGTAGGGCCCTCCTACCCTCCAGCAGATCGACACTTCCTCCCAGCTTGGTATCATCTGCGAACTTGCTAATGATGGACGCAGTCCCCTCATCCAGATCATCAACAAAGATATTAAACAGGACAGGGCCCAGCACCGAACCCTGGGGGACACCAGTAGTGACCGGCTGCCAACTGGATGTGACACCATGGACTATCACTCTCTGTGCTCGGCCATCCAACCAGTTCCTAACCCAGCGCAGAGCGTTCCCATCCAAGCCACGGGCTGACAGCTTCTCCAGGAGTCTGCTGTGGGAGACAGTGTCAAAGGCCTTGCTGAAGTCCAGGTACACTACATCCACAGCCTTCCTCTCATCCACCAGGCGAGTCACACGGTCATAAAAGGTGATCAGGTTGGTCAGGCAGGACCTGCCTCTCCTAAATCCATGCTGGCTGGGTCTGATGTTTCAGTCATTCTGCAGGTGCTGCATGATCGCACCCAGGATTATGCGCTCCATAATTTTACCTGGAACCGAGGTCAGGCTGACAGGTCTGTAATTACCTGGATCGTCCCTACGGCCCTTCTTGTGGATGGGCGTCACATTGGCCAACTTCCAGTCATCCGGGACATCTTCAATGAGCCAGGACTGTTGATAAATGATGGAAAGCAGCTTAGCAAGCTCGTCCGCCAGCTCTCTCATCACCCTAGGATGGATCCCATCTGGCCCCATAGACTTATGAGGATCCAAGTGGCTCAGCAGGTCTCTAACTTCTTCCTCCTGGATGTCAGGGGGGCTAGATTGCACCCTTACCCTATCCACCACTTCAGAAGACCAGTTGTCCAGTGAACAATCTGCCTTAGTATTGAAAACTGAGGTAAAGAAGGCATTAAGCACCTCAGCCTTTTCCTCATATTTAGTTACTATATTTCCCTCATGAAAGGTCATTTTTTTTTCAGCCTCATAATGATAGGAAAGGCTGTTTAAGGAGCTGCAGGAGAGAATTTAGGAACCAGGTATATGTGAGGTAACATAACATAGAAAGATGTTGAGATGCTGGAGTGCGTCCAGAGGAGAGCAACGAAGATGGTGAAGGGGCTGGAGCACAAGCCCTATGAGGAGCGACTGAGGAGCTGGGGTTGTTTAGCCTGGAGAAGAGGAGGCTCATGGGAGACCTTATAGCTCTCTACAACTACCTAAAGGGAGGTTGTAGTCAGGCAGGGGTTAGTCTCTTCTCTCAGGTGACTGGCGACAGAACAAGAGGACATGGTCTCAAGCTTCGCCAGGGAAGGTTTAGGCTCGACATTAGGAAGAAGTTCTTTACTGAGAGGGTGATTGGTCACTGGAATGCGCTGCCTGGGGAGGTGGTGGAGTCACCGTCCCTGGAGGTGTTTAAGGAGAGATTGGATGAGGCACTTAGTGACATGTTGTAGTTGACAAGTATGAGTAGGTGTAGGTTGGGTCATAGGTTGGACTCGATGATCTCAAAGGTCTTTTCCAACCTTATGTTACTGTGATATTGTGAGATCGTTGCTGCCCTTCTTTCTGCCATTAATATATTTGTAAAAACACTTCTTATTATCCTTAACACAAGTGGCCAATTTGAGCTCCAGCTGGGCTTTTGCCTCCCTAATTTTCTTCCTACACGACTTGACAATATCTTTGAACATAACCTGACTCACCTGCCCTTCTTTCCAAAGGCGATAAACCCTCCTTCTCTCACTTAGCTCCTTCAGAAGCTCCTTACTCATTGAGGTCGGCTGTCTGCGCCTATGGCTCGTCTTGCAGCAAATCCGGACAGCCTGCTCCTGCGCCTTCAAGATTTCATTCTTGAAGCACATCCAGCCTTCCTGGACCCCCTTGCTTTTAAGAACTATTTCCCAGGGTACTTTCCTGGCTAGTTCCTTAAATAATCCGAAATCTGCCCACAGAAAATCCAGCGTGGATGTCCTGTTTATGCCCTTTCTTGTTTCATTGTTTATGGAGAATTCGATTATCTCATGGTCGCTGCACCCCAGACAGCCTCTGACCACAACATCACCCACCAGCCCTTCTCTATTGGTAAACAGCAGGTCAAAGAGAGCCTCACCCCTGGTAGGCTCACTCACCAGCTGTGACAAAAAGCAATCCCCAATACATTCTAAGAACCTTCTGGACTGCCTCCTCTCAGCTGTGTTAAGTTCCCAGCAGATATCTGGGAGATTAAAGTCTCCTAAAAGAACAAGGGAAGCTGATCTTGAGGCAACTTCCAGCTGCTTAAACAACAATAGATCCACCTCTTCCTCCTGATCAGGCGGTCTATAACATACTCATACTAGGATGTCAGTCTTTCTTGCCCCTCTTACTCTTACCCATAGGCACTCAGTCTGGTCATCACCAATCTCAACTTCTACAGCATCAAGCGTTTCCTTAGTATACAGGGCCACCCCTTCTCTCATGCCTTTCTCTCCTGAAGAGTTTGTAGCCTTCCATGGCAGCATTCCAGTTGTGTGAGTCATTCCACCACGTTTCCGTGATAGCAACCATATCATAGCTCTCCTGCTGGGCCAGGACTTCCAGCTCCTCTTGTTTGTTACCCATACTGCGTGCGTTAGTGTACATGCACTTCAGCTGGGCTACTGGCTTCACCCTTGATAATGACTCACTTTCTGCAGTCACATCACTGGTGAGACTGGTTACATCCCCCTCCCCCTTCGGACCTAGTTTAAAGCCCTCTCAATGAGTCCTGCCAACTCCTGGGCTAGAATCCTTTTGCCCTTATTACTTAGGTGGGACCCATCTGGGTCCAGCAGGTCAGGTGCAGTAAAGGTTTCCCCATGATCATAGAAACCAAAATTCCTGTGTCAGCACCAGCCCTTGAGCCACTTGTTAACAGCATGGATTCTCTTGTTCCTTGTAATATACCTCTCCAACACTGGAGGAACTGAGCAGAACACCACCTGCGCTCCTGCCCCATCCATTAATCAACCTAGTTCCCTAAATTCCTTTTTAATTACTCTGGAGCCCTTCTTATGAAGTTCATCACTGCTGACCTGAACAACCAATAGGGAATAATAATCTGAGGGTTGAATTAGATCCGGGAGTCTCTTAGTGATATCCCAGGCCTGGGCTTGAAGAAGGCAGCTGACTTCCCTGTGGGATGGGTCCGGCCTACATATAGGACCCTCTGTTTCTTTCAGAAGGGAGTTGGCTATTACAACTACCCTCCTTTTCTTTTTGGTACTTGAAGTTTTGATCTGCCTGACAGATGGAGCAAAATTGAGAGGTTCCCCAGACGAATAGTCTTTATTGCTATCATCAACCTGAGCCTCAAATTCCAGAACCTCAAACTTGTTTTGTAAGGGCAACTGGAATGGTGGCATCTTGAAGGGAGTCAGAGGATGGGAGGGAAATCTATTATCCCCACAAGAGCAGACCTGCTCCCATTCCTCTTCAACAACTAGGTCCCTCCCCTCATCCTGTTGGTGAGGAATACATGATTTCTCTGTGTCCTGGGAAGTATTACTGGGGGGAGAAAGGGTGCGACTCCAACAGTCTATCTCCCTTTCACTATCACGAATACTCCTCAGCCTCTCCACCTGATCCTTAAGATCTGAAATCATAAGAAGCAGATCCTTAACCTATTCACACTTTATGCAGGTGTTTTTTGGATTGTTCTCAGGTACTACTTGCAGGCTAAGGCATTCCCTACAGTCCACAGTCTGGACACTCACATCCCTCAACAGAGACACTGTTTGGATTGACACACTCCTGGTGGCAATCGTTTTTGCTTGCCTGGTCACCATTGCTGGTCAGGGGAGCAGGAAAAACCAGAAGCAAAAAAACACTGAACAATCACACCTACCCCAAGAGTGCCTGCTCACCCTGCCTGCGTGAACTGCCACGCAAACTACCTCTTTGCGACCCTGTTCACTATGCTCAGGTTCGCTGCATTAGTAAACTGCTGAGCCGCACTCTTCTAATGAGCCATGCTCCAATTGTTTGCGCTCCCAAGGAGACGTTTAAATCTCCCTCGGCTGCTGCTGGACCCGCCCCCCTGCGCCGTCAGCCACCCACGTGACCGCTACCACTTCCGGGGTTGTGGAGAGGCGCGCTGCCGCCGTTCTCTTTTAGAGTTTTCCCTCTCTCGGGGGATTCGCTGCTCACTTAGAACAAGTACCCAGCTGCAGAACTTACTGCTTCTGCTGCTGATCCTCGCCGAGTTTGCTGATATGAACCAGTATAGGACTATATTTCACTCTTGCATACTAACGGAGCCTGGCGATAGCCGTGAGAGGCTATATGCTCAAAGATAAGACATTTGTGCCTTTCATTTTCCTGACCATCTGAGATAGCGATGTGTCCTACAAGGGGAGCCCTGTGTGCCATGGATTCAGGGGAAGAGTTGTGATAGGGTGCACAAGAACATCTTTTCTTCTATTTGCAGAACTTTACAGTGTGGTGTACCGATATAGCGAAATACCTGTCACTCCTGGTGCAACTATTGTCTTTAAAGAAACAGATAGGGCCTTTTATCTCAGTTGGCTGGCTCTAGGGCTCTTTACAATTGTTTTGCAAAGCAGAGTGCTATTTAAATCTGTCTCTGGGACAATGAAGGAGGAGAAGTAGTTTGCACTAAAGGTTTTCTAGTGATTTTGGATGAGAAATAACCCTCGAGTTGCTCAGGAAAGTCTCATTTTGCATTTTCTTCCTGTCTCTTGATCCAGATACTTGCAGGTTTCCCAGCAGCTTTACAGCTGTGTGCCCCCAGCATTCCTACACTAGGGCTGCTTGGGCAAGTGAACACTGCTGCCAGAGGGCTCCAGTCATTAAAAAAACCTTAGTGTTCTTGAGGAACTGTCTGTTTCTGCCAAATATAAGATTTTTTTCAAAATAAAATATTATTTTACTTTAAAGAGAGAACTGAACAAGTTTTACAAAAGGTGGAAAGGAGACATTCCCTTGAAGCTATAGCTGAATGGCAAACATTTTCAAAAAAAATCCACAATAGATGCTTTTCTTTTCAAAAGGCATTGATGCTGTAAGCTAATGTTAGAAAGGATTTGCCTGGCTTGCAGTGGGACAGTTTTGGAAACTGTCTTCTCCAGGTGACCACATTGAAGCCTCTTGGAAGTCCTGTAAAATGAGCCAATCTTAGCCCAAATCCTGCAATACCGTCGTCCACATCAGAGAAAGTGATCCAAATCAGTGTTCTTGCTGGCTCTTGCTGAAGACTAAATGAGCCATGAAAACTGAATTCTTTTACCATGTTTCACCCAGCCAACGATTGCACCGTATTTTCTATCAAAGCACTGGGGAAGTTTCTTTGGGTTATACACAGGGTGCTTTCGTCTTCATAACTGTCCAGCCAGCCCCTTTCAGGGCGGCCTAAACTCTATATGGAAGAAAAGAATTCCCGCCTGTACTATGCCTCATACCATGGACCTGAAAGATTGCACACTGGAAGAAAGTAAAAGGATGAAAAAGCTCTGAAAAGGTGTGGGATCTTCTCAGGTATTTCTGTCTTTATCATGTACATTCATGACTTGTCACTGCAAAATTATTCATTGTGCTCCTGCTAAAAAACTGTTCTTCAGATTCTCTTTCCCCCAGAAGTAGTTTTCATCTCTTTTTAGCTCAATTGCTTGAATTAATATTCAGATATTGTATCTGTTAACTAGAACAGGCTTTCTTTCTTCTCCATCACTTTTAATAAAGTTCACTCCTGGTCCTTTGATAGACCAACTTGCTGCATTAGTGAAGTTTAAGGAAGCCTGAACTTCTTTGCTGAGCTCAGACAAGGGAATTAAAGTAGCCAGCTGACTGCATTTTGCATCCTCTTTCTTCCTAAAACATGAAATAGCTTTCACCTGGGACTGCTGTCCTCTGCTGACTGGTGCCACTCTAGAAAAAGCATCAACACACATCTGCACCCTGAGTGGCACCTCTCCCTGTGCCCCCATGCACCCCATCTGGCCATACAATTTAGCCCAATTAGCAGCTCCTGCAGACCAGAGAGCTCTCAGGTGGCTGATGGGAAAGCTTCAAGTGTAATAAAAAATTAGTCTGGAAAAACATCATGCTGGCTCTGGTTTCCATAAAAAAGTTCTTCTAAGGCTTTGGGAGAGGCAGTGGGAAGCCTCCCCGTGGGCTGTTGCATCCGGGAGGTGAGAACTGATGTCCTATTTTCTTGGTGACAGGCAGGCTGCTCGAGAGGAGCACTGGATAGCACCAGGCAGATGGAACTGTAATCGCGTGCTCCTGGTAGGAGCTAAACAATAAAGCTTCCTTGCGTCTCCCAGGCTTTGCAGCTTTCTGATGTCAACAACAGCAGCAGGAGGCTTCAGGCATGTTCCCGGCAGCTGATCATATTTATCAAGTTCATGTTCCTTGCTTTTTTTTTTTTTCCTTAAATATCAAAGTCTGGGAGCCACAAGATGGCCACGTTCCAACTCTGGCCCCTTTGAGCGTAGAGAAATGTGTGCACAGGGCTGGAGCAGGGACATGCTTTCTCCATGTGAGCCAAAGAACAAACAGCAGAGCCCTCCACAGGGTCTGATTGTTGACATGTTTATGATGATGAAGTGGGGTAGAGCTCTCAAAGGGGGATGCTAGAAATTAAGAAGTGTGGCACTGCTGAGGGCCTATATAATGCTAAATATCGTAGGAAACTGCAGTTTCTTCCTATTTGTGACTACTTCGCTCAGCAGTTAAAAAAGTCCCTTCCCAGCCATACACCACATGTTCCCCATTTGGAGCTGTAGCTGTAACAACAACCCAGCAGGTGCCAGGACTATGGAGTGATCGGTTTGAAGTTACAGGGACTCTCTCCATAATTTATAGCCCTGCTCAAAAAGTGTGAAAGATATGACACTATGTGCCTGGAAATCCTACCCAGAGGACAGCTTACAAACGCTGAGTGGGTACTGGAATACCCCAGCCGATAGGAGCCTGCCATTTGGCTTGGGGTCACAATGCAAAAGCACTTCATCTTCCTCTGCACGTGCATATGTGTGTCTGCCAGGGATGGTCCCTGGATCTGTTACCTAAGGTCAAACCTCCCACCTGGCATTTGAAGGAGAAAAAAAGGATGAGAGAGCTGGGTTAATTTCTCCCTTGTGGTGATGCACATTCTTCTGTCTGCAGTAGCCCTGATGTTCCACTCCTCGCGGCTAGCTCCATGGATCATGCTTCCTCTAGGACTATGCCGTTGCAGAGCACATGGCTTCAGTGGGAATATTCTTGCACGCCACACTGACCAGCACCGGGGCCCTCAGTACTGGCTCCTTATTGCAGAGCTAATCAGGCTCTGGGTGCGTGTTTCACTCTCTGCTGGTCTCCACCCTGCACCATGCAAGGCCTTCAGATGAAATGTCCGCAAGTGAACAGTACCTCTCCCTGATTTCCAGTTACACCCTTAGGGACTGTGAAACAGGGGATCAGCCCAACTTTGACCAGGGAAAGTGAACCTGTCTGTGGCCAGGTCCGGCCAAAGATCATCAGCTGAGACAGTGTCCAAGATAGGATGGCTGTAAGAGTTCTCCATTAGTCTTGGCTTGTGTTTTGTTAACACAAAAGTTCAGAAGGGGAAAATTTGGGTCTGTTGGCTCTTGCTTGTGTAGAAATGAGTTTAAAAAAGCAAGGAACTTTGCCAAAAAACTCCAGGTCCTTCTGTTGAGTTGCCCATAGGCTAAGTAGCTCTAACCATCATGGAAACTCTGACCCTCAATCCACTCAGTGCTGCAATAGCTACTTGAAAGCAAAGCAGAAATGCACATTCACCGGCCATATTTGCAGGATCACTGGAACTGTTATCTTTCATGAATCCTGCTGGCTGACTCTGAGCACACCTTGTTTGGGAGCAGAACAGCTTTCACCCTGAAGAAAAAAAAAGAAAACATCTTCTTTTCTGATAATATTTCAGTGTCTTGACCTGCTGTGGTTTTCCCTGTCAGTCTCTTGAATGTATGAGGTGGGAGCTGATGGCTTTGCCTCAGTCTGAATTTTGCTGCTGCTGTGCTGAGGGTTGTGTGTCCCTTGATGGAATGATAGGCTTTGGACAGACACTTTTGCTCTAAAAGATAGGGGTGGGGTTTTTTCAGAAAACATGTTTCTGTTTTTTTTCTCCCCAGTATAAAATTTGTGTCTTCAACAATTAAATGGAATTGTCTGTGGGAAAGAAATTGTTGGGGTTGTTGTTGGTGTCTCTCAAAATAACCACTACAGGGTTTTCAGTACATCATAGCATGATGCATTTTCCCCAGAAAGCAGAATAAGATTTGGCATTCTATCCTTAATGCAGTGTGACAGCACCTGTATTTCTGTATCTGTCTTTCAGTCCACTGATGTGTTATTTTTCATTGATAAGAGCAGGTCTGTCTTCCTGGGAGGCACTGGGTTTGTGTTGCTACTTCCTGTCTACAAGCTTCTGGCCCCACTGCAGGGGTCCTGGTTTTCCCATCTGTGGCTTCTTTCATCTCTTGAATATTCCTGAAATATATTGAATTGAGGCTCAACCTCATGTTCCAAGTCTTTGTCTGATATCAGCAGCCATCAAATTGTGTCATTTCAGTCCAGCTCTCTTTCCAGAGTTGTGCATGGGAAGCCCCATCTGAAAAGCTATAACAAGCTCAGTGCTTTCTTTTCCTCCTTTTCTATGCTTTTTGCAGCACCTCCAGTTTTATAATCCTCCATGAACTGTAGCATTTCTCCCAGATCTTTTATGTAGATGTTAGGGGATTTAGGGCTGGATTATTTCAGTGATTCCTTCCTTAAGAAACATGACTGCTGAGAACTCTGCACCCTCTATTTGTAGTTCTGGCAAGCTGAAATCCTCACACACATGCCTGTATGAATGAATTTTTCAGCTGCATTTATATGCCATTGAAGACCTGCTCTTAGTTCCAGAGGTACTCAAGTGTCATTTGCCACGTGTCCAACGTGTCAAAGGAGTCCGATGCAAGGGGAAATACGGACCTCCCACCGGGTGGCAAAGGGTGTTTTGGCATATCTTTGTATCAGGCCAGGAGTGTGTAAACCCATGAGAATGGGGCTGAAGGATGGCTGTTTGGCTTTGTGTTCTCTGAAACTGCTGGTGCTGGTGGCTCCATGCTACTCTCCTCATGTTTTACATTTCAGACCTGATTTGCTAAAAGAAAGTCACCAAACAGAAAATCTGACAAACAAACCACAGAGAACATCTGATCTGATCAGAAAATACGTAAGCCCGTTAGTGAATGTAGATGCAGCAAGGGCTAGTGTTAATGGAGAACATATTTGTTATTAAATCCCATCCACATAAACCAATCTGAAACAGATGTGAATGTTAGTGGTATTAATAAGTGGGAAAACTCCAGGGATCCTGAAGGTATTGCTGCATGGGGGGAGGAGGGACAAAGACACATCTTTGCTGTCCTGTGGGTTTTATAAGGACTATGTTTTTACACTGTACCTTGCTTTACATTCCTTGTTGGGATTTAAAAATGCAGTGTGCAGGACACAGAGAGAGGGATGCTGGATTAGAGACAGGAAGGATGATGGCTGGTAGTAGAGTTGTGCTGAAAGAAAACCATGTTCTCTGCCCCTTTGAGTGCAACTGGGTTCTCACAGAGTGGTCACAAACAGTCCTCCCATGGCCAGAAGGGCGAAATGCTAAAGCGTGCTCAGAAGGGATGGAGTCACAGAGGTGTAAGAGGTACTGCTTGGGTATGAAGAGGGTTTGCAGAGCAATTTTGCTCTGTCAAATATGGTCAGCTTTTCCACTACTTGCAGGTTTTCCAGTCCTTTCTCCAAAGCAGGAGGACTCTAGACCTTTATAAGAGAAGGTTGCTAGGATTTTTTTTATATTGCAAGCCCCTGTGTTTTCCCTAGCCACCTTCTCTGAAACAGCTGAACCTTTTTTTGGCTGATGGCTAAAATGAAGAAGGCAAACCAAAAGATTCAGCCCAAGGCAGACACTTGGCATGGAAAATTGCAGCCCAAGTGGTTTAGCAAAGTTATTAGCAATTGAAAACAGGGCTTTATAATTGGAAATGTTTGGCAATCTTAATAATAGGTTGTGCTACCAACCCTGCCTCTTAGATGTGTGCATGTACAGGGATGTGCATACACCCGGCACAAAGTCATGTGTTTGTGTTACAATGCTTCTGCTGGAAACATGCACAAATCAATAGCACGCTGATGTCCTGCATTTCCAAGGCACCACTTTTTAGTCAACTGTCTCAGCCTTAATTCTTCAAATTTTTGTTGTCCTTCTTCCTCCAATTGCAATTAAAAGCAGACTGAAAATGCTTCTTGTCCTCATTGGGACAAAACACTGACTCTTCTCATGCTCTGAGAATTATTATTAAGAAGAGAGTGTACAATGGCTTTGTGGTGGCACAAAGCCAGCTCCCAGGGTGCTGAGGAATTAGCATAGATGCTTCGTACCTCTACTTTCTTCTTGAACATTGCAGTGGGAGTGGTGTTGGCTTGTTTTCAGTCTCTATGCATGTGCTTGTGTCCCTTCTATCAGGTGGAGATGGTAGCTTTTTGGGTGGCTCAGCTGACCAGACAGCACCTACCTGGGGTAAGAAGTGTGCTTGCTGGGCTGAGTCAGCCAGCCTGTTTGCTATTGCCCTTCATTAGGTCTCTCTGCAGTGTATGTTGCTGCTCCATCAGGCGTTCCAATAAAATTTAAACTCTTGATTACCACAAGCCCCACTGCAGCCAGGAAATGACGTCAAGTTGAATCATCATATTGTTTGAATTGCACCAATATGAAAATACATGAAAGCCACAGGGAGCCATCATTTTCCCTTCTATATAAAATGAGGTTATGACCGTATTAAAAACCACACCAAAATCTACCAACTTTTAACAGGAGATGGTGGAACAGAGGGCTTAAGTGATGCCGAAAAAGACAAGCATGAACATAATTACATTTGAAACAAAACGCTGCTCTTTCTTCTGCTCAGCCTCTTTATGACCACTGCTTCTGTCCCCTCTACATCTCCTCCACTGTCTTTCATTTTGGAGAGGGGAGAAGAGCAGCTTTGGGCTGTGTTTGCTGAGTCACAATCCAGTGCTGTTGGGATTGACAGGCAGGGGAGGCAGTCTTGGCACTGCAAAGCTGAGAAATACAAGCCATGGCAGTTGGCTAGACCAGAGACCCTGTTTCTTTTCTGTCACTGTGCATTTGTTATCAGTTGGTGTTGATCTTAATGGCTTGGCTAAAGGCTGCATAAAATCTCAAGTCTGAACAGTGCCAGTTTTGGAGGTCTCTTTACCTGGGTTTCAATCCAAATGTTGATGAGGTCACTTTTTGCACAAGATCTGGATGTGCTCTTCCACTGGCTGGTGGCTGGAGGTGCTTAGGGGGGTGTGTGTGAGGCTTGATGGCTCCCCTGGCATGCACTGAATAATGCTACTCTTTGCCTTGACCAAACAGGTTGCGATCATTCTCAAAAGGAAAGCAAAGCTGTGGTTCTGCTTGCAAAAAAGTGGCTGGAAAAGATACTATTCTCCAGTACCCCAAATGTTTACAAAGGAGAATAAGTAACCAGTTTCCCAGACTCTCTTCTAAGCTGCAGAGCCATTTCTCTGACAAAGAAAGGGAACATTTCCAAAACAGCACAGAGCATATCTCTGGTGCTTTACACCTGGACAGGACAAACCCTCTTTCTTTCCACTGCTAGCAGCATGGGACAAAAGAGAAGCCTTCACACTGCTCTGTGAGACTCTCAGACCCTGGGCCATGCCATAGGAGATCATCCCTGCCTTGCTGAACTACCAGTGGGGCCAGTTGAGGCCAAGGGGAAGACGGTTTGATCATCTTCCTATTTTACAAGCAAAGAGGAAGCCGGGATATCCTGATGTCCATATCTTCTCTCAGGACCACAAAAGGTGCCACTGCAAGGTTGGACTTTACCATCCACAGTGTGCCAGTGAGCAAAGTTCACTGTAGGACAAGCATCATTTCCTTCTCAAACGTTCGGCTAGTTCTCTATTGACTTCCAATGAGATCTTATTGTTGCTAAATCTGAACCAACTCATGCTTTCAGATGCTGCCAAAATCCCCTGAGAGTCTTCCTACTTCTTCAGAAGCAGAGCAGCTTGTGCACTGAGACTCGTACTGGATATTAATCATTTGTTTTTAAGTATGTCTGCAAGGCTTTGATACATGCTCAGCTCTGGATCTAAGGCAAACAAGTCTTATTGAAAACTGAAGTGGAGCCTTCATTCATTTCAGGCTTCTTGTTTGTTTCAGTTATGAGTGGTGTTTGCACATTTTTTAATTATCTCAGTTCAAGGATTTTGAGTCCTTTGCTGTTGGCAATTTTGATATATTGCTACTATGCTACGCACTGACAGTATTTCTACTTTCTTACCTACACATATGTATGCAGTCAGGAACAATTACTAATGTCAATCGTGTCTGTTTGCTAGCTTGCTAGCTTGTTGGTCTTGCTGTAAATCATTTTCACATTTACAACATTAAGAAGGTGCTCTGAGCAATCATCCTTGTGGTCAACAAACTGTTACTGCTTCTTAAGTGTCATGGGTTTTTGGAGACATTTTATATTAACGAGCAGCATGGTATTCTTGAAGGGCCTTGAACAGTGAGATATGAGGGATTAAGTGGTGAAGAAATAGAATTGTTTGCAAAGAAGTGTAAGATAAAGAGCAAGTTATCTAGCAAAAGAATGTTAAACTTGCTTCTTGCAGCAGTGCGTGATCATGTATAAGTAACCAATCACAAGTGTAACTTAGGCACATGGACAGCTGTGTGTATCCAATCATGTTAAAACATCCAGCGCGTGATAAACTCTGAATAATATAAAAATGCAGCCTTCTGATAATAAAGGGTCTTCGATTCTGCATCGGAGTCCATGTGTCAACCTCTTCAAACACCCCGGTGTGATACCAAGAAGTCCAAAGAATCAGGACGGATGGATCCAGGGATCGATAAAGCACACCTACAAGAAAGGTTGCATCCGGGGGAGGCATCTCAGCTTAACGATCGTCCTAGCCAGCGGGCCTGAGCAGGACAAAAGACCCTGGGGCAACAATCACCTGCTACAAAGGAATCAGGTGAGCAGCCGAGAAACGCGATGGGAATTAAGGTGTCAGTGTCAGAGAAAGAAGAAGTTAAGATGATAAAGCATATGCTAAAGAAAAGAGGAATTAAATACGAAAAACAAGCTCTAGAGTTATTATTAGCCTGGCTTAAAAATAATGGAATGCCTGTGGAATCTCCACGTGTTTTTGATATCTCAACTTGGAGAGAAGCGGGAGATTTGCTTTTTGAAAACGCTTCAAAAGGAGATGTAAATGCTATGCGAATTCTAACGCCGTGGCAATTGATTTATGAGACTTTAAAAGATTTACGGGCTGAAAAACAAGTAGCCCAAGTCACACAGAGCAGTCTTTCGAATGGCTATACACACCCCACCCCACCCCACCCGGAACAGCTTTTACCAGGGGTAGTTTATGAAAAGGCATTAGCGCCTACAGAAGAAGGTTTTATCTCAGAGGGTACTCAGACAGATGTTAGTGATGAGGAAAAAGATCAGTCCTTGTCTAAGCAGGAATCTGAATGTGCTACAATGATATCGTACAAAAGTTTTAAGCAACCAAAGAAAAAAAAGAGTTAAACGTACTCAATGCAAAACCGAATGTGATAGCGACAGCAGCAGCAATGAAGAAAAAAGACAAAAGGTTAAAACCTTAGGTGATAATGAAGGGGACAATATTAGAAACAGATGGACAAAGATAAAATTAGATGCACTTAAGGAAGGAGAAAAGGTGGATTTAGCATTTCCAGTTATTCTACAACCGAATCAACCACTACAATATCAAGCCTTTGATTGGCAGTTAGTAAAGGAAATCAGGAAAACTGTTATGCAGGATGGATTGAATTCGCCCTTTTCACAAACCTTGTTGGAAAATGTATTATGTGGACAATTGGTTACTCCGTATGATTGTCAGCAGTTAGCATCAATGATTTTACCCCCCCCCCCCCCCCCCCCCAAAAAAATTGTTATGGAGAGAGAAGTTTATGGAATTTTCAGAAGTGAAGGAAGTAGAAAATTTAGGATGCCCACAAGAAGACCCTTTATTTGGGGTAGGAACAGATCATTACACGGGAGCGGGTCCGTTTGCCGACCCACAGGCACAATCGAGGCTGTTGCCGGACATTTTAAGAGCAACAGGAAGAATGGCGCCCAGAGCATTTTTAAGTTTACCCAAAACGGGCAAACAGGCAGTGTCTTTTACATCCATGCAACAGGGAAACAACGAACCACCTGATAGAGACGCTGTTCCATCCCCTTGTTTGGCGGTGCTCATTTTCACACCGACTCAGAAAGCAGTGTTTGATCGGAACCCTCCTCTCAGCACCGATGTGTGCAGAGGATGATTGATGGCGCCATGAGTGGAGTTGTGTTGGTGCAGATTGAAAACAAAAAAGGGGGAATTGTTGGAGACATTTTATATTAACGAGCAGCATGGTATTCTTGAAGGGCCTTGAACAGTGAGATATGAGGGATTAAGTGGTGAAGAAATAGAACTGTTTGCAAAGAAGTGTAAGATAAAGAGCAAGTTATCTAGCAAAAGAATGTTAAACTTGCTTCTTGCAGCAGTGCGTGATCATGTATAAGTAACCAATCACAAGTGTAACTTGGCGTGTGGACAGCTGTGTGTATCCAATCATGTTAAAACATCAAACGTGATAAACTTTGAAGTATATAAAAATGCAGCCTTCTGATAATAAAGGGTCTTCGATTCTGCATCAGAGTTCGTGTGTCAACCTCTTCAATGGATCACTAGTTAATGACTGGATTTCACTCCCAGTTAAAACTATTAATCTTTTCTCCGCCACCTTTCTCTGGGCCTCTCAGTCCAGTATGTTTTATGTTAGGCACATACAACTCAAAGTGCAGGGTTTTTTCATAGCAGTAGAGGTTCTATAGCTGGGATTTCTGGTCTTGATAAGCAAAGCCATCCAACAGAGGCTTTCTTTGGTCTGAGTTGCTACAAGCTGAGCCCTTCTGCAGAGAACTGTATATTTCAAACAGATGCAGATATTGAGTTCAGCAAAAAAAGTAATAGAGGAGTTCAGTGGTAGTGCTGAGCTTGCACAGAGCAATGTCACCTCAGTTTCGAGGATTTCCCAAGCTTCATCCCACTGGAGCATTATCACTGCCTCCTGCACTCTTGGCAGCTGCTCTCAGCCATCGCCTGAGACCAGCATAGGTATGAGCACAACAAGGAAAGGCAGAGTAGCCCGGGAAAACAGACATAGAGGTTCATCAGGAGTTGAATTCACCTGTGAAAGATTGCATATGTCTTTAGGAGGGTCACTGCACTCACTTACTCTGCTCTCGAGTGGGGTGGAAGCACACAGTCCGTGTGGATGGCAGGGCAGCATTCGACTCCTCCCCATTCATTATTTGCATTGAAGGGGAATTCATAGGTGTTTTATTAGACAGAGAAAGGCTCCTCTGATGTTCTTTATATGAAATTACAGCAAAAACATATTTAGAATTATAAGCACAAAAATGGAACGTAAGGGTTACAGAATTCTAACAAAGCTTGTTTCATAGGCCACATCCACAGGGCATCCATACAAAATGCCATGTGAATCACACTTAATTTACAACAGAATATATTTTGCTATTTCAGAAAAAAAAAAGAAGAAAAAAAAAGAAAGCCTGTAAAGGACAGCTTTGCCACTTGTTAGCTGTAAAAGTTCCCCAAATGTGGAATCTATTAAAACCGTTATTTGTCTATGATGTGAAAGTGATTAGTCTGTTCCAAAACCAAAAACATGAAAACTTTAAGTGCTGGGACTTTTCAGGAGAATAGCCACTGATTTTTGATTATAATAATTTATATAATATGACTCTTATTCTATTTTTATATATAATTACTGTAGCACTCAGTTGCCTTAGCTGAAACCAGGGTCCTCTCACACATTCATCTAATTCATCTAGAAAACATATTCCTTGCCCTGATGAGCTTCTAAGCAGATGAGATCTGAATGATTACCCCAGTCTTGCAGATGGGGAACTGAGATAAAAGGTCAACATTGCCTGTCCAAGGTCATGGCGAAGGGCTCGCACAGCAGCTCAGATACCTCAGCTCAGTGCTCATCTGGAGCCACATACCTGGGCTGGCGAAATCAGAACACTTTGGTGCAAGTGCGGAGTCATCCATGTGGCCCCAGTTACAGACTCAGGGCCTTGATTTCACTTCGTGGACTGGATACAATAACAGGATGCTGGGATATTTAGGCAGCATTCACTGCAGGGAATATTTTTTCTTTAAAAGCAGGAAAAAAGTCTGGTTTTAAGATGACAAATCATGGAAAGATGGGTATTTGAACTTGTTCTGTATATAGAAACCTCAACCAACTTTGGCTTCTTACCACCTCCTTTCATGACACTGCTCACTTTGGATTTTAACATCTTGCTGTTGTTAATATACTCCATGGCTTTTAGGGGCACCTTATGTTTGCTGTCACCCTCCCTTACTGACGCTCACCTGGCTATTTGGACAGCTTCATGAACCTGCCTACCCACAATCACAGAGCCTCATCACATTCTCTGTTGCTGGGAGCTCTCACAAACTGTTTGCAGGGCCATTTAGAAACCTGGTCTGAAACACCTCCCATTTCTCAGCCTGCTCATTTGTTCCATTGATGTGGGACTTTAAGCCTTTGTATATTCTCATGGGCCATATTGCAAGGAGGGGGGTTTCACAATGGAATTCTGTAGGAGCATCCGCTGATAAGGAAGAACTGATCTAGGAGCATCTGCTGATAAGGAGAAGGTTAGAACTTTTGCGCTGTTAAGGAGGAAGTTTTAAGCACCCTTGACAGGAAGGTCCAAACCCAAGCAGGATGTCAACTGAGCCTGCAGGAAGGACCCTCGCACGACCACCACAAGGGGACCCTGCACACACGCGAGAGGGATGAAACATATGTTAATAATGTGTTGTGGTTTGGGATTTTTTCCGAGGAATTTTTCTTCCTTTTGCCAATAAAGGGAATTTCAGCAGACACGAGGGGGGATGGGAGGAGGACGTTTCCGGGGTAACCGGGACAGAGGTCGTGACCGGACATCCGTTTTCCTCTCGGACGGCAGTGGTGGCAACGGCAGCGGCAGTCCCTGAGTGCATACGTTTTGCAATCTCTGAAGGAAAGATCACGGGTCATCTGAATCTTCCACAACTCCGGCAGAACTCGCACTAAGTTTTCCATCTCCCTCCCCCGCCCTTCCTCGGCTGCGGGGGGGCCGCGCCTTCCCCGTGCAGGGCAGCGACTGCTCGCCAGCTCTTAAAGAGACCTGCATCGCAAGATTTTGGGTACAGGACTCAATCTATTTCTTAAGACTTTTAGGTTTTAGTTGTGATTAGTGTTGATTCTGTTCTGTATACACATATATTTGTAGCTAAGAACTGTTATCTCTTCTATACAATTTTTTTTTTCTGATTAAAGATCTTTAATATCTGATAACATATCTTGTTTTTCATCTAAACTAAGACATTTATTTTGGCGCCCAACGTGGGGCACGAGAGTGAAGAAGGATAACAGTTCTGGCATCATGATGTTTGTTGTGAGTTTCGAGTCCATATGGACCATGCTGTATTACCTATTTGCTTTCTGTTGGTACAGAACTATGCCAAAGGGTCTGGCGGGCTTAATTCATCTGAGTGCAGCAGCCAGTAGAACTCAGATAGCTGTGATCGTTATCGAGTTCTTATTTTGGGTCTATAGTGTTACGGATTCAGTGTCTATGGGTTTCATTTGGAATGTGTTCTTAAGGTTGTACTCCTGCACCAGTCCAGGCTGTTACCTCTGGGGACACAGTGATAATGTTACTTACCCTCAGGGAGGGACACAGGAGAGTGTTTCATCTCAACCTTTTATTCAGGCACCTTTTAGGTTCCCTACGGCAGCTTTTGGTAAGCTTAACCTCTCGCTAGATGCCAGGGATCTCCTACTTTATATCATACTTATGGTGATTTGTCTGCATGGTTGCATTATAATTTATCTTGGATATGAAGCCAGGAATAGGGGTGGTCAGGAAGGCAACCAAAAGCAAGGAAAGAGAAAAAAGAAGAGAGAGAGTAAGACACCTGATGTTATGGTGGCTCAGGATGTGGATACACCAGAGGAACAGTCTGAGCCGATGAAAGTTGTAGCTCAAGATGTGGCTAAACCAGAGGAACAGTCTGAGCCAATGAAAGTTGTAGCTCAAGATGTGGCTAAACCAGAGGAACAGTCTGAGCCGATGAAAGTTGCCCCTATCCAGAAAAGGAAATACAAGACCAAATCGGTTCGTCCAGTTGATGATGACGGGGAAGCGGAAGCGGGTCCTTCACATACTGCAGATCCAGAACCAGAGATCGTTACTGAATCGCTCTCATATGACAACCTTCGTGGCTTGCGAAAGGACGTTACTTGACATGCAGATGAGCCTATCCTGACTTGGATGATCCGAGTGTGGGATCTTATGGGTGACAGTTTGCAACTTGATGGTTCTGAAGCCAAGTATTTAAAGGCTCTGGCCCGAGATACAGGTATTGAACAGGTATTTGTGAGGGAATCAAGACCCCTTTCATTCTGGGCACGAGTTCTAGGCAGTGTGAGAGAGAGGTTCCCTCACAAAGATATCCTGCAGGCACATCATCTTAAGACAGCTTGGAAGACTGTGGAAGACGCGATTTTACGCCTGAGGGAAATGGCACTGCTAGAAATACTTTATGGAAGAGATGGGCAACCCCTCACCGACCCAGACAAGGTTAGATGCACACCAGAAATGTGGTGGAAGCTTTCCTGTGGTGCACCAGGTGCATTCTCCCATTATGTGGCGTCCATGTATTCGGAGCCAGATCAAGATTTGGTGGGTGTCGCAGCAGGTAAACTCAGGACATATGCAAAAATGGTCCATGGCCCGATGCAGGAACGTATCGCTGCGGTAGAAACAGCACTTGAGAGGATGGATAAGAAAATAGATGAGAAGATGGACAAGCAGCAAAAGGAGATCATGGAAACTCTTCAAAATCTTCAAGTGGCACCAGTGCGAATCAAAGCCTCTGGGTCCAGAGTTGGACGCCTCCCGGCTAGGGGAAGAGAACAGACTTCACGGATGGATCTGTGGTATTTCTTGGTTGACCATGGAGAAGATATGAGACGGTGGGACAGGAAACCCACCCATGCCCTGGCAGCCCGGGTACAAGAATTGAAGGAGAACGAGAAAAGAAAATCAGCAAAAGTAAGTGCAGTGCTAGTCTCCCAAGGATCTGACCCATTAGAGGGAACCTCTAAAATGTACCCATCACTAAAGAGTTGTTGTCACTGCAATGGCTGTTAGAGGGGCCCTGCCTCTGGCCAGGTAGAGGCACGGGACAACCGTGTCTATTGGACTGTGTGGATCCGGTGGCCTGGCACATCAGACCCACAAAAATACGAGGCTTTAGTTGATACTGGTGCTCAATGTACGTTAATGCCATCAGGACATGTGGGCCCGGAAACTGTTGCTATTTCTGGGGTGACTGGGGGATCTCAAGAGCTTACTGTGTTGGAAGCTGAAGTGAGCTTGACCGGGAAAGACTGGCAAAAACACCCCATTGTTACTGGTCCGGCCGCCCCATGTATCCTGGGAATTGACTACCTCAGAAATGGTTATTTCAAGGATCCAAAGGGACATAGATGGGCTTTTGGAATAGCTGCTGTAGAGACAGAAGAGATTAAACAGCTAAAGTCACTGCCGGGTCTCTCAGAGAGTCCTTCTGCTGTCGGATTGTTGAAGGTTGAGGAACAACAGGTGCCAATTGCCACCACAACAGTGCATCGTCGACAATACCGAATGAACCGTGACTCTGTGATTCCCATCCATAAGATGATCCGAGAACTGGAGCACCAAGGGGTGATTAGTAAGACTCACTCACCCTTCAATAGCCCCATTTGGCCCGTGCGTAAGTCTGATGGAGGATGGAGATTAACTGTGGACTATCGTGGCTTGAATGAGGTTACTCCACCGCTGAGCGCCGCTGTGCCAGACATGTTAGAACTTCAGTATGAACTGGAATCCAAGGCAGCGAAGTGGTACGCCACTATTGATATTGCTAATGTGTTCTTCTCCATTCCTCTAGCTGCAGAGTGCAGGCCACAGTTCGCCTTCACCTGAAGGGGCGTGCAATACACCTGGAACCGATTGCCCCAGGGGTGGAAACATAGTCCCACCATCTGTCATGGACTAATTCAAGAAGCACTAGAGAAAGGTGAGGCTCCAGAACATCTGCAGTACATCGACGACATCATTGTGTGGGGGGACACAGCAGAAGAGGTTTTTGAGAAAGGAAAGAAGATCATCCAGATTCTCTTGGAAGCTGGGTTTGCAATCAAACAGAGTAAAGTTAAGGGACCTGCCCAAGAAATACAGTTCCTGGGAGTGAAGTGGCAAGACGGACGTCGCCAGATTCCAACAGAAGTTATCAACAAGATCACAGCAATGTCTCCACCGACCAGCAAGAAGGAAACACAAGCATTCTTGGGTGCCATAGGTTTCTGGAGGATGCATATCCCGGAATACAGTCAGATCGTAAGCCCCCTCTACTTGGTAACCCGCAAGAAGAATGATTTCCACTGGGGCCCTGAACAACAGCAAGCTTTTGAGCAGGTTAAGCGGGAGATTGCTCATGCTGTAGCCCTTGAACCGGTCAGGACAGGACCAGACGTGAAGAACGTGCTCTACTCTTCAGCCGGGAATAACGGTCTTTCATGGAGTCTTTGGCAGAAAATGCCTGGCGAATCTCGAGGCCGACCACTTGGATTCTGGAGTCGAGGCTACAGGGGATCTGAAGCCAAATACACTCCAACAGAGAAAGAGATCTTAGCTGCTTATGAAGGAGTTCAAGCTGCCTCAGAGGTAATTGGAACAGAAACTCAGCTCCTCCTGGCACCCCGATTACCAGTGCTAAGGTGGATGTTCAGTGGACGGGCTGCCCCCACACATCACGCTACTGATGCTACCTGGAGCAAATGGGCTGCACTGATCACACAACGCGCCCGTATTGGAAAACCAAATCGCCCTGGGATCCTGGAAATCATCACGAACTGGCCTGAAGGTGAGAATTTTGGTTTAGCAGATGAAGAAGAACAGGTAACACGTGCAGAGGAAGCACCACCATACAATCAGTTGCCAAAAGAAGAAGTACGCTATGCCCTTTTTACAGATGGTTCCTGCCGCATTGTGGGGACAAATCGAAGATGGAAAGCAGCCGTGTGGAGCCCCACACGACAAGTTGCAGAAGCTATTGAGGGAAAAGGTGGATCAAGTCAATTTGCAGAACTCAAAGCTGTCCAATTGGCTCTGGACATTGCTGAATGAGAGAAGTGGCCGAAACTTTACCTCTACACTGATTCTTGGATGGACAACAACGAACAGGCAGACCGAGCTGCACAAGTCAAGGTGTCACCGATAGATCTGGATTGGCAGCATAAAGGAGAGTTGTTCCTGGCTCGATGGGCCCATGATGCCTCAGGCCATCAGGGCAGAGATGCCACTTATAGATGGGCACGAGACCGAGGGGTGGATTTAACCATGGACATTATTTCCCAGGTTATCCATGATTGTGAGACATGTGCTGCCATCAAACAGGCTAAGAGACTGAAACCCTTATGGTATGGTGGACGTTGGGATAAGTATAAATATGGAGAGGCCTGGCAGGTTGATTATATCACTCTGCCGCAGACCCGCCAAGGTAAGTGCTATGTGCTCACCATGGTGGAAGCAACTACTGGATGGCTGGAGACATACCAGTTCCTCACGCCACTGCTCGGAACACCATCCTAGGTCTGGAGAAGCAAGTCTTGTGGCGACATGGCACTCCAGAACGGATTGAGTCAGATAATGGAACTCATTTCAAGAACAGTTTAGTTACCACCTGGGCAAAGGAGCACGGCATTGAGTGGGTGTACCATATCCCCTACCATGCACCAGCTGCCGGGAAGGTTGAACGGTGTAATGGACTGTTGAAAACCACTTTGAAGGCATTGGGTGGGGGGACTTTCAAACATTGGGACCAACATTTAGCAAAGGCTACATGGCTGGTCAACACTAGAGGCTCAGTCAATCGAGCCGGCCCTGCCCAGTCAGAATTCCTTCATACTGTAGATGGAGATAAAGTCCCTGTGATCCACCTGAGAGGTATGTTAGGGAAAACTGTTTGGGTTAAACCTGTCTCGAGCAAAGGCAAACCCATTCGTGGGATTGTCTTTGCTCAAGGATCTGGTTGCACTTGGTGGGTGATGCAGGAAGATGGAAAAACACGATGTATACCTCAAGGGGACCTTATCTTTGGATGAGTTGTTCATATTCTATGTGCCTATCTGTATATGTATATAGTTGAAAATATGTATGTATAAATTTAAGTCTGATTGTTGGCATGGAAGAAAAATTCGGGGTGGATAATGTTGTGGTTTGGGATTTTTTCCGAGGAATTTTTCTTCCTTTTGCCAATAAAGGGAATTTCAGCAGACACGAGGGGGGATGGGAGGAGGACGTTTCCGGGGTAACCGGGACAGAGGTCGTGACCGGACATCCGTTTTCCTCTCGGACGGCAGTGGTGGCAACGGCAGCGGCAGTCCCTGAGTGCATACGTTTTGCAATCTCTGAAGGAAAGATCACGGGTCATCTGAATCTTCCACAACTCCGGCAGAACTCGCACTAAGTTTTCCATCTCCCTCCCCCGCCCTTCCTCGGCTGCGGGGGGGGCCGCGCCTTCCCCGTGCAGGGCAGCGACTGCTCGCCAGCTCTTAAAGAGACCTGCATCGCAAGATTTTGGGTACAGGACTCAATCTATTTCTTAAGACTTTTAGGTTTTAGTTGTGATTAGTGTTGATTCTGTTCTGTATACACATATATTTGTAGCTAAGAACTGTTATCTCTTCTATACAATTTTTTTTTCTGATTAAAGATCTTTAATATCTGATAACATATCTTGGTTTTCATCTAAACTAAGACATAATGTCCTAGAACTAATCAACAAATGTAATGAATATGTATGTCCTTTGGCAATAAATGCCGACCTGTTCTTTTTTCAGGGCAGAGGGCTCTTTGGAACTATCCGACCTGCTACCCACCGGTGTAATAAACATACCTGACTTCATAACTCTTTGCGAGTTGTGGGGGTCTTTATTCCCAAGTCACCATGAGCTGCATGTCCTACCCTAGAGGTGCTTCTCATGTCTGAAGCATGGGACATTTATAACAGACAGAACATATTTGTAACAGATAGCAATGCCTCGGTTCAGGTGACCACGCAAATGCCATCAGTGAAAGCTAGTATCAGTGGGAGGAGATTCTGGCCCTTGACTAGTGGGCTGATGATCAAACCGGGTATCTTTAAGTTTTGCAGCCTGGTAGACCTTTTACCTTATTATTCCCAGGCAGAGCATGAGACTCTAAGCTTTTCTGGCCTGTACTTTAAGCCCATTTTTTTCATTTCAACTGCATTTGATTTGGTGTACAAAAATTCAGCCCTCATCTTTCATTATTGAGGAAGAGCAATTGTGACTGACTGCAGTTTCCTCTGCCTCAGTAACTTGCCTGCTTGTTTTAATGTATTGGTCATTAAGGGTGTTGGACTTAAGTACAATATTCAACTGATGTCAGCCTGGAAGGAAGGCCTTTCCCCTCTTTTGGAGGGCTGTTTTGGAGAAGAAACAATTAACAAAGGAAGGGCAAAACACTTTAGGAAATGTTAGTATTTAAATTAGGTTGAGTACTGAACTGTTGCAAAGTAGTTAGCAGGCCAGGCCACTGCTATCCTAGAGAACAAAATCCCATAAGTGTTCACTAACGATGCAAGCTCCATGCTGAAATCAGTTAAGGGCTGTTTGCCTGCGTGTTCACTGTGCAAGGCTGTCAATGAGCCTTCTAATTTACAGCATAGATTTTCTGTCTGCCCATTCATATCCCCATGCTCCAGTGCTGCTTTTTAGCTTATTCACTCTTCTCTTTTCCTGTCATTGGAGAAGTATGAAGATTGCACACAAAGGGTGTCTTCACTCTTCTTATAAGCAGGCAATCCTCTTGTGGTTTCTGCTCCTGAAAGCACTTCCCTCTTCTGCTAACCCCAGAGTCCTTCCTTTCATATGTTAGTCTGTGAATTTGCCTTCCTTATATACAACTGGACACAACAGCATTATCACTTCCCTCTGTCTACTGGAACGGTTACTCAGAGCACACCCAGGTCTTTCCAGGGCAGGAGGGTTACAGTGATACTTTGTCTCACAACTTGCACCACAAATTTCTATGCATTTTCTGTGACTTCTTGTCTCGAGATCATTGAGACTGTGTTAACCTTCTTGTTCTCTTCTCTGTTTAGAGCATCTCTTGAAATTGGGGTCATCAGCAAGTTTCATTAGCATGTTTCTTACATTACGTGCCATGGTGTTGATGACAATACTTGGCAAGGTAAATTCCTAAGTCCTGGCACTGAAGAACTCCATCAGTAATCCCCTTTAGTTGAAGAATTTCCTTTTCACATAATGTGTTTCCTTTCATACAAATCAACACTTTATGTCCTTTTCAGATCTTGTTCAAATTCCTATTTTTTCCTGTAAAGAGCCATTCCCGTGTGTCCCTTCATGACATGCTTTTCCGAAGTCCAGATCAATTAGATTGATTGTATGTCCTTTAGGAAATCTCTAGCAAAGAAGCAAGATAAAATGAATATCTTTCTTTGGCAAATCTCAAAGTTGTACTCTATCCCAGTTCCAATATATGCTTACATCTTTAATTACTTTTTCCTTCAACTGCTGTTTTAATCTTTGCATGGTATTAAAAATGGTTATTGACAACTGATTTTACCTGCTACTTTAAAGCAAGCTATTTATAATATTTGTCCAAAAATGAATCTTGGTGTCTAGGATGCAGCTGACACTTCTCTGGAGTAGAGTTTACAAGCTGGTCAGAGAACAGGTGTGAAAATAGGCAATTAAATTATTGGCTTTGCGCTTTGTTTAAGCTTGATGGGCAAGCAGGGGTTCTGCAAGGGAATTTTGTAAAAACTTTGTAAGAAGGCAGTTTTTGCAAGCTCATGAGGGATACCTTGTGCTAATAAGGAGGTAGTTTTCACAAGCCCATGAGGGTCGTCTTGTCCTGATAAGGAGGCAGTTTTTCCAAGCCCATCAGGGTTGTGTTGTGCTGATAAGGAGGAGGCATCACGTACCCTTGGCAAGAATCTCCAGGACCCCCATGGCAAGATACCAACTGAGCCTGCGCAGATGACAGAGGCTACTCGCGGTCAAAAGGAAGGTCCCAGTCTCCCTCCTCACAACCCTCACACAACCATCACAAAAGGACACTGCGCACACGCTAGGGGGAGGGAACTTATGTTAATGATTCCCTGGAACTGATCAACCTTACTCGGCCTACTCCTGGAAATGTGATGAATATGTGCATGTAATGAATATGTGCATGTAATGAATATATACATGTAACTGATATGTACCAACTGTATATAAACCCACGCCGGCTGAGGCCAAGTACACCTCTGGCTATCCTTAGCTACGCGTCCAGCGCTGCTACCTTGCTTTGCAAATAACTATCTCACAACGAACAATAAAAGGATTACAAATATTTTTTTCTTCAATGATTTCACTCGGTCGTTTTTGACAATTTTGGGGCCTTGTCCGGGAGCCTTCGACCTGTCTTTCTCTGCTTCCCCCTGGGACACAGATGAACGGTGCACCCCACAACAAATTCTCGTGGTTCACTGTGACCAGAGGGGAGTGAGTGGTCAGTGGCTCAAAGATTCCCGAATGGACATTTACAAAGTAAGGTAATACATCCAAGGAGACTCCCTAAGGTTAAAGGTTATAACTGTGGTCACCTGTAATTCTTGTGCACGAAGATATGGACAGGAAAACGGACTGATGAGTATTGTTCGGTTTGGTGGGATTAGAGGTGAGCAGTTTTGGCTGTGAGACCCTCTGGGACCAGAGGTGAGTGGTTTTGGCCACAAGACCCTCTGGGGAAAAAAAAGAAAAAAATTGGAGGCAAACGGATGCTTGTGTTTGAGACCCCAACCGGTAGCCGGATTTGGGAAGTGAGTGCGGAGTCCTTCTAGTTGCCCACATGGGACCTAGCCGCTGAAGGGACGAAATGAGTTACTGGTGGCCGTAAGAACCTTTGGGGAAAATGGGACAAGGGTCCAGTAGGACGGGTCCTGGGAAAAAAGGGAGTCAAAAGTTGCCTGCAGGGATATCCCCAGACAGCCCTTTGGGGGAAATGTAAAGATCATGAGAACAAAAAACGGATACAAAGGGAAAAGATAAGTTAAAAATGATCAATTATTGTATGATCAAATGGCCCAAAGAGCCAATTAGATCTGACTCTTTGTATTGGCCTAAATTTGGATCTTATGAAGAATGGGTTTGTCAAGCCTTGAATTTATATATCAATGCCCAAGAACCCTTTTGTCAGGAGGAAATTGACTATGCAGCCTGTTGGAAGGGGGTGTTAACCAGTCCTGCTCAAATAATGGCCCTTAAGGATGAAACAAGTAAAGCAGGGACAAAAAATTGGGATCCTCTAGACCACTTCCCACCCCCGTACAATCCTGAAAATAATCCAGGGCAAAATGAAAACCAAGAAGCTAGAAAAGAGGAGGGAGAACAGCCCCGAGGTCCTGAAACCCGGGCAAGACGGGAAGTCCCGCTGGGAGGAGCAGAAGGAAGGATAGGATTTGGAGTGGCCCCACTCACTGGTACCGAAGTCCGGCAATTTAGAAAGGAGTTAAAGGGGCTTTTGGAAGACCCAGTGGGGGTTGCGGGCCAGGTAGACCAGTTCCTGGGCTCCAATTTATATACTTGGGAAGAACTACAATATACATTCTCCATCTTGTTTTTGTCTGAAGAAAGGCAGATGATAAGAGCAGCAGGGATGAGGATTTGGGAAAGAGAACATTGAAACCAACAGGGGGAACCTAATGGAGAACAAAAACTTCCCAATGTTGACCCCCAATGGAATCACAATACACCAGAGGGCCATAACAACCTAGGAGATTATCATACCCTCATGATCAGGGGGATCTGTGAGGCCGTACTGCGGGGAGTAAATGCTAGTAAAACATTTGATATTGAACAAAGGAGAGATGAGACCCCAACAGAATGGTTAGAAAGATTGAGGAGGGGTATCCAACAATATTCCGGGGTAGATCCGGAGTCTGAGGCTGGGCAGTCGCTATTAGGAATGAACTTTGTGACTCACTCTTGGCCAGACATCTGGAAGAAATTAGAAAAGATGGAGGATTGGCACATCAGAGGGCTCAATGAATTGCTCAGGGAAGCCCAGAAGGTGTATGTTAGGAGGGATGAGGAGAAGGCAAAGACAAAAGCCAAAATAATGGTAGAAACCATTCAAGCAGTAAATAGGAGCAAGCCCACCTCTACTCCTCCTTCATGGGACAGTCAGGAAAGGAAGGAGGGGGACAGGGGACAAGGCCGTGGTGTAGACAGCCAGATCCTCAGGAATCCCTGATTACCAGAAAAAGGACCGGGATTGCCCTGTGGAGAAGGTGGAGATTGTGAACAGTGCGAGGGGGCCTGTTACTATTGTGGAAAGGGAGGACATTTCAAAAGAGAATGTCAGAGGTGGATTAGAGACCTACAGTTCTTCCAAGAGCAATAGAAAGAGGAGAGGGAATAGGGAGGTCAAGGGCCCCTCCTGGGGCAAGAACACCAACAAGAGCCCTTGGTAAACCTGAAAGTAGGACCCCAGGAGGAAGAATATGTATTTCTAGTTGATATGGGGGCAGAAAGAACATGTGTAGAGAAATTACCAAAGGGATGTGCAATTAGTGGAAAGGAACTGAGGGTTGTTGGGGCAAAGGGAGAAGGATTCCAGGTGGCAACCATTGAATAGGTAAAGATGGGGGAGGGTAATAGTTGTCAGAGGAGGATATGTTATTAGTCCTGGAAGCAGGATGTAACCTATTAGGACGGGATTTCCCAATTCAATTAGGGATAGGGGTAATACCGGAGGCAAACCAAATGGCAGTGAAATTGATGCAACTAAGAGAAGAAGTTGAGAAGAAGATGAAAAGAAGATTAACCCAGCTGTGTGGGCTAGTGAGGGGAATCGAGGTAGCTTAGATATTCCCCCAATTATAATAAATGTAGAAAATGAGGGAAAACCAATTAGAGTTCGACAATATCCTATTTCAAGTGAAGGAAGGAGAGGACTAAAGCCAGTAATAGAGGAACTGATCAAAGATGGAACTTCAGAACCTTGCATGTCACCACACAACACCCCAATTTTGCTGGTCAAAAAGGGAGACGAGACCTACCGATTAGTTCAGGATCTGCGGGAGGTAAACAAACAGACATGTACTCGATATCCAGTGGATCCAAATCCTTATACACTCATGAGTAAGGTCCCGAGAGATCATAGCTGGTTTAGTGTGGTGGATTTAAAAGATGCCTTTTGGACTTGTCTGTTGGCAGAGGGAAGTCGAGCCATTTTTGCCTTCGAATTGGAAGACCCGGATATGGGAAGAAAACAACAACTAAGGTGGACCAAATTGCCCCAAGGGTTTACTGAATCCCCGAATTTATTTGGACAAGCACTGGAAACTGTTATGCAGCATTTCCAATCGTCTCCTGGAACACAAATTTTGCAATATGTAGATGATCTGCTTCTCTCGGGGGAAGAGGAAGAACTAGTCCAAAGAGAATCAATTAAGCTTCTAAATTTCCTAGGAGAACAGGGTTTGAGGGTATCTAAGGGAAAACTGCAATTTTTAAAACTAGAGGTTAAATATTTGAGGCACATTCTCATGGAAGGACAGAGGAAAATTAATCTGGAACGCATTTCAGGTATTATTTCGCTACCACCACCAAAAACAAAGAGGGAAATCAGACAGTTTTTAGGATTAGTTGGATATTGTAGATTATGGATAGAAGGGTATGCATAATCTGTAAAATTCCTATACGAAAAGCTGGTAAACAACCAGGAAAGGGTTTGGACTCCCGAGGATGAAGACAAGTTTCGGAAATGAAAAAATAAATCAGCATCTGCTCCAGTCCTGAGTTTACCCTCCCTTAATCAACCTTTTTCCCTGTTTGTAAATGTGCAAAAGGGAATTGCATATGGAGTCCTTGCCCAAAACTGGGGGGACAAGAAGAAACCAGTGGCCTTCTTATCTAAAATGTTAGTCCCCGTGAGTCGGGGATGGCCTACCTGTATACAGGCAGTGGCAGCAACTGCCCTGTTAGTGGAAGAGAGTAGGAAATTAACCTTTGGGGGAAGCTGACAGTGTTTACAACCCATATAGTTAGAAATATTTTGAACCAAAAAGCTGAAAAATGGCTAATGGATTTGAGAATCCTCAAATATGAAGCCATACTAATAGATAGACAGGACTTGACCCTAGAAGTAAGTCAAAACTTAAATCCCTCCCAATTTCTCTATGGAGAACCAGGGGAGAACCTCCAACATGACTGCCTAGATGTCATTGATTACCAAACCAAAGATAGGAATGACTTGGAGGAAACCCCACTCCTGAGTGGGGAAGAAATTTTTGTAGATGGATCCTCCTGGCGTGTGTGGTGGAAAAGGTTATCGGGATATGCAGTCATTAACGGAAATACTATAGAGACCATTGAGAAAGGCGCCCTGCCACCCTCTTGGTCTGCCCAGTCTTGTGAATTATATGCTCCGAAACAAGCTCTAGACTGGTTGGAAGGAAAAAAAGGGACTATCTACACTGACTCAAAATACGCTTATGGGATAGTACATACATTTGGGAAAATATGGGAGGCAAGGGGACTTTTAAACTCCAGGGGACAAGAGTTAGTGCATGAACAATTAATTAGGGAAGTATTAGACTCATTGAAAAAACCTTTAGAAATAGCTGTGGTACACGTAAAAGGGCATCAAAAAGGAGTAACGAAGGAAATAAGGGGCAATAACCCAGCCGACCAGACAGCCCAGGAGGCAGCCCTGGTACAGGAAAACAGGATAATGTTGGTCCTGACCCCTAACGAGACTATTTCTGAAGTCCCAACCTTTACTCGGAAGGAGGAGGACCAGCTAAAATCGATGGGAGCAACGAAGACTGAAAATGGGATATGGAGGTTAACTGACGGTAGACAAATCTTAAACAAACAGTTGACCCAAGAAATCCTCCACCAAATTCATGGAAAGACCCATTGGGGAACCCAAGCACTATGTGACCAGTTTTTGAGAGAATATGGGTGTGTTGGGGTTTATTAAATAGCCAGACAGATTACTGGCAAATGTTTAACTTGTAAAAGGGTAAACAGAAAAATAATGAGAAAACAAGATTTAGGGGGGAGGCCCTTCGCAGTAAGACCTTTTCAAAGCATACAAATTGATTTTACTGAGCTACTACGAGTCCAGAGATATAAATGTCTTTTGGTTATAGTAGATCAGTTGACCCACTGAGTAGAGGCTGTTCCTACTGTCAGGGCTACTGCATGGACAGTGTCAATATTTTTGTTAGAACAGATCATTCCAAGGTATGGGATAAGTGAGAGGATCAACTCAGACAGAGGAATGCATTTCACGTCAAAAATACTACAACAGTTAGTGAATTCTCTAGGTATAAATTGGGAATTTCACACCCCTTGGCATCCCCAGAGCTCAGGTCATGTTGAACGAATGAACCAAACTTTGAAAAGAACCCTGACAAAGTTAATGGTGGCAACTCAGTTGTCCTGGATACAGTGTTTACCTCTGGCCCTTCTAGGGGGGAGAGATAAGAGGGTTTATCTCGGAGAGGCCTATAAGACTCTTGCTAGGTGGACAGTAGACAGCCCATCCCTGACTCCTTCCCAAAACTCCAGTATTGTTGATTATATAGGGGATATACCATGTTTTCTGTGCGGAGTAGTGCATAGACTAACCAATTGGCATCCAGCTCGGGTTCTTATTAAATGTAAAACCTGTGGGTCTAAATGATATTGTATAGCAAGACGAAGGAGGGCTGAATGCAATAAGTATTTCCCCCAAATTTCCCGGTTTTATGATTGGAAAAATGTGCACGAAGAAAGCAAAATCATAAAATTTGAATGTGGTAAAAGTAATCTGGTCCCCAAAATTTGGGACGTTTGGGAGAGTGATTGGGAACAAACTATCCAGGCTTGTAAAAAGAGATTCACTTGGAAACAGGAAAAGAGGCAGCAAAGACAAACCTGGAGGAACAGGTCAAGGGCTGAACTGGATCAGTTACCAGTTGTGGCCACTCTGAGGAACCAAGCCCAAAGAGGGCAAGACTGGATTAACCTCTGTCCCTGTCATCAGAGTACTCCACTGCTGGCTGCAACCCAGTAGGTGTTGAGAGATGAAGGGACATGTTATACCAGGCTTCTTGGCAGTGTTGGTAATACTCCTATGGGAAATGCCGTGGGGAGGAAAGAGTGCCACAACCTTGACAGATCCCCTTGTGAACTCATTTATGGCTCTAGCGGAAGGAATAGCCCAAGTGTATAATCTAACTAGATGTTGGGTATGTGGAGGGCCATTTTGTCTCCCAGAATGGCCTTGGATGTCAGTCCGGATCACTCCCAGTCAAATGGTCAGTAATCATACTGCCCTTTCAAATCAAAAAAACCATTATGGGGATCCGTGGAAGATAAAGTATCCACGACAAGGCATTTATTGCATTGTTCATAATGACACAGCAGGAACATTAGTGGGAGAAAGCAAGTGCAAATATACATTTAAAAGGGGGAGTTATTTGAAATTTTTAACACCCATTAATTGTACCCGGTGGAAAGATGGTACTGTATGTGGGGGAGCTCTCCAAAATACCCCTGAAGAATATTATAGCTTATGTGACTGTTCTGAGAATTGTAACCCCATGGGACATGGATGGGCGTGGATAAACAGTACTGGGCAAATTAAGTCATTCAGACGATTCTGGGCCACGACCAATTTGACAAATCCAAACCACACTTGCTGCAGGTGGAAGGAGAGGGAAGGGGCATGGCAGTGCAATCGAACTGCCGGTGGACTTCTCTTACATCCTGTGGGGAATGAAAGTCACATCTACTTTCCGAACATTACTAAGGAGGATGTTTTCCCTGAAGGAGTTGGTACGTTACCAGGGCATTATTGGATATGTGGGCATTATGCTTATACTCAGCTCCCTGAAAAGTGGAGGGGGTGTTGTTATCTGGGAATAATAAGGACCCTCTTTTTCTTGATAAGGGAACGAGGGGGACATGAGCTGGGGGTACGGGTTTATGATGATTTGGAGCGAGCAAAGAGAGGTATAGATGATACAAGCCTGACAGCGGGAAGTACACAGACATGGGGAAAATATGAGTGGACTCCCCAAAGAATTATTGAATATTATGGGCCCGCCACATGGAATCCACATGAAATTATCAGTGGAGCTCGGGAAACAATATATAATTTAAATCGGATAATTAGACTTCAGGCAGTTCTAGAAATAATTACTAACAAAATGGCTGAAGCAATAGACCTTTTAGCTGATCGGGTTGCTCAAATGAGAACAGCTATCCTCCAACACTGTATGATGCTTGACTATCTTTTAGCTGAAGAAGGTGGAGTGTGTGGAAAGCTAAATGACAGCAATTGCTGCCTAAAACTTGATGATAATGGACAAGTAGTGAAACAGTTGACCAGGGAAATTAGGAAAATTGCCCACATACCCATCCAGTCTTGGAAAGGAGTGGATGTGGACTTATTTTCTTGGTTGCCTGGTGGCCCATGGGTAAAACGTATTTTGTTCTATGTATTGATTATTTTTATGTTCTTATTAATTTTACCCTGCTTGATTCCATGCTTTATAAGGTTAGTTACACATGTAGTTGAAGGAATGCAGATAACCAGTATGCCAATGAACCCAAGAGCTGCCACAGCTGGATCCAATCCAATACCCCAGAAAATAATGATCCTTCGAAGATGAGATAAGGAAAGGGAGCAACAGGATAAAGAATTACAATTAATCTTGAACAAACTTGAACAAAGATATGAGTCTCAATCAAGTAGTAATATTAATTAGGCGGTCGGGAAAAATGTATACGTCGGGTGTATGATAGATATTGCGGGTAGTAGAAGGTAATAGAAGCTCAAGCCAAATCTGACCAAAAGAGAAGAGGAGGGATTGTGAAAATAAGCAATTAAATTATTGACTTTGCGCTTTGTTTAAGCTTGATGGGCAAGCAGGGGGTCTGCAAGGGAATTTTGTAAAAACTTTGTAAGGAGGCAGTTTTTGCAAGCCCATGAGGGTTGCCTTGTCCTGATAAGGAGGCAGTTTTTCCAAGCCCATCAGGGTTGCGTTGTGCTGATAAGGAGGAGGTATCACGTACCCTTGGCAAGAATTTCCAGGACCCCCATGGCAAGATACCAACTGAGCCTGCGCAGATGACAGAGGCTACTCGCGGTCAAAAGGAAGGTCCCAGTCTCCCTCCTCACAACCCTCACACAACCACCACAAAAGGACACTGCGCACACGCTAGGGGGAGGGAACTTATGTTAATGATTCCCTGGAACTGATCAACCTTACTCGGCCTACTCCTGGAAATGTGATGAATATGTGCATGTAATGAATATGTGCATGTAATGAATATATACATGTAACGAATATGTACCAACTGTATATAAACCCACGCCGGCTGAGGCCAAGTACACCTCTGGCTATCCTTAGCTACGCGTCCAGCGCTGCTACCTTGCTTTGCAAATAACTACCTCACAACGAACAATAAAAGGATTACAAATTTTTTCTTCAATGATTTCGCTCTGTCGTTTTTGACAGCAGGTTAACCTGCCTCACTGTATCCTGTTCATTGTGAGGAGAACCAGCAGGACTCCAAAGACAGCTGGACATTGTAGGGTCAGGTCTTAGCATTTAGAGTAGGCCAGAGAAGGAGTCAGAAAAGCTGTCATCACGTCAGTGATTCTCAGTAAAAGCATGATGTGTAGGTCACGTTTCTCTGTGGCACTTTGTTCCCACATAGGGGAGGAAGGAATTTTATTTCTCCTTTTCCTCACTTTCTGATCATGTGAGAAGCTGGAGTTGGTTTATGCATTCACTTCCTAAATTATTGTTCTTTAAATGGAGTTACTGTTGAGTGAATGTGAAAAGGGGAAGTTTATTGTTGTACTTTTGCTCCTGCCTGGAAACACAAGTTTTGGCTTCTATCTATGGTTGTATTCATACAGACGCAGGCACAGACACACAGGTTTATACAAAACATGTGAAACACCTGCTGGTGTTTGAAATGAAAGAAATGTGTCCAATCTGAAAAATACCAACCAGAAAATAGAAAGGGGGATAAATTGATAAGGCATAAAGAGTCTAAATAAACTTGTCAGAAATGAGAATCTGGCAAGTGGAAACCTCAATGCAACAGAAGTGAGATGGGAAGCTACATGGAGCGTGCCAACAGGAGTTTCAGGTTGTTTTTCTTTTTTGGGGAATTTTTTCTTCCTTTGCTGGCAGCAGGGGGGGTGGGAAAGGGGCCATTTCCGGGGAGACCGGGCAGAGGTTGTGTCCCGTTTGCCCGGACATTCCTTTTGCTGGCTATTTTCCAGTCTCCCCCCTTTTCGCCATCTTGCTGCATAGAGAATAGTCACGCTTTGCTATCTCTGCTTGCATTGCTATATTCTCTCCCTCTCCATCTTTATTTTTCTGTGTGTGTGTGTGTGTGTGTGTGTGTGTGTGTATGTGTGAGTGTGATCAATAGCCATCTGGATCGCTGGAGGAGGAGACTGCCCAGAGCAGAGCTGTGGCTTAGGAGAAATTGTCCCCCCTGCCCAGAGTTGCAGCTTAAAGTGACCAGCATCACCAGAGCTCAGGTACAGGACTCGATCTGCATTAAGATCTCAATCACACTTGTCGTTGACTTTGTTCTGTGCACACATACACTTGTAGCAAAGAACTGTTATCTATTCTGCACAATCTCTGATTAAAATCACTCAAGCATATTTTGGTTGGGTTTTTTTTCATCCATACTAAGACAAGGAGGAATATTAGTAGCTTCAACAGGAAGGTGTGGGCTTGATCTGGGAAAGTAAGTGAAGAAAAGGGAAGAGAAAGAAATTCAGCTCTTTACTAAGGGAAGAAAAGTAATCTTGAACAGTTTGGCATGGAAAGAGGCCTGGAACAAATGAGAATCTCGATCTCCAAGTGAAGGAATGTATGAGATGAGTCAAGAGAGAGAGAGAGATATTTCTAACGAAGAGGAAGATTTACTTCTGTACTGCAGATGGGGGAAGAGATAGCAAAAGAAGTTCTTAATACCTTGGATGATTTCAGGTTGACAGGAAGAGATTTTCTTAATTTCAAAAAGGGATCTTAATGTAAAGTGGTTTTTTTACCTTTCCCATAGAGAAATCTTTTTTTACTTCTTTCTGCTAGAGTTTTCTATAAAAAGGAGTGGATGACTGGTCCTACTGTGATGTGGGTTCTGGACTCAAGTGCACCTGAGTGTATGTCTGCTTCTCCCTGCAGCCAAGAATCTGTCTGCCCTGTTAGCTTTACAAAGATGTTGATGCTGACCTGCTACTGACTTCAGGCGAGGCAAATTGAAAGACCTAACACCTAGACTGACTTGGTTCTCAAGACATGCATGTGACCATCTCCTGGGCACCACCAGCCCTATATAAAATGCTTTTATATAGATGGAAGTGTAATGATTTTAGTGTAGACACGGCTCTAGAAATACCTAAGATGGAAAGGAAAGTGGCATTTCTTAAGGATGACATGAACTGGTGGCTGAAAGCAGTAAAGCCCTACTTGGACAACTCAAATTCAGGTCTGCATCTTCTACAGGAAACTCAAGTCCACCTCAGGTTGACTTGTTGAAGCAGAGGATTCTTGAATGCCTGAAAAGCAGCTAGCTCTTCAGTCCCCTCCCCAGCCCTTACCACTTTGTCCTGGGTTTGGTTGGGATAGAGTTAATATTCTTCTTAGAAGCTGGTATAGTGCTATGTTTTGGATTTAGTATGAGAATAATGTTGATAATACATTGATGTTTTCAGTTGTTGCTAAGTAGTGCTTATACAAGTTCAAGGATTTTTTGGCTTTGCATGCTCTGGCAGTGGGGAGGTGCACAAGAAGCTGAGGAGGTACACCAGAAGCTGGGATGGAGCACAGCCAGGACAGCTGACCCAAGCTGGCCAGAGGAGATATTCCATACGATATAATGTCATGCTCATTATATAAACTGGGGGGTTGACTGAGTGGCCACAGTTGCATTGTCCATCACTTGTTTTGTAAATAATAATAATAATAACAATAATAATGTCTTAGTTTAGATGAAAACTAAGATATGTTATCAGATATTAAGAGATCTTTAATCAGAAAAAAAAAATTGTATAGAAAAGATAACAGTTCTCAGCTACAAATGTATATATGAACAGAACAGAATTAACTCTAATCGTAACTAAAAACCTTAAAATGGATTGAGTCCTGTACCCAAAATCTTGCAATGCAGGTCTCTTTAAGGGTAACGCCCATCACTTCCGGGTTCCCGCCAGGTGAGTCTCCAGCCGGGAGAGGGGGAGGGGGAGATGGAACTTAGTGTGAGTCCTGCAGGAATTGTGGTAGATCCAGATGACCAGTGATCTTTCCTTCAGAAACTGCAAAACACACACATGCAGTAGCTGCTGCTGCTGCTGCTGCTGCTGTTTTTCCTCCTCACACCGCCGAGAGAGCAAGAGCAAGAAGAAGCGAGACAGATGTCCAGGCCAAGCGGGGCACGACCTCTGTCCCAGTTTCCCCAGAAACGTCCTCCCCCCACCCCCTTGCGCCCCACTTAGATTCCCTTTGTTGGCAAGAGAAAGAAAAAATTCCCCGGAAAAATCCGAAACCACAACAAATAACAACAACAATAATAGAAATATATAATAATATTTAACATTATTATTATTATTATTATTATTTTCCTCCCTTCTGCTGTTCCATTAAACTGTCTTTATCTCAACCCATGAGTTTCTATCATTTTTTACTTTTTTTTCATTCTCCTCCCCATCCCACTGGAGATGCGGATGTGAGCAATCGACTGTGTGGTGCTAAGTTGCCAACTGGGGTTAAACAACCACACGCCTTTATTCTCTATTACATATATTAAAGGTAATAAGGCTTTGTGCACAGCACTGTGCACATAGATTACCCATACAGTATGTATTTAAATTACACCCAGATCCATAAAACATAACACAGCTCATGTTAAGCTGAAGGATGCACAAGGCTCTTTACTGTATAGCCTCTGTGTGAGGTTTTCATGGTAGACCCAAAACGCAGCCATAGGCCCTTAAATTATTACTCAGTTTTCTCTCTACTTTTTGTATACATGGTATCCCAATTTTTTACATAATTTTGGTTCAACTAAGCCCATTTGGGGTAACTTTCTGCTAATATCCAAGTGCTGATTTTACTGCTCTGGAAGCTGGATGGATGTCAATTTCAAGGTCAGGTAGCTATATTTAGAAACTATATTTAAAAGTTGGTGAGGAAAGTACGTAGTTTGGAAGTAACTTGGCAGCTTCCTCAAATGTGGGCAAAACCAGACACAATTACATGACAAAGCTCTCTGATGCGAAGGGCAAAATCACACATATTGCATTCAGGCTGATCTTCGTGAACCTACTGTGAGCAGGAGGAAAGGTGAAAGGAGGCCCATAAATCACATGTTGTGCTGTACCCACTCAGCAGTACTGAACAGGAAAGTGAGAGTTGGTTTTGGGGCTCAGCCTGCAGATCAAAGCCAGGCAATGATGCCTTTCATCTCCCCTGCCTGCGGGAGGGCAGCTGGGACAGGGTTTGCAGAGCTGCACCTAGGGAGAAGCCTGGTGGAGTCTTTAGTGCTGACATGTCAAGAGGGCTGAGTTTGACAGGTCTTCTTGGAAAAGCCCACAGCAAAGGGCTGGGTTGACCCATGCCATTACTTCTACCTGTCTTCCCTGTGTCTGGCTTTTTTGATTCTCCCTTAATCTGTGTGTAACTTCCCTGGGGACCTGATGTGGGGAAGTGCTGGGGTAAGAGCAGTTGCTCTCCTAACATGACAGCATTGGCTGGGGCTGGATGGGAGGGTGATGCTGCTTTCACATCACGAACAGGCTTTTCTGCTCCCTTTCCTCCAAGCTTGTGCTATACAGACATGAAGAGGAAGACTGAGCCAGGTGTTAGCACATGGGAAACTACAAGGCTCGATTTCAGCCTCCTAACTGATGACAGACATCCCTTTTGACCTTGGTTGGGTAGGATGCTTTGTCCCACTTCATGCCTCAGTTTCCCCCAAGTGAAATGAGACAACCATCTTGTCTCCTGGAACTTTTGATGTGGTCACAAGTGTTTTAACACATGATGATACTACATTTTATTCCCATTATTTTAATTCAGAAAGATTTCAATTTCCCTTCTAGCTTGTCAAACTTGTGAAGTCAGCCATGGAAGTGTAAATAGTCACTGAAATGGAAATTTCTAGTCAAGAATAAGACAGACTCATTTTTTTTTCCTTTAAAATTCAGTATATTAAACTGACAAGGTTGTCTGCAGGCGGCAGATCTCTTAGGTGAAGCTGAAGGTGTGGCTTGCCTTGGCCTCTGGTGTTTGGCAGGCAGAGAAGTGTCCCTCAGCACACCTGAGCTGTCCAGATCTTTGTTTTGGATGTGCCTTGCATGTTCAAGATGTAGTAGTGAGTAGTGTCAGGCTGGGAAAGTCTGAAGATGCATCACAGCGAGAAGCATCATGTCCTCTGAGCAGCTCTGGTCTCTCGGCTGTGTCCTTCCTCACTTCCTTTGCAGGAGCAAAAAATACATGATTTAGGAAAACTGAATGAATGATGTGTGTTCGTGTCTGTGGTGCATTTGTGGGATTGAATCAGGTTCCCTAGGGTATGTCCATTTTGTTCCAAACAGTTCATAAATCTAGTAATTGCTAACAAAGGAAATTCTTTTAAATGTAAATAATATCTGAAATAAAATCTCTGTAAATGTGGTTCATTTAGCCATTAATTTTATAGATTGCTGAAATCATTAACAGTGCATAAAGAGGACTTCCTCCAATGCAAGTGTGATCTTTGGCTGAATGGACCTTTGTAGTGATCTCTAAGGCTTCATAGAGTGGAACCAGAATTTCGTCTTGCCATTATTTCCTTATTTTAGTAAAATGATTCTTTTTTAATATGCTGGTCTCTAGTTTAACTTGTTTGCTTTTATGGGTGATTATAAATAATACTGACATTCATGTCCTATTTAAGGCAAATTATTTAACTAATCAAATAATACGAACACTGTCTGACACAGACAGGCTGTCGCGTTATCTGTAGCTGGACAGAATCTGTAGCATGATCAGGGTATATTTTGAGGCAATTTCCACTTAACCTTTTTTTTTCCCCTCTCTTCAAACAGATCTTTTTACTTTGGTTCTCTGCATGCCCTGTCAGTAGCTAAAAGCAGTTTAGCACTACAGCAGAAATTAAGATCTCCATTTGTTCTTGCTGTCTAAAAGTTATATTCTCCCAGTGGGAAATTGTCCAAAGAAAAGAACATCCTCTCCTACATTGCTGCTGCCGTTTGATTTCTCTCATTCACCTGTAGGCCCTCTTACCATTTGTATTTATAGAGCTCTTTTGCAATTTCATAACCAACGAAAACCCCTTCTGCCTTTCTTCTTGGAGTTTGAGTCCTTCTACTGCCAGGAAGAAGTTTTACTGAGAGAGCGTGAGAAAGATGCCAGCTACAGAAAAGACAAAAGCAAACAAGGTTAGTGCAGCCACTTCACTGCACATAATCTTGCTCTCCCTGACAGTATAGGGAGAAAGAGATGCTCCAAACAGGCTATAAGCACAAGAGATGAGCAGAACCAGAGACTTCATTATATTTCCCTCCTGTTGATGGAGGAATAAGGATAAAGTTGGATTCATGTTTACTCTCTCAAAACATCATGAACCCCTAAAAAGACAGACCAGTCTCTAGCTGTGGATTTTACATGGCCATAACTGGACTTTCTTGCAGTGCAGATGTTTTTGCTCTCGTGTCCCTCCAAGAAGCACACACTTAATAGCAATCAGCGAGACAAGGAGTTGTGTGGGTACATCTACATATCAGAGGTGTCACTTGATTTTGCTGGGAGAGTCAAAAAATAAAAACCCCAGCTCCCTCTGCCATTAATGATGGATAGTCTGTCAAGATGAGCTCTTTTCATCTATTCCATTCAGATTCCTCTTGCAAAGAGTTCTTCAGAAACACAACAGATTTACAGACATGATTTTCTCCTCTTAACATTATTAAAATAAATTTGCATCCTTTGGTTCCCAAAATATTCTTGCAGTGTCAACATTTGTTTTGGTAAAAATGTATTTAATAGGTAACTAGAAATCAAAGTCTTTGCTGTCATAATATACTTGCCCTTAAAGAAATCAAGGGATGCCCATTTGGCCTTTATTACAACAATTCTTAGTTCCTGGTATGAAGGAAATGATACCTTATTTCTCTCATTAGAGTAAAATATAATCCTTTTAACATGTTGGTGTATCATAGTATAAATTATGAGGACTTCTCTCTGTTTATATGGAATGCAGACTTTTAAAAAATGGACTGCAGAGAAGCTGGGCCGTGAAAATAAAAAGCAGATGTCTTTTTTCCTCTCTCTCAAGAGGTTAAAGCTTATCAGGGTATATTAAGGTCCTGTAACAGGCAACATCTATTGAAAAGATGGAATTGGCACTCTCAGGTACAAGATGGGGTATCCAGTTAATCCTGGTTTGCTTTTAGAATTTGTCACAAGGCAAAGTTGAATGTGACAAATATGGAAGAGAAGTCTGGCCATTGCTGAATTTTCTTTCATGTAAATGAAGGGAAAAGGTGGCCTATAAATACCTATATAGCTGTGATATTTTCCCCTTCTAAAGCCACCATGGCTTGCTTTGTTTGCTTATCAATGTGAAGTGTATTTCCCTCTCTGCAACCATCACCATGTGGGTTTTGTATATCATTCACTGGATCTAAGCAAGTAGCAGGAATCTCTCCAGATGAGGGCTGAAACACTTAGGCTAGCACAGGGAGGCTGAACATGGAAAGAAGGACAAAAATCAAAACAATCCTTATCTTACCCATAATGTTTGTGCAGAGGAGCAGGTGATACAAAACCATCTGTGTCATATTTGGGGATTTCCTGGGCAGGGGGATCCTAAAATATTTGTGTAGGTACTATTTCCAGATGGCTGGCAACATCAGAACTGCACCTGCAGCCCAAGCTCTCGGCAAGGATGTAGTGGCTGAAAAGGGTAGTGATTTCATCATGAGAACATGAACTTAGGGCATGGATATGCGTCTTCAAGGGCTGTGGGGGTGTGTGTGGAGGAAGAGTGGCCCTTAAAAAATAATCCACAGAAAAGAGATATTCATCATGAAATACTGATTTAAACAAAATGTGAAAGCCAGGCAGATGACTCTAAGATGTGTGGCTGGCCTGTACTTCGTGGTATTGCCACAGTGGTTTATAGTGTTTGGAGGGAGAGTTATGATGCAGAACAAATGAGATAAAAAGCTTGTTTAAGTGTGATTAAATGTGTCTAAAAGCTGCCCATTTTATGGGAAGGAGCAGTAGGCATGATGCCAAGCTGTAGCATTCTGTATGGTTCACCAGCTCGTCATATCCATATGGGCTGATTCACAAGAATCTGCTTAGAAGTCATCCAAACAGTTTATGGACATTCTCATCACCGTGCCTAAGTGCGTGAAGAGAAGATACATCCCACAAATTCATTAACTGGTACTGGGATCTTCTGCTTTTAAAGACAGCGGTTTAGATGGTTGAAATTGTCATCCACTGACATCACCATTAGCACTGGTGGGGTGGTTGTTGCCTTGACATGTCTGTATAAGGTAGTGTTTGTTGGCAGCCAGCTTAAAAAAGAAAGGATCACTGAGACTGGACAGTCCTGTGAGGCAAGTCATGTTGCAGATGGATTAGATTAGGTTGTAGTCAGGCAGGGATTGGTCTCTTCTCTTAGGTGACCGGTGACAGAACAAGAGGACATGGTCTCAAGCTTCGCCAGGGGAGGTTTAGGCTTGACATTAGGAAGAAGTTCTTCACTGAAAGGGTGATTGGTCACTGGAATGCGCTGCCCGGGGAGGTGGTGGAGTCACCGTCCCTGGAGGTGTTTAAGGAGAGATTGGATGAGGCACTTAGTGACATGGTGTAGTTGACGAGTAGGAGTAGGTGTAGTGTTGGGTCATAGGTTGGACTCGATGATCTCAAAGGTATTTTCCAACCTTATGATACTGTGATAGATATCTTTGCAATTAAAATGCTCCTTCAGCCAACAAGTTTGTTCTTTGATGGCTTATCCCAGAGAATTGAGCTGGTCAGAAATGTTCCTATGAAATATTGTTGCTTGAGCCTGGCTTATTTAGCTGGAACTGTGCTGAACGCAGTTGACTTTCCCCATGCCTGAGGAAGAGAGCTTGAGGAAACCCACCTGTGCTCCTGGCAGATCTCTTCCAGGACAGGAGAAACATACTCCATATAAGTCTTTGGCTCCCAAATGGATGTACCTGGTGGATTTGCCCCAAGACCAGGGTTGCTGGGAGCTCTGCAGCTGCCCACTGAAGCTGATGAGCTGTGACATGCATTTTACTGGGAGGCTGCAGCAGGGTCTGGGGAGCTTCTGGCTTCCTGGAAATTGCTCTCTTTTCAAAAAACTGAAATAAATTTCTGTTCAATTTGAATGAAACCCAAATTATATATATATATATATATTTATTTAAACCCTCACATTTTCAAGGCACTGGAAACACTGCTTTTCAGCAAGCTCTACTTGATAGTTTTATAGGGTTTTGCCATAATAAAAGTGAAGTGAGATGAAACAGAAAAGCCCTGCTTAGTAACGACAGAGGGTGGGGGAGTGGAAGGGAGGCTTTAACTAGAGACAGACTTGCTAGGTGACTGTTCTGCCAGCAGAGGACAAAATATTGGTGCCAGAAGCATGATAGAAATCATGTGGGTACAAGGTTTTGTGTTGGAAATTGGCTCAGAGAGAAAGGACAAGGGTCTTTAGAGGAGCTGTGCAAGGCAGGGTCAGAAGATTATACGGCCGTGTAGGCCAGGGATAGAACTTGTCAAGGCAGCATAACTTGGCAAGTCGGCAAGGACAGTCTGTCCTTGAGAAGGAGATAAACAACTAAAGAAGAACTGAGATCCGGGTATAAGAGGAAGTAACATAGAAGCTGTAACTGCAAGTAGGAGGAGTATGTTAATGTTACCTTTAGAGCTTGGCCAATAAGATAATGACTAGTAGGCATAATTAACTGACTGTATATATAAGTGATGGTTTGGAGCAATAAAGTTGAAGCTTGCTTTATCACTCATACTGAGTTGACTGCCTGCTTCCCCACGCCGATCTATTAAAGGGTTTCTCTTGGACTCAGCGGGGGGGTCCCCTCCGCAGTTTTGAATCTCAGTGGCCCTGCAATCCAGAACAAATCAATGTATACCTTTGGAAAGTGGAGGCTCTGTCCTGAATGGTTACTGGTCTTTTTGAACAGGCGAACACTGGATTATTTATCAGGCATATCTGAACAGGTGCTTTTATCCTCTTACGGCTGTCTTCCCACATATGGAGCTTTGCTTTGTCACCAGACCCTGCCAAAGATCCAGTCCTCTTTTTGACAACAAAGAACTGTTTTTATTTACTATGAAAGCTGATTTGGCTTTGGTTCTTGGTTTTATAAATTATTCATCTCATGTCAGTAGTAGTGGAGATCCTCTCACACATTAGTAAGTATCTTTCCAGCAAATTATCAAGTCCAGGTTTTAGGGGGTGAGGTCGGGGGAGGCTGAAAGGGTAGTGAGGCAGAAGGAATTTGATGGCTCACGGTCTTCATTAAAATTAACTAGCCAGGCAACCACCTCTCCCTTAGATAGTGTCTCATCCACTCCTTGCGCTGGGAGTAGCTATGTCCTCTCCTATTTCTATATGGAGGACTGAGCGATAGATTAGCATTTAGAGCCAGGATCTGTCCTGACATGCTTTTGCCTTCTTGCTACCTAACTCAATTCCTTCCTCAGTAGAGGTACCTGGTTGAATCACACAGTTATAGAACTGGTTGGAGGGGACCTCTCATTTGGATCAGGACTGTCACCAGAACTAGATCAGATCAGCCACAGCTTGAAAACAAGCATGGATGCAGATGCAATGTCATCTCTAGATAACCTTTTTCAGAGCTGCACTACCTTGTTAAGTAAAAAAAAATGTAATATTCAAGCTTAGCTTCCCATGTTGCAATTTGTGTTGCATATTTTATGAACTTTTTCTCCTCGCCTAGATGTGTTTGGCTCCATTACCTTTGTCTGCATCCTTTGTGCAGCTGTAGGCAGCTGTTAGATTCCCCTTCAGCCTCCTCCTCACCAGACTGTACAAGCCCAGCTCCTTTACCCTGTCATTTTTCCCCACTTGGCAATGAACTGCTGACTTGTTGATTGCAATACTTTGAGTCCTGCTGTCCAGCCCTTTTTCAACCCATACAATGATCTGTTTGTCCACTCCATACTTCCTCAGCTTACAAAAGAGACTACCATGGGAAACACATAAGGCAATCAAATTGATCGTGTGGTCTGTCCTAGGTAGACCAGTGTTAACTATTCCCTTTTTATCTTCTAGTTCTTCCCATGTGTGGAAATGGACTCCATGGTCCTTCCAGAGATGGAGAGAAACTAACTGCCTGAGATGCTTCTTTCACCTTTCTTATAGATGGGTTTAATATTAACCTTTTCCTGCTCATTAAGGACTTCTCCCAATCACTGTGATCTTTTGCAAGTAATAAACAGTGGTTTCACAGTCACATCATCCAGCTCCTCTAGTATCCTGAGGTGAAAACCATCCATCTCTGTGGATTTGAATATTTGCATCTACCATGTACTGTCTCCAACTTGTTGCTCCTCCACTCTTGGCTGTCCCTTTCTCTCCCAAGAAATTCTGATTTGTGCAGAGGTCTAGGAGGAAGATTTACTGTTGAAGAAAGAGGGAAAAAAAGTTTTTTAGTACTTTATCCTTTTTCAACCTAAAAGCATTTGTCTGTCTTGCCCCAAAATTACAGCAAGTAATGAGACTGCAGGGTAACATCTTGTAATCATTCAGAGCTGAGTATGAGACAAGGATTTGCTTTGCTCAGTGTCTGAGTTCCGGCAGATTGGTCTCACATAATGCGAAACTGTACAACATAAGAGCCTGTGTAAGGTCCTTTAAAGGATACAACTCCACAACTGTGTGTGTATATTACACTCACCAAGAATGTTGTAAAATTACTTCCTCTAAGACCAAAGTCCAAGGGAGGATGAATTCTCTATGCAACTTTGATATGCTTATATCTCCTCTTATTTTCATGGATATTCTGAGTAGTAAATCCCTTATCTCCAGCTATGTGAACAGTTTACTAAACATCTGTCAGTAGCACCCGTGCCCATCCTGCTCATCTGGAATGCCAACATGACTCCAAACCCTAAAAAATGCTTCACCATCAGTATCTCAGCACTAAAATTGCAAGGCAATTTAACTCAAAAATTGTGAAGTGTCTGCACTTCATCCATGTATACTTTATTTGCAAGGCAGTCTTTAGTCATAGGAAGAAGCCCATTTCCATAAGGAAAACATTAGTAATTAGTTGTGAAGAGTGGAAGGGGTTGTGAAGGATTGTGACTGAATTGGGCCTTGGAGGTCAGATGGTTGTTGGAACCAGATGAGCTTGAAAAATCAAGCAAGAGAACTCGAACAAATAGGTCTGTGGCATTTAGGCACTGTATTAAATCGGATTTGTGGTGCTTGCTGCTTCAAGCTGTGCCAAGAATAGCATGAATAGCCTTTCTTGTTGAAAATTGGCACATCTGGTCCCAGTCCTAGTTGGAACCAATGGGGTATGAAAAAATATGCTGTATTACTAGTATTTGTTTTGAAACCTTTTCTGGAAGATTCAACCCAGGCTGGACATTCATAGTGCTACGTGATCTCTCCTTTCTTTCTCAAGCTCCACACTCAGCAACAGACCAGCTCACATATCAGAAAGCACTGATCATTGGACTATGCTCTTGTATAGTACTGTGCTCTGTTCCCCTAGAATCCCTGGATAACCCAAATTTGCTCTGCTGTATTTCTAAAGCAAGACAGCAACCTATACAGAGGAAGAGTTAATTTAGCCAATCTATAGAAGGAGAAATGGAGGAAAAATGAATCTATTTGGTGGTGCAGGCCAATGACAACAGTGACAGTGGTGCCTGGGTCTGTATCAGCCCTTTTTGGGTCCTTATTCTCAGGCCAGCTTCCCTGTTACTGGCTCATATTGCCCACCACACTGGAAGGGAAGGCAGGAACAAGAGAAGCAGGTGGATTTATTTCAAAATTTCAAAGATATTACTGCTGGATTTGCAGATGGTGGCAGCAGATGACAGAAATGAGCTCATTTTCCCTCTGAATGTTTCTTTTATTCCTAATAAAAAAAAAATCTTAGAACAAAGAGCTCCTTTAAGAAATGTGGAGGTTTCTCCCTCTCCAGTTTTTTTCTACAAGAAGAAAGTGACCTTAACAAAAGAGAGTAGATTCCTGCAGCAATTCTGGAGTACATTTTCCAGCTATGTCAGTGATGGCCTGTTTTACACACTCCCTTTTAGGCCCAGAACTGAGATAATCTGTGTGCATTTTAGCCTATCTCATCTCCCTCCAGCAGAACTTCCCTTGACATTGACTATTTTTCATTCACCAAGTCCCTGCCATCAATTCTTTTTATTCCCCACTGTGGTGGGGAATTTCTAAGTGGAAATCTGTTTGTTGGGTTTGAAAGACCTTTAGTTTCTCTTGCTACAGGCTGATGCATGGCAAGACAAGGAGTGATGACTTTTTGCATTAATGGCTGCAGCTATTCTCCTCTTGGTACCTCTTGGTAGCTATTTCTGAGCTTGGGTTTGCCAGTAGCTCCTGCCTCTCTCTTCCTTTGGGACAGAGTTTGAATGCGAGTTGTTTGGTTTTCCCACCCCAGAGTCAGCTGATTGATCCAGATTACATCTAGATAACAAGTGAAAGTATGCCAGTATGGACAGTAAGACTGTGTTGGTCTTGAATGTGGTTTCCAGCCCTGAGCTAGCATAAGGGCATAGGCTGAGCTTATAGTGTCAAGTGAATCATGTAATGTCTTGGAAAACTTTCAAATTTTTCAGTCCAGTCCTGTTCAGCAAGATATCTTTGGAGCTCAGAGAAGCGACTTCAGAACCTGCTTCCATGCTTTTCTGCACTTATTTCCCCTGGCTCTGCCCAAACAATAAAAAGACAAAGGGAAATTCAGCCATAAGATATATTCCTGTCTTGATGCTCTCTTTGATCTCAGTTTGCTTTTAGATCCTGTATGCCTGAATAAGACAGTTGTACTGTCAGTAAGAAAGAAATACTGCCGTCTCTTTTTTTTAGGAAGGATACAACATCATGTATTTTTCCCAGAGGTAGCTCTCCTTGCACAATTCATGCACTTCAGCAACACCTCTTCCTCCTGCATTCCCAGTTTTCTACTGTGTGTTTCTGGTGGGATGATTTGTGCTGATCTTAGCTCAGCAGACTTTATGGGCCCTCTGGTTATGGCCTAGTAAGTGGGATAAAGGTGTTAAAGGAAAAAGCAAAACAAAATGAAACTCATCATGACATTTCTTAAAATAATATGAATTGCCCATTCAGCTGTTCACACACACGTAGAACTCAGACCCCCTTCTCAAGCTGAAATCCTTCTTGAAGCCTGGATCCTATTGGGGGTTTAGGACTAGATTCTCATTTATACTGAGGTCTCCTGAGCCAGGAAGCACAGGACGTAAATTATTTTTACTCTCATTTTCACATAAGAATTAGACCTTCAGAGTCAACTAGGCCTTCAGAGTCAATTAGGTCTTCAGAATTGCCTTGTGCTGGCTGCATCAGTCACATATGACCACCTGTTATTTCTTGGTTAAACTTAACTGTATTTAATTTTTGGCAGGAATGCTTCCTTTGCTGTGTGTTTTTATAGCCCTGGCCACTAGGTGCTACTGCAACACAAATACAGTGATGGTTAAATGGGGTCAGCCAGATCGTGCCCTGAGAGCTCAGCATGGAAGTGTCTTTCTGCACCCTGGTTCCTCTTGCTGGTGTGAACCCCATGCCAAAGCTGCTGTGGCACCTGCATGGTGAGCCTCGGGTTAAGAGGCAGACACAGGGCTGGTACAGAAGTATAGGATGCTCTGGTGAAGCTAAAGCAGTCTCTTCCATGAACTGAGCCCCAGCCCATAAGGGAAGGGTATGGAGGATGAACTCTATGGCGTGCATGCATCTCGGGGTGAAATATGGGAGAGGACTGCACAGCGGAATGATGCTTTTGGTCACCAACTGTCAGTGGAAGACCTACTACTGAAGGTAAGATATCAAGTCCTGCTGCATTTCTTTCAGATGGTTCATTTATAGATCTGGTTTGTAGAGTTTAGGACTAAAAAGAATGCTTAGATTGTCTAGGCTGACATCATCAATCTAGCAGATATTAGATTTCACTGGTTAACATGGTATGGAGGCCAGCAGACTGTGTGTTAGTGAAAGGATCACCCTCAGGAAAACATCTTCTCAACTTCAAGACATCAGGAGAGGAACACCATAAGTTTTCCATGGTTATTCATGTTCCATGTCTAACCCAGCTTGTGCCTTCCCACTTCTTTGAATTTGCCTGCCTTGCAATATGGAAGAAATTTTCTTAGAACACACACAACCAGGAATCAAACAGGGAACAAATATATATGTGATAGATATGCTCCATATTGTTCCACTTCTGGTTGATATTTTGGGCTGGTTTTCCCAGAAGAAAAAGAATTCTTAGCAAATGGAATTTTTAATTAAAGCAACAAAATAAAACTTGTTCTTATTGAAAACCTCAAAACTGAAAAATCTGGTTTGGGGAAAATTCTGTTTCTTAGCCTGGCTTCATTTGATATCTTATATCCTCAGCATGATGCTGTCTTTCATAAGATTTAATTTGGGTAATAGGAGACAGCAATAAAGGCAGCAAATGTTCCCTTTGCTCTGTTGCTAGCTTTAGTTTATCTGGGCTGGCTTCAGCACATCTAAGGAGGCAGCAGAGGGAGAGTTTGTGCAACTCTGCCTTACAACAAATATATTAAATGGAGACAGAAACTCCACATTCCCACAAGCTCTTGTTTGTCTGTCTGAGCAGTCGGCTTTCTGCAATGTGGCCTAAAGGATCCCCAGGTCTTATGAGAACCTACCCCTGCTTGGTCCCTGGTGCTTCTCCAGTTCACACTGTCGTGATCTGGGGCTCTGTACCTTGAAATCTTTGTGCGATTTTTTTTCATGGTGAGTGGGCCATCTGCCAGCAAGGCTGGTGTAGAGCACTGTATATTTTGTAGTTCTGAATAATTATGCTACTGTCTTCTGTGAGAATGCTTAGATTTTTGTTGGTGTCCTCTAATGGTCTGATAGCTTTACTCTTAGCTTCTGGGAAAAAACCCACAATCTTTATCTATAGAACTTGTAAATTTTGATTACTTTTGGCATGGTCTACTGTTCTGTGCTGTTCTAATTACTCCCCTGCCTCATATCCAGTTGAAGTAGGAATTCAGAGCTGATTCAGTTTATAACGCATGTCATGGAACTTACAGAAAAGCGTTTCACTAGAGAATTTTGACATTATTCGTGTTTGGTCCCCGCTTTACTTCTAAGTTTTACTTTTCTTTTTAGTTGAGCACAGGATACAAACCAGAGCAGACATTTGTAAAAAATCTTAGCATTTGTTATTATTTTTCATCTACTGCCTAAGAAGCCTGACCATGTCGCATTGAGCCCATACAGAATGGGAGCATGCTTGCAACAGCTTATGTCCTCCTCTAACAGGATGCATTCCAGGAAGGATGAAATTACCACTTAGGTGGCCACAGCAGATTTAAACAATGTAATCTGTCCTATGGTTACAGTGGGGATTGACCTGAAAGCTAAATCCAGAAATCAGCTCACAGTTTTCCCAAAAATGCTGTATTGAATAGTGTGGGCTGAATGTAGATAGTGCTGGGCCACCGGGGGACCTGTGCACAGCCAGCACTTAGTTGCTCTTCTAGTAAGGTTGCTACTACTTGATTTGATCTATCTAAAGACAAGGGAGTATTTTTTTTTCCTTTTATGTTTTCTTCCAAGAACTTGCAGAGTTCCCACGTCACTGGATGACCATTGGTGCTGGTAATCACTCAAGGACAGATACAACTATCTTTTAAGGCGTGTGTCTAAAGTTGCTGCTTAGTAGTGTATGTTCAAATTAGAGTTCACTAAGAAATGAATTCTCCGTCCAACCAATAAATACCTGAGATGCTGGTGTGTTCGCTTCTTATTCAAATGCTGAATCTCAGACCTCATCCCAATCTGAAAGCCTTTAAAACAACTCCCCAGTCCTGGCATTTCTGTACTGGTGAGGAAGAACTATTATAAGAGCTTAAAAAAAAAAAAACCAAAACTTTGAAAGCTCTTTTAATAGAGATTGAGGGAGAAGTTTGGCAATGCAAGATAAAGCAGTAATATTATGCAATTGTAATGCTGTCTCTCAGTGAAGCCATGCTAAATAATTTGTAACACTCTAAGAGAAGGAATGTGCATCATCGGCATTAATAAGCTTGAGACAGAGAGTTTGGCCAACACCAAAAATTTTAGATTTGCATTTGGATTGAGACTCACATGCCTTCAAATATTGTGTGTATTCCTTATACTTAGATTGCACATCTTATTGAAGCCACTAAAGGAGACTAGTTAATTCCTGCTGCACCAGTAAAACTCTGCTTGAATACTTTCCTACGCACAGCAAAAAGCACTGTTTAATGTCCAGTGCCACCTCTCAGTTAGCCACACAGTGCAATTCTGTTGTGAATAAGAATAAATAAATAAGGATATAGTTTGTCAGAGTACCACATCAGTTTTGTTGCTTGAATGCTACTCTGGGAGGAGGTTTAGAAGAACCATTCAATTGGTGCACTTTCAGGCTTGGATACTTGAAAAAGAAAAAGACTTAAAATACTTTGTTGGACTATTTAGTATATTGTAGTAGACTAGCTGGTGAGTATGTGTGTCTTCTCTCAGACAACATATGTGTCATGAACTTCATAGTACCAAACTTTACAAGATATTTTTCTTCAACTTGACCGATGGATCACACTTTTAGAATATGACTGCAGGACTTAGTGTAGTGACAACATGACATTTTTCATGGTCATAAAGTAGTTACAATAGATCTGAAGTGTTGTGAGCCACAAATAGATAGGAACAGATTGCTACATCATTCCTCTAAACAATTGTTATTGTGCTCTTTGTGCAAACATTTGCTTACTAGCTGACCTGCAGGTTACAAGTTCAGAGTTTTCCCTGGGCAGGAAAATGGTCTTTATTGCTCATTGACAGTGGGCCCATGAGGTCCTCCAAATGGGTTTTTCCTTTGGGAATGTTCATGTTCAACAACTCCTTCTTTTGATGACCATGTTTCTTCCATGCCTTTGTCTTTTCTCTGTGTCAGAGCACACTATTTTGCTTCTGCAGTGGTCATGCACTCCTTCAGCCTTCTGCCATAGGTCAAATTAGCCCCTCACATTGACTTCTTTCTCAGTACATGACTGCAGCTATGAGACCTTCTGTCATGAAGATGGCTGAGATGATGACCTATAGGGCTTACATGCACCATAATTCTTATTTTCCTAGTTTGAGAATGACCAAGTACTTGGGTTTGGTTGTTGGTAGCCTGCACCACAGACACATAGGGATGCCTGAGGTAGCCTTGTGCAGGCAAGTGCTGTTATAGGTTCAACTGTTATGAGCACCCTACTAGGAGATGTCAAACCTGAGAAATGTATCAACAGAAATTATATTTGTTATCGTGGCAGGCAGACACTGAACACAGACCTCTCTAAAGCATACTTACTGAGGTAACTGTTTAAAAAGTTATTTAGCCACAGACATCAAAGTATTCTTCTGAGACAGCAATCTTATTTCTATAGAACTTATTAGACCAGGAGGAGCAGTGCACACCTACAACTCAACTGCTGCTAGATGTAGCCAGGGTACAGGAACACTTATGTGTGCAGTATGTAGTCTTGTGTTCAAATGAATAAACCTTCTCAGAACCACAGGAACAGAGCAGAGCTGCAGAGAGTCACCTGGCTTTGTAGGATGCCAGTGGAGTGGTCCAGAAAGAGTAGGTATCTTTTGCATTTTTAGTTTGTCTGGATAACGCTTAATCCTCATCGCAGATAATGGAGGCTCAATGTATCCTGCAATTGTACGAAGAACTACACTACAAACTAGCCTCTGCAACAGTTGGTACTTGTATTTGACTATTGATATTATTAGTATGCATAACAATATCAACACATATGCACTGTTTTTGCATTCACCACTTCAAGATAGGGCAGGCTTGGCTTCGGTCGCAGTACTCTCTTGCTTTCCTTGGTTCTTTCTTTTCTCCTCTGTGTTGACACCTTGATTTTTGTCTGCTAGTTTCTTATATTTCTGGCAATGGATACCTCTCTGGGTCAATACATTTTAAGGGCCTCTAGAGCAGGACACAGTAAAAAAGCCAAAGCTGGAGAAAGACTTGGAAGACCTATGCAGTAGGAGGTGCACAGGTGGAGCAATGAGTGAGGGCTAGTCCAAAGGAATAGGAGCCAGCTTTTGTCCTGAAGGCCAACCAGCTGTCTGCATTCATTGCCTCTGCTGCTGACTGGGTAATTCCAGTTTCAGATTGGGAAGGCTGATGTCTGTTGGCCTACAGGAGTTGTGCTGGATGGTAACTGCGATCTGCTCTCCTCCACCACCAAACTTCCAAATGTTGACATGATGGTAGGTATTCCTCTAAATAGTCAACAAGTTGTGTAGGTTGCTTAGGAAGCTGCTTAGATTCAGTCCCTTTCCTCAGATCCCTTAGTGCCCAACTGACAGAGTAACCGACTGTTTCACAGTTATCAGGATACAATGGTAGGTGAGAGGGCCCAGGTCTGTGCCATTTTATCCCATCTTAGAACATGCTCAGTTCATTTGCATTCTCTCTCAAACTTTTGAGCTTAATCCTACTGGTGCCAACTGTACAGACCTCCGACAAAGTACTTTCAGCCTCTTCTTTTTCTGATGATGACCAAGTATACTCCTGAACTAGGAACGAAAAGACCCTTATCACCATGGCAAGCATCAAACTACCTGGCCTTCTTGCAATGAAAGCAGTCAGGCATGTCTATTCCTTGCTTCATTGCCCAGTGTAGAAACATCCCTTTACCAGAGAGGCTTAAGGAAGTTCAGATTTTAGAATGATTAGGTACACATTGTCAATATTAAAATTAGTACATCCTCCTGTTTCAGTGAGGACAGCTCTGAAGTGACCTCATGGAAAACTCTCGAGTGTTTCTATATGAGTTCATGTAGTCTCATCCCCCTCGTAGACATAGAGGATGGAAAAACTGCCTTGTAGCCAGCTGGATGAGTCCTCAACAGATGAATTAATTTGGTACATATGTAAGAGAAGGGTTTATTTGTTCTACACCCATGTTTCAGAGGTTTGGATCATGCAGAGCATAATTTCGATGATGTCTTGTTTTCTATCCAAAGCCACTTTCCAAGCATTTTGTGTAGTTCAACATTACTCACCTTGGAGAAGCAAAGAAACCTGAGTAAGATTTTTACAGAGCAGGACAGTGTGAGGAAAACCTATAATGTGACAACATTGTACCAGCTCAATTTGAAATTATTCAAAACTAAGATATGTTATCAGATATTAAAAGATCTTTAATCAGAAAAAAAAATTGTATAGAAGAGATAACAGTTCTTAGCTACAAATATATGTGTATACAAACCAGAATCAACACTAATCACAACTAAAGCCTTAAAGCCTTAAAAATAGATTGAGTCCTGTACCCAAAATCTTGCGATGCAGGTCTCTTTAAGAGATGGCGAGCAGTTGCTGCCCTGCACGGGGAGTCACGGCCCCCCCCCCTTCCCCCGTGACCTGGGAAGGGCGGGGAAGGGAGACGGAAACTCGGAAACTTAGTGCGAGTTCTGCAGGAGTTGTGGAAGATTCACATGACCCGTGATCTTTCCTTCAGAGACTGCAAAATGTATGCACTCAGGGACTGCCGCTGCCGCTGCCGCCGCTGCCGTCCGAGAGGAAGACGGATGTCCGGTCACGACCTCTGTCCCGGGTTTCCCCGGAAACGTCCTCTCCCCATCCCCCCTCGTGTCTGCTGAAATTCCCTTTATTGGCAAAAGGAAGAAAAATTCCTCGGAAAAAATCCCAAACCACAACATTATCCACCCCGAATTTTTCTTCCATGCCAACAATCGGACTTAAATTTATACATATATATTTTCAACTATATACATATACAGATAGGCACATAGAATATGAACAACTCATCCAAAGATAAGGTCCCCTTGAGGTATACATCGTGTTTTTCCATCTTCCTGCATCACCCACCAAGTGCAACCAGATCCTTGAGCAAAGACAATCCCACGAATGGGCTTGCCTTTTCTCCAGACAGGTTAACCCAGACGGTTTTCCCTAACATACCTCTCAGGTGGATCACAGGGACTTTGTCTCCATCTACAGTATGAAGGAATTCTGACTGGGCAGGGCCGGCTCGATTGACTGAGCCTCTAGTGTTGACCAACCATGTAGCCTTTGCTAGATGATGATCCCAGTGTTTGAAAGTCCCCCCACCCAATGCCTTAATATTGGTTTTCAACAATCCATTACACCGTTCAACCTTCCCGGCAGCTGGTGCATGGTAGGGGATATGATATACCCACTCAATGCCATGCTCCTTTGCCCAGGTAGTAACTAAACTGTTCTTGAAATGAGTTCCATTATCTGACTCAATCCGCTCTGGAGTGCCATGTCGCCACAAGACTTGTTTTTCCAGACCTAGGATGGTGTTCCGAGCAGTTGCGTGAGGCACTGGATATGTCTCCAGGTAGTTGCTTCCACCATGGTGAGCACATAACGCTTGCCTTGGCGGATCTGTGGCACGATGATATAATCAACCTGCCAGGCCTCTCCATATTTGTACTTATCCCAGCCGTGTACCATACCATAGGGGTTTCACTCTCTTAGCCTGTTTAATGGCAGCACGTCTCACTACCATGGATAACCTGGGAGATAATGTCCATGGTTAAATCCACCCCTTGGTCTCGTGCCCATCTATAGGTAGCATCTGTGCCCTGATGGCCTGAAGCATCACGGACCCATTGAGCCAGGAACAACTCTCCCTTATGCTGCCAATCCAGATCTATCTGTGACACCTTGACTTGTGCAGCTTGGTCTGCCTGTTTGTTTTTGCCATGTTCCTCGTTGGCTTGATCAAAAAGATGCTTAGGCATCATGCAGCCAGCTGAAATGAGCAATTATTTTTAATCTGTGTGCAAAAGCCCAGGATGTAGTGGGGTAGGGTGAAAAATCCTTTATTTGTTGACAAAAATCATGAATGTTCAATTTTACTTTCGTAGGCAAGGCAATGACTTCAGCAGTGTTTCTTCTATTTGTGATAAGTTAAAATACAAATGTGATGGGGAAACAAATTAATTGTGAGGATCCTAATTAAAATCGTTGGGAGAGGTATTGCATTACAGTGCAAAGAAACAGATTAATATGACCTTTCTGTGAACTCTCAACCCTACTAGAAACATAAATTTTAAGTCTCCTAGCAGAGAAGTGTTCTGGCACTGAACTGGTGTCTACAATCAGGATTTTGTCTGCAGGTATCAGTGCACAAAATCTCTGCCTTGTGGAGCTCTGAGTCCCTTGAGGCTTTTTATGTTTTGCCTTCATTTGCTATAGTCCATGTCAGAGGGTTTCAGTGGCCTGGCCTGCCTCTGGCTGCTCCCCTCTCCTCCCAGCCTGGAGCATTTTCTCAATACACAAGGAAAAACTCTTGCCAGAAGATGGTCAGAAAGGCCCTCATCATTAAGAAAGTGTTTTTGCTGAGTGACAGCTGTTTCTGCTCAGAAACGGGACACAAAGTTTGGCTTTGTTTTAATCCTGGGATATTTATCGCTGGACTTTGAAGCATATACCCTTCATTTTCCCCTTCTCTATCACTCCAAAGCTTTGGGGTTGAGAAGGAGCAGGAAGAGGAAGGGTTTTCAAAGGGCTGTTTCACTGTTAAAAGTTCAGCATTGCTTTCATATGTGATTTTCCTTGTTGGCAGCTTTATGGCTAAAACCTCTGTTTTAAAACTGGTGTGCACTGGTTATATCACGAACATGCCACGTGGTGTCTGATGTCCTTTAGCAACAGCAGATTTATAGCATTTTCCCTCATAAAAATTCTTTCCCTTGCCAAAAGAGGTCCAGCTGGAGTTATGAAATTGGTAAACAGAGACCCTGCTACAGTGAGGAAGCTTGACTTTTTCATTTCCCTTGATCTGTCACACACAGTGTACATCATAACCTTGCATGTCAGAAGTTACACAGTGTTCATGCGATACCATGGAAATGCTCTTTTATTCCTATAGAGATGTGGGATTTGATACACTTGTGGTCCTTGTGAGCTGCTTCACAATTAATAGGAAGTTCCTTTTATTAAATTATTATCCAGTTAAAGATTTATTAAAGTCTATATGTTGTTAAAAGCCTATAGGCCAATAAACCCACCCTAACTGTAAGATATTGCACCCCTGAAATTTGAGTGTCTCCAGATAGACATAATCCCATCTTGAGTGCTTGGGAGGTGGTTAGCGGAGCTTGGATGTCATCATGAACAAATTTTAGTTAATAGCTCTTTCAATTGGAAATGTGTTCTGAATGTACTTTGACTATCTGACCACTAATGGCTTTCGTGTTGCTCACTGTGAAATTTATAGGCAATTAGGGAAATGGAGACAGATCTGATAGCTAATTGCTGCAAAAGTAATCCTCAAAATGATTCAAAACCAGAATCCCTCAGCTGAAATACACAAATGTCTTCATGCCTAAACCTTCTTTAGGTTCCTCAGTGGCACCTGTGCGGTGATTTCGAGATGCCAGAGCAGTATAGGAGGCAGTTTGGAAGGAACCATGCTGGGACAAGAAGAGGCACTCCAGAGACACTCAGCTGCATCACCAAAGGCACTGTGGGCTCTTCTGGCCATGGCACATTTGTAGAGTGTGCTGGAGGGTTACCTCAGCCTTTGGGGAACAACTGTGTAATGAACAGAGGGTGTAAGGGCCACATTTGCAAAAGACTAGAGAACAACTTCATCTCCCTTTGCCATTTGAAAAGTCTATTCTGAATACTGATTTTCTTGCCTGGCCTCAGGTGTAAGCCATACTTCAGTATCACTTGGACAACTAAGAAGCCCTCCTAGGAGTGTGCCTCTCCTCTGGTTACACCAGGCTGGTGACATGTGACACCACAGGGCAATAAGAGGGTGGCTGGGGCAATGGCTACCAGACCTGTCCCAAACCCTCAGCTGAGACAACAGAGTCTGGACAGCCCAAATGGAAAACCTTGTCAAAAAACATCTTGAGGCTCTGCTCGTCTCCAGTGAAGAAGGAGGCCTGAGCTGAACAGACCTTCAGAGAGCACCCTTGGGCTTTAAGGTTTGGGTAGTAGATCCAGCATGTACTATGGGCACAGACCAGTTCCTATGTGGTGTCCTGTGCTGTGCTGACACTCTCATTTGAAAACCTGTAGATTCTTAGTGAAAACATTGTATGCGAAAGTTTAGCCCCCTCACCCCATAAGCAAGGAAAACTTGACTTTGACTGAACACACAGAGAAGCAAATCAAAAATAAATGGTAATGGCAATGCTATTGAAATTAGTTGTGTTAGCTCTGGATATGATGGATCTGAGATCAGAGAGGGATCTGATGTGGTGTAGTTGCTCACTTCCTTTAGTTTTTGGGAGGACAGTTCTGTTTGGAAGGCTGCTACTTGAAAGGCACTCTGAAAAGATTTATATCTTGAACTTTTCCTATATACATATACATATACATATACATATACATATACATATAATTTGTAGCTGACACCCTGGCTTGGAGTTGAAGGAGTGAAAGGAAAAATGAAAAAGAAAATGAAAAGAACAGTGAAGAAATAAATGTCTCTGTGAGCATGGGATAAAAGTCTAAAGAAACCCAGACAAATCACTGTGTGTTTTATCATAGAATCATAGAATCATAGATTCATAAGGTTGGAAGAGACCTCTCAGATCACCGAGTCCAACTGTGCCTTTCTCCCTACTAAACCATGTCCCTAAGGAACTCATCTAACTGTTTTTTAAACACCTCCAGAGACTGTGACTCCACCACCTTCCTGGGCAGCCTGTTCCAATGCCTGACCACTCTTTCAGTAAAGAAATTCTTCCTAATGTCCAGTCTAAACTACCCTGGCACAACTTGCAGCCTTTTCCTCTTGTCCTATCACTTTTCACTTGTGAGAAGAGACCAGCACCCACCCCATCACAAACTCCTTTACCAAAACCCTTTGGGCTCGGCCATCCAGCCAGTTTTTAACCCAGCAGAGGGTGTTCCTGTCCACGCCGATGGCAGCCAGTTTCTCCAGCAGGGTACTGTGAGAAACGGTGTCAAAAGCTTTACTGAAGTCCAGGTACACCACATCCACAGCCTTTCCCTCGTCCATTAAATGGGTAACCTTGTCATAGAAGGAGATCAAGTTGGTCTTGCAGGACCTGCCTTTGGAGAAACCATGTTGACTGGGCCTGATCATCCGGTTTTCCTGCGTGTGCTGTATGATAGCACTCAAGATGATCTGGTCCATGACCTTCCCCCGGTACCGAGGTCAGACTGACAGGCCTGTAGTTCCCCGGATCTTCCCTTTGACCCTTCTTGTAAATGGGCGTAACATTTGCCAGTCTCCAGTCAAGCACTTCCCCTGTCAGCCAAGACTGCTGGTAGATAAGGGAAAGGGATTTGACAAGGACCTCTGCCAGTTCCCTTAAAACCCTCGGATGAATCCCATCTGGCCCCATGGATTTGTGTATGTCTAATTGGCCGAGCAGGTCACTAACCAAGTCCTCCCGAACAGCTGGAGCTTCATTCCCACTATCTCCTGGCTGAGAGGACTTAGTATCTCTAGGGCATTCCTCCTTGGAATTAAAGACCAAGGCAAAGAAGGCATTGAGCACCTCTGCCTTGTCCTCATCCCTCATCGCTACTGCCCCATCTGCACCCAGCAAGGGAGGGAGAGTCTCCTTAGTCCTCCTGTTGCTGCTGATATATTTAAAGAAGTTCTTTTTATTGTCTTTGACCGAAGTGGCCAGTTGAAGTTCTAGTTGGGCTTTAGCCTTTCTGATTTTTTCCCTACACAATCTCTCCTCACCATTGTAGTCCTCCTGGGATGCCTGTCCCCTCTTCCAAAGCTCATAGACTTTCTTCTTTTTTCTGAGATCGCTACAAAGCTCCCAACTCAGCCAACCTGGTTTTCTTCCCCGCTGACTTGTTTTACGGCACACGGGGATGGCTTGCTCTTGTGCTGCCTTTCCTTCTTGAGGAGCGTCCAGCCCTCTTGCACCCCATTGTCCTTAAGAGCCACTTCCCAGTGGACTTTATCAAGCAGCCTTCTGAAGAGTTCAAAGTCTGTCCTGCGGAAGTCCAGGGTGGCAGTTCTGCTGATCCTTTTCCTCACTGCCCCAAAAAGCGAGAACTGTACCATCTCGTGATCACTGTATCCCAGGCGTCCTCCAACCATCACCTCTCCCAGGAGGCCCGCTCTGTTCACAAACAGCAGGTCCAGCTGGGCACCCTTTCTAGTCGGTTCACTTATCAGTTGTGTGAGGAAGTTATCATCCACACACTCTATGAACCTCCTAGACTGCTTCCTTTCTTCTGTGTTGTAGTTCCAGCAGACATCCGGAAGGTTAAAATTCCCTATGAGAACGACAGGATGCGATTGCGAGACTTCTCCTAGGTGTTTATAGAAGAGCTCATCAGTCTCTTCATCCTGGTCGGGTGGCCAATAGAATACTTCCACCACAATATCTGGGTTACCATGCACACCACTGAGTTTAACCCATAAACACCCTACCTTATCATGGCTAATACTGAGTTCTATACAGTCAAAACACTCTTTGACGTATAGAGCAACCCCACCACCTCTCTTTCCTGGTCTGTCCCGCCTAAATAACTTATAGCCATCCATGGTAGCGCTTCAGTCATGAGAGTCATCCCACCATGTTTCCATGATGATTTTTTTTTTTCTTTTTTTTTTTTATAATCTGGAAGAAAAAAAATTTAGTGTAAGAGAGTCAGCATTTTGTGTTATGACTTTACCAACATATTGGACTAACAGAATGAGAGAACAGTCCTAGTTGGCTTAGTTTCTCCACAAACGCACCACACCTGGCTCTGCGCTGTTTGTGCTGACCTGTCAGCCATGTATGGTGAGAATTTAGGGACCAGATCTGAGAAAAAGGAAAAAAGAAAGAGCATGTTTGCGTTTTGGCTTTGATTGCAGCAGCCTGGCATGAAGCTGAGACAGGGTGGGCTCCTTCACTGAGGCCCCTCCAGTGGGAGGACACAGAGAAGGCTGTGTTAGTTTCCATGTTGCTTAACATTTGTATTTATTTATGCACCACATTTAATTCTTTATTTATTCTGTATGAGAGCATGGCTTCAATGCCTGGCTCCAGGCAGCCCTATGTTTATCCACAGGGCTGCAAATGCTTAGACTGACAATAGGTCAGTTAATAGTTAATAGGACGTTTTCACATCACTGTCTTCCTTGGCCTCTGTTTAATGCTCTTGCTATTCTCAGCAGCAAAACAGCTCCTGAGGGGTAGATGCCACCAAGTGTAGCAAGGGAATACTCCTATGGATGCTCTTTCTTCTGCTCTGCACTGGACAAAAAAGGCAGGAAACCAAAATACTCTGTCCCAGAGCCATGTCCATGCCCTTGTCCTCATTTGCACACCACATGGAGTGCAAAAGCAACAGGGAGTCAGTGTGTTACCATTGTTCATTGTTAGCAGCTTCAGATCTGAAGCAGTGAATGGGGAGTCAACATCACGCTCCAACTTGCAGAAGCCATCCAGTTCCCTCTTTTTTTTGTCGGCAAACAGGTGGATAACAAAGGGCACGGCTGAAATCCAGCAGTATTGCAAGACCAGTGCATAATAGTTGCAGAGCTAGTTGAAAAGGAAGAAAGTAGGGTTTTATGGAGAAAACCCGCAGACCTTCAAGTTGCTTCTGTTTCCCAAGATGATACTGCAGCTCAAGGTGGATGCTGCAGGGGTTCACACAGCTGCTTTGCATCTTGCAGAAGCTAGAGAAATACTGTGAAGATGTCAAAGGAAAAAGAAAAAAACCACAATCTCCAACCAACCAGCCTGTCTGTACACTCAGTAGTAAAAGGAAGGTGGGGCAAGGATGAAAGAGGAACGGTCATTAATTAAATAAAGATTGGAGGGGAGAAAACTTGTACCACTTCCAATTTCTAAAGCCCAAAGTTTACGTCAACCCTAGTTTGTTTTTGTTTTAAAATTCTTTTCTGTGAAAGAAAAAAATCTAATGTCTGAAAATGATACTTGTGGACTGAATATTTTGGTTTTGGGCAAACTGTTTTTTCAGTAAAAATTTTTCACATAAAATATTCCAAAAGGCTGAAGGTGTTTGTGTGTAGAGCTGTAGCTAATCAAGGCGATTCTCTGATTAGATGTCTCTGCATGCTTTCCCTGCTTTGGGGACAGTCTGATGCCTCCTTTTTTTTACAAACTCAGTCACATGAACAACTGTGACATTTGCCTGGGTTTGCCATCAAATCCAAGGTCTGTCTTGACCCACTTCCTTTCTTTAGATTCTTTCTCATGTTGCTGCTTACAAGAAAAACAGCTGATTCACCCTGGGCTGAGGTCCTTGATACGAAGCAACAGTTAAGCCACTTATGGTAATAGGATTATGAAGGAATTGGACTAGTGGCTGTCAGGCTACTGTGTCTCTGTGTCTGACCCTTCCAGCAGGCAGCCCAGCAAAGGTACAGCACCTGGATTTCCCCAGGTAGTGTGAGGTGAAGACCAAGCCCATTGCTTCTGGCTTGAACATTGGAAACATGCAATTTTCTCCCTCTGTTCTCTGTTTTGCATAATCTGTAGGAAAGTTAGTTGGGATTTTTTCCTTTTTTTTTTTTTTTCCTGTCCTCCCCAGATTTCCCACAAAATACTAATTCTGCTTTTTATTGGCTTTCCTCGTCTGCTGTCCTGAACAGAGCTGATCTTCAGCATGGGTATGGGCTTTCCTGAACTTCAGAAGAAACATTGTTGAGTGCTTGTGTGCACCATGCAGCTCACTAGAGTCAGTTCACTGTGTGTTTCCATGACAAGCAAGAGTTTTTATGACCTCCACTAGCTTGGTAGCCAGCTGAATTCGCAAATCGTTTTTTTTTTCTCCTCCTACACAATAATATTGTTAGGCAAGTATGCAGGCTTTTTGAGTATTTTTCCAACTCAAGGTTTCCTACTGGGTATCATTAAATGGCAGGTAAAATGTGATGATGACTGGGCAATGCATAGCACAATGTTTTGGTTGCTACGTCACTGTGATAATTTATGCTTTGCTGGGAAGCTCTGCAGAGCCCTTATGTAACTGGAGGTTGTAAACATGTGTCAAATTGCTTGAAAATGAGAGGAACCTTAACTTTCCTTATAAAAAGACTAAGGACAGTAATTTTTTATTGTAAACAAGAATGAAAAGATAAAAAAAATAATTAAAAAAGAAAATGACAAGCTCTTTTTATTCAACATTTGGAAGGACCTGAAGCCAATTGTTTTCTCCCGCATGGAAGGTCTGGTTTCTGTCAACCAGGCAGAAAGGGTTTTGTTTCTAGCAGTCAAATCAACAGGTCAGTAAGAGTAGCTTTGAACTGCAATTTGTCTTTATGTATTTAGAAAATGTTCTTTCGGCATGTTTACATGTTGATTGGGGCACTTCTGCTGGAGTCAGCTCTTTCTGGGATGATTAATCAAACAATCAAGTCTCTGATTAATCAAAGTCCCTCTTGACAATGCAGTCCTTTCTTTCAATCACCTGCTGAGTCTCTACTAAAACCCAAACAAGCAAATGACTAAACTTTTTTTTTAATAGGAAAGTATGAAAGAATTTTTTTTAAAAAAGAGAGTGTGTCTTGCAAATTTGGCACTTTCTGAGGTACATACCTCAAGGAGAGAGAGGTCTTGGACTACATTTGTGATGTAAACTGGAACCTTTGGCTACCAAATGCAGGATGTGGTGTATCCTGTTCAAAGAGGCACATATTTTGCATGTTTGTGTTGGCTCCTCTCAATCAAAGCATGCTGCAATTCAGCTACACTAAAAATTAACAATCTATGTTATAGCCATGTATTACATTACACCCCATTATTTGGAAAATTTTTTCCAGAAAGACATATTCTAAATAGAAGGGAAGGTAGGTAACACAAACCTTGCAAATGTTTTCATAATAATTATTCAATGGCAATCAAATCATGCCACTTTAAAAGATCAGCTGAACCATCTGTAAATATTTTCTCGTCTCTGCAGAGCAGTACACACTCCTAATAAAACGTAGCTGTCTCTCTTACTGCATTAAATTGGAGGTGACTTTTTATGTCGATGGTTCTTCAATATCACTGCAAATAGCAAAAAAAGGAAAAGAGTTAAAATAGGAGACGCTGTCCCACAGCAACTTGGAATTTTCATGAAACTAGTTTTGTGGTTTTTTGTAAAGAGAGAAAAGACTGCATTAGATGGGTCGATGTGATGTCAAAAATAAAAGACTGAAATCTCCTTCGTCACAGGCAACATCATCTGAGTCTGCTGGAAGCCTAATTAACACTCGGATTGCTATCTTCTTTTTTTGCTTCTAGGATTTCAGACTCTTTGTCCATTCTTCACATCTTTCCTTCAGAGTTATTTCATAAACCAATGTTTATAAAAGGTGCTACAGAGGCAATACCTAAAGTCAATTCACTTTGTTTTCAGATAAAAGCAGACTGAGTTATAAAGGAAGTAAATAACCATGTCCAAGATCCAGGGAGGAGGAGTTTTCTGGGCTCTGCGTACACTGACCATAAGCCTGGACTGCTCCTCCATCCAGGGAATCATGTTGTTTTCCCATCTGCTTCAACAAATTGGATTAGAGGGGTGGCCTGCTGCGTGTACACATAAAACACCTCTGGGTTAACTGACAGAGTAGGAACATAATCACCCCATTTCAACATTGTTGGTACAGCTCCAGATTTCCTCCAAATTATTCCATATTCTTGGCATATAAACCCTTGTGTCAGTCCACTGTTTTGGTCCCCTGCCGCAGCTATTTCTAAATCACTAATTACTCTTCCATGCTGATGAGCCAAATATGTTTGTTTTTTCCCTATCCCAAGGTGGCTATTAAAAATCCCTAGTTGGCTTTATTCATTGAAGTGGACCTAGGAAAGGACCTTGCCCAACACATCTAATGATATCTTCTTAGTATTTAATTTTCAACGAGGATTTCTGAAGAAACTTTATTTTGTTTCAGGCAGAACTCTTTATTTCAGATAATGTGATTTATAGGCTTCATTAAAAAACAGCATCATGTTTCTGTCTTTGTGGCCTTTAGAACAGTCAAACAATGTTCAATCTTCCAGTTGCAAAACTCTTCCTTAAAAAAAAAATCCCAGAAAACATAATTCTCCCCCTGCTTGAATTTATCTTGTTCTTTTTACAATAACCTGTGCCTAGCATCTTGGGTATTCATTGCCCTAGAGAGGATAAAGCATGAAAAAACTAACACAATGGCAAAAAATGAAGCCAAAACACAAATCTTATATTCTGAGGAATGAATTGGCATAAAAGATCGTCTTGGTGGTTCTGGTGAAAGAAACAATTACATGTCAAGTTACGGATGACAGAAGAGTACAATACCTAATGTCTTAAAAGTAATAAATCTCTTCTGAACTTGGTCATGGTTGTCTTAGTTTGGATGAAAAGAAAAACCAAGATATGTTATCAGAAATTAAGTGATTTTAATCAGAGATTGTACAGCAAAGATAAGAGTTCTTAGCTACAAATGTATGGGTGTACAGAACAGAAATAACAACAATTGTGATTGAGATCTTAATATGAATCGAGTTCTGTACCCAAGCTCTGGTGGTGCAGGTCTCTTTAAGGGCAGCAGGTCCACTCCGGGCGGCTCTGGGAGTGGGGCGCACAATTCTCCACACATATAGCAATGCAAGCAGAGCGCGAAGCATATGACTACTCTCTAGATGCAGCAAGATGGCGAGAGCGAGAGAATCCAGCAGAAAAGCTAGAGAAAGGAATGTCCGGGCAAATGGGACACGACCTCTGCCCCGGTTTCCCTGAAAACATCCCCCCTCACACCCTCACATCCCACTCAAATCCCCTTTGTTGGCAAAGGAAGAAAAATTCCCCGGAAAAGAAAAAAACCCTGAAACTATAACATTATCCACCCCGAATTTTTCTTCCATGCCAACACCTTATATCAAACTTAAACTTACAAACATATACATACATGTTTACAACTCACCCAAAAATAAGGTCCCCTTGAGGTATACATCGTGTTTCTTCATCTTCTTGCATTACCCACCAGGTGCAAACAGATCCCTGAGCAAAGACAATCCCACAAATGGGTTTGCCTTTGCTCGAGACAAGTTTAAACCAGACGGTTTTCCCTAACATACCTCTCAGGTGGATCACAGGGACTTTATCTCCATCTACAGTATGAAGGAATTCTGACTGGGCAAGACCGGCTCGATTGACTGAGCCTCCAGTATTGACCAGCCATGTTGCCTTTGCTAGATGCTGATCCCAGTGTTTAAAAGTCCCTCCACCTAACGCCCTCAAAGTGGTTTTTAACAATCCATTGCACCATTCAACCTTCCCGGCAGCTGGTGCGTGGTAGGGGATATGATATACCCACTCAATGCCATGCTCCTTTGCCCAGGTGGTAACTAAACTGTTCTTGAAATGAGTTCCATTATCTGACTCAATCCGCTCTGGAGTGCCATGTCGCCACAAGACTTGTTTTTCCAGACCTAGGATGGTGTTCCGAGCAGTTGCGTGAGGCACTGGATATGTCTCCAGCCATCTGATAGTTGCTTCTACCATGGTGAGCACATAACGCTTGCCTTGGTGGGTCTGTGACACGATGATATAATCAACCTGCCAGGCCTCTCCATATTTGTACTTATCCCAGCCGTGTACCATACCATAGGGGTTTCACTCTCTTAGCCTGTTTAATGGCAGCACGTCTCACTACCATGGATAACCTGGGAGATAATGTCCATGGTTAAATCCACCCCTTGGTCTCGTGCCCATCTATAGGTAGCATCTGTGCCCTGATGGCCTGAAGCATCACGGACCCATTGAGCCAGGAACAACTCTCCCTTATGCTGCCAATCCAGATCTATCTGTGACACCTTGACTTGTGCAGCTTGGTCTGCCTGTTTGTTGTTGCCATGTTCCTCATTAGCTCGATTCTTGGGTACATGTGCATCCATGTGGTGGACTCTCACGATCAGCTTCTCCGCTCAGGCGGCAATATCTTGCCATATATCCGCAGCCCAAATGAATTTTCCTCTACGTTTCCAGTTGGCTTTCTTCCATCGATCTAACCATCCCCACAATGCATTGACTACCATCCATGAGTCAGTGTAGAGGTAAAGCCTTGCCCACTTCTCTTGTTCAGCAATGTCCAGAGCCATTTGGGCAGCTTTAAGCTCCACAAATTGACTTGACTGTCCTTCTCCCTCAATAGCTTCCACAACTTGTCGTGTGGGGCTCCACACAGCTGCTTTCCATTTTCGATTTCTCCCTACAATGCAATAGGAACCATCAGTAAAAAGGACGTAGTGTATTTCTTCTTTTGGCAACTGATTATATGGTGGAGCTTCCTCTGCACGTGCTACCTGTTCTTCTTCCTCTTCATCTGCTAAACCAAAGTTCTCACCTTCAGGCCAGTTCGTGATGATTTCCAGGATCCCAGGGCGATTTGGTTTTCCAATACGGGCGCGTTGTGTGATCAGAGCAGCCCAATTGCTCCAGGTAGCATCAGTAGCATGATGTGTGGGGGCAGCCTGTCCACTGAACATCCACTTTAACACTGGTAATTGGGGTGCCAGGAGGAGCTGAGTTTCTGTTCCAATTACCTCTGAGGCAGCTTGAACTCCTTCATAAGCAGCTAGGATTTCTTTCTCTGTTGGGGTGAATTTGGCTTTAGATCCCCTGTAGCCTCGACTCCAGAATCCTAGCGGTCAACCTCGAGCCTCACCAGGCTCACCTTTCTGCCAAAGACTCCATGAAAGACTGTTATTCCCAGCTGCAGAATAGAGCACGTTCTTCACGTCTGGTCCTGTCCTGACCTGTCCAAAGGCTATAGTACTTGTTGATCCTCAACCTTCAACAGTCCAACAGCAGAAGGACTCTCTGAGAGACCCGGCAATGACTTAAGTGTTCAGTCTCTTCTGTCTCTACAGCAGCTATTCTAAAAGCCCATCTATGTCCCTTTGGGTCCTTGAAATATCCGTTCCTGAGGTAATCATTTCCCAGGATACATGGGGCAGCCGGACCAGTCACAATGGGGTGTTTCTGCCAGTCTCTACCGGTCAAACTCACTTCAGCTTCCAACACAGTCAGCTCTTGAGATCTTCTTGTCACCCCAGAAATGGCGACAGTTTCCGGGCCCATATGTCCTGATGGCATTAACGTACATTGAGCACCAGTATCAACCAGAGCCTTGTATTTTTGTGGGTCTGATATGCCAGGCCACCAGATCCACACAGTCCAATAGATACGGTTATCCCGTGCCTCTACCTGGCCAGAGGCAGGGCCCCTCTAACACTGATCTTCATTATAGCAATCACAACTCTTTCCTGATGGATATATTTTGGAGGTTCCCTCTAGTGGGTCAGATCCTTGGGAAATTGGCATCACACTTACTTTTGGCGATTTTCTTTTCTTGTTCTCCTTCAATTCTTGTACCCAGTAGTGCATAGGTAGATTTCCTGTCCCACTGTCTCCTATCTTCTCCATGGTCAATCAGGAAATACCATAGATCGGTCCGTGAAGCCTGTCCTCGTCTCCTAGTTGGGAGGCCTCCAACTCTGACCCCAGAGTCTCTGATTCATACCAGTGCCACTTGAAGACTTTGAAGACTTTCCTTAATCTCCTCTTTAAGTTTCCTCATCTCCTCCTTCTGCTCATCCCTAAAATTCTTCTGCTCCTTGTTGATGTTCTCAACCAGTGTCTCTACTGCAGAGACACGGGCCTGCACCGGACCTTGGATCATTTTCTCATTTGCTGCAACGCCCACTATATCTCGGTTGTCCTCTGAGTACAGGGACGCCAAGTGATGGGAGTATACACCTGGTGCCCTGCATGAAAGGTTCCACCACATCTCTGGTGTGCACCTAACCTTGTCTGGATCGCTGAGGGGTTACCCATTCCTTCCATAAAGTATTTCTAGCAGTGCCATCTCCCTCAGGTGTAAAATTCCTTCTTCCATAGTCTTCCAAGATGTCTTCAGATGATGTGCCTGCAGGATATCCTTGTAGGCAAACCTTTCTCTCACACTGGCTAAAAGTCATGTCCAGAGTGAAAAGGGTCTTGGTTCCCTCACAAATGACTGTTCAATACCTGCATCTCGAGCCAGAGCCTTTAAATACCTGGCTTCAGAGCCATCGAGTTGCAAGCTTTCACCTATAAGGTCCCAAACTCAGATCATCCAAGTCAGGATAGGCTCATCTGGCTGTTGAGTAATGTCTTTCCGCAAGTTGCAAAGGTTGTCCAATGAGAGCGATTCAGTAACGATCTCTGGTTCTGGGTCTGCAGTCTGTGAAGGACCTGCTTCCCCATCCTCATCCACCGGACGAACCGATTTGTTTTTATATTTTCTTTTCTGGATAGGGGCAACTTTTATCAGCTGGGATTGTTCTTTGAGTTTAACCACATCTTGAGCTACCATGATATCAGGCATCTTACTCTCTCCTTTTTTTCCCTGGGGGTGCTTCTGGTTGCATTCCCAACCAACCTTGTCCCTAGCTTCATACACAAGATGGACCATAATGAAACCAACTTGCAGACAAATAACCAAGAATAGGATATAAAGCAGGATATCCTTGACGTCTAGCAAGACATTAAGTTTCTCAAAAGCTGTTGTAGCAAACCTGAAAGGCGACTGAATTCATTCTGAGACAGTAATATTATATGTTATTTCTAAGACTCTTAAGTTTATAAAGCACATAATGAAATTTAAGTCTTCAGCCCAGGTGAAACCATGAATTACCATTGAGTTTTCTGTGAGCAGCAGGGCTGGTAGCCTTTTTTGTGCCTTTGCATCATTATGGATAGACCATGGACTATGGCATAAAACATCCATAAAGAGTCACCGAAGCAGACTTTCACTGCATGTTGAAGGTGCTTGTGCTGGAAGTATGAGGGAAAACTGAACATAACCTGGAGATGTTTCCTCAGAAGTCTCATGGATCATGTCTGTCTGTAAATGAATAAAGGAGCTCCTTCTGATGTGGTTAACTGCACCATAGCAATGTCGCAACATTAATCACAGCAATTAGTGAAAAAGAAAATATAAAAGTATATTTGAGGGTTTTATAAACCGTGAAGATCATCATTCTTTATTTAGTAAATTTGCCATCTCAGATCCTCAAGCCAGTTCCACACTAATCCAAATTTATCTGATCCCATTGTACCAAATAGTTTAAATTAAATTGAACATGCTAAAACTACATTGCCGCTGTTGTTTTCATGGATGCAGGACAACACAAGGTTTCCTATAGTTTCTTTTGCAACATATTTATTCTGTAGGATATTCTTCTCACCAGCTCTGAGCTGATGAAGCTGTTGAACACAAGAACCTAAATCAAAGTAACTCCATCCTGGAGAAAAAAAATTACAGTGAGGAGAATTAAGCTGTTAGTACTTTCTCATTATACCTTTATTATACCAAAGAAGCAGTGTTGAGGAACATGATCTGAACCTCCAGGAACTAGAACGGATGCATGGTAGATGAAGTGCTATGGGATCTGGTTTAGCAGTGGACAGGTACGATTGGACTTGATGATCTCAAAGGTCTTTTCCAACCAAGTGATTCTATGATTCTGTGGTCACAGTTTGGGCCAATGTATGCCTATCCTCACTGAATTTTCTAGTTGATAATACAGATGAGGGAATTGCTGGAGTGTAGGCATTGTCAACTGGGCAGCCTTCAGTAGCTCTATCACACCTCTAAGTGTATTTGTTCAGCGTTGTTCCACTGTATTTCAGATGGGTCTTTCTTGCCAGGAGGGGAACTCTGTTTATGTAGCATGTTATGGAGGTGACACGCTCTTTACCCCTGTTAAGAAAAGTTTGCTTTTCCCCCCCGAATCTAAACCAAAAGTCATACAGGTTGAAAGAATACAAGTGCTCTTTTCATATGGGAAAATACATAGCAGGAGTCAGTCACTTATCCTGTCTGGTTGCAGGTAAACCCAGTGTCCAAATTGGCACAGCAGGGAAACAAGCAGGAATCTCAGCTAAACTGTGACTAATGGACACTGTATGCACAAGACATCTCAGCTGCTGAGCCCTAGAGTATATTTTGATCAAGGAGATGAATTTCAGAGAAGCAAGGGTTCAGGTGCAACTGCTCAGGAGCAGAAGGGTTTTCATTAGTCAACGCTCTATGACTTACATCAGTCTGTCAGACATTTGGCCTTACTGCTTATTGGTACAAGCAAAGTGTATGAAGTCCAACACAAAAACCCTGAGACTGTGCCTGTAACTGTTTTTATTTAAAAAATTAAGAAAATCAACTATGATTGCTTTCAATTTCTAAGCTGACACACAGTTGCATATGATGCTGCCAACATTAAAAGCAATTCCACAGCTGATTTTCTGAAAGGCTTTTGAGGATCTCTGTCCTGGGTTTCACATCTACCAACAAAAAATGAGTTCCTTTGAGCACTGAATTGATTTTTCAGGTCTCTTCACCGTAAGATTCAGCCAATGGTGAATGAGCTGAATTGCAAAGGTGGCCTGCTGGATCTGTAATTTGTGAACAGAGAAGGCCTTGTGGGAAATATGACAGCTGGAGGTCACCTGGGGCACAGTGATCACGAGATGATAGAATTCTCATTTCTTGGAGAATTAAGGAGGGCGATCAGCAGAACTGCCACCTTGGACTTCCAGAGGGCAGACTTTGGACTGTTTAGAAGGTTGGTTGATAAAGTTCCTTGACAGGCAGTCCTAAAGGGCAAAGGAGCCCAAAAGGCTGGACACTCTTCAAGAAGGAAATCCTGGCAGCACAAGAGCGGCCATGCCCAGGTACCATAAAATGAGCTGGAGGGGAAGAAAATTGGCTTGACTGAGCAGAAAGCTTTGTGTGGATCTTGGAAAAAAGAGGAAAGTCTATGAACTTTAGAATAAGGGGCAGACATCTCAGGAGGACTGCAAGAATGAAGTGAGATGATGCAGACAGAAAATCAGAAGGGCTAAAGCCCAACTAGAACTTAAATTGGTCAGTTCTATGAAAGATAATAAAAAATGTTTCTACAAATATATAGAAAACAAAAGGAGGGCCAAGTAGAATATCCATCCTTTACTGGATGCAGGGAAAACAATAGTGATGAAGGATGAGGATAAGGCTGAGGTACTTAATGCCTTCTTTGCCTCGGTCTTTAATAGTAAGGTAAGATGTTCTTTGGGTACTCAGCCTCCCGAGCCAGAAGACAGGGAGGGGGAGCAGAACAAAGTTCCAATGGTCCAAGAGAAAATGCTTAGAGACCTGCTTGGCCAATTAGATATTCACAAGTCTATGAGGCTGGGTGAGATCCACCCAAAGGTACTGAGGGAGCTGGTGGAGGTGCTCACTAAAACCCTTTCCATCACCTTCCAGCAGTCCTGGCTGACTGGAGAAGTTCCACTTGACTGAAGGTTGGCAAATATTACACCCATTTTACAAGAAGGGTCGGAGGGAGGATCCAGGAAACTACAGGCCTGTCAATCTGACATTGGTGCTGGGGAAGGTCACGGAGCAGATCATCTTGAGTGCTATCACACAGCACACACAAGACAGCCAGGTGATAAGACCCAGTCAACATGGGTTTATGAAAGGCAGGTCCTACCAGACCAACCTGATCTCCTTCTATGACAAGGTTACCTGTTTATTGGATGAGGGAAAGGCTATGGATATGGTGTACCTGGACTTCAGTAAAGCCTCTGACACTGTTTCTCACAGTATTCTTGAGAAACTGGCTGCCATTGCCCTGGACAGGCACACCCTCTACTGGGTAAAAAACTGGCTGGATGTCCAGGCCCAAAGAGTGGTGGAATGGAGTGAACGGAGTTAACTTCATTTGGAGGTTGGTCACAAGTGTTGTTCCCTAGGGCTCATTGTTGGGTCCAATCCTGTTCAATATCTTTATCCATGATCTGGATGAGAAGATTTAAAGTACCCTTAGTAAGTTCACGGATGACACTAGGCTGGGTGGAAGTGTTGATCTGCTTGAGGGTAGGGAGGCTCTGCAGAGGGATCTGAACAGACTGGATTGATGGGCTGAGACCAGTGGTATGAGGTTCAACAAGGCCAAGTGCTGAGTCCTGCACCTAGGATAAAAAACCCTATGCAGTGCTACAGGATTGGGGAAGAATGGCTAGAAAGCTGCCTGGCAGAGAAGGACCTGAGGATGTTGGTTGACAGCCAGCTGGATATGAGCCAGCAGTGTGCCCAGGTGGCCAAGAGGACCAATGGCACCTTGGCCTGTATCAGAAACAGCGTGGCCAGCAGGACCAAGGAAGTGATTGTGCCCCTGTATTTGGCATTGGTGAGGCCACACCTCGAATCCTGTGTTCAAGAAACTTGATACTAACTCACTGTTCACTCTTGCACACGGACATTTTCTGAAAGAAGGTAAGAAAACCTCTACATTTGAACATGTGTCAGTTCATATTGAGTGAAGCGATTGAGCTGAGCCTTGTCTCACTGTGACAGGTCAGAACGTATTCTGTAACCACCTCTTTGTCTCTCCCCTCCCATTCTTGGTTCCCAAACTATAGGGTTAGTCTTGGTTTTTTTTGTGATGGACCTTGTATTTCATAGCTATTTGCCACTTTTTCTTCCAGGAATTAACTTGTCCTGGAAGATCTGCCAAGTGGTTTATATGCAAGCCCATCACTGATGTGCAGCTCACCCTGCTCTCTACGCCACAGATGAGTCCAATCTTTTTTATATTCAGTTTTCACACTTGAGAGAGCAAGCACCAGGATTTTGTGAGCCCAGAGCTAAAAACCGTTTAAAACAATGGAACTGTTCAGAGCTGTTTCCTTTGGAGATGCTCAGTGCTGATTAGATCTAACTGCACAGCAGTTAGCCACCTAGCAAAGTGCTTAGCATTAGCTGCCTCATAGTGCCAGGGCATACATGCAAAGTGAAGGGATTTTTAATTCTATCTGTCACACACAACTTTTTGCAAAGCTTCCAAAAATCACATAACCCCATGCCCAGTCCCGACTCTGAGAGCAAAGCCCTTTTGTTTATTGTCTTTGGGCCTGGTGTGCCTGCAGCTGTGCTGGTGGCAGCATCCACCCCTCTGATGGACCCCCTTGGCGAGGTGAGTGGTGACTGGGATCGTCCCACATCCAGCCTTCATTTCTTGGAGTGACAGTGGCAGGTGGTCATGGGCATCTCTTCCCTTTGCCTGACGCATCCTCTTGGAGCTTGGTGATGGCCACCCCCTGCTGAATGTCCTCCTGGGTTTTTCCCACATTGCAATCAATGGAGGGCACACTTGCTCTTCATGTCTGGACTGTCCACTGTGATAGCATTTCTCATGGTCAAGGCCTTTCTTAAATCCCACATGCTGGTGGGTTCTAGGCACCAGAGGAGACACCATACCAATTTGATCCCATACCAATTAATGTCTTGGACTGGTATAATCTTTTTTTTTTTACCTGCTGCACATCTGCTGCTTCTTATGCCATAACATCTGCATTGCAGCAATGTGAGTACTTTTTGATGGCAGGAGGGGTGAGAGGGAGGTGGAAAGATGTATATCTCATTTGTGGGCCTCCAGTCATCCTCTTATTGAAGTAATCGGACCAATTAAACATACGTTGCATAAAATAATAGTGTAAATCCATTTTGGGGTCACGTATTTCCTCCAGTCATAAGTCTGAAGCAGAGAGTAATTCTAAGTCCATACATGCTGTTAAGCATGAAAAACAGCTGAGGGGATAAGATTCACCTTCCTAAAGATGCAGCAGGCTCATGTTTGCTGGCTGTCCAGCACACATACCCACAGCAAGCAGCTGGCATGCGGCAGTGGCACACATACAGTGTGTCTTAGTTAAGATGAAAACCAAAATATGTTATCAGAAATTAAGTGATTTTAATCAGATAAGGAAAAAACCCAGACTGTACAGAAAAAGATAAGAGTTCTTAGCTACAAATGTATGTGTGTACAGATCAGAATTAACAACAATTGTGATTGAGATCTTAATATGAATCGAGTTCTGTACCCAAAATCTTGTGATGCAGGTCTCTTTAAGAGCAGTAACGCCGCACTTTCGAGAGAGCTAGAGAGTGAGGAAGTGCGAGAGAAAGGAATGTCCAGGCAAACAGGACACGACCTCTGTCTGGGTTTCCCCAGAAATGTCCTCCCCCCATCCCCTCGCATCCCACTTGGATCCCCTTTGTTGGCAAAGGAAAGAAAAATTCCCCGGAAAAGAAAAAAAAAGAAACCATAACACAGTGGAATGTGTTTGGCATAGGGGGCTTTTTCAGTTTGTATTTTCCTAGCTGTCCATGCCAGGAGACATTCTTCTGTTTATTGCAGGAGCTGGGATTTGCCTACAGGTGCTAATTATTGACTGTTTCTCCTCCACAAGGGAGCCAGTGTGTGAGCCACCCTTCACCCTGCCTGGGAGTCACTATCACATTTGCCGGCCCTTCCCTGCAGCTGGAAATGAGCTCTTTGGGTTGGAGTGGAGGGTGCAGATGGTGCCACCTGTGGCACGCTCTGCTAGCAAGAATGGATTCTGGGCAGCTGCTGCTGCCTCTTAGGAGGTCATTCGTGGGAGGGGGAATCCAGAATGCACTTGCGTTTTAACAAGACTCCCCATGCTGACAAATCCGATTGCATGTCAGATGGCTGCTCCAACACCCTACCACAGGTCTGATAGACGTGCAGACCACTGAGGAGGTCTGTTCAACCACGAGCACGGCCTGATCTTTCAAGTTTGGGAGCAAAAAGCATTTAGCATCCTTCCAAAGAACAGCAGCAGTCTAATTTCCAAGGTTTCACAACACCTGTGCAGCAGCTTGCCTTACATATAACAAGTATTTCCTGTCCCATGAGAAGGTCATCAGAATGGCTGACTCATCCCCAGATGAACATTTGTTTTCTGCAGGATTTTCTCTGGCAGCTCTGAGTATGCCAGCCTTGGTGATGGCAGGTTGATCTTATACCACTTGCAGAGTCTGTAGAAGTGATGAAATCCAGAATATAAACTGGGATTTTTCACTTCTGATGGCTATCAGATAAAGAAAAACAACTTCTGTCTTTCTTCTGCCCTCTCTGTTCCCAAACAAGAAGCATTTATTATACATTTTATATTAAGATTTAGGCTGATGTAGCAAAATTGCTGCCTCTCCCTGTACTGCTTTTGTTGAAAACACAGCTGAATACAATTACTAGAGGAAAAATTTGCCTTGATGATATACTATTAATTTTTAAACTGTGGTCTATCCTGATGTGCCATAAAATAATAGATTATAAATCACAGCAGCCTAAAGGTGCAGGACATCATTCTTTGACAAGTGGCCTTGAAGAAGGCAGAGATTCGAGAAGATTCCTACTGTATGGCTAAAATTGTCACATTTTAACTTCATCAATTTTATTTGAAAACAAAAGTCAAGAAGTCTTTGCACCTGAAGCTATAAACTGGCCCTTGCTCCCTTGAAACACAGCCAAGACCTGTTTGAAATTTGGTCTACCTCAGGGACAGTCATTTGAACTCAATAATAAAAGCCAAATTGAGGCAAATTCACCATGTGTCAGGAGTAGATGTGAAAGGTTTGTGTTGCTTTTTTCATGCATATGATGCAGTTCTTTTTACTGGTTGGAGGGACCATATTGGTATGACCCACAGTCATACATTTGTGTTTGAAAAAATAGCAAGAATAGGCATTTTCCAGGAAAACTTGGTTCCTTTAAGAAGAGGAGCTGAGTTTTATAGGAAATTTAAATTTGAAAATTTCCTTAAAAATATTGAAGTGCTGTTGGGGAATGGCTCAAGGAACAAGGACATGGGTCCCTGGACGAGTTAGTTTGCAGCATGTAACAGCGTTAAGCCTGAGCTGGTGTGCCTAGGCCTCCGTTAGCATAAGCGAGCTAGGTTAGCATAAGTGAGCTATGCAGGAGGCCCATGAAGATTACGATAACCTTGAGCAAGGAGTAAGCAACATTCCTGGTAACGAGCCAGCATGGAAAGGATAAGCGGCCTGGAAACAAACTGCGGCCGGGAAACTAACTAACTGCGGCTGGGAGACAAACTACGGCCGGGAGATGAAGTCACCAGTAGCCAGTAATGTTATAATACGAATGCATAATTAAAGTAAAGGTAGCCAATTATGTTATAACACATGTGCATAATTAAAGCAAAGGAGCATAAAAGAAGCTGTGTCACATCAATAAATTGGAAGCTTGCTTATGATTCACATTGAATACGCGTCTTGCTTTCCTCTGCTCGTCGCAAGTGGTGACCCCAACGTGATCCTGATACCAACGTGATACTGATACCGACGTGATACCATCAACGCGATACTACCAACGCGATTCCACCGAACACGGTTCGAACACGCACGGGGGGTTCGATTCGAACACGCATTGACGCGCTACCACCTGGACGAGCGGACTCGGAGAAGCACTGGTGACGGCGCACCAGCGACCGAAGAATCCGTTGACTTCGTAAGAAGTGAGGGTCAGGGTCGTCAGGGGGCCGAAAGTTCTGTTTTCCAGAGCTCCAATAGGTACGGCCGGAGTCTGACTGCAATCCGAGAAGCTACCGAAAGTCGCCAAAAAAACCTGCTGAAAACCACTGGCCAGTGAGTAATTTGCTAATATGGAGCGAGAGGTAGCACAAAGACTATTAAAATGCTTTTTAGAAAAGCGGGGTGTAGGTCCTGTTAAGGATCTTGCACCACTTATTGCCTTGGGAAAGGCTAAGGGACATTTTAAAGAGCCTGATGATATGTTTGATGAGAGTGAGTGGCGAAATTATGGGGATACTTTATGGAATATGGTTATTGATAATGATAAAGCTGCCAAGAAACTAATGAAGTCATGGCGAGAAGTCATGAATGCTATTAAACAACATAAGGCAGAAAAACGGGTTGCTAGCGCCGCAGCAGTAAAGCTGGGTAGTGAAAGTGTTAAAGGAGATCTCGGGACCCCGGGAAAATTTACACCTGGTGTAGATTATTTCTCTAGTCCTCCCACGGGAGAGTCTGTTATTGTTTCATCTACCTCGATACCGGGAATCCCCGCTCCCACTACCCCCCTCTTCTCCTCCTCCTCCTCCTCCTCCTCACAGGCCCCGCTCCCACTACCCCCCCCTTCTTCTCCTCCTCCTCCTCCTCCTCACAGGCCCCGCGCTGCTACCCCCCCCCCCCATAGCCCCGACTTCGCCTGAGAAGTCCGATACTGTCCCCACTGCTGGCGGTGCGGACTGTCCCCATCCTACCTCTGTTACTCGAGAAATTCAGAAGCTATCTCTTATCGATTGGGATAAAGTTGTACAACAGGCATTGCAAGACGGCGAATCCAGCATACTAGAAAGTGCTAATGGTCCCAAGAAATATTAAGAAGTATGTATCTTTCTTCATTATGTATTTTTCATGTTTTTTAGATCAACACCAGTCATTTTCATTAGTGTTCTATAACTCAGTTTGGTACTAACATGCTGAAAATCAAACATACAGTAAAGTCCTTGACTAAATCAGGTACTGGAGCTCCTTAATGACATGTACTTGCATACTCTACCAGCCAGTTGTAAGATTTTTTTTGCATCTGTTTATGTCCTTTTTTCCCTTCAGTACAGAAAATGATGCCAAGATACATTTCGCACTGGTCTACCACACACTGAGATTTCCCCTGCTCCCAGACCCCTTAGAGAGAGCACTTTTGCTTTCATTTATTACTTTAATATAACTTTTTTTCCTCCTGCGTTTCACCACACTGAGAAACTTCCCCTGGCTGCGAGCACCGAGCACCAGGGCCTGTTTGCCATCATGGTGGAGGAATCCCAAGTATGCTCCATCAGTGCACAGGCAGGGGCAGGCTTTAGGCAGTCCCTCTCACCTCTTCCCTTAATTTTTTTTGGAGAAGAGCTGGGTAAAAAAACATTTTTTGCCATCTCACAACAGCACTTTGTGATTGCGAGGTTGGTTTTCCCTCTCTGTCTCACCATGAACCAATAGGTCTCACTTGAAATGAACGAGTGGGAGAGGAGGAGAACAAATACTTTACAGCCCCCTGGTGAGGGAAATACTTGGGCTGTCAGCAGCCCAGGCTGAATTCCTGGCTCTAAAGGCTATGCCTTTCACATCCCAGTTGGCCTCCCTACCCTAGGCCACAGGATGCTCTGGACCAGGGTGAGCACATACTGCCTTTCTGTGCACAACCAAAAATTCATCTTTGCAAAAGAGGTGGGAGCAAACCCACTGTGTTTCTCCAAAAAGTTTCCATCTCAGTGTATTGATATTTTTCCACCTCCAAAAACATTTTGTAAGAGCTTTCCAGCCCATTCCCTTCTGTAGGCTTTGAAAGCATGTCAGTCATTGTAGTTATTTCAGTATCTGGTCCCATCAGAGCCAGTTCAACTCTATTGATTCCAATGGCACCTAATTTGTATGAATGAGTGTTTTCATGTGTACAGATACATGTAATGGTTTGGAAAACATTTATGTGCCTGATATAATTAAATCCAGTGGTCTTGTATTCCTTCAGATTTGGATAGTGGGGATATTATGAGAATACCAGATCTTTCTTCATGGAAAAGTCTTACAGAATTTAATAAGAAAACAATAACCATTCTTAGGCTTTGGAGATTTTTGAATAGGATTTAAAAGTGAATTATATCATAGCAATTCTATAGAACGTCTTAAAAAGTCTTTGCGAAAGGGGATCGTTCTCTATTAAATTTTAAAGACTACACAGCCATTTCCATAGATTATTTCATTTCTTTCCAATCCTACTGGTTGCACTCCTATTAATTTCTGTGGGGCTTTCCCATATGGCACATATTATTTTGGCCATAAAAGTGCTCCCTGAGGCAAAATGGGCTATGGAAGACATACGGCCTCAGTTCAGTCCATGAAATCACATTAGCTTCTATCAAGGCTGAGTCAGGTTTGCAAAACTGTTTTGCTCCTCTGTTCCTTTCATGTACTTGAGAGCTCCTTGCACAAGACTGTGTAGCAGTGGAAAGGTGGTTTCCTGCCACATAGAGGACACTGTCTTCAGCCTCCTATCTGAGATGTCTGAATTCTGGCATGTAGTCTAACAAGCTTGCTAGAACCCATCAGACTTAGTAGGATATTGAAGAAGTTAATGGTGTGGTCAATTAAAGTATTTTAAATTCTAATCAGCTTTTTCTTCCAAGTTTCCACTCCTCTGTACCTTCCCCCTGCCCCGTCCCTCCCAGCGAGCTGCAGCCAGCAGTGTTTATGATGTGTTATGAGGCACTGCATGCTTCCCTCCTCCCAGCACTGAGACTGGTCAGTGCAGCTTTGAGGGCCAATGTTATTGCCTTTTCGTGTCCTTGAGGCTTCACCCGTGTTCCTCTTGATGTGCTCACCCATGTTCAGTGACCCTCAGTGGTAGCTCTCCATCCGGTTCCAGTGCCCCGTGGAAGTACATGAGTTTAACATCACTTGGCCATTAGCCTTGGCCAGGAGAAGTCTGACCTATTTACTTATCAGAAGCTGATTTCCAAAGAGCTATAATCCACAACTGTAGCTGAAGGGACTAAATTTTATGAGCTCGTATGTCTTCCTTGGCCTTTGGGATACCAAGAGCGTACTTTCTTGCTTGCTGCTGTTGTACTGTGGTGGGTGGGTGGGATGCCTTTCTATTTTCACCTTACCATTGACCTTATGATTTATTTTGTTTAACCTAAGCCTACTGAATTCCAGCCCTTCTTGTACAGCCCAGTGCAACGTGCAAGATAACCTTACACTTAATTAGGTAAGCACACCATAAGGCTTCGCTTACATTCATTTTGCAGTGATTTATTTTTCTTCTTATACCTTTATGAAAGTGAACACCACCAGTGGATGGTGGGGTCAGACTTCACCTTCTCTTGCGTGAGCTTAAGTAAGCAAATGTCTTTGAAGGAACTTCAAAGCAGGGGATTGTGAGAGGGGCAGCTTTTTAGCCCTGTAACTAACAGCATGGCACGTTGAGATAAAACCCCAGCGTGATGCTGAATGTATGGGCCACTTGGATAGACCAGTGTGTAATATTAGCCCAGAAGAAGATATGATTCAGACATAGACTGCAGTGCTGCCAGTGGACTGAATTTGATTCCCAGAGCTAGAGATCTAGTTTTTAACTTGTAATTTGAGATTTTAAAGTAACCCAATGCAGAGAGTAATGTATCTCAACCTGATTACATTGCACGCAGAGCATCCGGTCCCCTGCATGGACCTTTTGAGCCTGGCTCAAACATAACAGTGGGAACTTCTATAAAATTACAAATAATTTACATCAAGACCTTTGCCATTATTATTCTGCTGTATTTCTTCAACATATAAAATTATTTTATATTGTATATTTTCCTATGCCCTTTCCCCGCTTACACTATCTGCTTCAACTCGTTGCTAATGATGTTTGTTGACAAGCTCAGTACATTTTGATAAGTCTTCTGCCAAAGTGTCTCTAATAAAAATAAGAATGACGATTGGAACAGAGCAAAAAGGATTCCAATAGCAACAACTGAAGGTTAAAGCAGCATAAAACAGGGGGAAAACATAACAAAACCAGAACACAGTAAGTCAAGATTGCCTTTGTTAAGAACATTTAATGCTTAATTTTGTTTTATACCCTGACTCTCAAGCTATCCATGCAACTTAGATTCTCATCTTTCACAGTATGAATCTGCCTGTTGCAGCAGAGGCAACTCTGTGTGTATATTTTATATTTTCAGTCTTTGGCCTCACTGACTTATGGTCTTCTAAGAGCTGGAGTGAAGACCTGTCTCCTGTCCATAGAAACACAACTGCAGAAGGCTGGTGGTTCACAGCCCCTCAGCACAACTTGCTTCTCTGTTGCCAAAGGGCACAGATGCCACAGCAGTGAGATGGGGTGAATATAATGGGGAGCATGCAGCCAAGCATTCAGGGTATTGGGACAATGGGTTGTGAAGCTGATCCCAGGGTGAAATTTCCACACACAGCATCAGCTGTTCCCAGCACTGCATCGAAATGGTGGGTGGGAACAACACTCAGACCTTACGTCTCAATGCATGGACCCCCTTCCCTGCTTCACCATCACTGCTTCCTTTTGGAAGACCCCTGCAATTTTTCAGCTCTGTGCCTCTCCCTTCTCCAAATGAAAAAAGAAACTCAGTCTTGAATGCGCAACTTTACCTCCATTTGGGCTTCACCAAACTGTGATCTCACAGTTGTTAAATGATGACCTTGTAACACAACTGGGAGATCAGGATGGTTGGCTGGGCTATGTATCTTAGGACTGTAGGCAAGGGGGGAAGTATATGCAACTGGATCAGCAATGAATGCTTCATTTCATGCACCCAGTAAATGCATCTCCTCGTGGTAGGGCTTACTGCTGTCATCCAGGATTGAGTGCAGAGGAAATCAGTGACAATATTGTACACACAAAATAGCACTGTGAAGGTCTTGGTTTGGCACTTCTCCACTGTGAAAGTCCCTCTTTGAAGCAACCCCTATTTCAGCATTGAGGGCTGAAGTTACAGGTGTCCAGAGAGCAGAGAGCAGGTGGCCCAGATCAGGGGACAGCAGCAGCTGCAGGGAGTGGTGGCCTCACCAATACATCCCTCACGTCCCTGGTGTTATCTACAGACCCTCACTAACACTGTTATCTGAGACAATTTTAGCAGCTCAAGGAGGAACTACCATTTGGAAACATAATATAATGACTTTTAGTCAGGAGTGAAGGATTAGGGGAAGATCATATCTGGATTCATCTCCTCATGTCACAAAAGATATTTTTAGCACCCTCAAAGTCAGCTGGAGTTTCTGCAGAGGGGAGGACTCTGCTTTCCCCCATAGGTTTTCTTCCAGCATTGCCCACATTAGTGGTGTAAATAACCTGCTTGTTCAATAATGCGTTGGTGGGACTTTCTGAACTTGTTCAAGCTAGTTCAGATTTTTAAGGGAACTCAGTTACCACCAGTTTTCCTTGGAATTAAGACCTTAAACTCCTCTAGTTGTCTGACACCAAGGTACCAGCTCCTATGGGGTCTGTGTATGAAGGTCCCTCAGGACACTGGGAGTAGTAGTCTCAGCCCTACAATAAGGTACGAGTGAGTGGGCCCCTCCCAGGGCAATGGGAAAACCAAACCTATGTGGAGCACCTTTCAGCTATGTGCAGGACTAGCACAGCAGGCTGGAGATGTGGGATCTGCTTGTGGACACCAGATTTGGTATCTGTTGTGGTTTGGGATTTTTCCGAGGAATTTTTCTTCCTTTTGCCAATTTGCCAAGGGAATTTCAGCAGATGCGAGGGGGGATGGGGGGAGGACGTTTCCGGGGAAACCGGGACAGAGGTTGTGACCGGACATCCGTTTTCTCTCGGACGGCAGTGGTGACAACGGCAGCGGCAGTCCCTGAGTGCATACGTTTTGCAATCTCTGAAGGAAAGATCACAGGTCATCTGAATCTTCCACAACTCCGGCAGAACTCGCACTAAGTTTCCATCTCCCTCCCCCGCCCTTCCCCGGCTGCGGGGGGGCCGCGCTTCCCCGTGCAGGGCAGCGACTGCTCACCAGCTCTTAAAGAGACCTGCATCGCAAGATTTTGGGTACAGGACTCAATCTATTTCTTAAGACTTTTAGGTTTTAGTTGTGATCAGTGTTGATTCTGGTTTGTATACACATATATTTGTAGCTAAGAACTGTTATCTCTTCTATACAATTTTTTTTTTCCTGATTAAAGATCTTTAATATCTGATAATATATCTTAGTTTTCATCTAAACTAAGACATTTATTTGGCGCCCAACGTGGGGCAGAGGGCAAAGAAGGATAACAGTTCTGCCATCATGATGTTTGTTGTGAGTTTCGAGTCCATCTAGACCATGCTGTACTATATATTTGCTTTCTGTTGGTACAGAACTATGCCAAAGGGTCTGGCGGACTTAATTCATCTGAGTGCAGCAGCCAGTAGAACTCAGATAGCTGTGATCATTATCGAGTTCTTATTTTGGGTCTATAGTGTTATGGATTCAGTGTCTATGGGTTTCATTTGGGATGTGTTCTTAAGGTTGTACTCCTGCACCAGCCCAAGCTGTTACATCTGGGGACCTAGTGATAATGTTACCTACTCTCAGGGAGGGACACAGGAGAGTGTTTCTTTTCAACCTGTTAATCAGTCACCTTTTAGGTTTGCTAGAACAGCTTTTGAGAAACTTAACCTCTTGCTAGATTCCAGGAATATCCTACCTTTGGTGATTTGTCTGTAAGTTGGTTTAATTATGATCTATCTTATGTATGAAGCCAGGAACAGGGGTGGTCAGGAATGCAACCAAAAGCAAGGAAAGAGAAAAAAGAAGAGAGAGAGTAAGACACCTGATGCTATGGTAGCTCAGGATGTGGATAAACCAGAGGAACAGTCTGAGCCCATGAAAGTTGCCCCTATCCAGAAAAGGAAATACAAGACCAAATCGGTTCGTCCAGTTGATGGTGACGGGGAAGTGGAAGCGGGTCCTTCACATACTGCAGACCCAGAACCAGAGATCGTTACTGAATCACTCTCATATGTCAACCTTCGTGGCTTGCAAAAGGACGTTACCCGACATGCAGATGAGCCTATCCTGACTTGGATGATCCGAGTGTGGGATCTTATGGGTGACAGTTTGCAACTTGATGGTTCTGAAGCCAAGTATTTAAAGGCTCTGGCCCGAGATACAGGTATTGAACAGGTATTTGTGAGGGAATCAAGACCCCTTTCATTCTGGGCACGAGTTCTAGGCAGTGTGAGAGAGAGGTTCCCTCATAAAGATATCCTGCAGGCACATCATCTTAAGACAGCTTGGAAGACTGTGGAAGACGCGATTTTACGTCTGAGGGAAATGGCACTGCTAGAAATACTTTATGGAAGAGATGGGCAACCCCTCACAGACCCGGACAAGGTTAGATGCACACCAGAAATGTGGTGGAAGCTTTCCTGTGGTGCACCAGGTACATTCTCCCATTATGTGGCGTCCATGTATTCGGAGGCAGACCAAGATTTGGTGGGTGTCGCAGCAGGTAAACTCAGGACATATGCGAAGATTGTCCATGGCCCCATGCAGGAACGTATCGCTGCGGTAGAAACAACAATTGAGAGGATAGATAAGAGGATGGACAAGCAGCAAAAGGAGATCATGGAAACTCTTCAAAATCTTCAAGTGGCACCAGTGCGAATTAAAGCCTCTGGGTCCAGAGGTGGACACCTCCCGGCTAGGGGAAGAGAACAGACTTCACGGATCGATCTATGGCATTTCTTGGTTGACCATGGGGAAGATATGAGACGGTGGGACAGGAAACCTACCCATGCCCTGGCAGCCCGGGTACAAGAATTGAAGGAGAACGAGAAAAGAAAATCAGCAAAAGTAAGTGCAGTGCCAGTCTCCCAAGGATCTGACCCACTAGAGGGAACCTCCAAAATGTACCCGTCACTAAAGAGTTGCTGTCACTGCAGTGGCTGTTAGAGGGGCCCTGCCTCTGGCCAGGTAGAGACATGGGACAACCGTGTCTATTGGACTGTGTGGATCCGGTGGCCTGGCACATCAGACCCACAAAAATATGAGGCTTTAGTTGATACTGGTGCTCAATGTACGTTAATGCCATCAGGACATGTGGGCCCGGAAACTGTTGCTATTTCTGGGGTGACTGGGGGATCTCAAGAGCTGACTGTGTTGGAAGCTGAAGTGAGTTTGACCGGGAAAGACTGGCAAAAACACCCCATTGTTGCTGGTCCGGCCGCCCCATGTATCCTGGGAATTGACTACCTCAGAAATGGATATTTCAAGGATCCAAAGGGACATAGATGGGCTTTTGGAATAGCTGCTGTAGAGACAGAAGAGATTAAACAGCTAAAGTCACTGCCGGGTCTCTCAGAGAGTCCTTCTGCTGTCGGATTGTTGAAGGTTGAGGAACAACAGGTGCCAATTGCCACCACAACAGTGCATCGTCGACAATACCGAACGAACCGTGACTCTGTGATTCCCATCCATAAGATGATCCGAGAACTGGAGCACCAAGGGGTGATTAGTAAGACTCACTCACCCTTCAATAGCCCCATTTGGCCCGTGCGTAAGTCTGATGGAGGATGGAGATTAACTGTGGACTATCGTGGCTTGAATGAGGTTACTCCACCACTGAGCGCCGCTGTGCCAGACATGTTAGAACTTCAGTATGAGCTGGAATCCAAGGCAGCAAAATGGTACGCCACTATTGATATTGCTAATGCGTTCTTCTCCATTCCCCTAGCTGCAGAGTGCAGGCCACAGTTCGCCTTCACCTGGAGGGGCGTGCAATACACCTGGAATCGATTGCCCCAGGGGTGGAAACATAGTCCCACCATCTGTCATGGACTTATTCAAGAAGCACTAGAGAAAGGTGAGGCTCCAGAACATCTGCAGTACATCGACGACATCATTGTGTGGGGGGACACAGCAGAAGAGGTTTTTGAGAAAGGAAAGAAGATCATCCAGATTCTCTTGGAAGCTGGGTTTGCAATCAAACAGAATAAAGTTAAGGGACCTGCCCAAGAAATACAGTTCCTGGGAGTGAAGTGGCAAGACGGACGTCGCCAGATTCCAACAGAAGTGATCAACAAGATCACAGCAATGTCTCCACCGACCAGCAAGAAGGAAACACAAGCATTCTTGGGTGCCATAGGTTTCTGGAGGATGCATATCCCAGAATACAGTCAGATCGTAAGCCCTCTCTACTTGGTAACCCGCAAGAAGAATGATTTCCACTGGGGCCCTGAACAACAGCAAGCTTTTGAGCAGGTTAAGCGGGAGATTGCTCATGCTGTAGCCCTTGGACCGGTCAGGACAGGACCAGACGTGAAGAACGTGCTCTGCTCTTCAGCCGGGAATAACAGTCTTTCATGGAGTCTTTGGCAGAAAATGCCTGGCGAATCTCGAGGCCGACCACTTGGATTCTGGAGTCGAGGCTACAGGGGATCTGAAGCCAAATACACTCCAACAGAGAAAGAGATCTTAGCTGCTTATGAAGGAGTTCAAGCTGCCTCAGAGGTAATTGGAACAGAAACTCAGCTCCTCCTGGCACCCCAATTACCAGTGCTAAGGTGGATGTTCAGTGGGCGGGCTGCCCCCACACATCATGCTACTGATGCTACCTGGAGCAAATGGGCTGCTGTTATCACACAACGCGCCTGTATTGGGAAACCAAATCGCCCTGGGATCCTGGAAATCATCACCAACTGGCCTGAAGGTGAGAACTTTGGTTTAGCAGATGAAGAGGAAGAAGAACAGGTAGCACGTGCAGAGGAAGCGCCACCATACAATCAGTTGCCAAAAGAAGTACGCTATGCCCTTTTTACTGATGGTTCCTGTCGCATCGTGGGGACAAATCGAAGATGGAAAGCAGCCGTGTAGAGCCCCACACGACAAGTTGCAGAAGCTATTGAGGGAAAAGGTGGATCAAGTCAATTTGCAGAACTCAAAGCTGTCCAATTGGCTCTGGACATTGCTGAACGAGAGAAGTGGCCGAAGCTTTACCTCTACACTGACTCTTCGATGGTGGCCAATGCATTGTGGGGATGGTTAGACCGATGGAAGAAAGCCAACTGGGAACGCAGAGGGAAACCCATCTGGGCTGCAGATATATGGCAAGATATCGCCACCCGTGCGGAGAAGCTGATCGTGAGAGTCCGCCATGTGGATGCACACGTGCCCAAGGATCGAGCCAACGAGGAACATTGCAACAACGAACAGGCAGACCGAGCTGCACAAGTCTAGGTGTCACTGATAGATCTGGATTGGCAACATAGAGGAGAGTTGTTCCTGGCTCGATGGGCCCATGATGCCTCAGGCCATCAGGGCAGAGATGCCACTTATAGATGGGCATGAGACCGAGGGGTGGATTTAACCATGGACATTATCTCCCAAGTTATCCATGATTGTGAGACATGTGCTGCCATTAAACAGGCTAAGAGAGTGAAACCCTTATGGTATGGTGGACGTTGGGATAAATATAAATATGGAGAGGCCTGGCAGGTTGATTATATCACCCTGCCGCAGACCCGCCAAGGTAAGCGCTATGTGCTCACCATGGTGGAAGCAACTACCGGATGGCTGGAGACATATCCAGTGCCTCACGCCACTGCTCGGAACACCATCCTAGGTCTGGAGAAGCAAGTCTTGTGGCGACATGGCACTCCAGAGCGGATTGAGTCAGATAATGGAACTCATTTCAAGAACAGTTTAGTTACCACCTGGGCAAAGGAGCACGGCATTGAGTGGGTGTACCATATCCCCCACCACGCACCAGCTGCCGGGAAGGTTGAACGGTGTAATGGACTGTTGAAAACCACTTTGAAGGCATTGGGTGGGGGGACTTTCAAACATTGGGATCAACATTTAGCAAAGGCTACATGGTTGGTCAACACTAGAGGTTCAGTCAATCGAGCCGGTCCTGCCCAGTCAGAATTCCTTCATACTGTAGATGGAGATAAAGTCCCTGTGATCCACCTGAGAGGTATGTTAGGGAAAATTGTTTGGGTTAAACCTGTCTCGAGCAAAGGCAAGCCCATTCGTGGGATTATCTTTGCTCAAGGATCTGGTTGTACTTGGTGGGTGATGCAGGAAGATGGAAAAACACGATGTATACCTCAAGGGGACCTTATCTTTGGATGAGTTTTTCATATTCTATGTGCCTATCTGTATATGTATATAGTTGAAAATATGTATGTATAAATTTAAGTCCGATTGTTGGCATGGAAGAAAAATTCGGGGTGGATAATGTTGTGGTTTGGGATTTTTCCGAGGAATTTTTCTTCCTTTTGCCAATAAAGGGAATTTCAGCAGATGCGAGGGGGGTGGGGCGAGGACGTTTCCGGGGAAACCGGGACAGAGGTCGTGACCGGACATCCGTTTTCTCTCGGACGGCAGTGGTGACAACGGCAGCGGCAGTCCCTGAGTGCATACGTTTTGCAGTCTCTGAAGGAAAGATCACGGGTCATCTGAATCTTCCACAACTCCGGTAGAACTCGCACTAAGTTTCCATCTCCCTCCCCCGCCCTTCCCCGGCTGCGGGGGGGCCGCGCTTCCCTGTGCCGGGCAGCGACTGCTCGCCAGCTCTTAAAGAGACCTGCATCGCAAGATTTTGGGTACAGGACTCAATCTATTTCTTAAGACTTTTAGGTTTTAGTTGTGATTAGTGTTGATTCTGGTTTGTATACACATATATTTGTAGCTAAGAACTGTTATCTCTTCTATACAATTTTTTTTTTCCTGATTAAAGATCTTATGATATCTGATAATATATCTTAGTTTTCATCTAAACTAAGACAGTATCTCTAAGGGGATTTTTTTGTAAAGCTGCAGGATGTTGAGGGCTTGGTTCTGTGATCTGGGCCTGAGAAAGCTATATCTTACATCCTTAAAAAAAACCCCAGCAGTTGAAATAATTTAAAAAAATGGGCTCAGCATGCAGTAATGCACACTGCAGCATGTGGGCATCATCTTGAAGGGTGTTGTAAAAGGTTTCCAGTGTGAAATGTTGTGGGAATGGTGAAAATTCTGCCATGCTCCAAGCCTTTCTGTGGGACTTTGGGCGTGCAGCCCTGGGTTAAGCTGAGCTCCCAAGAGATGAGAGCATCAAGGACCCAGACTGTGAGTCCTTCTTAACCAGACCCTATGCTTATGGATATTGATTTCAACCATTTTAGATCAAACACCAAAACCTAATGCTACCCCTTGGAGATCTCCATCCTGGGAAACCTCCTGTTGACACAGATCCATCAACTCAATACTCCCCATCTACTGTTTCTTTAGAGCAAATCATGTCTTTTGGACACCTGTCCCCACAATGCGAAAATCCTATCCGATAGGAATCTGATACTAAAAAGATATAGCACACCCCAAAACACTGCTGAGTAATACCCTTGGAGCCCCGATAGTCTGGAAAGCTTCTATAGTCTAAACATCATGCCTGGGGCCCTGGAACAGGAGTACAGGCATCCAGAAACTTGGCAAGTAACAAATCTCCATGCTGTGAAAGGCAGATGCTGTCATTTCTTGGCTTCATGGCACCATCACCTGGCTTGCTGGAATGGGTTTATGAATGCCTTTCCTCTCCTGGATCTTTGCAGGGATCTGATGACTGATCTCACTCAGGTATCCCCACCCTGCAAATCCTACATTTCTCTTCACTTCCAGTGCCCCATGGACATCTGCTCTCTTCTGCCTTGGGCTGGTGGCATTGAGCTCCTGCTAGCAAAGGGTCTTCACAGACTATAGATCCCATATTTACATGTGGAAGAGGGTTTCTCTGCCTTGGTGCTGGTCCCAGCTCCAGGAATTGCCCCCCCCTCCCAAAAAAGCAATATTTCAACAAGTTTGAGTCAGAAAGTTTTCTCTCGCTCTTTTTTTTTTTTTTTTTTTTTTTTTAAATTTGAAACATCTCTTTAAGAAGCCCTCTGAAAAATTCTATTTTTCAATCCAAAGTTGGTTTGGGTTTTTTTTTCCTGGAATATCCTTCAATTTTCCTCATACAACCAAGCATATCTCTCTCACCTTCCCTCTAAAAATAGTCTGTAAAGAAAAGAAATAATCTAATTTTGGGGTTGAGCAAAGCCATCGATCCATCCCAACAGAACATACTGCATGTTTCTCAGTTCTCCAACGAAAATCTTTTTTTTCCCTCTTTTCTTTTTGTCCCATGGTTTTCCCCCTTTGTTCCATGAGGTTGACTTGGGCCAATTCCTCCCCTCCCCATTTTTCAGTATTACACAAGTAGACCAGAAAAAACAGCCATTCAGCTGCTCTAACTGCAATCTAAATGAGAATGAGAAGATATTTCAGCTGTTTCTCTTGGTTTCCATTTTTCTCAGTTTCTGGCTCAGTAGCTCCCAGAATCTATTACACTAATTGTTCTTTTCTAAAATCCAACTGTCAACAAAAGGCAGGGAACTCGTCTAACATTTTCAACTGGAATTTCCACTACTTTGATTTGTTCCTGGCTTTGATTGTCATGAACTTTTTTGCCCTCCGAGAAGTTTGACATTTTGTGATATTTCCCAAACTTGAATTTGGTCTCATAAACTCTTCATCTGACAAACCTGAAATTTGTTGTCACAAGCAATGTTTCATGGTGGGGCAGATACAAATATCTCCCTCATATTGTTTCTAGTCCGTGATGAGATAATTAAAATGTTTATGTGAAGCTCTAAGGGAATCAGTACGAGGTCAAGCTACTGTGTGAACTCTTCAGTGCAGAACCACCTTCTCAGGTTTCCACAAGAACTTTCACAAGTATGCTTAATGTCTACCCAAAATGTCCCTTCTCCAGCCAAAATTTGTCCTATAAATGCAATGCACATTTTCAAAGGGAATGCCTGCGCTTTGTTCAAGGCAATTGTTTGTCAATATGTTTTTCCAATGTTCCCCTAGTTGGAAGTAGTGCATTAACTGCTTGGTTGTGTCCAGGACACTGGAACATTTTATACGTGGCAGAAACAACAGACTAGTATGACATATTATGGGCCCTGAATTATTTGAGAGTTATTAAATAAAGTAATATCAATGTTTTTCTACATTTTGCATCAGCTACTGGTAGACTAGGATTGCAGTCCACGGAATAAATCAGATGCTTAAAATTAAGCACATGCTTAAGGGCTCTGTTAAAATACAACCTAAATGCTACCGCAAATTGAGGAGGGAGTTAAAATTTCCCTAGCATTGAAATATGGGAGTAGGAGATAGGAACCTGTTCTTGAATTTAACCCAGTCGAGACCAAACTAAACCCAAGTGAAGCCCTTCTTAATTATTTTGTTCCTGTTTTGCTTCAGATTTCTCTTTTCCTCTCTTTTCTCTCCTCTAGTCTAAGGGCTTTGAAAAAATGGAACAAATAAAAAGCCATGGTTAATTGTTTGCAGCACTGGGGAACTTTTCTCTGACGTGTCCCAGAGCTGCTGCTGCAAGGTTGTGGGAGTCAGGCACTGGCAGCTGTTTTCACTTTAGAGCCATGTATGAGGCTCGCAGCTAATGCAGTTGTTATACATTTACAAACCCCTATTGCTCTGGAGATCTGTCTTTGTGCCCACATTGATAGCAGCCTGATTTTGCTTCCAGTCTGCAGAGTTCTGGTTTAGTTTTCTTTTTTTTTTCCCCCTTTTTTTCTTTTTGTTGTTTGCAGAATGAGTAAACGTCTTTTCACACAGAGGAATAAGGCCATAGATACTCCTAGCTGCTGCTCTCCCTTTGCTACCACTCCTTCATGTGTATCATGTGTATAAGTTTAGCGGGGGGTCCAGGAGCTAAAATGGAAAGCACAAGGGTTTATGACTTCACAATTGAAATAAAGAAATCTAATATGACAGAAGAAGCATGTTGTTTATGGGACTATGGATTTCAGTGAAGGACATCCCTACCAAATCATAATTAAAACTACCATAATTACCTCCTAGTTTCATTTGTTGGGCTGGGAGGGAGGAAAATACAGATATTTTTGGTGGGTTCTGCTGAAACGATTTATCAAGACCCACAGCTGGTTTTAATGTGCTGATGAACTGGGAAAGCAGTCAAAACTGTACTCCAGTCAAGTGACTGTGTAATATCTGAGGGCTGAACCAGATCAAAATCTCTGTCATTTTATTCATCTAATGAATAGTGTTTTGTAACTGAAAAACATAATTGCTCTCCACATATGTTACATGCACACTTCACTAATAAAATCCACAGTGCCACCAGTAGAACAAATGAAAACAATTTTAGCCTGATTTATTTAACTCTTAATTTTTTTAAAGACTTCTTTGGAATAAACTAAATATTTGGCATGACAATCTTCAGCAACATTTATGCAGGCTATAAGGAGGAAATCTGTGTTCCTTAAAATAAAAATAATGGATTTTTTTGCAAAGAAAGACATTTTAGCAAAAATATTTTCTACCTTTTAAAATATATTTTAGTTTTTTCTCTGGAGTTACCTTTGAAGTCAAAGACACAAACCAAATCAACTTTAAAATTAGCACATAAAATTAACGATTGCTGGAGTTGGCAGGCTGGAAAACCAGGAGTTTTCTGGCATTTTCATTTGGAAAAGCTTCAAAGCTGCTGCCTCTGTTTGACATTAGAAGCAAGAGCTGAAGAGCGAGGGAGAAAAAAGGAAAACGCCGCTCAAATATCAGGTGCAGAGCAAACTTCAAGGGACAGAAACCCCTGTGCTGTGTTTGCGGTCTCAGTATTGGGGACTTCACTTAAAGTAAATTTTCCTGCAAACCTCTAACTATGAGATCTGGGTTTTTCTTCATTTGTTGTTTTGTTTTTTGTTGTTTTTTCTTTAGCATTTATAAGTAAAGGTTAGCAGGGGTGTGGTTTGGGGGGAGTGACGGAAGAAGCCACTAATATGATCATTCATTACAAATCATTAGCTGTACCTACCCTTGAAGAAATATACACATATAGGAATCACCATCTCGTGTTAAGAAGACACTTTTGGATTTGGCTAAACTTGCTTAAAAAATCTGAAAGGTGTTCCTTCTCTGAAGAGGCTCATATTTGATCACCTACCCTAAGACCAAAACTAGCAGCCCAAACATTTTATTGTACTTTTTGTTTTCCCAGCAAAATTAAGTATTTTTTTTCGGGGGGAGCAAAGGACACAATACTATCTGGTTTATACCTTCAGTAGTGGAAAATTAAATTTTCCCTCTCCTATGAGAAGTCAGCTGGGTTGGGGGTTAGTGATGGAAGACATCTGCAAACAAATGTGTTGAGTGAATTAACGTATTGTGTAAAGGTGGAAAAAGAGTTCAGCACTGCAGGAAGGATTTGGTTATCATACGGGCTGAGCAAGGCTGAGAGAAGGACAGTAGGGACTGTCTGCAAGTTCAGCTACAGACTGTGCGTTAATATTTTAAAAAGAAGGAAAGGATGTAATGAGAGAGAGGAGAAGGAAAAATATGCATTTGGAGCAGCAAAACTGGCAAAATATTAATTTCTATAAGTTGGATTCTTGTTTTCTCGAGTGGATTTGGCTTCGAAAATAATTAGCTTCTTGTCACATGCTTAGGCAGCCATGCCAAACAGTTCAACAACACATTATTTTTGTCATTGCACCAGAGGTGATATTGAGCTCAGAATAACTGTTTCTATTTATGACTTTGGCTTTTGGCCTAAGCTCAAAGGAAGTGAAAAAGTAATTATGTTCTTTTCTGAAGGTCTTCAGGCGATTGAATTTCAGATGTTAGCATACAAGAAAGTTTACCAGAGTCTCAGTGTCAATAGTAAAGACAGCTCCCCAATAGCTTTATTTGGGTTATATGGCTATGCATCAGGGAGAAAACATAGCAGAGAAACTACGTGGGATCAGGAACTGAGGTCACAGTTATTCCTTAATCCTACATCTACCAAAACCTTTTCTAAGGTGTCAGCAACTTCAGGAGGAAGAGGAAGACTCAATAGCCAAGACTCTGTGTGTTCTCCAACCCCTCCAGCTCCAAGAGCTATTCCAGTCTCCAGTGAGGCACTGTCTCAGGAATGTACCGTAAATGTCCCAAGAAAATATTTTGGTCCCTTAATGTACTGGCACAACACATTGAGAAGCGTGACAGACTTCCTTTCTGCTAAAATGAATTATTGTTTAACCTAAATATTGTTTAATCCAACAAATCATGCTGCCCAGGGTGTAATAACCAAACAGGTAGCCAAAGGGAAAGACACTAGGTACAAGCGAGCTTTTGTGTGCAGGGAAATGGAGAGCACACAGAGGGTGGATATATATGTGAAAATGGATTTAATAAACACCTACTGAGTTTCTCTTCTACTTCCCTGTGTGTAAATATCCACTGAGGTATTTTAATCTTGATGTTTTTAATAATACAAGAAAATCTGATTAATAATTACATTTTGGAATGTTTCTGCTTAGTCAACTTCAGGGCAACACTTTAACTTGACACGACAGTGTTTGCTTTAAATTGTGTGAACCGTGCCAGTCCGTGGGAGTGATTCATTTGCATTAACAAATGTCTAATGTATATTTAACATTCACTTTGACTTACATTCCTGTAACCCAAACTTCTTTTTGATTGAGGTAGCTGCAAGTGGAAGCCAAATATTTTCCTTGATGGAGCTGAGGGGATGGCATATGCTACTCATTTAGATTTCCATTTCCTTTGCATCTTTTCAGGGGCTGAAAGTCAAGCATTAACATTTCTGAATGTTAAGTAAATTTTGTATGAAAAAGTAATTTTTGTATGAAAATTTGCAGATAAAGCCCCAACATTTTCTATTACTAGTAAAACCTGAACCCCAAATTCTTTCATTTGCAAGAAGAATATGGCATACAAAGTTCCCACATACCTTCTTTCCAAATGTCCTAGTAAATAACTACACACCCAAATTGGCTTTAAGAGGCTTTTTTGTCTTTCCTGTGCTGAGGATGCTTCAGCTGACTGTGAGCTGGAGAACCAAGCCAAGCCATTGCTCAACAGAGAGGTGCTTTGACTCCTGGTCACTTCTCTGCTTCGTGTAGTGTCACTTTTCTGCCAGATGATGCATCACTATCTTTTTCAGATATTAATGTTTCTGGAATATGGCAACACTGACCATGATGTAAACAAGGTCATAGCTTTCCCAATAGCCCACAAAGGAAGATAAACAACTTAATCCTGCAAACGGAAAACAAAGCTTCTCTAGTCTATCAGGAATACACTTGCCGGTGGCCGCGTTACCAGGAAATGCTGGGTAAACAATAACAGATATGAAAAGTGAGATACTTGTGAGGATTCAAAGGAGCAAGCATGAGTTCTGAGGCTAGCATGACGCAACGTAGAAACAGTGTGGCCTTGGATGACTCTTATCACATGGTTGTGTGCTGTGAGCTGTGCTTGGGCAGCTGATTCTAGTGGCTGCATGCTGGCTGCACACCTTCCAGCCATTTGCTTTCACTTCTTGAAGAGTCTCTGGGTGGGCATAACAGTGTGGCTCAGTCGGAAGGGAACATGTCCACATTGCCTTTTGAATGCCTTTTATCAGCATTTCCTAGTAAGCCCTGGAAAAGGGCACCTCAGGAGGTGCCTGGAGGTGACAAATCCAGCCACATACAGAGCCTGTGAAAGGCCACATGTGGGAACTGTGCACCTGTCTTAGATATTTCCACCCACTTCTTTAATACCTCTCCATATTATCCATTTGGACTCCGAGGACTGAATGACATGAATTTCTGGCCTGGACACCCACCTCATCTGTTGAAGCAAGAGCTTCTTCAGTTTGAATGCTAGGAAAGTCACGGTGAGAATCCATAACTTCAAATGTTTTTTGAAGTGAAGGGACACTATTTTATGGAACATTTTAGTGTTAATGTCCTACTCAAACTGGCTAGGGATTTTTTCCCCCTTGTGGGGAAATACTTTCTTAAGGGAGCTGGATTTTGGGAAGCCTGCCCCAGGAAGCATGAGATAAGGAACTCAGACCTCTTAATGGTAATTCTGCCACTTTTGCTGCTTCGCTTTGCAAGTTCGCAAAGATGATGTAGACCCTCTCCCTCAGTTTCTAGCTCAGCAAGGCAGAGCAAAGACTGCTGAAGCCCATCAGGGGCTGCTGTGAAGTGCAATTAAATCATGTTCCTGAAGGGCTTGGAAATCATCTCATGAAAGCCATATGCTGATAATAGGATCATCTAACACAGGTTTGATGTCAGGATTGTTTGGAAAAGACCCAACAGAGAGAGAGGGATAGCTTGTAATGACTCTTGAGAAATGCCTGCACAGGATCAACCACCAGCCTCTTTGATCTCTCCGTCTCTCTTGGAGAGATCCAAGTGCACCTGAGGGGTTTTATCTTGGAAATTGCACTGTAATCGCTCATCATTCTGATACAATTTCCAGCACGTCTTCACTATGGCTCTGTTTCAATGAGATGCAGAGATACTCTGAAAATGGTGTGGTTTTCACCCTATTTTGAAATCTCTTGATGCTGTAAATGCACTTTTGACTTAGTTTTGTTGAAGGTTTGGTCCAGGCCTGGGGGTTGAGCTTGGAAAATCCAGGTTTTGCTCTGAATTTTTCACCTCATTCCTGTTGTTCAAACTCTGTGGAAGAGGGAACAAAAGGGGCTTTCTCTCATCAGAGATATGAAGCCATGAAATACCACCTTGTTTTGTTAGCCGGCAAGGGGAGTTGTGCTCTATCTGCATGCATTTGTTTGCTGCTCTATGGACTGGATATTTCTGTCCCTGTTGCACATACATCCACCTTAGTGAATTTGGAGCTGAGCAAACACAATGATTTTAATTTTGCAGCTTCTAAAAACAGAGTGCCCTTTTTGGATGAAAAATTCAGACCATTGTTAGTACTGAATGGCATCTTCTTGACTCTACTGTGCTCCCTTATGGCAGAGGGAAACCTATATGAAGAATGTTGGCTAGTTCTTGAAAAGCATAAATGAGAGGAACTGGCTGGGGGGAGAGGTTTCTGAGTCCCATTAGGGACCAAGAAGGAGTTCAAACGTCTCGTTCCTCAGCTGCTGGAGATAAAAGTCCTGGTACATTCAATTCCCACTTGCTGCTGCTGCTGCTGCCAATAAGCAGGGGGGCTTCTTTCTCAGCCTCTTGCCACCGCAGAAATATCAGAGATAAAGCAAATAAAATAAATAAATGCTTTGTGGCTAGAACAGATAATGATTTAATCAGCTGAATGTTAAAATATCAAACCTTAAGGAAAAGATATATAACTATGGGCCTTTGAAGTTCAATAAAGGTCTGTTTCATCAACATGGTAGCTAGTATTTCAAATGCAAATACAGAATGATAATACTGCTCTGGCATTTCTGACCCACAGAGGGTACGTTAGGAGAAGAAGGCAATCTGGTAGGACAGAAGTCATTTAGATTGTGGCTGATTAATTACCCTAGCCCAAAACAATCGATCCCTGACATGACAATGTTGCTCAGCATCATTTCTCTCCATTTTACTCCTGCTATATTTCTGATTTTTTTAAGGATTGTTTGGCCCAATAAGAGCAGGTGACACGCAGCACTGAAATGAAGGGACTCTATGTGCGTAGTTATGCTGGAAATATCCCCAGAAAAGGCATAAGATCTAAAATCTCCAAGCCAATAAATTGTGACTGAACATTATTTATTTGATTCCAATTTCCAAACCAGGGCCAAGGTTAAAAAGGTTAGCAAAATTTCCAGGTGGTGCAAATTTTTTCACTTTGACTCCACCCTACGGCAGGTAAAGAAAAGTCAGCTGTGAGACGTCATACACAGGACATAAGGTCCTGAAAAAAACTTAGGTTCAGACGAATCCTATTATTTTCCCTAGGCCCACTCTGAGAGTTAGAGACACTGCCTGATGCCTGCCAGGCTTGCAGGAGCTGCAGTGGTGATGGCTTCAGTTTCCCACACTATATTTCCCAGGATGCAGAACAGCAGCTGGCGTATCATTGGAGGTGAAACCTAGCTCACACAAGGGCCAAGAGAGAAGATGTTGGGTTCCCAAAGGCACCAGGCCAGCATAGGTAGAGGAAGAGAGCTTTTGAAGGAAAGTCGCGAGATATACAGAAAGCCATGCTTTTTATTTATTTTTTTTAATTTTTATTTTTGATAACACTGTTAAAGAAAGATGTTTCACTGTGATCACAATGAAATAAAAATGCCCTTTGCTGAGGTTGTACTAGGCTGAAAGAAAAGCTCTTGAAGCCAACTGAAGCTTTATGAGTGCCAGCAGTGTTTATACCATGTGGTTCTTGCACTCAGAAAGAGTTTACTACATTAAGGTTATTTTATTTTTTAGTAGACTGTCATCACATTTGGACATCCATTTCAAATTAAAATCCAGTCCAATTTTGTGATTGGGGAAAGACAAGCAAGGACCCTCAACTACATGTCAATGAAAAAGAAGTTTTTATTTGAGGGTAGAGACATTGAATGACCCCACAGCTTCCTGTTAGTGTTTTAGGAGCAGCACTTTCCCACCTGGTCTTGGCTAGAAAGTCAAACTCGTATGCTTGTATGGAGACCTAGTAAAAGTGTAACAAGAGATTACCATATCCAATTTCCTAGATAAAGTGTGGGGAAATAATGGTCTTTTTCAGCATACCTTGCATGCATGGGAGGTCTTGAACATGGTGTTTCAAACTACACTGTGCAATATATAAGAAATAAAAGTTTCAGAATGGGCTGGTTTATTCTGCTTTTCAGCATGCACATGCTGTGGTGGTGCAGTAGATGGAAGGGTTACCTGGTGATTGGAAGAGGCCAATTAAACAGTCGATTGACTCCTGTTTGCTTGAATACTTTGAGCAAGAGAGCTTTACAGCACATCCCACAAGTGCTGGTTTATCTGAACCCAGCTTGAACACAAATGCAGGAGGGTGAAATTGTCCACCTTCAGCTTCTCAGCATCAGTGAGGGCTGGAGGAGCTAGGGATTGAGGGCAACCTTTTTGCAAAGTGTTTTACAATGGTGAAACATACGCCTTCAGATTAATTTCACTTTTTGTTTGGCCTGATTTCATTTCAACAAAGTGGGGTGAGAAAAGTTTTGTCTCAGCACGAAGAGGGAGCTTTGGAGAAGGGTACAAATGGGTTTCTCCCAGCTATGATGTCTATGAGAATGTCTTCTGTTTGTCTCATGCTGATCCAGGTGTGTCTGTATTGCACAACAGGGATATAATTTTTGTCTGCTGAATTTGAAGAGTCCTCTGGAGTGCCCTTTGGTGTTGGCCAGAGGGGAATGACAAATGGGGTCACCCCAGTTTTGGGGTTGGCATGGGCTGACCCTGGCAGCCTCCTCTTCATGCATCCCCCTGCATAAGCTATGTATGTCCATCAGGGACATGATATGCAGGGGGATGCACGTGCACCTGGGAGAGGCTCTTGATCCCCACACCCTGACTGTCCTCTGGGGGTTTTCACAGAAGACAAAGAAGTACCACAAATCGAAACCAGAATTATTATAATGAAATCTAAAGAAGAGAAATAGCAAACAAGGATTTCCTCTCTTCTACAGTAGGATTGGTAATTTAAATTAAAAATAGTCAAAATCAGTGAGTGATACACAGTTCAAGGGAGAGTCAGAGTGTCCTGGTTCTGCCAGAAAGGCAGCTGGCTGCAGATTCAGCCCCGTGGGCTTTTCTCTGTGTGTATACCTTATTTTTTTGTCAGTCAGCTGCTTCTACTAAACCACTTTAAATTAAGTCTTGGTCAATGTCAGAGTTGAGATCTGGTTTATAGGGACGTATTTGTGGAAGAGCATCCAAATACCTACCTCTGAACTCGTCAGTTATAACTACATTCTCAGCAGACATTGAAAGCCATAAACCTCATGCTGAGTGCTTTGAATATCACTTAAGAACTTCAGCCATGTTCTTGGAATGAGTTCATGAGAAAAACTTGGAGGGACTCAGCAGCAGGCACAGGGAACTGGATCTCTTCTTCCTCTCTTCTAGATGGGAGGAACAAATCGCCATGGATAGAAATGGCAAAGGACAGCACTTACCTTGCAGGGAAACTCTAGAAAATATGGAAAGCCAAATGTTGTCTCAATGAGATCAACATGATGGAGTGAGAGGTGGGATGGGTTGGGCACAGTGATGGGGGAAACGCTTTCTGCGTGTTAAAACAGCTCATTAAAACCAAACTAATTTCTTGGCCCTCAATTTATCTAGTAGCTGATTGTCCTTTCTTCAGCTGGCTCTGTTCCCTTTCTGACACCACAGACAAGACCAAGCATGCAACTCTGATTTAGAAATGTCAACGTGGTTTAGGTTAGGGAGTGTTTATAATAATTATGAACTGCCTTTACAGTTTGTCTGCTTTCCATAGTAATTGTGAGAAGACAGCAGCTGACAGCTGTGGAAATTTCTAGTGTTGTTCCTCTAGTATAGAACAACATGGATCTAATTAGTGTGTACGAGCAGCACCATATTATTAAATTAATAATAATTAGAAAGCTATTTGCACCTGTGCTAATGTAACACTTTATCCCAAAGCATGGTAAAACATTAAGTACTTCAAGTCTCTAATGACACTGGCTTTACAAATGGAAAAACTGATGTGACAATCGGAGGGTTTTCCAAATGCACAAGACTACCAGTAATTCTTCCCTGTGTAAAGCAACAGGGGAAGCCTATTGCATGCAGCATAGGCACCATGTATATATGTATACATGCATATGTATTTACATAGAATGCCCAAGATCACTATATTAAATAACTTTATTTAAAAAAGAATGTGCATAAGGAAGGAAGCAAAGTTATTGAAAATAAAGCAGAGACTGTCTGGGCTATTAACAGATTCTGCTAGTGCTGTGCCAGGCAAACAGAGATTTTTAACAGATCAGCCAGGAGGTTTGCTGTAAAAAAATCCTTTACAGACCTACTAGGATTTCTTTTGCCCCTTAAGCAACAGCAGAATAGAGATGTTTATTGAACTGATATACTGCGTTAGGTTTGGCTGTTGTAGAGTGATTACGGTTGATATTTTTTGAGGAAGTAGATAGACCTTAAGGAAAAATGTTTGAGTCTAAACTATACTGCATCCACACAAAATATTTGCTGTGGCTGAATTTATGCTGCTTGCAACTTGACTCTTTCAGTTAATTTCTGTTTATTTTTGGCATTGTTGATGGTAGGAGACAGCAGTCTGTCTTCTCCTTGAAGACAGTGAACCATTCTTGGAGAAACAAAGGAAATAAACTTTACCAGGGTGACACCATTTACTAGTATTACTCCTAGTTATTTATTTTTATTTTAGTGGAATAGAGAAAGCCAGTCAGGGTCAAACCCACTGTGAGACTTATCTTCTAGGAAAAGATGGCCCCTACCTCAGAAATAATTTTAGTTCAATGAATGTCTGGGTTCAGCGATGGGCTTAAGCACAGATTTAATTGTAACCACATGCATGAATCCCTTTGATTCTGCATCATATCAGAAGCTGTGATACAAGACAACAATTAGGCATATTGATAATCATATGGACCACAGATAGAGAGGGGACAAAAGAGCTGAGAGGACACACATTTACACAGGTCAAATAGATGATGCCCTTTTCTATTGTCACTGCACATGGATCTCTGCTTTGTCTGCAAGGAGGCAGGAGATCACTAGATCAAAAGTAGCCCATGAAATCTCATTAGACCTCTTTCGCAACCTGTAAGCATCTTAAGTACTATCCCATGGTAGTCAAAAGAAGTAGACGTGCAGATATGGGTGACAGTGTGACCAGGGCCGCAGACTGGAAGCACCTTGACCATGTGTAAGTGTTGGTAGTATTGCCTTCTTAGCCGACAAAGTGGAGGTGATGGTCGAGAGTCTTACATTGAAGCTTACATCTAATTTTCCAGCAGAGGTGCAATTGCTCCACAGGTCAGCATCTCCAGCTAGCTTTAATCTGGTGAGTTGGTGACAGTGTCAGCAAATTGCTGGTACTCCCTTGCTCACCAGCTCCGACTGTATTCAGTCAAAGGGACAACTTGCATACATGAACCTCTTCCTTCCACTTTTGGGGATGGTGAACAGCAGAGTAGCCATCTGTCATTTTCATGCATCAAGCTGAACTAGAAGAGATTGCTAACATCTTCCACTTGTAGATCTGAATTTTGCAACTGTCTGCATTCATTTGTGATGTAACATTTTGCTGGGAGAAAATTCTTGTGTGTTTTGTAACAGACATTGCTGTGCTCGTAAATCTCTGCTGAGTGACTGCCCGCTCGGATGTTGCTATTACTCGGAATTTCTATTTCTGAAGACAGTGCATGCAGTAGTACCTGATCAGTGCTTAAGTTTGGCTGAAGCCTCAGAGAACATCTGCCTATCATTAACTGAAGGCTTTTGAATCCCTTTTTCCTTTCCTGCCTTTCTCATTGTATGAAGACCGGAGGAAATGATTTTTGCAGAAGCTATTTGCTCTTTGTGAACCTTCTTTGAATGAAGTAATGTGCTTTACTACATGTGCAATGAAACATCAACACAGTACCATCAAAGGGACAAATTCTGTCTGCAAATGAGTGAGTGAAACTGAGCAAGAAACTGGGAGCTCTGCACGTGTCTGATAGCCTTATGCATCTTGTCTGTGAGGTGTTGAACTTGGATGCGTAAATCTAAAGGCTCAGTGCTGAGATTCTGTCCTGCAGTATTTATGGTTGTTGTTTAATCTCATCCATTCGTTTGCTTCCTGGTTCTCATATAATTAGAACATTTTAAACAGGAGCCAACCACAAGAAATATAAAAGGTTAACACAGTTAGGAAATGTCAGTGGAATGAATATAGCTCACTAATTCACGGGTTCTTTCCATAAATATTTCCAACAGCCAAAATATTGACTTTAACCTTTTCCATCTCCTGCATGTAAAGCTTTGTATTCCCTTGTTGCAGCAACAAATACCTCAGAGTGTGTGGATGGTGCTCAGCACAGGGCAAGCGGTTACAGTGTGCAGTTATGGTATTAATTAAGTGGCAGTGTCAGATTTCATGATGGTAAGGCACATCCAGAGATGGAAAACTTGTACATAATGAAAAAGAACAACATGTTATGGTAGGGATCACAGAAATTGTTTAGGACGACACTTTGGAGCTGGCCCAGCAAACATGTTTTGCTGTGAGTAGCATAAATGTTTGGATGTTTGGATGGCCTGGATTATTGCCCTCAGCTGCTGGAGAAGTCCATATATTGGATCTTTTTTCATAAATTGGTCAAGACCCATCTTAAAAGCTGTATGTATTCTCTTAACTCCATTTCCCATAGTGGAAGGTTTTTCTATCACCCCCTGAGTCTAATGATTCAAAATCTTTTTTTATTTTGGTGCGTGATGCTATCTCAAGGTTTCTAAGCACCCTATCTGGGCTGGTCTACGCTTGTCAAGGTGAGGTGATAGGCATGATTTACTACTGACCTCCCGTGATCTGAACTTCATTCAAGAAATTAGCAGCTCAGACCTGTGGCTGTTTCATGCTGAAATTTCTCTTCTATCCAGACTTCCTCAGGATGCTAAATGAAAGGGGACCCGCTACTGTTTTCCTTGAATCCCTACCAAACTCCTGCCCGTTTGAGAATTAGAAATAAAATCTTTCAATGGGTCTGTAGTACTAAATCCTAGCAGCTGTACTCAGGGTTAACTGTCCCCTGGGCTTTTCATGTGTGCATGGGCCATGGCTGCCTGCACAAAACGTTATTCCCTTAATCTGCTTCCCTGTGTGCTACCTGTGGTTTCAGCTGATAAGTGTTCTGGATGTTTTCCTCTGGACCATCTCATAAAACCAGTATGTGCTATTATAAAGCAGTGGGCTGCATCTCAGAAATTAAATTGGTCCTTTATAACACTAAGGGCTGGAAAGTAATATTCATGATATAGTATTTTTTGATAGATTTCTGTAACAGCCTGTTGGGATGCCTGCACATCCTGAGAGCAGATACTAGATGTATTTGTGTCAGAAGATACAAGCAATAAATTAACATTATGCTGCATATGTTCTAATGAAACTCAAAAGTACTTTCTAGGATTACCTCTGCTAAGGAGGTGGTTAGCACCTGGAAGGATGTTGGATATCTCTGCCAGCTTGCTTATACCAGAAGCAGTATGTCACGCTGGGGTAGGAGTCTGCACTAGATAACTAGCTTTGAAATGTGAGATAGATATCTGTATGTCTTTAACTCAAATACAATACCAGGCTATCATGGCTTTGTGTGTCCTGTTAACTTACTTGTAGCTGGCTGGGGGACCTGTGCAGTGTTTTATTGGGCTATGTGAATTTTGGAGGTCCTTCCCACCTCTCCTAATTTTTCACCAGTATTTGGTGGGATTATTGAATTCAGAAACTTTTATCCTGTAGTTTGGCTTTATAAAGTAAATGAGATTGTGTTGCTTAAAGCTAAGCATTTGCCTAAGCACTGCCCTGAATTAGAAGAGAGCCTACGGACCACAGAGAACCAAGGAGGACTTACTTCATTGTGCTCTCATTACTAATCTTTTGTCCTATCTTATTTTCAGTTACCTGTGTAAATGTCCCTCTGCATAGCAAGGCCCAGTTGCCCAGGCATTGGTATTTGTGTGGGGTTTTTGTCCTGAGCAGGTACACTAACTTGAACAGGGTGTATAACTGGAGAACATAAAATGAAGGAAACAAAATTGTAATGCATTGCCTGGTAGAGTAGTAGGAATCACCAGGATGCGGGCAGAGCCACCAGTATGAGGGTTTGGAAAGGAGTTTTCATCAAAACTGTGCATCTCCACAATGTCAAAGGTTTAAGGCTGGACCTGAAAGTGAAATCTGAGCTGTATACCAACAGCCTGCTGAAAGGCAGCAGTCCTGTGATATTGCTAGTATTAGCCACTGCCAGGGGAAGGGAAGGGAAGGGAAGGGAAGGGAAGGGAAGGGAAAGGGAAAGGGAAAGGGAAAGGGAAAGGGAAAGGGAAAGGAAAGGGAAAGGAATTCTACATTTTGACTCAGCCACAAGGGCTCTAATGTATATAGCTGCAGTGTCATGCTGCAGTGCAGTCAGCACCTTGCTTTTAAGCTCACTGCATTTTATGCTGGTGATGCACTGAACTCAACATTTAGTAAATATAAGGAGTGCCTACTTTCCTGCCTGTATCCAAAACCATGAGGGGGTGAGTCATGGCTGATGGCCAAATGCAGCAGATGAGCCAGGAAGGCCAGGTGTTTTGTTTCTTTGAACACTACCAGTGCGGTGCAATGCACCACTCAAGACTTTGTTATCATCTGCTCTTTCAAAGAAGTTTTCCTCTGAGGCAGCTTGGGCTTTGGCTCTGAGTTAAATCATGTCAGAAAGGTGTTTCTCATTGTGCTAATTATTATCAAGAAGCAGGAATTAGTTTCCTTTCTTGTATTGCATGGAGATAATTTGGCATTGGCATGATTTCTGAGTTGTTTTGATTGAAGTGTTTTTAAAGCTGAGGTCATGGCAGGGCTCCTTGGAAATATCCCCTTCAGCAGCACTTGCTGCACTGTATTTTCAAGGTACCTTGGAGCATTTTGACTTTTCTCAGGAAAAAATGGCAGGGGGGGTGGGGGAGATGGAACTTAGTGTGAGTCCTGCAGGAGTTTGTGGCAGATCCAGATGACCAGTGATCTTTCCTTCAGAAACTGCAAAATGCACACATGCAGTAGCTGCTGCTGCTTCCTCCTCGCACAACCGAGAAAGCAAAACGCAAAAGGAAAAACAGACGGATGTCCGGGCCAAGCGGGGCACGACCTCTGTCCCGGTTTTCCTGGAAACGTCCTCCCCCCACCCACTCGGATTCCCTTTATTGGCAAGAGAAAGAAAAATTCCCTGGAAAAATCCAAAACCACAACAGGGCTTAATACAGAAATTATCAACTGAGACTGGTTTTTTTGTGTTTCACATGAAGCTGAATGGGGCTATAATAACAGTCTCTTCTGGTTCTAAAAGTCTATCAAAGTTATAAATGTGTAATCTAGGCCAAACATCTCTAGTTTGTGAGCAGCTATTCTGGGTGCTGGAAATGGTGGCTGCATAAGTCTGATGGATGGAAGGAAACACTTTGGAGATATTATGCATGAAGCATCATGCATAAGTCGTGGCTTATGTTGTTTTTTTTTTCTTCTATAGCAAATGAGGTTGAAAAACATTTATTTGGCCAAGTGTTCCATGGTAAAAAGGAGGTTGTTTTGTACTGGGAGATGTTTCCCTCTCTGAGAGTCCTTGAAAATTGGCACGCTCTGTGATACATAGATGCTCTGGAGCTGCATATCATGAGCAGAGGAAGAGTATTGTGGGCCAATACCTGCAGCTGAAATGCAAAGACAATATAATTTAGCAATCGTGCTTGCAGGGATTGAATTGCTCAGGGTTTTGTACCTGTTGCATCTGCTATCAGTGTAAACAAAATTACCAATCCTGCTGTTGGATCAATTGGAAGATAGTAATAAAGAAAATGCAAACAAGGCTCTCAGCATTTTTCAGAAGATGCAGGATACAGTCTTGTGTTGACACTGAATGAATGTGAATCTTCTGGCTTGGGAAAGGTAGTGAAGGTTTAAGCTGTGGAGCTGCGTGCAGCGCCCAGGAGAAAGTTAGGACGTGTAAAGGTATGTGGTTGTGCAAATGTGGGCCAATGGGAGGGATGTTTCTGCATCACTGGAAAGCCCAGATGTTCATGGGAAGAGTGTGCACATGTGAACTGTGCGGGCGTCATTTGTAGAGCAACACAGTTGAGTGAGCAAATTTGTAACCTAACCTCATCTCCAGCTGGGGCCAAGCTATGAGAAAATAGTTAAAGTCATGGAAAAAGAGGATACACAGTCTGCCCTAGAGGTAAAGTTTTTCTGTCTGACTTCAACTGAAGTTTGAACCATGTCCTAAAGTTAATAATATTTACACCCATCTAAGGAAGGCAGCCTTTGGTTCTGTAATGAGTCTGCAGTTTGTTCTGTGATACCTTTTTACTTTCTGGCATCTGAATTTCTCATGCTCTGGACAACCTTGGATGAGTATTTATAGAGCAAGAATGTGTGAATCCTTCACCCTTCAAATGTGCTCAGCCTCAAGAATCATAATGATTCATATCTGTGTGTAATCACTATTGATTATATGCAGAAAACTTGGCTAAATCTTCTGACAGGCCTAAAATGCGATATATATCTAGATTCCAAAACAGCCATGTGGGTTGTGACTGTTCATAAAAAACAATTATATGGTCAATTTGGCTACCAGAAAGGATCTTTTGGCCATTTTGTAATAATGTATTTTATAACTCAGAAAATCATAAAATGCTTACAAATTAGATAAAATTTCTGGCAAAAACCTCTTCCATAGAGACAGATCTGTGGTATTTTATTTTAAAGCAGGCTAGGATCCTAGAACATGCTGAAATTTTTAGCACTGATGTGCTAAAAACACCTGGAAGAGGAAAAGGGAAATGCGAAGCATCTGGAGAAAAAAACTAAGGCTGTGGAGTGAGGGAGGCAGTTATTTGTCTGGCATGTTTCTTGCTTGACTCTCTCATTCCTTGCCCAAGTCGTGTAGCCCAATGTTTTCAAATCTGATGGGTACAATTAGAAAGCTCAAATCATTGCAATATGGTTACCTGCCACTTTGTGCTGTCCGTGCATGATTTGAATGCCAGGTGCTAGGGAAGCATCATATGGTTTTACTCCTGGTGTGAAGTTGTGGCAGAAAAATTGATGTAGACTCCTGTAGATTAAAGTGTTAGACAAAGTGATTAAGAGATGCTGAGAATCTGGCTTGTGATGCAAAATGCAACTGAGGTATACAAAGTCTTTCTGAAATGACGTAGTGCTTTTTATAGCAATCTGATACTGCAGTGTGGTCATCCTGGTAAATGTGGGGCTCTTTTTGTAAAGCTCTTTTTGTAAAGCTGAGACTTGCTATTCATTCTTTGGGCTAAACCATTTGAGAGACTAGCACTCTCTGCTTCCTGCCTATAAAATATGCAGACTTTTTTATTGGCCTTTCTGCCTTCTTTGTAAGTAGATTCTACTTTTGTGTTGAGAAATATCATGGATCAGCAGAGGCGTTTGCCTGCTGAGAATGGCAGGGTGGTACGACACTTTTCCGAAACTCCAGTTTAGGGTTTTGAGTGGTGTCCACAGTGTTGTCACCCTAGGCTCTAAGTATTAGAAAAAAAAATTTAAAAGGGGAAAATATGGAATGTGTCCTTATCTGAAGTAGCTGCATTGATTTCTGATAACAAACTGTCTCCTGAATATGAATAGATTGATTATCTCAGAGATGCTCACAGTGTGTTTGCTCTGAATAAAATACAACTTAGCAATCAGCTGCCTGTGCCTGCATAAGTCAACCTGAGAGATCCAACAACATTTCCTGAAAGCCTTTTGATGTCCTGTGGCTAATGGATAGCTTGATTAGGAGTCCCTCATGAGATTCAGGTCTGATCTTCAGATAAATCTCTTGGCATACCCTGCCCTTGTATTTTCACTGCCTGTTCCATGTGTAGGACATCCATTGACAGAAACCTACTCCAGAGCAAATGTTACCCTTAACATAAACACATTGCTAGATTTCCTACTTTAATTTTTCTCAAGCAGTATATATAATTTGGGTTTTGCCCCTGCTCAGCTGTTTGAAATATTGCTAGGCCGCTCACCAATCTTATCTTACACAAATATTTACACGTATTTGTACTTTGTAAAGCATGATTTAAATTGCCCTTGCTGGATGAGTGATATGGTGCCTCTATGATCCAGCTCTCTAGTCCTTAAAGTGAGTCACTGCTGTGAGGTTACTGGAGGCTCAGTACTATTACTCCATCAGAAATAGTATGAAGGTCATTTGGTTTGACTTTCTACTGTTTAACCCTTTCTTAGATGTCCCAGCTGTCCAAATGTCAGCCCTGCTCCTCTAATAAAATAACAATTATCTGAATCATTGCCATGATTCATCTTGTGTTACTTTTTTAAAATCTCAAAACATAGAAAGAGTTAGGGGAAAGCAATGGGAAAAAAAATGAATGTGATTGATGGTAAAAGGAGCTCAAAGTAACTCTACTGATGAGTGATTCTGGTTTTATAGAAGCCAGCAAAGTTCACCAAAGCCCATTAAGGCTTCTGAGCCAGGTCAACAGGCTTTGGATCAGGCGCTTTGTCAGGACAGCTGCATGGTGAATTGTGTACCTAACGCACTTTTAATGAAAATGTTATCCTCTGGAGCGAGGCCAGGTACGACTAGAGCAGAAGCAAAGACCCTCCATTCCCTAGCAATCATATGAAAAGATATTACAGCTATTTCATAAGCCTATGTGTTTTAAATGTCTAAGAAAGCCAGCCCACATCAACAGCAGAATGAACAGACTTCTACACAGACACGTCATTTAATTACAGTTTAATAAGGCTCCTGTATCAGGCTTTCATAATGAAACTTTTGGGTAGAACCAAACAAAGGGGTCACTGTAGGAGAGAAGAATGCAGCCTTTGATTTATGGTTTCTTTTTAGGGTTCATGATCTTTCGTTTTCAGTAAACTGCTGGAGAAATGAAATGCTTTCTTCATGCCAACTGTTACATCATAAATGGTCCTTATGAAAAGTAATTTGTGATCATGAGATGATTATCAGCCTTCTTGGCTAAGCTCCTGTAAGAAGGTAAGTTCTTCTTCCCTTGAATAAACCCTCAGGTATTTGGGCTTTCAATAAGTGCTCCAGAGAGGTGTTTAGGGGTCTGAATGACAAAAGGATGTTATTTTAATGAGACAGTAATCTGCTGAGAGCCAGTAAATTGGCCTGGGACAAGTATGCTCAACCTGGTGGTCTTGGTTGTGTTGAGAGGACATGATGACAATGGTACCTCAGGCAGGGATGAGCTGCTTGCACTGAGGACAAAAACATGCTGTGCCAAATGATGCCAGAGGATATTCACTCCCACTGTGTTGATGGTCCTTCTGGTCTCCATGTTTTGCGAGATTGTTGTGTGAGCTGGTAACTTAATGACAGGTGAAGAGGGCAGTGAATGACCTGAAGAAGGCCAATGGAGATGGCGTGTGGAGGAGAAACGTGTCTTTGCTGTCAGTCCAAGCTTCTTGGTATTGATATTCCTCTTGCTCACCAGGTTTCTGATTTTAGCATGGTGCCCCCTCTTACTCTGCAAGACTGAAGTGAGTGCCCAGGACCCATGGGGAAGGGACATTCATCATCCCATTACAGCTCTGATGGGCAGCATTGTCTGGAGATGCATCTGACTGTCCCTGGAGGAAATAAAATGAAACTTCTGATGCTTTTCAAGGTATGAATTTATTTGGTTAATGAAGCCACCTGGAAAGCTTTGGTCTAAAATGACAAGCTGAAAAATATGGAATATTTTTTCTGATTTTTTTTTTTACTCATGACCTATTGACTCTTCCCCAGTTCTGTTTCCTTGATAAAATCTTGCTTGCCTATTTTGGAGTGTCAATAACTTGTTTTTAACGAGCACTTCAGATATGGTGTGTACTGAATGAAGCCCTGATGCTGGAGGTGAAGTCCCATCTTCATATTTTGATGTGGAGATTCATTGCTTTTTTAATTAGCAGAACTCTCCTAGTGTGCCATGCATAGCAGCACATTCTTCCCAAGGATTCCTGCAGCCCATTCCTGGGGGAGTTCAGCTGTATGTTTCTCCTTTGTTTGCTTTGTTCTTGCTAGATATTACACAGGCATTGGGCTGGACAATTTTTTTTTTGTGTATTGGAAAAAATACCTAAACTCTCCAGTGATTCTCACCACAAGCAAAAATTTATTGGAGGAAAAAATAGTTTAGAGTTGGTTTTGTTTGTAGGGCTCTTAGAAGCTGAGCTTCACCTTGTTGTCATCTCTGGCATGGTGCTGGGAAGCCGAGAACAGCCCCTCCTCTGTGACAGTGTGGATCACTGCTGTCAGGCATGGCCAAGTGACCTGCCCCAAGAACTTTCTCAGTATGCATAATTCCCTTGCTTTACCTCTACAAGCCCCATCTTAAAGTTCTTTGCTCACATAATATAGGCATAAAATTGATGGAGCTGATATGTGGTGAGCAAGATTCATCCAGTGTGTGCTCCCATTTGCCTTGAACCACCTGTCCAGCTGGATTGGTCTGTTTTTCTGGATGGGTTTGCTTGCAGGCACCATCCCTTTGCTATGTGCTCTTGTCATGTTTCTGAGTTTGAGTCTTGCAGATGCAAAATGTTTGCCTTCAGTTTTTTCTTTAATGTGTTGCTTCTGCATATCTCTGTGTGTGTCTATATATATAGAATCATAGAATCACTAGGTTGGAAGGGATCTCTGAGATCACCAAGTCCAACTGTGCCTGTCTCCCTACTAAACCATGTCCCTAAGAAACTCATCCACCCATTTTTTAAACACCTCCAGGGATGGTGACTCCACCACCTCCCTGGGCAGCCTGTTCCAATCCCTGACCACTCTTTAAGTAAAGAAATTCTTCCTAATGTCTAGTCTAAACCTTCCCTGGTGCAACTTGCGGCCATTTCCTCTTGTCCTATTGCTTGTCACTTGTGAGATCAGCACCCACCCTGTCACAACCTCCTTTCAGGTAGTTGTAGACAGTGATGAGGTCTCCTCTCGGCCTCCTCTTCTCTAAGCTAAACAACCCCAGCTCCCTCAGCCGCTCCTCATAGGGCTTATTCTCCAGCCCCCTCACCAGCCTCGTGGCCCTTCTCTGCACATGCTCCAGCACCTCAACGTCCTTCCTGTAGTGAGGGGCCCAAAACTGAACACAGTACTAGAGGTGCGGTCTCACCAGTGCCAAGTACAGGGGCACAATCACCTCCCTGCTCCTGCTGGCCACACTGTTTCTAATACAGGCCAAGATGCCATTGGCCCTCTTGGCCATCTGGGCACACTGCTGGCTCATGTTCAGCCAGCTGTCAACCAACACCCCCAGGTCCTTCTCTGCCAGGCAGCTCTCCAGCCACTCCTCCCCAAGCCTGTAACGCTGCATGGGGTTGTTGTGACCCAAATGGAGGACTCTGCACTTGGCCTTGTTGAACCTCATCCCGTTGGTCTCAGCCCATAGATCCAGCCTGTCCAGATATACATAAATATGTATATATGAGTATGTAGATATTATCTATTCTTGCACACAAACTTCTTTGTAACACAAACACAATATTATAATACAAAAAGAATTAGAGTATGTAAATCCTATTAAATCCTTACTGTGTCTCACAGTGACTGGATAATTGTAAATTAAATTGCAGCACCATGGCAGGCCAAACAAAAGCTATGAGTTGTCTTGGTTTTTTCCCTGCTGCTTTGGGACATGGTGCCCCTGCTTAGGATGGAGTCAGTGTTGCTTTAGCTCAGCCTTCCTCAACTCCAAATGCGAGGCATGAAAAAGCAGGAGTCATCTGCACCCAGCTATGTCTCTTCCAAGAAATTCTCTTTGCACACTTGGCAGCTTTAAGCAGTGTACACTTAAATTACATGGTGGGACATTGGGCAGGCACAAAATGTCTCCATAACTGTTACCAGCTGTCCTTGGCTTGAGCTCTGAGAATTCCTCAGTGGAGGAGGAGGAGGTGATCTAAAGACAGTGGTGTGCAGCTTGGAGGGAGCACTCCTTGTGGAGACTAGGTTGGCTGTGCCTTCTGTCTTCTGGCAGGGGACAGTCCCATTCTTCATGTGCCTCCAGTGATGTTGGTCTGGAGGGATCCTCACAGTGCAGGAGCAACCCCCAGCACCATGTCAGCTCTCTGAGTGTGATGCTCCTCTTGCCCTTGATGAGAAATGAGTCCTTCTATCTCTATTGCTACCTTCTGCAAAATAGGCTGTTGGCTAACACAGGCGTGAAATGGCCTGCACTCACCGCTTTGTGGGAGGGAAATGGAAAAAAATGCCAAAAGCATGCCATTACTGAGCACAGGAAAGGTTGTTTTTCATTTATTGTTGAGATATCAAAGATAGGGGAAACATAGAAGCAGCTCTGGAGGACCTGGGTGGAAGGCCTCTCAGCGTAGGAAGTGTTCATCAAATAAAAGTGGAGGATGTTTATGGTATGAAATTGGGAAGTGTTTTCAGGAAGCTGATAGGAAAATTCAGCTGAGATAGGAGAAGGGATGCTTTGCCTTATTTAGCCGTATTCATAGAAAAGTGAACCATCCTCAAGTCTGATGTTCAGTCATGAACTGCCATAGATTTCCATGCCGACCTCGTCCCTGCAATTCGTGCTCAGGAAATGGTGCTACGGTGTGTGCAGGGCTATTCTAGGACTGGTGGCTATTTCAAGGAGCATCAGCAAGAACAAGATCATCAGTACTGTCACAGATGGACTTTACAGGGGTGAACTTGGCTCATCGAATTAACATTTGGACTGTCTAACAGCAAAGAGCAGCAGAGGAAAATAAAAAATAAAATATAAAATCAGCTCTATAAAATCAGCTTTCCTCCTTCCCCCCCCACCACTGAAGCTCTCAATGCATTGCACAAGGCATCTCTATTTTATGCAATGTGTACATGGGTGTGGAGGGAAGTGCTTGGCTACAGATGGGTCAGCAGGTGAGGAGTGAACTGCCTGCACTGGGTGTCTTTCCCTCTCCTGGACTGAGTAAAGTTTCTAACAGAGCATCTCTTCAAGGCAAAACTGGTCTGTTAATCTCCACTTAAGGTTATTTCTTGTGCGAGCTTGCCATTAAGCGTTATTGATTTCTTACCTGCAATAAAAATCATGATAAAAAAGATGATCAATACAGAAAAATGGAAGTTGCATGTTGTTTAAATGAAAGATAATTTTTTTCTTTTAACAGAGAATAAAATGGGATTGTAAGACCTCAAAGAATAATAAATGGTATCGTTTAAAACTGAAGAGCACTGACTTGCAAACTGTCTTTCATAGAGGTGTTGGCCCTTAAAGTTCTCAGCTTTATTTCTCTTTTGAACTCACCCAAAACATATGAAGTGGCACATGTTACTGAAAATAGGCTTGTTAAACAACAACAAATTCCTGGAATATGATCCCTAGGCAGAGCTGAAAGGGTACAAATTATTAAATACCCAGGACAAAAGAAAGGAAATAATTTGTGTACATTGTGGTCACTCTAAAATTCACTGCAGCAGAAAAATCACACAGTATCACAGTATCATAAGGTTGGAAAAGACCTCTGAGATCATCGAGTCCAACCTATGACCCAACACCTACACCTACTCCTACTTGTCAACTACACCATGTCATTAAGCATCTCATCCAATCTCTCCTTAAACACCTCCAGGGATGGTGACTCGACCACCTCCCCGGGCAGCGCATTCCAGTGACCAATCACCCTCTCAGGAAAGAACTTCTTCCTAATGTCAAGCCTAAACCTCCCCTGGCGAAGCTTGAGACCATGTCCTCTTGTTCTGTCGCCGGTCACCTGAGAGAAGAGACCAACTCCTGCCTGACTACAACCTCCTTTTAGGTAGTTGTAGAGAGCAATAAGGTCTCCCCTGAGCCTCCTCTTCTCCAGGCTAAACAACCCCAGCTCCCTCAGTCGCTCCTCATAGGGCTTGTGCTCCAGCCCCTTCACCATCCTCGTTGCTCTCCTCATCTCGTCGCATCTCCTCATCTCATCATCTAAGTCAAATGTCCTGACTACTACAATTTTATTTTTTAAGGAATGTTTTAATTTCATACTCATCAATAGCATTTTAAGTTAACCAGACAGTACAAGGAGTGTCCTTATTCACCTTTCAAGACATTGCATGGTTTATGGGGAGGAATTATTCCTTGTGTGTGAGCTCTGACAACTGAATGTGAACATTGCTGTAAGAGAAAGTATCACTTGTTTCTGCATTGCATTTCACCACAATGAGGAAAAGATGCTCAATAGGATAGACTTATGATTTGACTGTAAGCAAGCAAACTATCAGGCATGTCTGTCAGTAAAAGAGATGCCATCTCATAAACCTGCTGAAACAGTTCATTTGCTTCAAACAATAAAAACTGGAAGGAATCAAAAGCCTCAGTTTAAAAATCTCTCTTTGCATGTTTAAAAAGAAAAAAAATAAAATCCCAGCTCTCAGTCAGTGTAATTTGGACTAGGTTATGTAAAAATGATAACCATTCAATAAATCTTTTAGTGGAGATCAAAAGCAATGAGTGCAGGAAACCAGAAAACTGATGATACGACATTTTCCGACATTCTATAACATTCATATTATTCAGAGAACTGCCAACCGCAATTGTTCAAATACTTCTTTAACTGATGTTGTTACTTGAACTCATAAGTCAGCCACTGATCTCCCCAGGGAAAAACATATGGGAAGACAGTAGCTCAATTAAAAGTAATATGATGTGTAGCTCTTAATCCTCAGTTGAGCCCTTGTACCAGAAAACTCTTAAGTAAGTACTTAAATTTAAACCTGTGTTCAAATTTTATCTGTTTTATGTGCATTTCTTGAGTGAAATACCCAAAAAACCTCTTGAATCCCCTTTTGCAAAGGATCTGCTCAGTTGCAGCTGGCTGTGCTTAGAGGTGGCACCTACTTTCTCCTGGATGCGTTGAGCTCTGTGAGCATTTTGGATGTTTTCTGTCATTGATAAATACTAGTTTCTGATTGCAAAACCTTATTTGAATCCCGTCTCCCTCTAGTGTTGTGAAAACAACTGGAAGGAGGTAAATGGGGTGTCAGAGATTTAATGTCCAAGGTGCTGTCCTATTTAAGTGAGCAGAAAACAGATGTCAGCAAACTCTCCCCATAACTGTGCACCTCCACTGATGACCAGAGGACAGGGCTTGGAGGAATTTGGGGTGGGGAACGTTGTGCTGCAAGTAGAGCTGCCTCTGACCGCTTTTGGCTGATTAATCAGGCATGTTTTGGCTGGGTTGCATTTTATTTTCTGCTCCACTGCAGGAATAATTTCTCCATTGTGTGCTGGCATCTACGCTGAATGTGAGTCTGGCATCCTCTTGTCTGTCCTGAAAATTAATGACATCTGAAGAAAATGAATAATGAAAACAAGATTACGAAAAGCTCATTTGCCTGTATAGAAAAGTATGGGTATTGGAGCATTCCTGGGTGGATCACACATATTGGGTTGTGCCCTGTGTCATCAGGCATGCTGCATGCTAGCTGGTGCCGATGCAGTCTAAGACCTGTCCTGCAGAGAGGTGGTAACACAGCATCGCTTTCCACTGGTTGGGCTCCTACAGCTGATCTCAGCAGATGGGAACAGCGCGTGGAGCGGAGCCAAAAGCATGCTTATTTTACATGCATTTTCTTTTCCCTCTTTTTTGATGGGAGGCAGTGCTGCCTGCACCTCAGCTCTGGGTTCACAATGGACAATGTCCCATGGAAGATCTGCCAGTCTCATTTTTTTTCCCCATGGCATTTTGCCACTCATTAATCCTTTTGATTTTAGTGTCTTTGAAGCCCAGGGTTTGAAGATTTTTCACCACATACTGAAATTGGACATGAAAACACTTCAACCAGTGCAAAAGTTTAAAACCCTTGTTCTTACACCCTGGAAAGGCTTTCTCTTGATATGCTGACAATGACTGGCTTTATTATGTTTACCTTTTGGCAATATCTCCTTTTGCAATTGATAGTGTTTCACGTTATCCTGGTGCCAGGTTCAATTTCCAACCTTGGTAAATGAAACGGGCAGTCGTGTTTCTCTGCCACGCTGTGGCATGCTCTGGGTAGCCTGTGATTTCTGTGGTAAATATACAAAGGAGTAAAATAAACATGTAAGAGAACAGTACACACAGACATATACATATGATAAAAAGTCTGGTCTTTCACCTAATTTATACCAGAAAATTGGCATCCAATTTTATTGTTCAGACTGACTCCAAAACATATTTTTTCCTTCAAAATGAGAACTGCCAAAGTATAAAGAATATCTACTGGTTTAAACTAATTGGAATTAACTGTTTCATGGCTGCTTTTTGTGGAACGAATGTTATTTTACTCAGTTGGTAGCAGCAAAATTACCAAGGTTGGCTTAAGGAAATGGATGATGTGAGGGTCCTAGCAGCCTGTGGCTGTACTGTAGGAATTGGATCCATGCGGGATGAACTTTCTGACCTGCACCTTTGGATGTCTCAAACAGGAATAGTCTCTGTTACCAACGTCTCAGCTGTAGGATGCTGCCTACCCAGCTCCCATTGCAGCACGGAGAGGTGAATTTGGAGTGGCCACGCCAGACAGGGAACCACGGCAGGGAAAATACTGAGCTTGCAGCAATTTGGTTCCATTTTCTGCACACTTTTTGATTTCTGGAACTATTTGTATTTCTGGAAGTGTTTCTGAAAGACCAGAAAAAAGCACAATCCCATCAAGAATCTAAGTACTTAATTAAAATTGTTGGGATCAGAATAACATTGCAATTAGAGTTGTCTATTTGCCTTCTAGGATTTAGGATCTGTGTTTTCAAGCCTTTTGCTGTAAACACAGGCCTGGAAATTTATCTTGGGGTTTCAAAATAGCCAAATATTGCAAAACTTACCAGAAGGACTGGGAGAGTTGGAGAATGCTGGCCTTGCAAGAGGATGGGTGAGCAACCCAATTATTGCCTGTGGCTCTGTTTGGGGTGTTGAAATAGGTGCAGGAAAAAAATATCATGTTCTCTTAATGGCTGATCTGAAGAACTACACTGTAAAAGCTATATGTAAGGCATGGCATGTTCTATGGGGGAACCATGCAGCCTATTTTTAGCAGGATTTCCTGGCACCTTGTGTATTAACTACTTCCAGACTGAAAGCATCAAAAAGGGATGGTCTGAGTTGCCAGGATTCATGCGTTAATTGTGCACAGCATGTGTGTGATGGGGTGGTTGATCCAACTGTGAAGCAGAAGTCAAGAAGCAGGCGGAGTACTTTTGATGCAGCTCCCAGGGGACCTCTTGAAGCAAAGATGCCTGAGCACTGCGGTATGCTACTTGCCCAGATGTATATACCATAGTGTGAGCAGAGAAAACCTGGAGACAAGCTGTTCCTGGGAGTAGCCCATGTGGACAGGCATGCAAGAGTGTCTCCAGGAATGCCATGTGGGGCCAGCAGCTCTACCAGCCTTCTGTCCCCAGCAGCTGGTGTGTTACAGGAACCATCTCTAAGGGCATGTGGTGGACCAGGTCATCAGGCTGGAAGGGTCCTGTGTACTCAAGGGGTCACAGTAGGGTATAATATTTTCTGTATAAATAATTAATCTGTCTATCAGGATTTTCCTGGGATGTCCCTTAGCCTAGATACATGCCGAAGGTCTGATCTGGCTCTTAAGAAAATAGATGCTAACCAGAAGTGGGTGTCTGCTGGCTTTGCTTCTGATGTTTCATTAAAGCTTTCAGTGATGCTGTATGGGGCTGATGCTCTCGCTCCTTCCCACAAGCCACTGACCATGACTGAACTGCTGTCCAGCGGAGCCACCCTCTGAGTGGCAGAGCTTGCATGAGGGTCTCAGACCATCATTTCCTCATATAATTGGTTATGTTTTATTTATTCAATATTATGCCAAGCTGGGAAAAGGTTGTGAGAGGAGATGTAAAGCCCTGGAGGGAGGAGGAACTTTCTAGGAATAATGTCTCCTTGGATGACCTTTAGGAATACAAGGAAGGAGCTGCACAAGCATCAGAGAGGACAAGGGAAACCTATTCCCCAATGAAAAGGGACGTTTTCCCAGGGCTGGGGAATTTATCTTCCCAACAGAGGCTGCTTTGGTGGATACCACAGGGAGATCTCCCTACCCCTGCCTGTCTGTTTTTGCTGCTGGGTCATTGAGGAAACCACTAAACCAGCTGAGAGAATGTTGATTTTGAGTTACTGCTTTGTTTATTTAGCGTTGGAGTCTGCCATGAAAATGTGGGGAAAATTAAGAAAAAACAAATCAAAGATTTTTCTTGGGAAGAAAAAAAACCCAAACCAACCCCAGAAACCTATACTGACTGTGTTTCATCACTTGATGAAGAAGTGAGCACATAGATAGCCTTCATCACCATCTGCATAAGACTCTTTAATTCCTGAGTCTAGAAAATAAGTGATCCCACAAAAAGACCCCTGGCAAGGTGACAGGAACTCCTAGGGCATGAGAAAATGTTATGCATTTTTTTCCCCCTCTTTGCTACTTTTGCCTCTCAGAAGGCCTTGCCAGATTCACCTTCCTTGATGTCATTTTCCTCCCTGACTGCTGCATCAGGAGAGAGATGCTTAGACCCCAGCATCCTCACACCTGGCTGGAATTCCCTGCTCACTCTCTAGAACTGATGATGTGCCAAGTGTCAAGGGCCTGACTTCAATTTGGGTGTCAAACAGAGAGAGGTGGCTCATAAAAGATAATCAGCTCTGGGGCAAGGCTCAAATTTATGTTCTTATGCCAGAAAAAACTGTTTATGAAACCGGGTTTCCATTGGCACCAACACCTAAACACTCAACAAATAAAACTGAGCATGGGAGCCATAATCAGCCAGTGAAGAACAGCCCCTGGCACAGCCAGATTCCCCGAAGATTGCTGAATCGTTACATTTCTGTAATGCTTCCTCCTATGATGTGGTGTGACAGCAGGTATTTTCTCCCTGAAGATGAATTTGTCATTAACAAAACCAGGAGAGGTGACAGTGTCAGAAGCAGGGCTTGTAATCACCTTCAGTAGCAATATATTGTGCCGGAACCCAAAAAACTGAAGGAAAATATTTTGCTTTATTTAAAAATATTCATTTCTGGTCCATTGGAGGAGCTATGTAGTTTACTAATTAGGGAATTGGGAACCAGGGGTTCACGAGTTGTAATCCTTGGCTGAGTGAATCAATGTGTTCATTACAGTTGTCACTCATGTCCGTCCTGTCTCATTTTCCTGATCTGTAAATTGAGGTTAATACCTTCTATTCACCTAAGGTGCAAGGAGGATTAATTAGACGGCATCTGTCTTCTCTTTGAGCAATGGTTGGAGAAGAAACTGAAATATCTCATTGGAAAATTTCGTTTTCTATTGAAAACCTGACTCTGGGTTCTTTAGTTCTGAATCACTGTGATTTTTTTTTTTTCATCTGAAAATTACCAAAATATGAAACAAATGTTTCTGACACAATGGAGATAGGAAGTAAAACTGACTTTTGAGAAGTGTTTAACAAGTTTACCTGTAAAGAGGAGCAGGGAGATTTTTACTGAAAAAGACATCCAAACTCTAGAATCCCAAATACTTGGCAAGACGATAATCATGACTTTAATAGAGCTCTTGGTTTTCCTGTTACAATAATAATGTCTGCTCTGTGTTAAATACAAAGCAAAAGGGAAGCAAACAAACCAAAACCCAAACTCTTGAAGCAGTCTAGGGAAACGGGTTCACTATTGGGCATATCTCAAAACCTATCCAGGAACTGTGTTCTCAAACTGATTACATTTACTCACCAGTCACTTGTTGGGCTGCATTAGCAAACAAAACAAACTGGCTGACAGTTTGTGCTGTGCTGCACAGCAAAAAACCCGCCACTCCTAATGGCTTTTCCAGTTCCAGGGATGGAGCAGATGACTTAACTACTTATTTACTCAGCTCTGTTCACCCAGAAAGGACGCAACCTGATGGATGGCCCCTGGCCTCTCCTCTCTGCATGTCCACCAGTCAGGCTGCCACTTCGATGTCTTCTGCGCTGGGAGACACAAACCTCCTATCCAGCAAGGATCCAGCCTATTCCATCATAAGAAATGCTACATTTTCCTGAATGAATGACCTCAAAGTCACACACCAGTTAAATAGAAGCATAAGTTATCTGGACTTGCAGCCGTGAAACCATTCTCTGGGAAGAAAGGGTAAATAAACAAATCATTTATTAGCAAGTAAAATTGTTTTTTCTTTGAAATGCAAAAATGTGCTCTCTGGTGAATGATGTTTTTAGCTTCACCCTTTGCTCTCAACAGGCAGAATGCAAGCATGTTGTTAGCAAAACTGCTTTCAAGTCATATGTCCAGCTGGTCTGCTGTAGGGTGGCTTTTGTCTGGTTAATCACTTAGGGCAACACACAAATGAAGGGAATTTAGCCACTGATGCTGGGGCTAGCAGGGCCAAACTCTGACTGCAGATATGGGGCAGCACCAGCTGTGACATGCCAAAGTCCTGCAGCTAGGGGACTTGAGGGAGGGAGGAGGAGCTTGGTTTATGCAGATCTGATGACAGAGAAAGGGAACAGGTCTGTGGTATTTGATAGACATGAGACATGTCTGGAGAGCATACTGTTTTTTCCTGTGAAGCCATGATCTGTTGGAAATAGGAATCTGTCCACTAGCATCAGCAGCCTCTGCTCCCTGCCCCATTACAGGGTTACAGGCAGTGTGGGACAGGATCTGAACAGGGGAAGGCAGCTGAGCTGTAGTGTGCTGCTGCTCCTGCATGGACCACCTGTGGGGGGGTGTGTTTCCCAACACCCAGCCTCATTCAGTTATTGTGTCTATTAGTGCCATTTCATCTTCCCTGTTTGGGGAAAATGGAAAGGCCAGTAGCCTGCATAACCCTCAGCTTCATGGCCAGCACATCCAAGAAGGAGATGGGGCTCCAACGGTCACCTCCCCTCTGGATGCCTGGCAGCACTGGCATGGTGGTGCAGACACCATCCCAATTTACCTTTTATTTTCTTTCTCCCTTTGCTGAGTTGATCCTTCAGCTTCCAAAGCTGTCATATTTTTTCACCAAAAATATCATTACTGCTGCATGTCAAAGAAGTGCTCAGATTCCCTGCCTGCCAATCAAGTCTCCATCCTTCAAGTCAGCTCCTTCCAATCAGCTTCCCAGAGACAGCTAGTGTGTTAATTAGCCCATCCATTCTCAGGAAGCTCCCGTGTCATGCCTCTGCTCTGCATCACGGACACATAATGAACAAAGGTTTATATCCAACAGGTCTGCAGATTCACTTATGATGTCTCCTTTGATACCTTGCTGACTTGGCAAGTCTAGAGATGCAGCTGATCCCACAGCCAGGAGGGGTTCAAATGGGCACTAGATGCCTTTACATCTCTGCCACTTCGTGCTGACAATTAGGAAATGTCATGCGGGAAATTGGGCTGAGGTCTTCCAGTTCCTGTCCTCAGCTTTTTCTCAGCAATGCTGGTTGACTTAGTTTAGATGAAAACTAAGATATGTTATCAGATATTAAAGATCTTTAATCAGGGAAAAAAAAATTTGTATAGGAAAGATGACAGTTCTCAGCTACAAATATATGTATGTACAGAACAAAATTAACACTAATTGTAATTAAAACCTTAAAATGGATTGAGTCCTGTACCCAAAATCTTGCGATGGAGGTCTCTTTAAGGGTAACAATAATCACGTCATTGCCCCAGACACCGTTGCTTCCAGGTTCCCGCCAGGCGAGTTTCCGGTTGAAATGGGGAGAGGGAAATGGGAGGAAAGGGGAGATGGAACTTAGTGTGAGAAGTTGTGGTAGATCCAGATGACCAGTGATCTTTCTTTCAGAGACTGCAAAATGCACACACACAGTAGCTGCTGCTGTCCTTCCTCCTCAACCCGCGGAGAGAGAGAGAGAAAATCTGAAACCACAACACTGGTGAAGGTGGGATAGTGCTTACTGCTGCCCTATTGGAATGTGGCAATGAATCAGTGAGGAAAAGCAGCTATTTTGTGCGCTGAGGAGGAAAAAAAAGTGGGGAGATAAAAATATGACAGGAAGCCTGGTGAAAAAATCATTACAAGGTAATGTCTACTTAGCAGATGAGAGCTCCTAGTTCCTTTAGAAGGGTGTGGGTTGGGGGAAAACCTCCCAGCTTCCCTCTCCCCTTCAGAAAGGGCTTTCAGGTCCATAAAGCTTTTTAGAAATGCTGATTCAGAATGGGATTAAACAGTTGCTGCTGAGGACATTGGCAAGTCACAAATCACTTGTACCACCACTGATGTTCTGTGTCACCATGGGCAGGTCATTTGCGCTTACCACACTCTCAGGAAGAAGTAAACAGTTTTGCATTAATGTAAATACATTATTTTTACTACCATAAAGATGTTATTTTTCTCTCATTTATGGTGTGACAGCCAAATGAGCCTACTGACATAAGAGCTCAGGCACAAACACCTTCCTCCCATGTGCTATTTTGAAGAGTTGTTTAAGATACTTATAAAGCACTCAGGTCTTAGAATAAACTGTCCTGCAAGAGACATACCAACAGATATCTGCATATCTCTTGTCATGGTTTCTGGAGCTCCAAAGTAGCTATTTTCTGGGCTGTGTCAGCTGTGATTTATATAACTGTTTTCAGGATCATATCATTGGGTATTTCTTAAAAACTGCCTTTTCCCCAAAGGCTAGACTCTAGAAATTAGATTCCTGACATTGCTTGTATTGTCCAGCTGAGACCTGTGGTACAAACTGCATTTTTGTAAGGCTGTTTTGAAAACTGAGCTGCATTTGTTATTGAACCCTCTCTTTTCATCTTATTTAGACTTTTTTTCTTTTTCTACTGTTGTTATTTATAAGCATGAAACTGGTGCTTCTGTTCGAGAGGGATTGCTTCATGAGTAAAATTGTGGGTTTCAGTGGTCTGCAGTTTCTGAATGAATACTTTGAGTCAATAAATGTGCTACCACAGTTTCATAACTTATCCATATGAGGATTAAAATAAGCTGAGGAAAACAACAAATCAGTTATTTTAACTACTTAAACCTGTACTACAAGAGAAAAAGCCCATATTGCTTTCTGATTTAAATAGCGCTAATTTATTTTTGGCCCTGTGGCCAATGTGGGATCTTGTGGTTGAAGCAGAGATAGGGATACCATAGCTCGGTAAGGTCTCTAGGCCAAAAAAAATCCTCTCTCTGGCAGTTTTAATCCTTGCTTCAGACAGCAGCTCAGAGCCCCAGCATGGAATAGTAGGGAAAAGTGGGAAGAAATGGGATTGGTATCAACAGCTTCAGGCGCAAACCTAAATTTGAGAGAGATGAAATGCATGCAGCTGAAAGCTGTTGCAATAGGTTTTAGGGGAATGAGAGGGGAAACTTTCACTTAGTGCCAGCATCTTCCCATATTTCCGTGTTGACCCTGTCACTCTTGGACGTGACCCATGTAAGAACACATTTCACCTTGCAGTGTTTGTCTTTGTATGACCTCATTAGGGGAAAAGAAGCTCCAGCAAATACAGTGCTTGTACTGTGCGGGGCTAAGAAGAAATCTGTGCTTTCAGACCTGTGGTTGTGCGATACTGAACACAAGGGGGCAGTTGTCCTGTTTGAGGCCCCTCAGTGCTTCCAGAGTAGGAGAACAAAATAGCACCAATACCATGGAGGCCAACACTTTGGGGAAGCACTTTCTGATGTGTTGCCAAACTGAAATACAAGTCCTGCTAGCTGGATCTGAGGGGATCTGCATTTGCCTCTGCATGGGGTCATACTTTAGACAAGCATTGCGACTCCAAAAGATACAGAAGTGACTGTGGTTTTGAATAGGCCCTAATGTATGGGAAAGCTAATGTAAGCTGAAAATCCATGGAAAATAAAGGATCATTTCAGATGAACACAGGCATCTGTTGTTGTTTAAAGTCTCCGATGGTATCCAAGTCATCCTAATGGGACTAAATGGTGTAACATGGCAAGGAGGGGAGACCTGCAATACACAGTGAGCAGTCCCTTGCTGAGTGCAGCATACTTGCAAGTCAGGATGGCCTTTTCCTCTCTAATACTTGTCTCCAACCTCTGTTGCTTCTTTGCGATGATGGTTTATGTCATCCAGGCAAAAATGAGGGTATCTACCCCACCAAATGTATGGCCTTGAGTCCTGAACTGGTCCGGGACTTGGCTGAAACCTGCAGCACATGGCGAAGTTTCTGCCTTGCCAGCTGCAGAGGCCAAAATGCCAGATCTGGGTTTCCAAATGAACTTCTGAGAAAGTTTCTGGATTTCAAGCACTCTAATCTGTGAAGCTCTGCTTGAGCCTCAGAGACACCCTTAGAGTGGATCTCTGAGCCTCACTAGAAGAGCCAGGTCTGCAGCCAGAGCTTTCTGGGTCATGTCTTTCTACTGTGTGTTTCTCAATGTCAACTAAAATGAAAAGTCCATGAGAAAATCACCTCTGTTTACAAAAATAAACAAACAGTTGCATTTGCGAAAGCAAATGTCAGCACCATTGATCTAGAGGTGAGTTGTTTATGATGAAGAAAGGTTAATATTTAATGGAAAGCTAACTCCTTTTTTTTTTTTTTTTTTTTTTTTTTCAAAGGTGCTTACAATCACCAGGCACTGCAAAAAATATGGTTTGGATTAAGAAACATCTGATTTAACAAAAGCCAAATCCAAGTTAAGATGTGCATAGTTTTGTATTAGCCTGCCTTTAATTTTGGAGTAAAATGATTACAGTAAATTTGTTCATTTATGAAACAGAGAGGAAATGCGATACAAAGAAGAGATTAGGGACAAAGAAAACAACCCTTCTACCAAAACAGAGATGAGCCATGCTGCTGCCATATCCCCCCGAACTGCTTCCTTTAGGCTCCCTCAGAAACAGGGATGTGGATACATAAACTTCCACATCACAGGGGGGGAAAAATTATCAGGATGGAAAGAGAGATTTGAGGGCTTTTCTGTGCAGAAGAATGTTTTGGTTCAGAATGAGCAAATGAAATCAGGCCTTCCTGCTGGTCTGAAGTTACCAAAAAGAAAAAGCAAATAGAGTGGGGGGTAGGGTGGGGCAGAGGCAGGGGGAGAAACAGAATTTTGCAGCTTCTTGGAGAAAGAGCAAAACATCCAGCCCACAGCTCAGACCAAGCAGGATTGTGTCCTGTGAGTCCTTTCTTGTGCATCCAAGAATGGACCACAGAGTAAGATCTCATCCTACAGCATGAAGCAACAGCCAGAGCACCTCAAATGTAGGGTGAAGAATGATGGGCGGGAAAAGCTTTGCTAGAGGAGTGATCAAGGGGACAAGAAGTGCTGTAATGTGGTCAGCCTGGATCTCAGTGCCAGCAAACAGAGCAGGCTGCCTTCTCTGGTCCCTTCAGCACCATCAGCCCTTGCATTGCATGGGGCTCAGTGACTGCAGGGCTCTGTCTGGAGCCCAGGGCAGCACTGCAAAAACACTTGAAACCCAAACATCTGCTGTTGCCTGAGGATATTGTACCCCAGGCTCACTGAAGCTGTATTTTAAAATAAAAAGTTTTTTTTCAAAACATAAGTTATGCAAATGTCTCTTTTTCTGAAAGGACACTGACATCCCTTCATTAACCATTTTACCATTGCAAAATGAACATCCTGATGGGATTTTCCATGCTGTGGTGATGGGACCTGTGCTGGACTCTGCACTGGGTAGAAGCAGCAGCATCACCATCCACCAGCACTTGATGTCCCTTGGGATTCGAGATGGGGAAGGCCACTTTGTTTTCTAGCCAGTTTTTGTTTGCAGGCAGGAGGGACTGTTTGATCTTGCAGCGATGGGAAAAGCTGCTGTGTTTGGATATGTTTGGAAAGTGCCTGCTTTGGTGGTGGCTTTGATAAGGCGTGCAGTGGCTCTGAAGGCAAAAGAGAGGGACTGAGGGGACCCCTGGGCATTTGGAGGAGGGGGCACCCCTTGGTGGATGACAGCCCGGGCATGGAGCTCATAACGTGCTCTCCTCAGGTTATCTAAATAGCATATAAATTACTGTCAGGGTTGCCATTTCCTCTGATGGGGACCCGTGTAAGTGATTAATAACATACAAACAGTGGTACTTTGTGGAACTGCAGTAAATTTTATTATAACTTCCTTCAACTTGATAAGCACTTTCATGGAGACAGAGGTGGGCTGCACTGGACGCCCACTCCCCTCCCATCTGCTGCCTGCAACAGACTGTGGTAGCCCTGACGTTAGCATGGGCATTAGCACTCAGGCCTTTTCATGACCAGCTGTAAACCATGAGAAGGAATGGTTTTGTTTTGTTTTGTTTGACTGGATGGAGCCTTTCATCCTCACTGTTTGACCCAGGGTTGCACCTTGCACACCTGCTGTTTTAAAAGTCCTATAAAGCGTTAAGTGGAGTGCAATGTGTCAAGCACATAGTGTTAAGTATCCCTGCAATGGGATGCACAGGGGCTACTGCAAGGAGAAACACTCCTTTGCAAGAGAGAGATGGAGAAAGACAGTAATTGTTAGTGTTTGGATTTTGGAACGCAATAAGAACAATTGCTGATGGTCTCACTTTGCCCTGTTCTTTTGAGGATTCACATGTTCTCTACATATTTACAGAGAAACATGTGTTTCTGTATACAGGATGCTATTTTTTAAAAAAGTATTAAGATATGTTTTTCAAGTGGGAGTGGAGTTTGCTGGTAGATGAACAACAGTGCATTGCAGCAGTAAGCCCAGGTCATGAAAATGGTAAATGCTCATAGGTCTGCCACGTGGTACTTGGATTTTGTTACAGTGGGGATGCAATTTCCTTTCACGTTATATCAGTAATCAAGTATTTTACATACTCAGTGAAGGAGGGTGGAAATCCCTGCCCTACTCATCCCCAATCTGTCTTGAAGAAGTTTCTCCCCAGTGCTGGTCTGCACAGACAGATTTTGATATATGTGCATTTTAGGGTGTAAAGATATAATATCTTGCAAAAATCATTGGGTAAGCCATGGATGGGATGTGTCATGTGAGCTCTCTGCTTTGGTTTTGAGTTTGCCCTCCCAGCCTTGCTTATAAAGTCAGGGTAGTTTTATTTTCTAGGTTTTAATGCACTACACAAGGAAAGGGAGTAAGGTGTAAATCGTATAACAGGAGAAAGCAGCTGCTGGGGAAAAGCTGAGCCAGATTTTGTCTCTGTATAGACTCAAGAAATTTGGGTTTGCCACTGGAAGAGGCACTCATGTCTGGAGGATGGGGGTTGCTTTGGCTTTTCGGACAGCTGAGAGAAATCACAGCAGCGTGTAGGACAGATACAAGCTAAGTCATATGGCCAAGGTGCTGCTGAGGTTTGGAGGTGACCCTGAGCAGGCATCCAGGACAGATATACCATTTGTACCTCTACTTAACACTGTGTGGTCCATGAATGAACTTTTCCCCCACCTTTTTTTGGCTAAACACAAGCGAGTTTCTTGCTCTGGTGTGTGCAGATGACTGATCTTGGCTGGCATGGTGCCATGGGGACACATTGCAATAATGTGTATTTTATATGAAGGAAAAAGCCTCTGGAGAAACAAAGCTTTGAACCATTCAATTTGTAAAGGTTCAATGCTGGCAGCATAAACTGTGGATGAACACTTGTGGGACACTGAATGAGCCAGTTAATCTGGATGTGTTTCCTTAGTTTTCTTTCTCTGTTAGACATTGAGTGTATGTTGAATTTTATTCTAAGAGCCAAATGCCAGGTTGACTGCAGAGCAGTGTCTGTGTGCCCACAGTTCTGAGCTCTTGGAAATCCTAGGTCTGAATGAATAAAATGCAAACAAAGTAGCAAGGCATTTTTGTTATTCCTAGAGCAAATCCAAGTGGTTTATATGAGATAGCATGGCAAAGCAAACAGCACCTTTGCTTGGATCCTATTCTAAGGATGGGTTCTGGCTGTGATGGAACACATCTGCTATAGGTTGTGCTTAGGAATTCCTGTCGTGAAAGAAACCAGGTACCTGCTCTGTCCCTACCATCGCTGTCAGGGCCCACTTGGAACAGGAACTGTCACTACCAGCAAGCTGGTGACACTGTTCACTGTCAAAATCAGTGAGAGGGAGACTACCGAGGTGTTATGACTGATGTTTTCCAAATGGAACTTGCCAAGAATTCGGGGGGGGGTTAATTTTTTTTTTTAATTTATCTTTTAATTTATTCCTGAGGCTGATTAAATGTGAAAGAAATTTGAAATAAAAATCTTTCCATCTCAGCCTCAGAGATCTTATATATCAAAGAAGCACGGGTGGAATAGCAATAGAGGAGGCTGGGAGGATGCTATCATGTCCCAGGAAGTGTCATACGGGCATGGGTGGGATGCCCATCTCAAACTAGGCATTGAGAAAAAATTAAAACCTTCATAGAAAGAAAACTACTTGAAATAAAAAGTAAAGAAGAAGTGGGACTTATCTGAAGGTTCAAAGATAAGGTGGAAGCCCAAGGTTTCCAACAGCATGCAGCAATCTTAGGGGATGATACAGTATTCTTCTTGTTGTCTCCATGCAAATGGAGTTATGAATGCTCAGACTAATAAAATTTTAGCAAGAGAAATTTCTGTCACAGCCGAAGCCACAAATACATTTCAGGGGAAAGGTAGAACATTGATTTTTTTAAAGAAATATTCCCAGAAAATACAGGGGAATTTTCAGTAATTTTTCCAAATCTGTTTGTGGAGCCTTCAAAATTTTTGTGGGTTTTTATCCTCCCATCCAAGTCTTCACACAACTTAAGAGAAACTAGCATTTTTCATGGAGTTCTCACTCAAGTATTTTTGCAGGAAGTCAACCCACAAAGAACTATTACAGAGAAAAATTCCTTAGACAGTTTTATGTTCTGAATTACTCAAAACTCTGCCACAAAATAGTGAAAAATCTGCTGAAATTTGAAAAAGAAAAAGTAATCTGAAGGATCATGAAGAAATAGGTATCTACTAGTCCCAAAAAAGACTTTACATCTGCAAGTCGGGAAGATTTGTATTGTACTATATTCTGACACAGAGAAAAGAAAATAAATGAAAAGTGACCAGCCACCATATCTGTCTTGCGCATGTCCACATGGAAATTCATCCCTTCCTTGGGGATTTGGTTTTGCACCCCATGTTCTACAGTGTGTCAGCATGACCTTTTCTTCATGAGCATGGCCCATGGCATGTACTGCCTCTGCTGAAGACCCTACCTGGCCATGGGGATGGAGGGAGGAAAAGATTGGGGCATTTTCCAGGCAGGGATGGAATTGAAAAACATCTATGTGTGAGGAATGCATGACCTTTTCTCCAACTCCTGGTTAATATATGCACCACTCTTTGGGGTTTAAAATCTAACCTCTTCACGTTTTCGCTGTTATCATGGGCTTTCTGTAAACATTCTTTTATATTGCATTGCATCACTCATATCAAAACCAGATCAGAAAAAATTCTCCTTCATCCTTTTTTTTTTATGACTGTTTGTGAGTTTCAAAGCACTTCAGGATTACGCAGAGAAAAAAAAGGTACTTCCAAGCCTTCATTTAAAACGGATTCATTCCTGTCACCAAAATGCATTAAAAAATAATAAATAAAATGTAAATTAATGCCAGGTAAGATAGATGGAAGTGATAGTTGAGCTTGGAATGACGCTGGCCATGCTGAGCCCTTGCAATGTGTTTTAAGTGGGTAAAATGCACATGATGCTGAACAAAATGTGATTTTCACACAAATATCATGTTTATATGCTTATACACTCCTTGGGAAACATTTAAGGCTCTCCTTTAAGATAAAGTACTCATGCAATGGTTGTGTCTTCAAACAGGCCTGTATTTTACTAAAGAGAGAAGAGGATTCCCCATGGGCACTGTCTTCCGCCACATCTTGCTCTACTGCCAACCCATTCAGATGTGGTCTGCCTTAGTCAACATATTACTGGAATATCACAAAGAAATGGTAACTGCTTGTGCAGGAAAAGTCAACTATTTCAGTTCTACATTTGAAATTATTTCCAAATACCTCAGATAAAGGACACTTCGTAAATGAGATGTTTTGGATAATTTCGGAGTTCAACGCTTGTTTTCAAAAAGCTTCACATGGAAGTCAGTGGTACTAAGCACTTTTGAAAAACTGACCTCTTGTTGAAGCAGACTTCCTTAAGGAGAAAGTTTGGACTCAATATGTTTTGCCAGTCTCCAAGTCTAACTGTGGTCTGGGGAAGTCTTGGAGCTCAGTGGAAAATTACTGCATGATGTGAGTATAGGGGAGGCCATAAAAAGTAAGACAATTCAGTCTTCTCTCTTCTTCCAATGAAGCTGTTGTCCGCTTATCTACAGAGGATTTCTGAATGGGTTTCTGTGTATTATACAAGCACAGCCTGGGAAAATAAAGTGGAACGTTTTATTTCCCAAATTGAACAATTCTTTACGATTTTTTTAAAAAATTATTCACATAAAGGAAAATTCTCCATTCTGGCTGGCCCTCTGGACCACATTGTAACTATCTCTGAGCGCAGAAAATGCTTCTTTATGGCTTTGGTTTCCTGCTTCCCCATGCTCCAGCATTCGCACTGCTGCTGTCTGAAATCCTCAGAGAAGTATTTTGCATGAGTCCACTGCAAGGTCTCCACTGACACAGTTAGGCTGCTTTCCTTATCCCATTGTGTTTCTGTCTTCCTAATGCTCCTTAGTAAGATCTGGCCATTTGCTACATGTATGAGAAACTGATGCACTCCTTGACAAAGTGCGCTCCTGATTAATAAACCAATCCAGGGCTGAAGCAGATCAGCCATACACCGAATTACCTCTTGCAAAACCTCTTTCCCTGAAGTTCACGTCACCACTCTGACACAGTGTAAAGAAGGAGTCAAATCTTGGAAAAGAGACAGTTCAGGTAGAAGAAGGCTCATTCTTTACTTATTAAAAGACGCAGTTTCACATCCTGCTTTCAGGGAAGCGTTTCCGAATGCTTGTGATTGGGGGTGGTTACACTAGAAAAGATCTATAGTTGAATGAAGAGGAACAATATGGAGATTTGGTTGAGTTCTCTGCCTACTGCTAGGCTAATAGAAGAGGAAAATGTGTGTGAGAAGAAAGACACCCATTTATATTTGCTCTGTAAAGTCTCCTTGTACAGGAAAACCATGGGAAGGTAAGAAATTAAAATCCTTACAAGGGCAGAGCTATCTCTATTTCTCTGGGGTTTGCAGTCCTACATTCAAACATCAGTTTTGTGCATCTTTAAATGAACCAGGGACGTTAAGTAATAGCTAAGCAATTCCCAGTGTATTTTTACCACTGAAATGCTAAAATGATTTTGAAAAATTAAACCAAAAAAGTATTTTATTGAATTGTATTTTACCTGAATCTCTGAAATTTGAGCAGTGACTCACACACCCAGTTGGTGTAAATCAGCAATGAGCTAATGAGCAGAGAGGAACCATGCTAATTAATGTCTGTGCCAATGCATCCTACCTTTTTGGTACACCAGTGCCAGACCCACCAGCAATGCCAGCTCAAGCACTCTCCCAGGAGAAGGCCACCAAGAATGGACACAGCAGGGACTTGGACACAGCAGCGACTTACAGATAACACAGTTACGCTACCTCTTTTTTTGGCCCTGAGGAAGCTCATATCTGATCACAATATTCAGTAGAGTATTTTGTTGGAGTGTTTAGAGGCTGTTTTGTACCTTTCCAAATTGTTGGGTATTATCTATTTTTTATGTGAGAGCTCTATGGTGACTTTCTGTGTGTGTGATTGTGGCAGTTGCATATTCTTTGTGACTATAAAGCATTATGAAGCATTTACCCACTATTACTTCCACCTCTTTGGAGCGATGTCTCAAGATGGTACCTCAGTAATAAGTAACACGTGCAATATGAGGCTCAAGTTCTAGGAGGAAGCCTTGGTTTTGAAAAGCTCTGGCATAGCTTGGCGTGTTTAGATAGACGTAGCGGTTTGGACAGTCCAACAACATGCATATGCAATGATTTTTCTTGATTCACAATGTTGAAACGAAAAACTGCTTGGCTTTAAACTTTAAGCCTCTGCATACATTCCCCTGAGAATGAGCATTTCTGGCAAACTATAAGTTCTTAAATATCACTTCTCCAATTACATTCTCACAGGTTAGTATTTATGCAGGCCTGGCTTTTCAAATCCACGGAGCTGGTACTGGGCTGAGGCTTAATACATGACAGGGGGCTTTTGGTGCTTTCTGCTCTCTGACCAAACTGGTTCCAGATGGCTACACATTATGAGTAATAACATCAGCTCATTAAGTTGCAAGGTTTCAACTACAATCACAGAATTATCAATGAAATAAAAGCTAACGGCATATCAGCTGCACTGTAAGCCATAAATAGGATTTACAGCAAAAGAAAAACCTCCTTTTGAACCCAAATCTCTCATGATTTCAATACTGGGTATCCACATAATGGGTTTATTCACTAGCAAAAGAACAAAAATCTGCCCTCCCCAAAATGTACTCCTGAAAGCTACTGCACTATGGTCCTGCGAACTACTGATTGTTGGAAAAGCTTTTGATTGGGGTCTGTTGTGGTTTGGGATTTTTTTTTTTTCCGAGGAATTTTTCTTCCTCTTGCCAATAAAGGGAATTTCAGCAGACGCGAGGGGGAATGGGGAGAGGACGTTTTCGGGGAAACCGGGACAGAGGTTGTGCCAAGGCATCCGTTTTCCTCTTGGACGGCAGTGGCGGCAAAGGCAGCGGCAGTCCCTGCGTGCATACGTTTTGCAGTCTCTGAAGGAAAGATCACGGGTCATCTGAATCTTCCACAACTCCAGCAGAACTTGCACTAAGTTTCCATCTCCCTTCCCCGCCCTTCCCCTATCGAGGGGGGCCGCGCCTCCCTGTGCAGGGCAGAAACCAATCACAATCTCTTAAAGAGACCTGCATCGCAAGATTTTGGGTACAGGACTCAATCTATTTTTAAGGCTTTAAGGTTTTAGTTCTGATTAGTGTTGATTCTGTTCTATATACACATATATTTGTTGCTAAGAACTGTTATCTCTTCTATACAATTTTTTTCCTGATTAAAGATCTTTAATATCTCATAGCATATCTTAGTTTTCATCTAAACTAAGACAGATAATTGGCGCCCAACGTGGGGCACGACAGAAAAGAAGGATAAAAATTCTGGCATCATGATGTTTGTTGTGAGTTTCGAGTCCATATGGACCATACTGTACTACATATTTGCTTTCTGTTGGTACAGAACTATGCCGAAAGATACGGCCGGCTTAATTCATCTGAGTGCAGCAGCCAGTAGAATTCAGATAGCTGTGATGGAGTTCTTATTTTGGATCTATAATGTTATGGATTCAGTGTCTATGGGTTTCATTTGGAATGTGTTCTTAAGGCTGTACTCTTGCACCAGCCCAAGCTGTTACCTCTGGGGACTTAGTGATAATGTTACCTACCCTCAGGGAGGGACACAGGAGAGTGTTTCATTTCAACCTTTTATTCAGTCACCTTTTAGGTTTGCTAGAACAGCTTTTGAGAAACTTAACCTCTTGCTAGATTCCAGGAATATCCTACCTTTGGTGAATTGTCTGCAAGTTGGTTTAATTATGGTCTATCTTATGTATGAAGCCGGGAATAGGGGTGGTCAGGAATGCAACCAGAAGCAAGGAAATTAAAAAAAGAAGAGAGAGAGTAAGACACCTGATGCTATGGTAGCTCAGGATGTGGCTAAACCAGAGGAACAGTCTGAGCCCATGAAAGTTGCCCCTATCCAGAAAAGGAAATATAAGACCAAATCGGTTCGTCCAGTTGATGGTGACGGGGAAGCGGAAGCTGGTCCTTCACATACTGCAGATCCAGAACCAGAGATCGTTACTGAATCGCTCTCATATGACAACCTTCGCAGCTTGCGAAAGGACGTTACTTGACAGGCAGATGAGCCTATCCTGACTTGGATGATCCGAGTGTGGGATCTTATGGGTGACAGTTTGCAACTCGATGGTTCTGAAGCCAAGTATTTAAAGGCTCTGGCTCAAGATACAGGTATTGAACAGGTATTTGTGAGGGAATCAAGACCCCTTTCATTCTGGGCATGAGTTCTAGGCAGTGTGAGAGAGAGGTTTCCTCACAAAGATATCCTGCAGGCACATCATCTTAAGACACCTTGGAAGACTGTGGAAGACGTGATTTTACGCCTGAGGGAAATGGCACTGCTAGAAATACTTTATGGAAGGGATGGGCAACCCCTCAGCGACGCAGACAAGGTTAGATGCACACCAGAAATGTGGTGGAAGCTTTCCTGTGGTGCACCAGGTGCATTCTCCCATTATCTGGCGTCCATGTATTCGGAGGCAGAACAAGATTTGGTGTGTGTCACAGCAGGTAAACTCAGGACATATGCGAAAATGGTCCATGGCCCGATGCAGGAACGTATTGCTGCAGTAGAAACAGCACTTGAGAGGACTGATAAAAAAATAGATGAGAAGATGGACAGGCAGCAAAAGGAGATCATGGAAGCTCTTCAAAATCTTCAAGTGGCACCAGTGCGAAACAAAGCCTCTGGGTCCAGAGCTGGATGCCTCCCATCTAGGGGAAGAGGACAGACTTCACGGACTGATCTATGGTATTTCTTGGTTGACCATGGAGAAGATATGAGACGGTGGGACAGGAAACCTACCTATGCCCTAGCAGCCTGGGTACAAGAATTGAAGGAGAACGAGAAAAAAAAATCGGCGAAAGTAAGTGCAGTGCCAATTTCCCAAGGATCTGACCCGTTAGAGGGAACTTCCAAAATGTATCCATCACTAACAAGTTGCTGTCACTGTAACGGATGTTAGAGGGGCCCTGCCTCTGACCAGGTAGAGGCACGGGACAACCGTGTCTATTGGACTGTGTGGATCTGGTGGACTGGCACATCAGACCCACAAAAATACAAGGCTTTAGTAGACACTGGCACTCAATGTACGTTAATGTTATCAGGACATGTGGGCCCGGAAACTGTTGCCATTTCTGGGGTGACTGGGGGATCTCAAGAGCTGACTGTGCTGGAAGCTGAAGTGAGCTTGACCGGGAAAGACTGGCAAAAACACCCCATTGTTGCTGGTCTGGCCGCCCCATGTATCCTGGGAAGTGACTACCTCAGAAATGGATATTTCAAGGATCCAAAGGGACATAGATGGCCTTTTGGAATAGCTGCTGTAGAGACAGGAGAGTTTAAACAGTTCAAGTCATTGCTGGGTCTCTCAGAGAGTCCTTCACCCGTCGGATTGTTGAAGGTTGAGGAACAACGGGTGCCAATTGCGACCACAACAGTGCATCGTCGACAATACCGAACTAGTCGTGACTCTGTGATCCCCATCCATAAGATGATCCGAGATCTGGAGCACCAAGGGATGATCAGTAAGACTCACTCACCCTTCAACAGCCCTATCTGGCCTGTGCGTAAGTCTGATGGAGAATGGAGATTGATTGTGGACTATCGTGGCTTGAATGAGGTTCTCCCACCACTGAGCGCCGCTGTTCCAGACATGTTCGAACTCCAGTATGAACTGGAATCCAAGGCAGCAAAGTGGTACGCCACTACTGACATTGCTAATGCATTCTTCTCCATTCCCCTAGCTGCAGAGTGCAGACCAGAGTTCGCCTTCACCTGGAGGGGCGTGCAATACACCTGGAACTGATTGCCCCGGGGGTGGAAACATAGTCCCACCATCTGTCATGGACTAATTCAAGAAGCACTAGAGAAGGGTGAGACTCCAGAACATCTGCAGTACATCGATGACATCATCGTGTGTGGGGACACAGCAGAAGAGGTTTTTGAGAAAGGAAAGAAAATCATCCAGATTCTCTTGGAAGCTGGTTTTGCTGTCAAACAGAGTAAAGTTAAGGAACCTGCCCAAGAAATACAGTTCCTGGGGGTGAAATGGCAAGACGGACATCACCAGATTCCAACAGAAGTTATCGACAAGATCACAGCAATGTCCCCAGCAACTAGTAAGAAGGAAACACAAGCATTCTTGGGTGCCATAGGTTTCTGGAGGATGCATTAGTTGTGATTAGTGTTGATTCTGTTCTGTATACACATATATTTGTAGCTAAGAACTGTTATATCTTCTATACAAATTTTTTTTCTCATTAAAGATCTTTAATATCTGATAACATATCTTAGTTTTCATCTAAACTAAGACAGGGTCATTGAAAATGCACAACGGTATTTATCTGTGATGACTTAGAAAACAACTGGAGTGAGCCTAGGTCTCAGATCAAAGAGAAATTATCAGAAAGCCTCATTACCTCGTGTTTCATGCTACATTTGCAAATGTTGCTTTCTGTACAAATTGTTGTTTGTCTGTAGTGTGTATATTGCATCCAGAAGTACACTCCTCTAGTGTCTACAGGTGACTTCTACTATTATGCAGCCTCTGTCAGTGGTTTGTTGGTCTAGATGTCTTTTATGTGTGGCATCACCATGGGGAAACATTTCCCAAAGCTCCTGGGGTATCTGGGGTGATTAAGATCCCTGATCTTGGCTATCAAGGAGTGAATTTTAGATAAAGAATGTAAAAAGAATAGAAAAATGTACATTAATTAATTAATTAATATACATTAATTAATTCCTCTTTCAATTTTTGTAGTCCTTGAGCCCAGTTAGTATAAAAATATAGCAGGGACTAAGCAGCAGCTGGAGTAGATCTTTTTTAAAACTCTCCTTGACTTTAATATCTCTGACTTTTGGTTGACTTGATAAAACTCCTATCACAAATTCCTGAAACACCAGTGCAGCAAACAGTTAGCATTAGGCACCCAATCAACCTCACTGGTTTCAGTGGGGTTTCTCGTGCATGGGAAGTGATGCATATATGTGAGTGTCTGCAAAAATCTGACCGGGCCAGCCTGAAGCTGCAGTGTGGGATGCAGTGTTAAGCAGAGCAACTTTACCACAGCACTGGTTGGGCAATGCTGATGCAATGCTGATGGGGGCTCACAGTGCTTCTAACCCTTTCTTTCGTTCTGCTACATCTGACCCCACTGCAAGGAAATCAGGAATTCATTAGTAAAAACCTAAATGATTTAAAGAAAATGCACTAAAGATATAGTGCCACATAGTCTGGAGCAAGGTATCTTCTATGTTGTGGTAAAAATTATGCCAGAACAATGAATAAGAAGTGTTTCCAATCCAACTAAAACCACAAGATATTCTTTCATGCTCCTCCATACCAGGCACCTCTGGCGACTGACAACTAGAACTCAGATAAGTTTCCAAGCACTAGCGCTTTATTCCGCTTTTACACAAGCTTATATATCTTTGTCATCTGTCTACTCGCTCAGTCTAAACTTCTAACAGACTCAAGCTCTACGTTCATGCGCTATTCTAAACATTATAATTGGCTTTCCCACAGTCTTTTCAACTTTCAAACCGCCTCCTTGTTTTTGCTGTCTTCTTCAGAAGTTGCTTATCCATTGGTCCAAGGGCAGTGTCTTATCTCGTCAAGGCCAAAGACGCCCGTGGCCCAACTCATACCCACAGCTCCCCCTTTTTTTTTTTCAACCATAGAAGCCGTGTTTATTATCTTCTGCAGGGCCCTTTGCAGACAAGAAAACAAACATGGGACTACCAATGCTGTAACACATAACACAACCAATATTAACATTCCTGTTTTTACGACTGATCAAATCCATCCTGTAATTCCCCATCCAGATAATAAACTTTCAAGCCAGTTCCATCCATCATCAACTTGCAGTTTTTTAACTCCATCCTTTAGCTGTTGAATACTTTCATGAATCGATTCAGAGTGGTCAGACAAGTTCATACAACACAGTCCTTCAAATTCTTCACATCCATGCTCTTGTGCTAAAAACTAAAAATCAATAGCAGCTCTATTTTGAAGCGTATCATGCCTTATAGAGTCTACATCTGCTAACAACTCACTTAGTACCATAGATGTCCAAAGGGCTAAGTTAATATTGTTAATATTCGTGTTTAATGAGGTATAATGTGAGTTAGTAAGATTACGCATTCTCACTACCAAATTACTGTCTTCAAGGGAAAACCGAACTAAACAGGTTTGAAATGGGTTTTCTGGTGAGGCAGTTGTGAGACAAATAAAATCCTGTCCCGTCATGTTTCCTAATGTGACCCATACATTGGTCTTAGGTTGCGGCGGAATCCATACAGTGGTGCCGCTAATCATGTGGAATCCACAGATGATGGTAAATAGGGTCGTACATGATGTGCTGGCATCCATCGTGGTCCGCTATCTGTGGAGACACAAGCATACCCACGCCCCCAGGTAATCAATTCCCAAAGCTCTTCCCATTCACGAGTATGCAGGTTCTGTACCCATACAGGTGCTTTTACCAAGGCCGTTCCTAAATCCTTGGCCTGTAATGACAAAAAATGAATTAACAAAACTGGCAGTTCCCCTTTTGCAGGGAGAGTCAAGTGATTCAAGACATATACAGCCTTTATTACTCTGCTGCTAGGGGTTTCCCCAACCATTCCCCCTTTTTGTTTTTCCAACATAGCTTTCAATGTGTGATGTGTCCATTCCACGATGGCTTCTCCTGTAGGAAAATGAGGGATGCTCGTGATGTGTTGGACACCCCATAAACGTAAAATGTCCTGAGTGTGTGCAGCGATATATCCCAGTCCATTGTCTGTCTTTACCTGTTGCGGAACACCCAGTACAGCAAAGGCACCCCTCCAATGGGATATCACATCACAAGCCTTTTTGCCTGTATGAACAGAGGCCCATAAAGAACCAGAAAAGGTGTCCACAGAAACATGTACATATTTCAAATGTCCAAACTCCAAAATATGGGTTTGCCACAGTTGAAGAGCCTGCAAGCCACGGGGGTTAACTCCTGAAACTGCTGGTGGAGCAAAATGTTGACAGTCTGAACAGGATGCAACAATATCGCGTGCAGCAGTCATTGGCAGGTGAAACTGTCTCCTCAGTGCATGAGCTCCTTGGTGAAAAAAGGCATGAGACTGTACCGCTTGCATCATTACATCAGGTAAAGGTGAAGCCCAAGCAGGTGCTGTCAACGCATCCGCTCGTGTATTGCCCTCCTGCAAAAATCCTGACAAATTAGTATGACTTCGGACATGTAATATATAATACAGATGTTTTCAGTTAGCGAATAATAACCACAAAGTTTTTAACAGATAAAACAAAGTTTCATTATTAACAGGTTTTAACAAAGCTCATTCAAGTCTAATAATGATGTTGCATACATATTGGGAATCTGAAATCACATTAATAGGTTCGTGTGGCCATTTCTCAAAAACTACCGTCATGGCTTTCGGCTCCACTAATTGTGGTGAGTCCTTCTGCTTAACTATAATGTCCTTCCATTCTCCATTCTCTTTCCAGGTCACTACAGCCTTACCAGTTTTCCCAGAGCCGTCTGTAAATACAGTACGGCAATGAACAGGAACAAGGGTGTTGTGGTTTGGGATTTTTCCGAGGAATTTTTCTTCCTTTTGCCAATAAAGGGAATTTCAGTAGACGCGAGGGGGAATGGGGAGAGGACGTTTCCAGGGACAGAGGTCGTGACCAGACATCCGTTTTCCTCTCCGACGGCGGTGGCGGCAACAGCAGCGGCAGTCCCTGCATGCATACATTTTGCAATCTCTGAAGGAAAGATCACGGGTCATCTGAATCTTCCACAACTCCTGCAGAACTCACACTAAGTTTCCATCTCCCTCCCCCGCCCTTCACTGATCGCGATTCTGGGTACAGGACTCAATCTATTTTTAAGGCTTTAAGGTTTTAGTTGTGATTAGTGTTGATTCTGTTCTGTATATACATATATTTGTAGCTAAGAACTGTTATCTCTTCTATACAAATTTATTTTTTTCTGATTAAAGATCTTTAATATCTGATAACGTATCTTAGTTTTCATCTAAACTAAGACAAGGGGAAAAATGGGAGGGGATTGCTAGCTGCAACTCACCGTGTATCTGTATAAATTGGTGAGCCGGGCAGTCAAAGTCATTTGAATCTCCCTGCTATTTGCCATGCACCAGTCTAGATATTCTACCGTCAAAGGAAGTGTTATTAAAGCAGGTTCTTTTCCCATAAGTTGGACAGAACGACATCGTGCCATATGCACAACATGAGCTATTAGCTCAAGGGGCGTACTTACTGTCTTTTTTGGCTGATGTGGTCAAAAAATCCATTCTAAAAAATGCAGTGGAGCTTTCCACTGATCATTTCATTGCGTTAACAGGCCTATCGATTGCTGTTGAGACATGCCCACATATACATTCACAGGCAGATGTTCTGCCACACGCCATGCCTTTTAGGCACTGATTGCCTCTTCCACTCAATATCAAATCTGTGGAGCCTCTGCTGTTAGACAGCAGGATGACAGTAAATCTGGATCACCCTTCAATAAATCAAACAAGGGGGCTAACATTTGGGTACTCAGACCTAACAAAGGCCGAATCCAATTAATAGTGCCTAATAGCTTCTGCAGATCATTTAGTGAACTTATTTCCTGTTTGATGCAAATTTGTTGTAGTTCAGTAGTTTGGGCCAAAATTTTCATGCCTAAGTATTTCCAAGGCGCTTCCTGTTGCACCTTCTCAGGGGCAATTTCCAGGCCATACTGTTTTAAAAAATCAATCATTACTGGCAAAATGTTTTGCAATTGGTGTGGTGATACATCCATGATCAAGATGTCATCCATATAATGATAACAATAGGCTGTGGAAAATAGTTCTCTTACTGCAGAAAGGGCCTGTGCTACATACCATTGACAAATCATAGGGCTATTCTTCATACCTTGGGGTAATACTGTCCATTGATATTGTTGACAGGGTTCACTGTTATTGACTGCTGGTATAGAAAATGCAAATTTGGGTGCATCTTGTGGTGCTAAAGGAATCGTAAAAAACCAGTCTTTCAAGTCTACTATATAAATATCCCATCCAGCTGGAATCATGGTGGAGGATGGCATGCTTGGCTGCAGAGCCCCCATGTCTTCCATCACTGCATTGATGCGGTGTAAATCATGTAACAAGCGCCACTTGCCTGATTTCTTTTTAACGACAAAGACTGGAGTATTCCATGGACTGTGGGAGGGCACTAAATGACATTTGTCCCTCTGTTCTCAAACTAACTCTTTAAGGGCCTGTATTTTTTCTGTTGTGAGGGGCCACTGATCCACCTAAACAGGGTTGTCGGTTAACCACCTGAGGGAGATCACAGGTCTATTAAGTCCCTTGTCCTCAGTGGTCTCTACAAAAAAACCCAACCCTGTGAATCAGTACCTATTTTCATGCCCCACAGGCTCAACACAGCCCTCCCCCATAGGTTGAGTGGCACTGTGACTACATAAGGGCATATAGTTGCTATTTGTCCATCTGAACTGATCACTTGTATGGGTAATGCACTTTGTCAACTAGTGGTAACTCTGCCAATACCTGCTAGTGCTCCATGTGCTGGAATTGTGGACTATCCTTGCGGCCATTGGTTGCTAGAAATTATAGTTATATCAGCTCCTGTATCAATCATACCCTTTATTCAGGTTTCCTTTGGACTGCCCTTTGTTGTTCGCAGGACACAAACCATTGTTGGTCAAGCGTCAGAAATCAATTATGCCCAATAGATTTCAGCAGTTCCTGTTGACTCAAAGCCACCTGTGCCTCTTTCCCTATCCTCTGCCACAGGTACTTGAGCTACAAAAGAAACTAACTGGGCTATTCTACTTCCCCAAGGGATTTTGACTGGGGGTGACGATGTCTAAACCATGGCACATACCTGTCCTTTATAGTCTGCATCAATTATTCCTGGTAACACAAATAGTCCTTGTAATGTGACAATAGAACGCCCTACTAGGAGCGTGCTCAGCCTACCCCCTATAGGACCCTGGGCCTGTAAAGGCACCTTATGCACACTACTGTCTCCTATTGTGATGTTGGAGGCTGTGGTGACATCCACCCGAGCACTCCCTCTTGTTTTTGTTCGCAGAGCAAAACTCGGCAGAGATCGGCAGCAGGAACGATAAGTTCTGCAGCCGGGTACCTGTTCGAGGTGGGTGGTGAATCCCCGAGGAGCAGCAAGCTCAAGAGAGGAACCCAGTAGGGCTACTCTTGGAAACCCTGGAAGCGGCAGCGGTCACATGGGTGGCTGACGGCACAGGGGAGCGGTCCCGGCAGCAGCCGCGGGAGATTTAAACGTCTTCTTGGGAGAGTGTGGCTCCGCAGTTACCAAGGCAGTGAACCCGAGCGTGGTGAACAGGAGCAGGCAAACAGGTGGGGGCTCGTCAGAAAAGCGCGACTCGGCAGTTTTCTAAGGCAGTTCGCAAAGGCGGGGCGAGAAGGCAAGGGCGAGCAGGGAGTAAACACCAGTAGAAGCATGGTGGCCACTCGCCAGAAAGCCAAGTCTTCCCTTCGCACTGCTCCAACTACAACTGAGACAGTCTCACAGACTGAGCACCAATAGGTGCACGCTACCACCCAGGTACTGGGCTGCAGGACATGCCCCCCTCTTGCACCAGTATCTGACACTAGTGACACAGTCACCTGTGGGGGTTGTGCTTGGGTGGAGGAACTCCTCTGCCTGGTAACAGAGCTTAGAGAAGAGGTCGCCAGGCTGAGGACTATCAGGGAGTGAGAGCAGGAAATCGACTTCTGGTCTAATGCTCTGTGCTCCCAGTCTCAGCCCAAACAGGCAGAAGTGCCTGGTACAAAGGTGGACCCCCCACCCCGTAGGTCCTCAACTGAGGAGGGCAACTATACAAGAGAAGCGGAATGGCAGCAAGTTCCTGCTCGTCGCGGCAGGCGCACCTCCCCAATACCAAATCTGGCCCCACAGGTTCCCCTACAGAATAGATATATAGGTCTGCAAGTGGAATCAAACCAAATTACTGAAAACACTCATAGCCTGGACATGTTCCCCAGGCCAAAAAAAGAGAAGCCTTCAATCTAAACGGCTTCTGTTAAAAAGAAGAGGAGGGTTGTAGTTATTGGTGACTCCCTCCTTAGGGGCACGAAGGGATCTATATGCAGACCTGACCCATTGCAGAGGGAAGTCTGCTGTCTACCCGGGGCCTCGGTCAAGGATGTGACCAAGAAGCTTCCCAAACTGGTCAAACCCACAGATTACTATCCCCTGGTAGTCTTCCAATTAGGAAATAGTGAATGTTCCACCAAAAACCTAAAGGCTATTAAAAAGGACTTCAAAGCTCCAGGACAAATGGACAAGGCTCGGGAGCACAGATGGTCTTCTCCTCAGTCATAGGGAATGATGAGAGAAGGAGCCAGGAGTTAAACAAATGGCTGAGAACGTGGTGCAAAGAACAAAACTTTGGGTTCTTCGATAATGGGTTGGCGGGCATGCCAGGCCTGCTGGGAGGTGATGGGGTGCACCTGACCCCCAAGGGCAGAAGGACCTTCTCAAAAAAGCTTGCAGGACTAATTAAAAGGGCTTTAAACTAGATTGGAAGGGGGAGGGGAACGGCAACCATGCTAATAGAATTGAATATGGGAACAATACCTCAGGATCTGAGGGGCATGGTAGACAGATAGTAAAAGGAGGGGTGACAACAGCTCATCTGAAATGCATTTACAGTAATGCATGCAGCATGAGGAACAAACAGGATGAGCTGGAAGCCGTGGTTAGCCAAGGTGACTATGATCTAATTGCCATCACGGAAACATGGTGGGACGACTCGCACGACTGGAGTGCTACCATGGATGGCTACAAGCTGTTTAGGCGGGACAGACTAGAAAAGAGAGGTGGTGGGGTTGCTCTATACATCAAAGAGTGTTTTGACTGTATGGAACTCAGTATTAGCAATTATAAGGTAGAGTGTTTATGGGTTAAACTCAGTGGTGTGAGTGGTAACACAGACATTGTGGTGGGAGTTTGCTATTGGCCAACCAACCAGGATGAAGAGACTGATGAGCTCTTCTATAAACACCTAGAAAAAGTCTCGCGATTGCGTCCCATTGTTCTTGTGGGAGATTTCCACCTTCCAGATGTCTTCTGGAAGTACAACACAGAAGAAGGGAAGCAATCTAGAGGGTTCATAGAGTGTATGGATAATAACTTCCTAACACAACTGATAAGTGAACTGACTAGAGAGGGTGCCCAGCTGGACCTGCTGTTTGTGAACAGAGCGGGCCTCCTGGGAGAGGTGATGGTTGGAGGACGCCTGGGATACAGCGATCACGAGATGGTACAGTTCTTGCTTTTTGGGGCAGTGAGGAGAGGGGTCAGCAAAACTGCCACCCTGGACTTCCGCAGGACAGACTTTGAACTCTTCAGAAGGCTGCTTGATAAAGTCCACTGGGAGGAGGCTCTTAAGGACAAAGGGGTGAAAGAGGGATGGATGCTCCTGAAAGAGGAAATCCTGGCAGCACAAGAGCAAACCATCCCCGTGTGCCGTAAAACGAGTCGACAGGGAAGAAAACCAGGTTGGCTGAGTAGGGAGCTTAGTAGTGATCTCAGAAAAAAGAAGAAAGTCTATGAGCTTTGGAAAAGGGGGCAGGCGTCCCAGTAGGATTACAAAGATGAGGTGAGATTGTGTAGGGAAAAAAAATCAGAAGGGCTAAAGCCCAACTAGAACTTCAACTGGCCACTTTGGTCAAGGACAAGAAAAAGAACTTATTTAAATATATCAGCAGCAACAGAAGGACAAAGGAGACTCTCCCTCCCTTGCTGGGTGCAGAAGGGCCAGTAGCAATGAGGGACAAGGACAAGGCAGAGGTGCTCAACGCCTTCTTTGCCTCGGTCTTTAACCCCAAAGGGGAAAGTGCTAGGGATACTCAGCCCCCTCAGCCAGGAGATGGTGGGAACGAAGCTCCAGCTGTCCGGGAGGACTTGGTTAGTGACCTGCTCGGCCAGCTAGACATACACAAATCCATGGGGCCAGATGGGATCCATCCGAGGGTTTTAAGGGAACTGGCAAAGGTTCTCGCCAAACCCCTTTCCCTCATCTACCAGCAGTCCTGGCTGACTGGAGAGGTGCCACTTGAGTGGAGACTGGCAAACGTTACGCCCATTTACAAGAAGGGTCAAAGGGAAGATCCGGGGAACTACAGGCCTGTCAGTCTGACTTCGGTACTGGGGAAGGTCATGGAGCAGATCATCTTGAGTGCTATCATACAACACACGCAGGAAAACCAGGTGATCAGGCCCAGCCAACATGGGTTCACCAAAGACAGGTCCTGCCAGACCAACTTGATCTCCTTCTATGACAAGGTTACCCGTTTAATGGATGAGGGAAAGGCTGTGGATGTGGTGTATCACAGTATCACAGTATCGTAAGGTTGGAAAAGACCTTTGAGATCATCGAGTCTAACCTATGACCCAACACCTACACCTACTCCTACTTGTCACCTAAACCATGTCACTAAGTGCCTCATCCAAATTCTCTTTGAACACCTCCAGGGATGGTGACTCGACCACCTCCCTAGGCAGCGCATTCCAATGAACAATTACCCTCTCAGTGAAGAATTTCTCAGTAAAGCCTTTGACACCGTTTCTCACAGTATCCTGCTGGAGAAACTGGCTGCCACCAGTGTAGACAGGCACACCCTTTGCTGGGTTAAAAACTGGCTGGTTGACCAGGCCCAAAGGGTTGTGGTAAGTGGAATTAAATCCAGTTGGAAACTGGTCACGAGCGGTGTTCCCCAGGCTTCAGTGCTGGGTCCAGTCCTGTTTAACATCTTTATCAATGATCTTGATGAAGGCATTGAGTCTACTCTTAGCAAGTTTGTGGATGACACCAAGCTGGGTGCAAGTTTCAATCTGCTTGAAGGAAGGGAGGCTCTGCAGAGAGATCTGGACAGGCTGGATCGATGGACTGAGACCAACAGGATGAGGTTCAACAAGGCCAAGTGCAGAGTCTTCCATTTGGGTCACAACAACCCCATGCAGCATTACAGGCTTGGGGAGGAGTGGCTGGAGAGCTGCCTGGCAGAAAAGGACCTGGGGGTGTTGGTTGACAGCCAGCTGAACATGAGCCAGCAGTGTACCCAGGTGGCCAAGAGGACCAATGGCATCTTGGCCTGTATCAGAAACAGCGTGGCCAGCAAGAACAGGGAGGTGATTGTGCCCCTGTACTTGGCACTGGTGAGACCTCACCTCGAGTACTGTGTTCAGTTTTGGGCCCCTCACCACAGGAAGGACATTGAGGTGCTGGAGCATGTGCAGAGAAGGGCAACGAGGCTGGTGAGGGGGCTGGAGAACAAGCCCTATGAGGAGCGGCTGAGGGAGCTGGGGTTGTTTAGCTTGGAGAAGAGGAGGCCGAGAGGAGACCTCATCACTGTCTACAACTATCTGAAAAGAGTTTGTGATGGGGTGGGTGCTGGTCTCTTGTCACAAGTGACAAGTGATAGGAGAAGAGGAAATGGCCGCAAGTTGCACCAGGGGAAGTTTAGACTAGACATTAGGAAGAATTTCTTTACTGAATGTGTTTTCAGGGATTTGAACAGGCTTCCCAAGGACATGGTGGAGTCCCCATCCCTTGAGGTGTTTAAAATACGGGTGGATGAGTTTCTTAGGGACATGGTTTAGTAGGGAGACAGGCACGGTTGGGCTTGATGATCTCAGAGGTGTCTTCCAACCTTATGATTCTATGATTGTATGAATTGACTGCATATGCCTGAAATGGATTCGTAGGTGGTACTTGTGTCATCGCGCGCCCACCTGTCGCGCTCCTCTTCCCATTTCCTGAGTCTCCTCCTGGTGAAAGAGGATTTCTCTGGGTGTCAAATTTAGAATGACATTGATTAGCATAATTTCGCCCCTTTCCACAATGGGGACAAATATCTGGAGCTGAGTTTGAGGTAGAGTTTTGCGTTCCTCTTTGTGGACAACTTTTCTTAAAGTATCCGGGCTTCCCACATAAAAAGCAATTTTTTTGAACTTTCACCGCTGCCTCGAAAGTAGTAGCCAAAGCCTCCATGTTAAACTGTGTAGTACCTACACGACTACATGCTTCAATCATATTAACAATTGTGGGATTTTTCAGGGTCCTCAGGATCTGTTTACAATCAGGGTTTGCATTTTCTATGGCCATTTATAGCCTAAGTGCTTCTTTTGCCTGTTCATTTCCTACTTGTTTATCTAATGCCTTTTTTAAACGATCTACAAATTGCAGTTGTTAGTAGAAGGCAGGATGTTGGGTGGTTTAGTTGGGTGATGTCTCATTGGCTCGTCGATCAGGCATTGATTATGCTGGTGGTGGGATTTAGCGATCAGTGGGATAATTGCGAGGGTGTTAATATCTAGTCTGGTTCAAGCTATTATTCAGTGGTTGCTTGAAATGGTGATAGTTGTGCCTAGTAAGAGGCTAAGGGTGAAGATTAGTTTTGCGTAAGGATTCATTAGTAGGGGAAGGGGTTGAACCATCATTTTCAGGGTATGGGCCTGATAGCTTTGTTAGCTGACTCTACTAGAAAATAATATAAGGGAAGTATGAAGGGTTTTGATCTCTTCTGTGTAGGTTTTATTCCTACTTTTCTAAGGGGTTTGGTAGGAAATGAGAGGGTTGGTGTACCTCTATGTTCACTTTATCATAGTGATCCTTATGTTCAGGCACATTTCCTTGGACGTGTGTTTCTTAGGTAGGGGGGTAGGCCTGCATAGGAGGTTGGCATGCTTATGTGTCATAGACATAGGGCTAGTGTTAGTGGTAAAAAGTTTTTTCATAGGAGATGTATAAGTTGGTCGTATCGAAAGTGTGGGTATGAGGTGCGGATTCATAAGAAGCCCGAGGATAGTAGTAGTACTTTTGTAGCTAGGATGATGGGAAATAGTTCTAGGGGCAGATTTAGGGAGCTTGGGTTAAAGAATAGGATAGTGGTTAGTGTGTTTATTAGTATGATGTTTGCATATTCGGCTAGGAAGAATAGGGCGAAGGGTCCTGCGGCATATTCAACATTGAAGCCGGAGACTAGTTCAGACTCTCCTTCTGTGAGGTCAAATGGAGCGTGATTTGTCTCGGCCAGGGTTGAGCTATACCACATCATTGCAAGTGGTCAGGATGAGAAGATGAGGTGGAGTGGCTCTTGTGTTTTGGAGAGGGTGTTTAGTGTATAGTTTCCGCTTAGCATGATTACAGAGAGGAGGATGATGGCTAGTGTGACTTCATATGAGATGGTTTGTGCTACTGCTCGTAATGCCCCGATTAGGGCATATTTTGAGTTGGAGGCCCACCCTGATCATAGAATTGAGTAAACTGCTAGACTTGATATGGCTAATAGAAATAGTACTCCTAGGTTTAGATCAGCAAGGGAGAATGGGAGAGGAAGGGGGATTCAAATTGTGATTGCCAGTAATAGGGCTAGTACAGGAGTTGTGATGAAGAGAAATGGGGATGAAGTAGATGGGCGGATGGGTTCTTTAATGAATAGTTTTACACCATCTGCTACGGGTTGAAGTAGGTCGAATGGGCCTACGATATTTGGACCTTTTCGAGCCTGAATATAGCTTAGGATTTTTCGTTCTACTAGTGTCAGGAAAGCTACGGCAATTAGGATTGGAATAGCATAGGATAATGATATGAGGAGTTGGATTAGGGGGGGAAGTTTGGGCATGTGGGGTAGCTAGGGAGAGGATTTGAACCTCTGGGTAAAGGATTTAAGCCTTTTGCATTTGCCGAGCTCTGCCACACTAGCGATCCTTTTTTAGGAGTTTAGTTTTTGGTTCTATCCCTTATAGTAATTTAGTTGTACTTGGGGGTGAGGCATGCCTGGAGGATTGGTCTCACTTTCTCGGTCCTTTCGTACTGGAGAAAGTATATCATAGATAGAAACCAACCTGGATTGCTCCAGTCTGAACTCAGATCACATAGGACTGTTAATCGTTGAACAAACGAACCCTTAATAGCGGCTGCACCATTAGGATGTCCTGATCCAACATCGAGGTCGTAAACCTCCTTGTCAATATGGGCTCTTGAAGGAGATTGTGCTGTTATCCCTGGGGTAGCTTGGTCCATTGTTCAGTTGTACTGGGTCTGGTTACTGTTAGAACGTTGAGAGGTTGCTCTTGGTTAAGAGGTGAAGTCTTATTTTTGGAGGTTTTGGTTTTCTCCAAGGTTGCCCCAACCAAAAAATGCAGACCAGTGTTTTGGAAGAATAGGCCTAGATAGGTTTGGTTTTATTCATAGTAGTCGGTGATTTTTAAGTTCCACAGGGTCTTCTCGTCTTATGGGTTTATTCCTGCTTTTGCACAGGGAGATCAGTTTCACTGATTATCTGCAAGAGACAGTTAAGATCTCATTTAGCCATTCATACAGGTCCCGATTTATGAGACAATTGATTGCGCTACCTTTGCATGGTTAGGATACAGCGGCCATTAAACGTCTTGTCACTGGGCAGGCATCACCTTTAATATTTGGTTGGCTAAAGGCTATGTTTTTGGTAAACAGTCGGGTCTTGAGTTTGCCTACTTCCTTTTGCAGATTTTAATCTTTCTGGTCTGACGCGCCTGGGTTGGGTCAACAGAGTGTTTAATATTCAGTCTTGTTGGAGTTGTAATATTAGTTAGGGCCTGGTAATAATGTAGTGATGTAAGTTTGTGCCTGAGAGGGAAGGGATCCCAAGTTACTGAAGTGACTGCAGAATGTGAGTCATTATCAAGGGTAAAGCCACTAGCCCAACTGAAATGCATGTACACCAATGCACGCAGTATGGGTAACAAACAAGAGGAGCTGGAGGTCCTGGCCTGGCAGGAGTACTATGATATAGTCGCTATCACGGAAACGTGGTGGAATGACTCCCATAACTGGAGTGCTGCCATGGAAGGTTACAAACTCTTCAGGAGAGACAGGCGAGAGGGAAGGGGTGGAAGGGTGGCCCTGTACACCAAGGAAACCCTTGACGCAGTAGAACTTGAGATCGGGGATGATCAGATTGAGAGTCTATGGGTAAGAGTAAGAGGGGCAAGCAAGACCGACATCCTGGTTGGAGGGTGTTACAGACCGCCCGACCAGGAGGAAGAGGTGGACCTTTTGCTGTTTAAGCAGCTGGAAGTTGCCTCAAGATCGTCTGCCCTTGTTCTTCTAGGAGACTTTAATCTCCCAGATATCTGCTGGGAACTTAACACAGCTGAGAGGAGGCAGTCCAGAAGGTTCTTGGAGTGTATTGAGGATTGCTTCTTGTCACAGCTGGTGAGTGAGCCTACCAGGGGTGAGGCTCTCCTTGACTTGCTGTTTACCAATAGAGAAGGGCTGGTGGGTGATATTGTGGTTGGAGGCTGTCTGGGCTGCAGTGACCACGAGATAATTGAGTTTTCCATTAACGATGGAACAAGGAAGAGCAAAAACAGGACGACCATGTTGGACTTTTGGTGTGCTGATTTCAAGTTATATAAGGAACTAGTAAGGAGAGTACCCTGGGAGATAGTTCTTAAAAGCAAGGGGGTCCAGGAAGGCTGGACGTACTTTAAGAATGAAGTGTTCAAGGCACAGGAGCAGGCTATCCCGATGTGCTCTAAGATGAGCCGCAGGGGCAGACGGCCGGCCTGGATGAGTAAGGAGCTTCTGAAGGAGCTCAGTGAAAAAAAGAGGGTGTATCGCCTTTGGAAAGAAGGGCAGGTGAGTCAGGTTGTGTTCAAAAATATCGTCAAGTCGTGTAGGAAGAAAATTAGGGAGGCAAAAGCCCAGCTGGAGCTTAAATTGGCCACTTGTGTTAAGGACAACAAGAAGAGCTTTTTCAAATATATTAACGGCAGAAAAAAGGGCAGCAACAACCTTCAATCCTTATCGATCACTGAGGGAAATATAGTAACTAAAGATGAGGAAAAGGCTGAGGTGCTTAATGCCTTCTTCACCTCGGTTTTCAACAGTAAGGCATATTGTTCTCTGGACAACTGGTCTACTGAAGCGGTGGATAGGGTAAGGGTGCAATACAGCCCCCCTGTCATGCAGGAGGAAGAAGTTAGAGACCTGCTGAGCCACTTGGATCCTTATAAGTCTATGGGGCCAGATGGGATCCATCCTAGGGTGATGAGAGAGCTGGCGGACGAGCTTGCTAAGCCGCTTTCCATCATTTATCAGCAGTCCTGGCTCACTGCAGAGGTCCCAGAAGACTGGAAGTTGGTCAACGTGACGCCCATCCACAAGAAGGGCCGTAGGGACGATCCAGGTAACTACAGACCTGTCAGCCTGACCTCGGTTCCAGGCAAAATTATGGAACAGATAATCCTGGGTGTGATCATGCGGCACCTGCAGAATGAGGGAGAGATCAGGCCCAGCCAACATGGTTTTAGGAGAGGCAGGTCCTGCCTGACCAACCTGATTTCTTTTTATGACCGTGTGACTCGCCTGGTGGATGAGAGGAAGGCTGTGGATGTGGTGTACCTGGACTTCAGCAAGGCCTTTGACACTGTCTCCCATAGTAGACTACTGGACAAGCTGGCAGCCCGTGGCTTGGACGGGAATGTTCTGTGCTGGGTTAGGAATTGGTTGGATGGCCGAGCCCAAAGGGTGGTAGTGAATGGTATCCCATCCAGCTGGCAGCCGGTCACTAGTGGCGTCCCCCAGGGTTCGGTGCTGGGCCCGGTCCTGTCTAATATCTTTATTGATGATCTGGATGAGGGGATCGAGTCCATCATCAGCAAGTTCGCAGATGACAATAAGCTGGGAGGAAGTGTTGATCTGCTAGAAGGTAGGAGGGCCCTACAGAGGGACCTTGACAGGCTGGAGAAATGGGCTAACTCCAATAGCATGAGGTTTAACAAGTCCAAATGCCGGGTCCTACACTTTGGACACAACGACCCCATGCAGAGCTATAGACTGGGTGCAGAGTGGCTGGAGAGCAGTCAGGTGGAAAGGGACTTGGGAGTGCTGGTGGACAGGAAACTCAACATGAGCCAGCAGTGCGCTCAAGTGGCAAAGAAGGCCAATGGTATCTTGGCCTGCATCAGGAACAGTGTGGCCAGCAGGACTAGAGAGGTCATCATCCCCTTATACTCGGCACTGGTCAGGCCGCACCTTGAGTACTGTGTCCAGTTCTGGGCCCCTCAGTTTAAGAAGGATGTTGAGATGCTGGAGTGTGTCCAGAGGAGGGCAACGAGGATGGTGAAGGGGCTCGGGCACAGGCCCTATGAGGAGCGACTGAGGGAGCTGGGGTTGTTTAGCCTGGAGAAGAGGAGGCTCAGGGGAGACCTTATTGCTCTCTACAACTACCTAAAGGGAGGTTGTGGTCAGGCAGGAGTTGGACTCTTCTCTCAGGCGACCAGTGACAGAATGAGAGGACACGGTCTCAAGCTTCGCCAGGGGAGGTTTAGGATTGACATTAGGAAGAAATTCTTCACTGAGAGGGTAATTGTTCATTGGAATGTGCTGCCTAGGGAGGTGGTCGAGTCACCATCCCTGGAGGTGTTCAAAGAGAAACTGGATGAGGCACTTAGTGACATGGTGTAGTTGACAAGTAGGAGTAGGTGTTGGGTCATAGGTTGGACTCGATGATCTCAAAGGTCTTTTCCAACCTTACGATACTGTGATACTTATTTTAGCATAAACTCTTCTATGGATATAGGTTGGACTGTTGGTGGAAAGGGATTCATATTATTTTAGGATTTTTTAGGTTGAGCTTTGACACACTCTTCATTGATGGCTGCTTGAAGGCCCACAGTGGGTGTAGGTTGAGGAGTTATCCACTAGGGGAGATTGTATTCTGTTTTAAGGGAGCTGTTCCTCCTTTAAATGATCTTTGGCCCATTACATATAGGATGGGGGTGGTCCTTGGAGCGGGGGGTCAAGAGAGAACTTAGATTCATTTCACAGGCAACCAGCTATCACCCGGCTCGATTGGCTTTTCACCTCTACTAACAAGTCGTCCCACTCTTTTGCAACAGAGACAGGTTTGCTCATGAATAGCTGCTTGTAAGTAGCTCACTCGAGTTTCAGGAGGGCAAACTTAAATTCGTTTTGCTTGGTTGTTCTGGCTAAATCATGATGCAAAAGGTACAAGGGTTTATCTTTGCTGCTTTATGCTTAGGTTTTCACTGTCATTTCATCTTTCCCTTACGGTACGGGATTTCTATTGCTCCAGGGTTAGGGGTTCTTTTCTATCACCTATACTAAGTTTGGGTAAATGTTTTAGTTTAATAATAATGGAGTAAATTTTTAGTTTTGTCAAGCAGAGTGTAGTTGGGCTAGGGTTTGACTTCAAGGCGATCTGGGTAGTGGCAGATATCTTTCAGGTGTAAGCTGAATGCTTTTATTGTAGCTATGCCTTGGTATGCTAAGTACACCTTCCAGTACACTTACCTTGTTACGACTTACCTCATCTTTAGCCTGTGGTGGGGTATTAGGTATTGTGAAGTTGGGCTCGTGAGGAGGGTGATGGGCGGTATGTACGTGTCCCAGGGCCAATTTTAAGGGGGTTTAATTGTCCCCCTTTACTACTAAATCCGCCTTCCGGAGACAGTTTCATGTCCCTTTTTGTGTTTTCTAATAGTAGAAAATGTAGCCCATTACTTCCGACCCATGAGCTATACCTTGACCTGTCTTACTAGCGAAGTGGGGCTGTTATGCTCACTGTTACTCTTTCAGAGGAGGTGGGCTGGCGACGGCGAAGGTGTTATATAGGCTGATTTTGGGTGAATCGTGGATTATCGATTACAGAACAGGCTCCTCTAGGTGAGTTTTGGGTACTGCCAAGTCCTTAGAGTTTTAAGCGTTTGTGCTCGTAGTTCTCGGGCGGATGTCTTGGTAAGATAAGACATCAAGATTTAAGGTCAGGCATAGTGGGGTATCTAATCCCAGTTTATGTCCTAGATTTCGTGTAGGTCTGATCTATCGGGGGTATTAAAATTGTGTTGGGGGTGACTTTAGGGGTTCTTGTAGACTTAGGGGTTCTTGTAGACTTTAGGACTTTTGGGGTTCTTGTAGTTGAAGCTTACAATGATGGTTTTTCAGGCCATAGGTCTTGGAGAGAAGCCAAGCAGGAATTGTCATGATGTACTTTGTTTTTTTCCTAGGGGTGTGTTTTATGTTGGAGGGGTTGGCAGTTGTGTCTAATCCTTCGCCATATTATGGGGTAGTTGGGTTGGTGTTAGCATCTGTGGTTGGTTGTGGGTGTTGGTGAATTTGGGAGTTTCGTTTGTGTCTTTGGTGTTGTTTATAGTTTATTTGGGTGGGATGTTGGTGGGTTTTGTTTATTCTGTGTCTCTGGAGGCGGAGCCTTTTCCTGAGGCATGAGGAAATTGACAGGGTTTGGGGTATGGGGTTGGTTTTATTTTGGTGATTGTTGTGGGTGTGGTTGTGAGTGGAGTTGTTGAATGTTAGAAGTTTGAGATTATTACTATTGATAGTGGGGGTATGGTCTCTGTGTGAACAGATTTTAGTGGAGTTGCAATGTTTTATTCATGGGGAGTTGGAATGTTTTTGGTGGCGGGATGGGGGTTGTTAACATTGTTTGTAGTTTTAGAGGTAGTGCGGGGGTTATGTCGTGGAGCTATTCAGGCAGTTTAAGGACAGAATATAGTTTAGTTTAGAATGCCAACTTTGGGACCTGGTGATAAAGGTTTAATTCCTTTTTTTCTGGTGAGTGATGATATGGTGTAGGTGATGGTTTGTAGTTATAATGAATTCTTAGAGGATTGTTTGATGTTAGTTTGTGAAAATTTGTGATGATGTATGATGAAAAAAATTTGTGTGAATTGAAGAGTTTGTTTATTAATGAATTTTTAGTAGAAGTGGAAAACATGAAATTTGATGATGAGGTTTGTCATGAGGGGAAAATGAGGGTTTAGTCGAAAGTTCCTAGTGTTGCATAAACTGCCAAAGAGGGCGAAAAGCCAAAAAAAAAGTCCAACAAGCATGAATCTATAATGGAATACGACAGTGAATAGTGGAAACAAGTATGTGAATGGAATCCAAAGTGCATCAGTGTTAAGATGATTCCGAGGATACGTCAACCGTTTCATTCAGCAATCCATGAAAGTGAACAAAAGGCCCGTGAGCCATCATAGCCCACGTCTCAGATTGTAGCCTCCTGCTCTAACTACCATGGGCCACCTGTGAGGATTCCAAGAAAAAAAAAGGAACCAATAGAAAAGAGACACCCAGATGCCGCGATTACGAGGCAGAGGGTACCTGACATAGTTTGGATGTATCTGTGAATAACAAGTTTAGTGGATCAATCGATTTATGGCCCTGATATAGGAGCCAGAGGCGCAAAAGAGCAAGTAGTGTCAGTGGTGTATGGTGGAAAGAATGGGCCTGAAGCTAGTATCTTAGGATCTTATATGCGGTGCGTTGCTGATTTCATGTGAGGGAAACGATCAATAAATAACCTGGTACTTTAGAGACCGGCTCGGTGAGAGAGATTTCATTATAATAGTACGATTACAACTGGAGTTATGGTATATTGAGCATACTCATGTCCAGGGAAAGTTGGTTAATGTATAGGGTAACATGGTATGGGATGGGTACTGATATAGTCTTGGTCCTGTTAATAAGTTGCAGAGGCGGATCCTTGAAAGTAGGATGTCTGGGGTGTAGTGAAAGTCCAATATGAACTTAATGGATTCAGAACATACATGTAATGTATTATGTGGTACGAGCATGGTATGTAATAGTACATGTTTTGGGCCAAAAATGCCCGGGGGGGGAAGGGAGGGGGAAAGTAGGAGAACTCTAAGAAGGGGGGTGGCCTTCAATCTTTGGCTTACAAGACCAATGTTTTTAGTAAACTATTAGAGTATGTTTAGTAGTCTAGTATTTTGTTTTCTAGTGTAGTGATAATGGGGAAGAGAATGAGGAGGATAGTGAAGTAGGTAAGTGAGCCTAGTTGGCCAATGATAATAAAGGGATGTTCTACTGGTTGGCTACCTACTCATGTTAGAATGATTAGGTTGGCGACTAGGATTCAGAATAGTAGTTGGGAGAGGGGGTGGAAAGTTATTGTACGTTGTTTTGATTTGCGTAGTAGGGGAATTAGAAATAGGATTAGGAGGGATGCAGCTAGGGCTAAGACGTCTCCTAGTTTATTGGGGATTGAGCATAGGATAGCATATGCAAATAGAAAGTATCATTCTGGTTTGATATGTGGGGGTGTGGTTAGAGAGTTTGCGGAGGTGAAGTTTTCTGGGTCGCCTAATAGTGTGGGGAAGAATAGGGCTAGGGTTGTTAGGAAGAGTAGTATTGTGATGAAACCTAGGATATCTTTTAGGGAGAAGTATGGGTGGAATGGAATTTTGTCACAGTCGGATGAGAGGCCTAGGGGGTTGTTTGAGCCTGTTTCGTGGAGGAAGGTTAGGTGAATTAGAGTGAGGCCTGCGATTGCGAAATTTAGGAGGAAGTGCAGGGTGAAGAAGCATGTTAGTGTGGGATTGTCTACTGAGAAGCCGCCTCAGGCCCATTCTACGATTGTTTGTCCAATGTAGGGGATGGCTGAGAATAGGTTAGTGATGATGGTAGCGCCTCAGAATGATATTTGTCCTCATGGGAGGACATAGCCTACGAAGGCGGTTGCTATTAGGGTTAGGAGGAGGAGAACTCCTGTGTTCCATGTTTCTTTGTAGAGATAGGAGCCGTAGTAGAGGCCTCGTCCGATGTGGAGGTAGATGCAGATGAAGAATAGTGAGGCTCCGTTTGCATGGAGGTTGCGGATTAATCAGCCATATTGGACGTTTCGGCAGGTGTGGGCTACGGATGGGAAGGCTAGAGTTGTATCTGCAGTATAGTGTGTTGCTAGTAGTAGGCCTGTAAGGATTTGGGTGATTAGGCAGATGCCTAGGAGGGATCTGAAGTTTCATCAGATGGAGATGTTTGAGGGGGTAGGGAGGTCAATTAGTGAATTATTGATTATCTTTAATAGGGGGTGGTGCTTTCAGATGTTGGGGGCCATTAGTGGGATGTCTGTGTATTAGTATGAGGATAATGATTGATAGGGCGAATGATCCTAGGTAGGTTTTGATTAGGCCTGTGTGAAGGGAGGTTGAGGTTTTAGCTGCTATGAGTTGTAAGGTGGCAAGTCCTTCCGGGCCTATTTTTTTATACCATGAGAGGTCGATTAGGTGGGAGGAGGGTTTTTGTCCGATGTTTAATAGGTTTGAGGAGCTTAGACGGTGTGTTAGGGGGTTGAAGTAGCCTATTGTGGATGAGAAGTTTAGGAGTGTGCTTTGTTTTGGTTGGGTTAGGGTGTGGGTTATGTTTGATAATTCGATGGCTAGAATAATTCCTAAGATTGTAAGTAGGATGGCTGCGGTTTTAATGTGGGTGGGTATAGTTAATGGGGGTGTTTTTGTGGGAGTAACATAGGTTGTAATGAGTAGGCCGGCTATGATACTACCTAGTGCAAGGCGAGTGATAGGGTTAATGATTGCTGGATCGTTTTCATTCATTGGGGTGATCGTTGGTATTCGGGTTGGGCCGGTTTGGACGAGGATTGTTATTCGTAGGCTATATGTTGCAGTAAATGCTGTGGCTATGAGTGTTAGGGATAGTGCTCAGGCATTTAAGTGTGAAGTATTTAAATTTTCGATGATGAGGTCTTTTGAGTAAAATCCGGCTAGAAATGGGGTTCCTATTAGAGCGAGATTTCCGATGGTTAGGCATGAGGTAGTTGTTGGAAGCATTTTTTGAAGGCTGCCTATTTTTCAGATATCTTGTTCTCCGTTGAGGTTATGGATGATTGATCCTGAGCAGAGGAAAAGCATTGCTTTGAAAAAGGCGTGGGTTGAGATGTGTAGGAAGGCTAATTGTGGTAAGTTCAATCCGATGGTTACTATTATTAATCCTAGTTGGCTTGATGTGGAGAAGGTGATGATTTTTTTGATATCGTTTTGTGTGAGAGTGCATGTAGCGGCAAATAGTGTGGATAGGGTTCCTAAGCATAGGCATAGGGTGAGGGTGGTTTGGTTGTTTGTGAATAGTGGGTGGGTTCGGATGAGTAGGAAGATTCCTGCTACGACTATGGTGCTGGAGTGGAGTAGAGCAGATACTGGGGTTGGTCCTTCTATGGCGGCGGGTAGTCATGGGTGAAGGCCAAATTGAGCTGATTTTCCGGTTGCGGCTAAGATTAGGCCTAGTAGTGGGAGTGAAGGAAGCCGCCTCAGGAATCAATATACGATCTTCATGGAAGTATGGTATTGTTCCCATTTATTGCCAAGATAGCTCAGGTTATATACTATTTTGCCAGAGTACACGCAGCTAAGCAATTATTATGATTGGTTACAATACAGTGTCTACCCGCCTAACATAACAATATAATTGGTCCAGCTAGACTACTCACCCGCAAGCACACTTTACAGCCCCCCCCCCCCCCCCCCCTTGCAATTAAGCCTTGCATTCTTTGCATTCTTGTTCTGTCCTTATCGCCTGTGAAACATCCTGGTTCCTCTTCCCAGCTCTATCCAAGGACGGTTCTGAGGCCACTCTCGCTGTAATTGTAGGCAGGGTTGTGCACACAGGCTTCTTGCAATATTCCATGACCTTGTGCTTCAAGAAAATCCCCTACATGGGAGGGTTGAGATTTCGGTGGTGTTGGGTAGGGTTTGTTGTATTTCTCAGGAGTTTGTGGTTGATGCAAGCCAGGCTATGCTTAGGATTAGTCCAATGTCCCCAATTCAGTTATATAGGACAGCTTGTAGGGCAGCTGTGTTGGCTTCTGTTCGACCCTGTCATCAGCCGATTAGGAGGAAGGATATAATTCCTACTCCTTCTCAACCAATAAATAGGAGAAATATGTTATTGACGGTAGTTAATGTTAGTATAGCAATTAGGAATATTAGTAGGTAGGAGAAAAATTTTGTGATGTGGGGTCTGTGGTTATGTATCAGGATGCAAATTGTAGGATTGATCATGTTACGAATAGTGCAGTTGGGAGGAACAGTATGGAATACTGGTCGATTTTTAGGCTGAGTGGGATCTTGAAGTTTGTGATGAATTTTCATTCTCAGCAGGAGATAATGTTGTCGGTACCGGTGTATAGGAATAGTGTAGTGGGTACTAGGCTAGTAAGGAAGGCAGCTTTGATGGCTTGGGTGATAGTGGTGGGGGAGTTTTGGAATTTCTTTGATAAGAGAGGAAGTAGTGTTGGTGTAAGGATTAATGTTAGTGTGAGGAGTATGAAGGTGTTAAGTAGTAGGATGGTTTTCATTACTTTTATTTGGATTTGCACCAAGATGGGTGGTTCCTAAGACTAGTGGATTGCTGTTATCCTTTAAAAGTAAGGGGGCTGAGGCTTTAAACTCAGATGCAGGAGTTAGCAGTCCCTGTTGGTTGAACCTCCCCTCGGCAGGTAAGAAGGATTTAACTTCTATTTTTAGGATCACAATCTAATGTTTGGTTTAAACTATACTTGCATAGGGGGATTCCTGAGATGAGGCTTGGTTTTAAGATTAAAAGGAGGGTGGGAATGATATGGAGGGTTATTAAGAGGTGTTCGCGTGTGGATGAATTTTGGATGGATGTGATGTGAGATGATAAGGTTCCTCGTTGGGTGGTTAGTAGCATGAATAGGGTGTATGCGGTGGTGAGTAGGGTTGCAGTTCCAGTTAGGATAATAGTGAAAGAAGATCAGTTAAATAATGCGATTATGATGGTGAGTTCAGCTATTAGGTTAGCTGTGGGGGGTAGGGCTATGTTTGTGAGGTTGGCAAGGAGTCATCAGGTTGCCATGAGTGGTAGGCTGGGTTGAAGGCTTCGTGTTAGTAATAGGATGCGGCTGTGTGTGCGTTCATAGTTTGTGTTGGCTAGGCAGAATAGTATTGAGGAGGTAAAACCATGGGAGATTATGAGAATTATTGCACCTGAAATTGACCATTGGGTCTGGATTATGCTTGCTGTGATTACTAGGCCTATGTGGCTTACGGATGAATAGGCAATGAGTGCTTTTAGGTCAGTTTGGCGTAGGCAGATTAAGCTGGTTATTAATGCGCCTCATAGTGATAAGACAAGGAACGGGTATTGTAGAAGGTTTGATAGGGGGGATATAAGGATGGTGATTCGTATAATGCCATACCCTCCTAGTTTGAGGAGTAGAGTGGCTAGGAGTATTGAGCCTGCAATTGGGGGTGCTACATGTGCTTTGGGAAGTCATAGGTGTAGACTGTATAGGGGTGCTTTTACTCTAAATGCCATTAGTAGGGCTGTTCCTGATAGGATGTTGGTTCATGAGATGGAGAGTGAGGAGTTAGTTAGGTTTAGTATTGTTAAATGGAGGGTCCCAATGCGTGTGTGAAGGTAAAGGATTGTGACTAGTAGTGGGAGAGAACTGATTAGGGCGTAGAATAGAAGATAGATGCCGGCGCTCAGGCGTTCTGGTTAGTTACCTCATTGCGTGATAAGGATTAAGGTGGGGATGAGGGTTGCTTCGAATGCAATGTAAAATATTGTTAGCTCTGTGGTTGAGAAGGCTAGGATAATAAGTGGTTGAATTATGATTAGTGTTGTTATGAAGGTTCGTTTTCGTTTTAGGGGTTCATGATGGAGGTGGTTTTGGCTTGCTATGATTATGAGGGGGAGTAATCAACATGAGAGGATGAGGAGAGGAGATGAGATTTGGTCTATGCCTGTTCATTGGGTTAGGTTTTTGTGGGGGAAGTATGTGGGGGTTAGTCAATGTAGGCTGAGGGTAGCGATTAGTAGGCTATATGTGGTAATGTTCGTCCATAGGGATTTTTGGGGTGATAGAAGGGCTGTGGGGATGAGTATAATTGTTGGTAAAATAATTTTTAGCATTGTAGGAGATTTAGGTTATGGAGGTGGTTGGAGCCGTGGGTTCGTGTGGAGGCTACTAGTATTGCTAGGCCCGTGCCTTCTTCACAGGCTGAGAATGTAAGTATTAGGATGGGCATTAATGTGGATGAGGGTGATTGGTTTTCGATTGGTCAGGTTGATAGGGCGATATATATGGATAGTATTATGCTTTCTAGGCAGAGTAGGGCGGAGATGAGGTGGGTTCGGTGAAAGGCGAGGCCAAGGCTGCTTAAGTGGAGGGGCGACATGGAGAAAGTCATAGGATTAAGCTATGATCTGTTGAGTCGAAATCAACTGTCTTGTTTAGACTAACTTTCTTTTTATTCTGCTCATTCTAGGCCACCTTGTTTTCATTCATAGGCTAGTCCTAGCGTGAGTAAGAGGAGGAGGGTAGAGGCTCAGGTTAGGGTGGTAGTTGGGGATTGGAGTTGGATGGCTCATGGGAGGGGAAGTAGTAGTGTGATTTCTAGGTCGAATAGGAGGAATAAGTTGGCTACTAGGAAGAATCGAATGGAGAATGGAAGTCGAGCGGATCCGAGAGGGTCGAAGCCACATTCATATGGGGAGAGTTTTTCTGAGTCTGGGTTGATTTGGGTAATTCAAAAGTTTAGGGTGATTAGGAAGAGACTTAGGGTTAGTGATAATGTAAGTATGAATGTGATTGTGTTTATTGCTCTTCTCTGGGGTTAAACCAGATTTTATAGATTGGAAATCAATTGTAATTAATATACTAGAAGAGAAGGATCCTCATCAGTAGATGGTGATATAGAGGAATAATCAGATGACGTCTACGAAGTGTCAGTATCAGGCTGCTGCTTCGAATCCAAAGTGGTGGCTCGATGTGAAGTGGAATTTGATTAGTCGTAATAAGCAGACAGTTAGGAAGGATGAGCCGATGATTATGTGAAGTCCATGGAATCCTATGGCGACAAAGAAGGTTGATCCATATACTCCGTCGGCGATTGAGAATGGTGCTTCATAATATTCTGTTGCTTGAAGGGCTGTGAAGTAGAATCCTAGTATGATTGTTAGGATTAGTGCGTGGATTGTTTGTTTTCGAGTGCCTTCTGTAATGCTGTGGTGGGCTCATGTTATGGTGACTCCTGAAGCTAGTAGAATGGCTGTATTTAGTAGGGGGACTTCGAGGGGGTTTAGGGGTTTAATTCCTGTTGGTGATCATTGTCCGCCTAGTTCTGGGGTGGAGACTAGGCTGGAGTGAAAGAATGCTCAGAAGAATCCTAGGAAGAAGAATGCTTCGGATGTGATGAATAGGATTATTCCATATCGTAGACCTTTTTGGACTGTAGGGGTGTGGTGGCCTTGGAAGGTACTTTCGCGGATAATGTCTCGTCATCATTGGATTATGACAAGGATTATAGAAAGTAGGCCTAGGCTTAATAGTTGTAGTGAGTTTTGGTGGAATCATATAATTAAGCCTGATGTGGTGAGTAGGGTGGCAATTGCTCCGAAGATAGGTCATGGACTTGGGTCTACTATGTGGTAGGAGTGTGCTTGGTGGGCCATTAGATGTTTTCTTGTAAGTATAAGGTTAGTAGGAGAACGAAGACATAGGCTTGGATTATTGCTACTGCGACTTCTAGTATTGTTAGTAAGAGTAAGATTGTTGTGGTGAGAATGGATACTGTTGGTAGAATGGGAAGTAGAACGATGGTTGCTGTAGAGATGAGTTGGATGAGTAGGTGGCCTGCGGTGAGGTTTGCTGTGAGTCGGACTCCTAGGGCTAATGGGCAAATAAGAAGACTAGTAGTTTCAATTATAATTAGGACTGGGATGAGTGGGGTAGGGGTTCCTTCTGGAAGCAGGTGGCCGAGGGATGTTGAGGGTTGATTTCACAGTCCTGTGAGTAGTGTGGCTAATCAGAGGGGCAAGGCTAGGGCTATGTTTATTGAAAGTTGGGTGGTTGGGGTGAATGTGTATGGTAGGAGGCCTAATAGGTTGATGGTGAGTAGTAGAATTGTAAGGGATGTCAGGATTAGGGCTCATTTGTGGCCTTTTTTGTTTAATGGTAGTATTAGTTGTTTTGTGATTAGGTGGATGGTTCACAATTAGTGATTCATCGGTTATTTAGTGATGGTAATAGTAAGGGGGGAAATAATATTGAGATAAGGATTAGTGGGATTCCTAGGAGGGATGGGCTTGCGAATTGGTCAAAGAAGCTTAGGTTCATGGTCAAGTTCAAGAGGTGATTTTAGTGCATGTGATTGGTTTAAGTGGGGTGTTGGTTGTGATAAATGACAGTAGCTTTGGTTGGATGGCTAATAGGAAGGTTAGTCACGTTGTTACTATAAAGAATCATGGGTTTGGGTTGAGTTGGGGCATGTCATTAAGGAGGAGTGTAATCCTCTTTCTCTAGCTTAAAAGGCTAGTGCTGTTTCATAGCTTCTTAATGATTAGGACGATAGGAGGGAGGATCAGTTTTTGAAGTGGGTGAGTGTGGTGGTTTCTACTACGATTGGCATGTAGCTATGATTTGCGCCGCAGATTTCTGAGCATTGGCCATAAAACACTCCTGGACGAGTAATAATGAATGATGTTTGGTTTAGGCGGCCTGGAATTGCGTCTTGTCTTGATTCCTAGGGTTGGGATCGCTCAGGAGTGGAGTACGTCTCCAGCAGTGACAATAATGCGTACGTATGACTCCATGGGGACAATAACTCGATGATCAACTTCTAGCAGTCAGAAGTGTTCTGGTGAAAGGTCTGTTGTAGGGATTATATATGAGTCGAAGGTTAGGTCTTTGAAGTCTGTGTACTCGTAGGTTCAGTATCATTGGTGGCCAATGGCTTTTAGGGTTAGGTCGGGTTCATCGATTTCATCTATTATGTACAGGATATGTATTGATGGTAGGGCAAGTAGGATAAGGACGATAGCTGGTAGGATTGTTCAAATCAATTCTACTTCTTGTGCATTGACTGTGTTTGAGGATAGTTTTTCTATTAGTATGAGTGTTAGGAGGTATAGGACTAGGCTACAGATTGCTAGGGCAACTATTAGGGCGTGGTCGTGGAATTCAACAAGTTCTTCTATAATAGGGGAGGAGGCGTCTTGAAATCTGAGTTGTGCGTGGTTAGCCATGTAAGATATATGGGGGTTTCACCTGTGATTTAGTCTTGACAAGACTATGTAATTGTTTACTAATATCTCATAAGAAAGAAGCATGAGTGGTTTAATGCGGTTGGCTTGAAACCAGCACGTGAGGGTTCGATTCCTTCCTTTCTTGTACTTGGACAAAGGCTGGTTCTTCGAAAGTGTGATATGGGGGTGGGCAGCCGTGAATTCATTCAATGTTGGTAGTAGGTAGTTCTGGTTGTGTAATTTTTTGTTTTGACGTGAAAGCTTCTCAAATGATGAATGTTATTATGATTACGGCTGTCAGTGAGATTAGTGAGCCGATGGATGATATGGTGTTTCATAGGGTGTATGCATCTGGGTAATCTGAGTATCGATGTGGTATACCAGCTAAGCCTAGGAAATGCTGGGGGAAGAATGTTAGATTTACACCAGTGAATATTACTCCAAAATGGGCTTTAGTTCATGTGGGGTGTAGAGTGTATCCAGTAAATAGGGGAAATCAGTGAGTAAATCCTGCTAGGATTGCAAATACTGCTTCTATTGAGAGAACATAGTGGAAGTGGGCGACTACGTAATAGGTGTCATGTAGGGCAATATCTAGGGAGGAGTTTGCTAGGATAATTCCTGTAAGGCCTCCAATAGTAAACAGGAAGATGAATCCTATGGCTCATAATATGGGAGGATCTCATTTGATGTTTCCTCCGTGGAGCGTAGCTAGTCAGCTAAATACTTTAATCCTGGTTGGGATGGCAATGATTATGGTGGCGGATGTAAAGTATGCTTGGGTGTCTATATCTATTCCGACTGTGAATATGTGGTGGGCCCATATGATGAACCCGAGAAAACCAATAGATAGTATGGCTCAAACTATTCCTATATAACCGAAGGGTTCTTTTTTTCCTGCATAATATGCAACTACGTGAGAGATGATTCCGAATCCTGGTAAGATTAGGATATACACTTCTGGGTGTTCGAAGAACCAGAAGAGGTGTTGGTACAGAATGGGGTCTCCGCCTCCAGCGGGGTCAAAGAATGTGGTGTTTAGGTTGCGGTCAGTTAGTAACATGGTAATACTGGCAGCGAGTACAGGGAGAGATAGGAGCAGTAAGACGGCTGTGATAAGGACGGATCAGACGAATAGGGGGGGTTGATATTGTGAGAGGGCTGGTGGTTTTATGTTGATGGCAGTTGTGATGAAATTGATGGCCCCTGGGATAGATGACCTCTGAGTCGCGCTTTGCTATCTCTACTTATATTGCTATATTCTCTCCCTCTCCATCTTTATTTTCCTTTCTCTGTGTGTGTATGTGTGAGTGTAATCAATAGCCATCTGGATCGAGGGAGGAGGAGGCTGCCTGGAGGGAGCTGTGGCTTAGAAGAAGTTGTTCGCCCCGCCCCAGGGCTGCCCAGAACAGAGCTGCAGCTTAAAGTGACCAGCATCACCAGAGCTCAGGTACAGGACTCGATCCATATTATCTCAGTCACACTTGTCGTTGACTTTGTTCTGTGCACACATACACTTGTAGCAAAGAACTGTTATCTATTCTGCACAATCTCTGATTAAAATCACTTAAGCATATTTTGGTTGGGTGTTTTTTTTCATCCAAACTAAGACAGGTGCTAAACGAGCTTGGAGTTGCGGAGTATTTATAGGAGCCTCCCCCATTAGCTGTGGCACACCAGCTCCTCTCAGAGGGTTACCATCAGGTTGCTCCAAATTAGAAATCGTAGTTATCTGACAAGCAGATATCCACATTGACTTAAACAATACCATTTGTGTTGGGGTTAATATTAAATGTGTGATTTGCCAAATATTAAAGGGTGTTAACTCATTTCCCACAAAAATAGCTTGCAACAGGCTTCGTGAATATGGTGCCCCTAACCCGTGCTGCATCACTGTATGCCATAAATCCTTAACCAGCTCATAAGGAAAAGGAACATATTCATTAAGTTGGTTAGTATGCCTCAAAACAGGAGAAGCAATAGCAGCCCCAAAGTCACTGTCCCCACTCTAAACCGCCTGTTGTTTTACTTTCTTCCAGTTGGCAACTGGATCAAATCGTTGTGGGGGTGAGTCCGATGAGTCTATTAATGGAGCCTCCAGAATGGGCTCAGGCCAAGTAGCGGCTGAAGGAATCACAGGGGCAAAACCTTCAAATCCAGGCAACAGAGATTTTTAAATTATTTTTAATTTTTTATTTATTTTTTTTTCCGGGCGCTGTGCCAGAGACACTTGGGTTCTCCAGGGGTGTCAGCTGCCACTCCTGTCTTTGTCTGTTTTCCCCATGTTGCCGCACCTCTTCCCTGCCCTGTGTAGACCCCTCCCCCGAATCATGTGCATCATCAGAAGTCAAAGCTGCTTTGGCAGACGCTGCGACTGCAGAGTCAGATTTTACCTACTTCAGTGTCTCTAGCACTTGACGCCACGATGTTAAAAGCCCAGTAGCAGTTTGATCCCCCCGAGAAGCAGTATCAAAGACCTTTTGCCCCGTGTCTTCCCAGGTAGAAACACAAAACACAGTCTGTGCGTCTGCAGAACACTCCTGCCGTTTTAGCCATGTCAAAAGCAAGCACAAACCATTTTCCTAAAATTTGACCCCACATTTCTTAAACAGGGTCATTAAAATCAAAACAATGGTTTTCTCCTCCGAGGACATAGAGGAACCCATAGTTATAGTTCTCAGCTGCTCACTTCTCTCCTGAGGGATTGGTATTGTCCGGACAATGGCTCTCTCCCGGGTCGTCCGGATTTCTGCCTTTTATTCGTCCAGCTGAGCATCGCCACGGCTGTTCTAAGTCTGCAGTTTCATCTATTCCCGAGATCACACTGGGGTCACCATTTGTGGCGACTGACAACTAGCACTCAGATAAGGTTCCAAGCATTAGTGCTTTATTCTGCTTTTACATAAGCTTATATATCTTTGTTATCTGTCTACTTTCTCAGTCTAAACTTCTAACAGGCTCAAGCTCTATGTTCACGCACTATTCTAAACATTATAATTGGCTTTTCCACAGTCTCTTCAACTTTCAAACCGCCTCCTTGTTTTTGCTGGCTTCTTCAGAAGTTGCTTATCCATTGGTCCAAGGGCAGTGTCTTATCTCGTCAAGGCCAAAGCTTCCCGTGACCCAGCTCATACCCACAGGCACCAGTAAGTTAGAAGCATGAAGGTATCTTGCTGGGTATAGTAGAAATGCCAAGTCTTGTGAAGCCTAAGGAGGGTAAATGGATTTGCCAAGTTTGTAGAAAGCCTGGAGAAGCTTTATATGACCACGGATTGGTCCTAGAGGTCCTGGTTGTGATTAAAGCCCAAATCTAGTATCCCCGAGTCATGCTGATAACTGGTGCAATGATCTGCTTTGTTATTACTCTGCATGAATAAAAGACTCAAAATTAGTCCCTTGATAATTAGTGATGTTTTCTTTTAGCAACTCCATCTACACTTCTGTTACAAGTGCAAGCAAAATTTCCATCTATTTCATCCCCGGGGGTTGTTTACAGCAGCATCATCACATATGGGTCATGTGATAGTTCAAGCATCACTGTGTTAGGGAAGGTGAGTACATCTAGTGTCCTGCTATTTGGGATTTAATTATCTACATAAGTAATCCTGTAGGTAGTCCTCTCTCCATCCTGTAATTCTAAGGGTCTTGCAGATGTGCAGCATCACTGCTTCCAGATGTTGATGGCCTTTTCCGAGTGCTGGGCACTGGCCCAAGGAGGGATTTGGTATCGGGGAATTCTGGCACTGGCTGTGTTTCCAGCAATGTGTACACCGAGGAAATTATTGTGTGTGAGTGTAATGCAGAGACACCACTGGAGGCTGAGCTTAAGTCCCTGGGCAGGCACAATATTGATCAAAAGTCAGGACTGCAGGCAAGCATGGACAAAAGTAACAGGGTGATTTAGTGAGGTGAGCTTTTTTCTGTCTCAGGCCACTATTATCCTTTGTGCTTTTTGAATTATAGTGCCTCCAACACCACTCTTCCACAAGGAACAGGTTTTCAATGAGGTGGTTGGTGTTGCTGTGAGCTTTGAGGGCTTTATTCAGGCCTTCTTCTATAGACACATAATTTGGACAATGCAGTGTGTAAGCAACAGGCTGCTGTCTCAGCAAGGTGATACTTCCTGGATTAAGACCTGTGTTCCCAGAGCATCAATGGAAAGAGCAGAAAGTAACCAGGAGCCCTAAACAAGGGGCTTCTATGGGGTCTTGGGTGATGGCCTAGGTATGGGATGGGTGTGCTGAGCTGGGAGCTGCCTTGCATCAGTCAGTATGAAACTGGTCACAAAGTGATATCCAGGCAAGGTTTTACAGCAGAAACCTCCATCTTGACTTTTGGGTTGATTTGGGGGGAAGTTAAGGGTAGGACGTGCTCTAGCAAAGGAAGAAGAACGTCTAAATGTAGCTCATCTCCTGATCCAAGAATCCGTTGGTCATGTCTATGAGAGAGCATGAATCCTCCAGCTTTTTTAGGGGGGGAGATATTGCTACCTGCCTCTCCTACCACATCACAGGGTCCTGCAGGGAAGCCCCAGATGAGGTGACTGCCTCTCCTCCAGGGTCAGTGTCCCATTTGAGGTCTTTGCTTTGCATAATCAAGGTTTGGGGTCCAAGTGGATGGTCTCCAGCCCATACCTCTCCTAGCTGCTTGCATTGGGCATATAAGCATGGGTCTCACACCAGTAGCATGCTCTGCCGAGACCCAAGCCCACATGTCAAGCAGAGTGATACTAAAGAAAGCCTGTGTGCAACATGAGGAATGCCAGACCTACCCACTGTCTCCAGATCTGTCTCCCCAGATAGGCTTTGGATCTTATTTGGATGCGGAGAGATTTATAAGGTATTCTCTTAATTAGGGGACCCTGTTAAAGTTTCAACTGAGAAAGATGGGGAATGAAGAGACCTAACAGAAAGGCAATAGCAAACAGTGGACTGAAAGGGAAGGCTGGAGAGACTGATGGTGTGTGCTGTAAAGTAGGGGCAATAAAATACACCAATAAAAATGATGTGTATGTCCGTAGCCTCATCTAAGAAGGGGGAACAACAGCAGATCCCTTCTTAGGGCAAACAAAAGAAATCCCACCATATGTAAGCAATTATCAGAAACATATGGGAAAAGTGGACAGGGCAGACAAATCCAAAAGGCATATGATATTGCACAGAAGAGTGAGGTTCATGTAAAGCCTGGGAGTTCATATGTTTAACAGTTCACAGCATACAGAGACCTTAGTCTGCTCCAAAAGCTGCAACCAGGAAGGCTCCTCTCCTTTTGGCCTTGAGGGCTGTGCACAGATGCTAAAGCTGGGGAAGGAGCACTGGGTTGAAAGGGCTGACATGCTGCTGAGGGGAAGCAGAACCCTGCTTGGCTTTGCTGAGCACTTTCCTTTATAAAACACTTGCAGCTGGTCTATGCCACAGCACCGCTGAGCTGAGGTAGTGAGAGCAATGTAGTTGTGCTGCAACAGTGCTGCTGAGGAACTTTGGAACATCTGCTCTTTAGTCTGTTTTGGAGTGTGAACTTGTCCTTATTGACTTTAAATTCTCTATCAATGCAGTGGCAGGATGATATTCACTGCAGGGGTGAGAGACTCTGAAGCATTGCATCCAGCCTTCCACCCCTGCATGAAGAACAAACAGCATCTTAGTGTGTTCCCATCATTGCAAGGACTGTAGTGTGGTCTAGATGATCCTAAGCAACTTCAACACTGCCTGGCCATGTACTGCTGCTCTGAAGATCACAGTAGTCTGGAACTCAAGGTGTTATTCAGCTTCTGTGCAGAGTTGGCATGCCTTGGACCGCATGGTACTGTGAAGGACGGGAGAGATCCCTTCCACTGCGAGCCAGCCCTATGGCACACAAGATCAGCTCAGTTGAACGCATTTGCTCTTGGCAACTGATGTGAACCAGTTCTTGGAGCTGCTTTGTGTCCATTTGCAAAGGTCATGCTGTGAACTCAAAGAATATAATCAGTTCACTGGTTTGGATGCATTTAACTTGTGTCCAATGCAGTTAATACTCAGGTCAATCACCCCTTTCTTACACATGCCCAAATTCCAGCCCACCTAACAGTGCCCCAAATCAGGCTAATGTGTGGGTAACTGCTTTCCAAATGTCTCATGTCAAATGTAGAAAGGATCTCCTGAGGATATGTGGAAAACAGCCTTGTAGAAGTTGAAATTATGCCACTTGTTTTTTTTCATTGGAGACCAGGCTGTGGTCCCTAGGGATCATAGCATTTATTTGTTTTCCCCAGCAATAATCAGAAAACCTTCTGTTCTTTAGTCTTAATAGCAGGAGCAAAGATTTGGAGAAAATGAGTTTTAATTTACAAACATCCTATCTGTAGCAGGCTTCTGTAAAGCCCTGAACATCAATATACTGTGTAGCTATAGAATCACTTGCTTTGCATCCCACTAACGCAACTGCTATGCCTGTCTGTAGCCTTGTAATCTGAATTGATGGCAGGACAGTAGAACTGGGAAAGAACAGCTTCCAAATGTGGATTTAAGCCTTGTATGAAGGCTACCTCATTTTCAAATGATCAGCTATTTGTTCAGGTTGGACCGCAAAAGATGCTGATCTGATTGTGAAATGCATCACTCTTGTATGTTCAACTTATTGGCTATAGAAAAAGATTCTTCTCTGTAAGAAACAACAGAGAGGAAAGTTCCCTTAACTCCTGAATGTGCCACGCTCCTGAACATTAACATGCTTGTGGAGTTTTTTTTTTTACTGAGCGAGCGGATGTTTTAGTGCTCTGAGGATCACCTTTGCTGCAAGGAGTGGTGCTTACACCTCTGAGGGTGATGGTATGTTCAGCCTCAGTAAACATGTTCTGCTCCATCTCACTGACCACTGAAAGCAGAAACTGCTCTTGGGTTTCATTGCAGAGGGGGCAACTTTGCCAATATAAAGAAGGACTTGGTCAGAGTCTGCTTTCATCTCTGTGAATTATCAGAGATATTAAAATAAGGAAAGAGCTCTTAAAGCCTCATTGGACAGTGACACTAAAAATACCTAAACAGCCTCCTCAATCACAAGCTCCAAACGACTGAAAAACAAAATCCAGCCCTAAACCCTAAGCCCCTGAAAACCCTGTGGTATCCATCACTGCCACGTATAATCGGAGTTAGAAATCCAAATGAAGTCTGCAGCCTGTCAGCTCTGCAGACAGATTTGGTGGCGATATGAGCAAAGCCAACATTTAGAAATGACTGAATTATCATTATAAAGATACATGATCCTTCTTCTCATTGAGAAGAGTTGGGCTTTGCTTCCAGTGGAGAGAGTCAAGCCATTTATTTTATAGCTCCATTGTATGCTGCACTGGGAATTGTTCCCGCAGATAGAGATTTCTAGCATGTTCTCCCTATGTACTTTGCTCCACATGCACTGTGCCCTTTGCACACACTGAGGGCTCTCACATGAATTACACTTTGCGTGATTTGGTTGGATGGGTTTCCTACACTTATGTCCTATAAATTGGCATGGTAGTGTATTTATTTTGGTAATCAATCAGTTCTTTATAAATCTGTGAGCTTAATCCTCCAGGAGAGAGAAGTAAAAGGCTCAGTCTCTAACAATGAAGATAAATACCTTTATTTTCATAACTTTTGGACATCTTTTTTCATGGCATCCAGCCAAATCATGAGGTCCTCGCTCAGACAAGAGCACACAGATGTCATTAAGTTCCTCACCAGGCTTGTTAGGGCATGGAAAAACTCTTTTAAGAGGAAGGATGGTCTCGTGGTTTTGCCATTGAGCTAGAAATGAGTTCATCTGGGCTAAGTTCTTGCCTCTGCCATTTATTTCCAATGTGACCTTGCATGACCCTCTCTCTCTACATCTGCTCCCCAAAATCTCCTGCTGTTGAGCTGTTGTGGTTTGGGATTTTTCCGAGGAATTTTTCTTCCTTTTGCCAATAAAGGGAATTTCAGTAGACGCGAGGGGGGATGGGGGGAGAACGTTTCCGGGGAAACCGGGACAGAGGTCGTGACCGGACATCCGTTTTCCTCTCGGACGGCAGTGGTGGCAACGGCAGCGGCAGTCCCTGAGTGCATACGTTTTGCAATCTCTGAAGGAAAGATCACGGGTCATCTGAATCTTCCACAACTCCGGCAGAACTCGCACTAAGTTTCCATCTCCCTCCCCCGCCCTTCCCCGGCTGCTGGGGGGCCGCGCTTCCCCGTGCAGGGCAGTGACTGCTCGCCAGCTCTTAAAGAGACCTGCATCGCAAGATTTTGGGTACAGGACTCAATCTATTTTCTTAAGACTTTTAGGTTTTAGTTATGATTAGTGTTGATTCTGTTCTATATACACATATATTTGTAGCTAAGAACTGTTATCTCTTCTATATTTTTTTTTCCTGATTAAAGATCTTTAATATCTGATAACATATCTTAGTTTTCATCTAAACTAAGACACGAGCATATAAATCTCTGGTGCAGAGTCCCTCTCACTGTGGGTTGGTTCGTGCAGGAATTTCAGCTGAGACTATGAAGCAGTTGCAGAGGCAATGCAGACACAAGGCTAGCAATAGGCTTTCAGCTCTGTCTGCAGATCAGGACCAGCTCCACCTTGCTTCAAGGTGATAGAATGTAAGCCAGAAGCCACCTGAACCTGTTAATGCACAGCTATACCTGTAATAATAAATGTCAACTCTCACCTTATTAGTTCAGGCACTGTAGCAATCAAATTTGGAGGCTTTGGTTGTGGTGCTCCTTGTGCTGAAGGTGGCTCACAGCTGGATGCATCTAGCAGTGGGGCCAGACTCAAAGGAACAAGGGTGGCTGTTCTGGAATCTGCCAGCCTTTTCTAGCAGCTCATCCCTTCCCCTGGACTCTTACTCAAGCATCATCCTTCATCTGCCGATCATTAGTACTTTGATCACCTCTTGGTGAGACCTGTCTTGCAAGCATCCAAGTTTTGCTCCTGTCTGGAGGTGCTGGGAAGACCTCCCTGCCCTCCCTGCTGCATTTTAAATAGTGCTGGGAAAATGAGCATGAAGGCTGAGTGTTTGAGCAAGACAGAGGCTGAGCATGAAGGAGCAAGTGATGTAAGGGAGCTGGCCCCTGTGTGGGGTGACACTATCCGGGGAGCTGGCGGAGGCTGCAAGCACAGGCTTGGGTCAGTTGGCTCATCTCAAGAGAATGGTATAATACATCAGGCATGCTGGTTGATGTGGTGTTATTGACTGCAGCATGATAAGGATCTCCACATGCTTCCACCCGCTCTCCATTTTTCCCCCAGCTGGAGGGAAAACTTCACTGCAGTGGATAGCGGGAGGGTGGGGAATAGCTCAGCCCTGCTCCACTGCCATCTGTGGCTGGAGCTTGCTGCAAGAAAAAATGTACACGATTACGACTTGGCAGAGTTTGCCTCTGTGTGTGCTTCCCCTTCGGGCACACAACTGTGTTTGTTATTCTGACACGCCTACGATTTTAGAGTGTGAGCTGCAAACTTGGACTTGGGGAGAGAGTCCTAATGCATGTAAAGATTTCGCTTAACTGAAGTGGTATCATGTGTGTTAGTTAAGCTTTGCAGAATCATAGACTCATAGAACTGCTTGGTTGGAAAAGAACCTTTGAGATTGAGTCCAATTGTACCTGCCCACTACTAAACCATATCCCTGAGCACTTCATCTACCCATCTTTTAAACACCTCCAGGGATGGTGATTCAACCATCTCCCTGTGTAGCCGTTCCAGTGCCTGATAATCCTTTCAGTAAAGAAATTTTTCCTGATGTCTAATCTGAACCTCCCTTGGTGCAACTTGAGGCCATTTCCTCTCATTCTATTACCTGTCACTTGGGAGAAGAGACCAACACTCACCTCGCTACAACCTCCTTTCAGGCAGTTGTAGGCAGTGATAAGGTCTCCCCTCAGCCTCCTTTTCTCCAGGCTAAACAACTCTAATTCCCTCAGCCGCCTCTCATAACACTTGCTCTCCAGCCCATTCACCAGCTTCATTGCCCTTCTCTGCACACGCTCCAGCACCTCAATGTCTTTCATGTAGTGAGGGACCCAAAACTGAACACAGGATTTGAGGGATAGCCTCACCAACACCAAATACAGTGGCACAATCACTTCCCTGGTTCTGTTGGTCACACTGGTTCTCATACAGGCCAAGATGTCATTTGGACTCATGTGGGACATGCCCCAAAACACAGTGCTCCCTTTGTAATAATTTGTCTGAAATCCCTCTTTCTAACCCATATTTATGTATGGGAAAGGCCAAAAGGAAAAGAGCAGCTGGTGTCCTGGCTGATGCCTAGATTAAATTCTCACAAATTGAAGGAATAACTCATGTAGTCTTATGCCACTGGTCTTATATGCGTTGATGTTGACCTGAGGATGGGCTTTGTCTTCCTTGGTGTCCTGGTGGGCCTAGGAATTTGGTGGCACCTTGATGGGATGCCAATTTTAATCTGTTTGTTATTTTAACTGGAGTAAAATTTTGATTATTGGTGGCTAATTGTTTTATGGTGCATAGACTCTGCAGAGGTGCATAGTCACCTACAGTCCAGTCTGGAAGCAGTCCATTGTCTTTTGTCCAAGTTTTTGAACACTGAGAAATGTCATATGATGGTTTGAGTGAAACAGAAGAAGCAGACAAGGAAAACCAAACTGTTCTGTCCTATGCTTCTTTGTGCTATAGTGTTCTTGTGATAAATCCTTCATCAATAAATGGTGACTTCTTGTGCAAAGGCTCAAAGAACCATGAAAGGCTGTCCCACTGGGAAGTTTATCTATTTGGAAAGCAACCATCCTTGCCAGGCCCATGGGTGGCTGGAGACAATAGCCTGGATGAATGAACCTCTCTGGTTTCCACCATCCAGCCCAAGCAAGCAGATGAAAACAGCAGCTGCCAAGCACACCACACCTCCCAGCCTGCAATAATAATCACAACAGATCAGCTCACCTCTGGTCCACAGTAAGTAGCTAGAGAAGGTTTTCTGTTGCCAGTCGCCTCACGTTTGAGCCTATTCTCTTTGACTTGACCCATAGCTGGGGATTTGCCTTTCAGTACTGTCTTAGTTTAGATGAAAACTAAGATATGTTATCAGATATTAAAGATCTTTAATCAGGAAAAAAAAACTTTAAAATTTTTTTTTATAGAAGAGATAACAGTTCTTAGCTACAAATATATGAATATACGGAACAGAATCAACAGTAATCGCAACTAAAACCTGAAAGCCTTAAAAATAGATTGAGTCCTGTACCCAAAATCTTGCGATGCAGGTCTCTTTAAGAGATGGCGATCAGTCTCTGCCCTGCAGGGGGAGGCGCGGCCCCCCCCCACCCTCGCGACCGGGGAAGGGCGGGGGAGGGAGATGGAAACTTAGTGCGAGTTCTGCCGGAGTTGTGGAAGATTCAGATGACCAGCGATCCTTTCTTCAGAGACTGCAAAACGCACACACGTAGCAACTGCCACTGCCGCTGCCGTTGCCGCCGCTGCCATCCGAGAGGAGGACGGATGTCCGGGCACGACCTCTGTCCCGGTTTCCCCGGAAACATCCTCCCCCCACCCCCTCTCGTCCGCTGAAATTCCCTTTATTGGCAAAAGGAAGAAAAATTCCTCGGAAAAATCCCAAACCAAAACAAGTACACTGGTGAAATGCTTTAACAAATGCCAGGTGAGGACATTATGATTGACGGCATTAAAGATAATTTGCTTTGAATCAGCTCTCAGCTTCTCTAGCACTGCCAGCACTAGGACTCACTGCTGTTTCTCTTACTACTCTGGCTATAGTCATTTTCTCTGAGCCCAGCTATTTCCACTGCATATTTTGGGAAGAACTGGAACATTCTACTGATTTCCAAAATCTGAATATCACTCTTTATGGCCTTCCCTAATACCTAAGCCCTGGACACACTGCAGATTATTTTTATCTATGATAAGTTGTCATGGTCCACCCAGTTACACTCAGCCACCTGCAGCTGGGTTAGTAGTGTTGCGTCCACCCTCTGGAAGCTGTCCTATGAGACGCAATACGGATGATCCATATCCTTGTAGTCTCTTCTGTCTCAGAATCGCTTGGGGTTGAATCAAGAAGGGATACAGAGAGTGTACAGCACAGGACATCATCCAGAGGTTGGGCATAATGAAGCCTACCTTGTAGCTCTTTTTTAACTACCTTCCTTGATCCCATTACAAAGAAAACCAAATCCTATGGAGGAATGGCATGAAGTCAGCACGTATACAGTGTTTTAGCTAGGAAAAAGGACTGGGACATGTTTCCTGTGTCCGCAGTCAGACACTTTTAATGTCTTCCTTATCTGGGCAAGACGGAACAACATTTCTGTCCTTTTCTCCACTTCATCCCTTGGTTCCTAGGTCAACATCATGGCCCATACAGTCCCTGAGAATTCAAGATGCGATTTCATCATAACTGTAGACCATGACTCCTGCGAGGTAACTATACTCTGCTTGGATGATTCAGCCCACAGAACCAGGAGGAGAAAGACAAATAGGGAGGATAGGGTGTCCTTATGGTGCAGAATTATCCAATCCGTACTCCAAACATCCTCTCTGCTTCCTTAGTCAAGCCCTAGGCTCTTAACTGGAGAGATTGTGTGTGATGCACACACTTCTTGCAATCAGTCAATCAGCAAACCAAAAGATCTATGCTGCGCCCAGAATTTCCTGTAATTATCAGGAGGTTCACTCTGCTTTATTTCACTAACCTTTTCAGCCTAGATGTTCAAAGATGCACAAGTCTTTGAGCCAAGGAATAGCCAGTTTGGAACAAGTGGCCATGAGGTGCTACTATCCCTTTGCCACAGGAGTGGCAGCATGGACCATGGTTACATGGGAACTGCAGCTGCTGGATATGAACATCTGAAAGCACTGTTAGAACATAAAAAAAAGAAAACAGTTCAGACACATGACCTCAGGGCCAACATTTTATTAAAGAATATATATATATTAATGCTATTGCCTCTGATAAAGAACTTATTTAGGCCTTGCTTAAACTGAAACCCCTAACCTATTGCTTAGAACTACTGTATCTTCCTACACAGGAGTTTATTTTGTCACCAGGCCAAATAAAGTCATGTAGTTAGAAGCCTTTGGCACCTGCCTGTACATTTGCATCTGGGAAGAAAATGTTTTTGTCCTTTCTCTCTTTTTCTCTGTATGCAGTCAGTTTATGGAGCCAAAGCTACCCCTAGGGCCCACTTTTCATACTTACTTTTCATACAAAGCATTCAGGACGCCTAATTATATTAGAAGGTGTGAGGAACTTGGAACCATAATACAGAGACTGCAATAGAGAAAGTTATTGTGCCTCAAATTGGTGAGCTTATAAAACATAAGCTTATAAAACATAAGCTTTTTATTTTATAACATTTTTATATTATGACTATATTTTAACTCACGCTTTTATATAGATAAAAACCCTAATATTTTATAACCTTACTGAAGTGGAAAGTCTGAGGGATGTGCATTTGGTGATGTTGACAGTTTGATGCATGGATTTTGGGGTCAATCAAATACCCCTGTCAAAATTCCTTAATTGCATCTCACCCACATGTAGGTTTTTATATTCAATCCCATCAAAGTCTTATTCAAGACCTTGAAATGGAGTTTAACTGAGTCACAGAGGTTGTTGGTCTTACTGAATTGATTAACCCAAGCTTTGTAACAGTAATAGTAATAATAAATGATTCTTAACAACATCAGTAGGTTATTTCTGATCACTTCCCCTCAGGACTCCTGCACGTTACAAAGGAAGTGGGTGTCACTTTGTTTTAAAGATAAAACACACCCAGATTGGAGCTGTTAATTAGACTTTGGACATCCATGTTTAATCTTCTTGCTTTTATAATTTTCCTACATGTTTAAAAACATGTGGAAGCAAATTAGATAAACATCTGCTCCAAGCTGGACTCATCCATCCAGCCCATAATTCAGCATGTGGGAGGATTTCAGTGGTGAACGTGCCTGCGAAAAGGGAGGACAAAAATAGCATCAACTTCCCAGGGTGCAAGGGAGGCTACCAGCTGGTGTAATAAAGTGTTTCCTCTCCTATGCTGCCTGCACAAGGCGTGGTTTGTCTTTACCAAACCTTACTGGCTTGGTTTGAGATATTCTAAGCCAATTTTCCAGATCGTTTCTCTCATCTAAATCAGTTTCATTGTGGGGTTTGTCTTGGAGGAGTGAGACTACTAATGAAGTTGTGTCTCTGAATTGGGCTTCATGCTCAGTGGTGCACCAAGTGCAGGTGGGCACACACAAGCCATCAAAATGGGATGCTGATCCGCAGCATTCTCAGAGTGCAACTCCGGTGGTGCTAATAGAAGAGTTAATGTACCCTTACTGTCCTCCTGGATGGTAAACCCATTCCGAAGTGTTTTCTATGCAGCTCTTTTCTATAACTGGCTTTAAAGGTACCACTGAGCACAGATCTTCCCAAGGATGCTCCAATGTGTCCTTCTTACAGTACAGTGATGCTGTGCAGGTAACTGATGACCAGGAGCAGTGTTGTGGTGACATATAACCAAACATATTTAACCAAAAAAATGGAATGGCCTCTCTTGCATAGGAAACTTACAATGGTCCCTTCTGGATTTGAAACCTGAGAGGTACCTGCATTTGGCAAGTATTTGTAGGAATGGAAAAGCAGCCCCCACACATTTGGACCAGACATCTGAGGCTCACTGGCTGGAGAATTGGGCCAGGTGGGATTTACCCCTTGCTCTTGCCAATGTGTAACCTGGCAAGGCTGAGCTGCTTGGACACAAATTCCTCCTCCTCTGGTGAAAGCAGGGAGCCAGATGGAAAGCTGCAGTTTTCCCAGTAGCATTCAATAGCATGCTGTACCTCAGGGCAGCTTGCATCCCCTGCTGTGAAAAGCTGTAAATTACACACCTATAACTGCATAGAAATGGCTGGGCAAATATTTTGAAAGAGGTAGAAACTTTGTGGAAACCACTGCTTTGTGAGTCACTTATGGATGGAAAAAAGTGAACTGAAAAGGTCTCCCTGGCAAATGATTTGCTGAATATTATTAGTCTTAACAGTACTGCGCTTTCTCTCTTCCTTCTTCCCTTTCTTATCTGCTTGCTTTTTCACACTTGCTATTCAAAGTCTGATGAAACTATAGTTTCCAAAATTATTTTTTTCTCTCCCAAATTTCTAATGTCAATAAATACTTCAAAGGTAAAGAGAATTCACATGCCAACTTCTAGCCTAGAGCTTAATTTTACAACTCTATAATAAACCCCTTTTAAAAAAATGTTTATAATGGCCATGACAGTGGTACTTAACCATTGCAGTGCTTTCTGTCTCCCTTATAATGTTAAGTGCCAATAAATCACATGAACTATCATGGTGCCATGTATTTATTTGCAAAGCTGTTAGAGGAGTATTTTGGGGGTTTATTTACCAAGTGGAACAAAAGCTGTGCCTCTTTTGTTTTGTAGATTTTGGGGGTGGGTTTTTTGGTTCTTTGCACAGGGACAGTAGACTAAATGCCACCTACGCCTCTTGCACCCAAGGTATGTAATGCTGCTATTTTTTGAGGTATTTCACAGGGGATCAAATCCAGTTCAGAGATGAGGCAGAGCAGTGGTTGCTCGCCACGTGCATTGCCTGAACTGCACTCATTGCTGAGCCTGCAGCTGAAAATGGGTTTTGTGGGGAGGCACCAGACTGCACTGAAATGTGAAGCATGAAGCAAATGGCCTTTTCCTGTTTGTAGGCACTGATCTGGAGCCTCCCAGCTTCAGCTTATAGCAGAAAGGGATTTTTGGTCTCCAATTTTCTGGTCTGTGTTAGGCTGGGCAGAGCACAGTGCTCACTTATTTCTATTACCACCCAGTTCAGATCCTGCTTGGTGCTAATTCATGGTGTTGTACTGGGGTTTATAGACCAAATCATCCTTCTTTTCCAAAGAGTGATTTTTACTCTTTGGTCCATTGAGTATTTCACCCACAAAATTTCACACACTGAGAAGCAGAAGTAGTGAAACCAAATTATCCTTCATACTTGTTTCCTGCATGCTGTCATCTCTGTGCTAGAGGTTTCTGAAGGTAACTCCCTTCTCTGAAAAGGGAGGAAGAAGTCCAAAACCTAGTGAAGAGCAAAATCAGATGTTGCAATATGAGCATGAACATACTCATGGACATACAGTTTTGGTTTGAAATTAATGCATGAAAAATAAACTGTTTTCTCAAAAAAAGTAAACATGGTAAGTTTTCCAACTGTGTCAATAACCCCAGGACAAAATGGATTTTAAGGCAGCAATGGATCACGTAGAAAAACGCGGTTTAGCTGTTGGTAATTAAAAGTCAATATTAGAAATAAAATGCCAATTGGCCCTGAAAGCCACCTGCCTCCTCTTACAGTGTGTTTTGAAGACCCTTACCACATACTGCATTAGGAACTGCTGCCTCTGAGTGTATCACCTGGTTGGAATTCTTCATAGGGCTTGAATTTATTAGAAAACAGCTGAAGTCAAGCAGAACTGTGCAAATTAAATTGGATTTACATGACAAGGTGAAGCCCAAGCACAGCAGCTAGGAAATGCCTGAGAAGCAAAAGACAAACCAGAGGGGATCAGTGAGGAATGCTGCTCTGTGTAAACAGTGTTGAGGAAAAAAAGAAGTTTGACTAATAGAGCAATAAAATTAAAATTCCCACTTCAGCTGCCCTAGGAGTTTCAAAATGAGACACTGAGGGGGAGTTAGATATTAGAGGAAATAAACAGATTTCAGCACATAATAAACAGGAGGCTGGAATATTATTGTAGGATAAAGTGTTCTGGGATGGAGTGAGCTGACTCAGAAAATGTTCCTGTTGTAAGGAGGGGTGAAGACTTGATCTTCAACTCTGGTGAAGCCTGGAGGACTCAATCTATTGGCTTCAATAAGCTCTGGGTGAAGCCCGACTTCCTAGTAGACATTGGGAACTTCAGATTTTCTTCCCTTTAAGAAATATAACTGCTGGCTCTCACTGCTGCCTATTATCTTATCAAAATATGGTTTCTTCATCAGCAATATACAGGTTTCATCTGAATCTGTAAATACTGAATTGCTTCCATATACCACTGGAGAGACCCTCTACTTTGGGAATGTAATTACTGCCCAAAATAATTTTATGTGAGTCATAATGTAAACTCAAAGTTATTGCAATCTATTAGCAATCACAATTTGCCAGGAAAATAGAATCAAGAGTGTATCAGCGAAAGTAACTCAATTGCAAAATGAACATGCCCTCTATTGCAATCTGAGCCCATAAATATTGACTTTCCAAATCCAAAGAGTGATTTCCCCTTGTGCCTGTGTAATAACGTGATGCAGTGTGTTTTCTTCTGAAGGAAGCAACAGGATTTTACAGAATATGTGGAAAGGAATTGGTTTTCTGGTTTGTTACTTAAAGCTGATCCTTACTGTCAACATTTGTGATGAGTAAACCTCAAGAAGTAACACAGCTAAAGGCTTGATCTGGTGCCACTGTGATTTGTAGAGCTAAACTGGAGAGACATGGTTCAGCCATGCTGCTGGTGACCAGCCAGGCAGAAGGTGTGTGCAGGAATCTTGGGTCCAGGTTGCTTTGGCAGAAGTGCATGGTGCTGCTCTTAAAGATGATGGGATCTGCTTGCAGAGATAGCGTGCTGTTATTGTCATCAGCAGAGCTTGGGAGAGGGCACAAAGGAAACTTGGGGGAAAAACGTAATGAAAGAAGCCCTAAAAGTGCCATTTCCTGCTGGAGTTCAGCTTATGAGAAATCCTCTTTCTTGCATCCTACTCTTTGGAGTGTGGATTTGGAAAGGTGAGAAATGGCTCTTTATTGGTTAACACTTTGACTCCTCCGATCCTGGTGGGCTCATGGCCGGGATTTCCTCCAGCTAAATGCTGACATGAGCAGCTCCCAAGTTTGTTTGTACAGAAATATCAATGTGTAGCAGATCCAACAAGTGGCTGTGTAAGGACAACTTGTTATCTCTGAGCCTTGACCCCAATGCATGTCCCTACACAGATGGCAATGCCATATTCCTTCAGATAGAGTTAGCCTCCTAAGCTGCTGAGGTCCTTCAGCACTGGCTAGAGATGTCCCCAGGATTGTTCCCATGTAACGGACAGTGGTAGCTTGGCCTTGCTCTGGTGCACAGTTGTGCTGGGCATCCTCATGAACCTCAGATATTAATAAGTCCCAGCTAATACCAAGGAAAAATTTAAAAGTTCCAGTACACGTGATCACATCAGACATTTGAAAGGGGTTGCAAAAGTGGACTAAGAGCTGGCAGAAAAGCTGTTAGGTAGGCTTCACCTAAAAACCACCTATCCATCCCAGTAGAAAGGGAAACCTCTTTGGCTGGTGTCAAACACTTATCTCTCTAAGGGGAGCCATAAAGTGCTGCCCATTTATAGCATTCATTTACCTGGCAAAGACATCCCTTCTCATGTAGTACTGGCATTTCTGATCCATTTGGCTGATGTGAAGCTGCAGTTATGGGCGAGAGAATCAGAGAGAGAGAGGACAGAGCAAACAGGTCTCTAACAGTGGGTTGCTTCTGGGTTGCCTGAGAGCCTGGGTAGTCCTCTGAACTCGTGATAATGGGTGCAAACTGGATGCAGAGTAGTGCATCCCCTGGTCCTCATCAAACCAAAGGGAAACATAGCATAGCTTCACCCTATAAAGCCCTACAGTGCCTGAATTTGGAACAGCTGAGCTAGTCTGAAAAATGAGGATTTCTTACAGAGAAAAGAAAAATGCAATTCTGCTGGAAAAGCTTTTGTTTGGCAGTGACTGGAAAAGGTTGTTCAAAGACTGATTCAAAGAACACTGGGTAATCGTATGTAAATTCCCTAAGGGCAGCCATAAGTTAAGTGATGAAAATGCCTGCATGTTTTACACAGCTCCACCTTGGTCCTGGGGAGAGGCAGCAGCGCTGCAACAACACACAGAGCCCCATGCAGATAGTGTAATTGCTGAGGGGACAGGATGCTCTTCCGTAGGAGCAAGCACAAGACAGGATGAGCAGCATGAAGAATCAGTGTTGTGGAGCTGGGCATATGCAGAGCTTTTGCACTATCCCAGGGTACCAGAGCACTTCCTGATGGGAGACACAGTCCCCATTCAGCTTCCTACATGAGTCTGGCTGCCCCAAGCTGGACCCATACAGTCCTTAGCAGAGATTGCTTGATATTGTGGGGATGAGCTTGGAAAGCGATGGGTCTTCTTGCTCCTTGCTCATTTGCAGATAGTGCTGCCCTGGGTGATCCCATCTGTGGCCTGCCATGTTGGCTTAGGTAGCTGCTCTGACAGATGCGACTCGTCACCTGATGTCCATGGTCATGATACTGCTCTGAAGCCTACAGTGCTTACACAGGGCTTGCTGCCAGTGCCAGGGAGAATGACTTACACTCTGCATGTGCTTTTAATTTACATAATTTGCATATTTATTTACATCACATAAACAGAGAGAAGGAATGAGGGATTGGAAGAGATGGAGGCTGCTTATTTATGATGTTGTGTTTGATGTGGCTGCCTTTTTATGCTAGTTTTGTGTGTGTGTACGTAAATGGCCTTAAAAATACAAGGGACTGGATTGAAAAACAAAGGAGAAAAAGAAGAATGGAAACTGCAAGTCTTTTACTAAGCCAGGTACCATAATAATCCTGGCACTTAATTATGGGAAAGCTTCAGAGCTGGATTTTTTTCTGCCATGCATTTGTTTTCAGTATAACTGAGAGACGAGAGCCCTTCCCAATTACTGCACAGCAGCCATGTCCAAGGGGACTTGATTATAAGTAGTTTCAGAGCAGGTTGTCCCCTCTAGGGAATCTGTGATCTTTTTCCATAAAACTTGCATCCCCCTCTAAGTTTAACATAAAAATCAGAAAATGTGCTCCAAAGGCTCGTCTGAAGAATGGGTCTCTTTGTTCTGAAACACTGTCACCTGAGAGGGAGCCCTCTGGTTTTATAGCAAGATTTCAAGCTAGCAGTGAAGGAAGGCTGCTTTGATTAGTCAGGCAACAAGATACTACAACACAGCAGTCCACATTCAAAAAAGAGCAAGCTAAGGATGACCATACAAGTACATGTATGTGCATGAGAAATTTGGAACTGCCATGTTGTATGTATTGTTTAGAGAGCTACTGTGGTTGAGGGAAAATAGTTTGTCAAAGTCAAAATGGGGTTTGCTGAGGCAATACCCAGGTTTTCTGGAGGTGGCTCTAGTTTTCTCTGGCTTGTTGAGGTCCCTCAAGAGCCATTGTGTCGTTAAGGGCTGTCAGACTGCAGCACCATGTAGCTCTGCTCTCTTTCTTCTCATGGTCATGATCTGCAAAATCTCTGCTTCTTTCATCCCTAAACAAACTCAATATATTGCTTGAATCAAAGAAAGTGCATCCCGTGGTACCAACAGAATGTTGGTGTGAAGAGGAATCACTGATTTTTCAGAGCCTCCAGGAAGTAGTCAAAGCAATAAAGGAAAGTGTTAGTATGGAGATAAAGAGCCACCGCAGGCAGGTGAGATAAAGCCAAGGGCTTTTGTTAGGCTTCTCTGTGTAGTGCAACCAACCCAGTTATGATTTGCAAGCAAGTCAGGTTGAGACCTCAGCTTGCTCTTCTCTGTCTGGCTGTAAATAGCTAAATTGGAGTAAGAATAGTTGTTATCTCTGTGTAGAGATTGAGAGTTGAGGCAAAAATGTGCAAGGGTGATTTCTCAATGGAGGGAAAGCTTTGCCTTGCTTAAGATCAAGCAGGAAGACTCTAATGGTTCTGGGATATGTGACTACGTTCTTGTTTCAGTCTAGTCCCAAATAGGATTTACCCTCTGGAAGAAATCCCTTGTACTTTGATAATTCTCTATCATGCAGGAAGGCAGGTTTATGGCGTGCATTTAGTCCATAGTGCTTACAGTGTTAATGAATTTGAGTTGTTAACTAATTTAGTGTGAGCCTCTCTCACTTAAAAAAAAATAAATCACACCATCCAATTTATGCTTATTCTTTGCAGAGTGTTTTGTGTTCTGTCAGTCTAAACATTGAGAAGTATTTTAAACAGATGCAGGTCATCAGTTTCTATAAACATCATAATTGTTTGGCACCACCAATGCTTACATTTAAAGATGCAATTTGCAAGGATCGCACAGATACCAGGCGCACACGTTCTGTTGTGCACAGAAACCCAATTTACGTCCTGTTCGAGGCCAGTAACCTTCCTCCCATAAAACTCGCTTTAGTTTCAAGCCTGGCACCAAAAAATGGTTATTATCCTTGCAGCTTTGTATAGTTTTGTGCTGCACACTCAGCCATTTAAGTGTACTTGCTCAGTGGGGTTTGATAGGAGGATGTGATTTGGATTCCACCACAAAAGCTCTTTGTTCTCATTACCCTGCTACAAACTAGATGCAGTGTTACTGGCACCTTGACTTGTTCAGGGTTTATCAGGAGAAAATAACACAAGTGGCCTCTCAGACCCCAGTTCAATCATTTACCCACAACTTCCTATGGACTCATCCTCTTCCATCTATTGGTGATCATGAAGCAGTGCGTGATCATGTATAAGTAACCAATCACAAGTGTAACTTAGGCACGTGGACAGCTGTATGTATCCAATCACGTAAAAACATCCAGCGTGTGATAGAACTCTGAAGAATATAAAAATGCAGCCTTCTGACAATAAAAGGTCTTCGATTCTGCATCAGAGTCTGTGTGTCAATCTCTGCAAATGGTGACCCCTGACGTGATCCGAAGAAATCCGACGTGATACAAAGAAGTCCGAAGAATCAAGACAGACAGATCCAGGGATCGATAAAGCACACCTACAAGAAAGACTGCGTTTGGGGAGGCATCTCAGCTATACAATCGTCCCAGCCAGTGGACCTGAGCAGGACAAAAGACCCTGGGGCTTCAATCACCTGCTTACAAAGGATTCAGGTGAGCAGCCGAGAAACGCAATGGGAATTAAGGTGTCAGTGTCAGAGAAAGAAGAAGTTAAGATGATAAAGCATATGCTAAAGAAAAGAGGAATTAAATACGAAAAACAAGCTCTAGAGTTATTATTAGCCTGGCTTAAAAATAATGGAATGCCTGTGGAATCTCCGTATGTTTTTGATATCTCAACTTGGAGAAAAGCAGGAGATTTGCTTTTTGAAAAGGCTTCCAAAGGAGATGTAAATGCTATGCGAATTCTAACAACGTGGCGATTGATTTATGAGACTTTAAAAGACTTTCAGGCTGAAAAACAGGTAGCCCAACCCACAGAGAGCAGTCTCTTGAACGGCTATACCTCCCCCGAAAAGCATTTGTCAAGGGTAATTTATGAAAAGGCATTAGCGCCTACAGAAGAAGGTTTTATCTCAGAGGGTACTCAGCCAGATGTTAGTGACGAGGAAAAAGATCGGTCCTTGTCCGAGCAGCAATCTGAATGTGCTACTACGATGTCGTATAAAAGTTCTAAGAAATCAAAGAAAAAAAGAGTTAAACGTACTCAATGCAAAACTGGAAGTGATAGCGACAGCAGCAGCAATGAAGAAAAAAAACAAAAGGTTAAAACCTTAGGTGATAATGAAGGGGACAATATTAGGAACATATGGAGAAAGATAAAATTAGATGCACTTAAGGAAGGAGAAAAGATGGATTTAGCATTTCCAGTTATTCTACAACCGAATCAACCACCACAATATCAAGCCTTTGATTGGCAGTTAGTAAAGGAAGTCAGGAAAGCTGTTATGCAGGATGGATTGCATTCGGCCTTTTCACAAACATTGTTGAAAAATGTATTATGTGGACAATTGGTTACTCCGTATGATTGTCAGCAGTTAGCATCAATGAATTTAACCCACACACAAAAATTGTTATGGAGAGATAAGTTTATGGAATTTGCAGAAGTGAAGGCAGTGGAAAACTTAGGACGCCCACAAGGAGACCCGTTATATGGGGTAGGAACAGATCATTACACAGGGGCAGGTCTGTTTGCTGACCCACAGGCACAATCGAGGCTGTTGCCAGATATTTTAAGAGAAACAGGAAGAATGGCACTCAGAGCACTTTTAACTTTACCCGAAGTGGGAAAACAGCCAGTCTCTTTTACATCTATTCGGCAAGGAAACAACAAGCCCTATATGCTTTTTATAGACAAACTGCGGAGTGCGACAGAAAAGCAAATTGAGCATCCGGAAGCCAGAGAGTCACTATTACTAAAACTAGCCCTAGAAAATGCGAATCCAGATTGTAAAAAGGTATTAATATCTTTACCTCGTAATGCAACCCTGGTAGAGATGGTAGAGGCAGCAAATCGTGTAGGCACGATGGAACAACACGCGACTGTATTAGCAGGCGCCTTCACAACAGCAATAAGAGCTTTAGGGGCAAAACGGTGTTATAACTGTGGGCAACAAGGCCACTTAAGCTATCAGTGTAATAAGAATTTGCAAGGACATCGAAGAAATGGGCCTCCAGGAAATCAAATGCCAGAAATTTGCCCACGTTGTCGTAGAAGTCGACACTATGTCAATCAATATCGATCTCAACTTGATAAATATGGTAACCCTATTGGGCAAAATCAGGGAAACGGGAAACGCAGCGCAAGCCAGGATCGCACCAGGACACAAATGACCCTGAGTACCACACTCCCCAACAGGACAAGCTATTACTGAACGAACACATCTAGTGATAAAACAATATTTACAAAGACAAAAACAGGGGGAGTCTGGGGAATCACCAGCAAATCGATTGATGAAAGTACAATATGTATTGAATTTCTTGCACTTAGCAGGAGAAGATACAGTACCACCAATTGTGAAGCATGTCAACGCAAACCATGTCAACAGCAATGTCAGCATTTGATGAAAAGCTCATGGTGTTAATAAAAAACAAAGAGGGCAAATGGGATGGGCCATTTCAGTTAGTAACGTGGGGGCGAGTGTATGCTTGTGTCATTACAGGTTCTGGGCCTACGTGGATACCTGCAAAATGGGTAAAGCCTGCAGTAACAAACAACTCAACCGATTTACCACTGCCTGGGTCTTCAACCTAACTCAGGCTGTAGCTGCAGCATTTTCGATGGTCGCGCAGCAGAGAACAAATGTGTAGATCATCATAGCCAATACGACGGGACAGGACTCAATATGCATCCCTGGAAAAACTGTTTTCTACTTGCCTGGATCATCAGTGGCCCATGTTGACGTCACTACAGAAAGTGTTCTTCCAACATCATGGCTGTGTAATGTTTAATTGTAGTGGGACAAATCAATCTTTTGTAAAAAATGTAAATTCATCTTTGGGGATATATAGAAATAGTAGTAAGTGGTGTAATTGTACAACGACAAACATGTCGGAGATTGTTCCATTTAATATAAGGGAAGAGCCCTGCAGTTTAGGCCCTACTAACCTTACTAACACTAATACTAACACTAAATATAACTATAATAAACTTCACCTATCAGCACGATCATAGAAGCAAGCAAACAACACATACGGTATAATAAGTGAAATATTCTTGGAAGATGGTTTAATGGTTTAGAATCTTAGATGATATGCCTTTTAATGTTAGTTTTGTTGTGTTTAATGGCTTTTATATGTGTTTTGATGTCTGTGTTGTGTGTGGTGCGATGTGTGCAGAGGATGATTAATGGCACCATGAGTGGAGTTGTGTTGGTGCCTCCTGGCTAGGGAAAGAGGACAGGCTTCACGGATCAATCTATGGTATTTCCTGATTGACCACGGAGAAGATATGAGACGGTGGGACAGGAAACCTACCTATGCCCTAGCAGCCCGGGTACAAGAACTGAAGGAGAACGAGAAAAGAAAATCAGCAAAAGTAAGTGCAGTGCCAGTCTCCCAAGGATCTGACCCACTAGAGGGAACCTCCAAAATGTATCCATCAGGAAAGAGTTTTGTTCACTATAACAGAGACCAATGTTAGAGGGGCCCTGCCTCTGGCCAGGTAGAGGCACAGGACAACCGTGTCTATTGAACTGTATGGATCTGGTGGCCTGGCACATCAGACCCACAAAAATGCAAGGCTTTGGTTGATACTGGCGCTCAATGTACATTACTGCCATCAGGACATGTGAGCCTGGAAAGTATTGCTATTTCTGGAGTGACAGAAGGATCTCAAGAGTTGACTATGCTGGAAGCTGAAGTGAGCTTGACCGGTAGAGACTGGCAAAAACACCCCATTGTGACTAGTCCGGCTGCCCCATGTATCCTGGGAATTGATTACCTCAGGAATGAATATTTCAAGGATCCAAAGGGACATAGATGGGCTTTTTGGAATAGCTGCTGTAGAGACAGAAGAGATTAAACAGTTAAAGTCATTGCCGGGTCTCTCAGAAAGTCCTTCGGCTGTCAGATTGTTGAAGGTTGAGGAACAATGGGTGCCAATTGCCACCATAACAGTGCATCGTCGACAATACTGAATGAACCGTGACTCTGTGATTCCCATCCATAAGATGATCCGAGAACTGGAAAGCCAAGGGGTGATCAGTAAGACTCACTCACCCTTCAACAGCCCCATTTGGCCTGTGTGTAAGTCTGATGGAGAAAGGAGATTGACTGTGGATTATGGCTTGAATGAGGTTACCCCACCGCTGAGCGCCGCTGTGCCAGACATGTTGGAACTCCAGTATGAACTGGAATCCAAGGCAGCAAAGTGGTACGCCACGATTGATATTGCTAATGCATTCTTCTCCATTCCTCTAGCTGCAGAGTGCAGGCCACAGTTCGCCTTCACCTGGAGGGGCGTGCAATACACCTGGAACCGATTGCCCCAGGGGTGGAAACATAGTCCCACCATCTGTCATGGACTAATTCAAGAAACACTAGAGAAGGGCGAGGCTCCAGAACATCTGCAGTACATAGATGATATCATCGTGTGTGGGGACACAGCAGAAGAGGTTTTTGAGAAAGGAAAGAAAATCATCCAGATTCTCTTGGAAGCCAATTTTGCTATCAAACAGAGTAAAGTTAAGGGACCTGCCTGAGAAATCCAGTTCCTGGGGGTGAAATGGCAAGACAGACATCGCCAGATTCCAACAGAAGTTATCAGCAAAATCACAGCAATGTCCCCACCGACCAGCAAGAAGGAAACACAAGCCTTCTTGGGTGCTATAGGTTTCTGGAGGATGCATATCATGGAATACAGTCAGATCGTTAGCCCCCTCTACTTGGAAACCCGTAAGAAGAATGATTTTCACTGGGGCCCTGAACAGCAGCAAGCTTTTGAGCAGATTAAGCGGGAGATTGCTCATGCTGTAGCCCTTGAACCGGTCAGGACAGGACCAAACATGAAGAATGTGCTCTACTCTACAGCTGGGAATAATGGTCTTTCATGGAGCCTTTAGCAGAAAATGCCTGGCGAGGCTCGAGGCCAACCGCTTGGATTCTGGAGTTGAGGCTACAGGGGATCTGAAGCCAAATACACCCAAACAGAGAAAGAAATCCTAGCTGCTTATGAAGGAGTTCAAGCTGCCTCAGAGGTAACTGGAACAGAAACTCAGCTCCTGCTGACACCCCGATTACCAGTGTTAAGGTGGAAGTTCAGTGGACAGGCTGCCCTCACAGGCTGCTCTGATCACACAACACGGCCGTATTGGAAAACCAAATCGCCCTGGGATCCTGGAGATCATCACGAACTGGCCCGAATGTGAGAACTTTGGTCTAGCAGATGAAGAGGAAGAACAGGTAGCACATGCAGAGGAAGCTCCACCATACAGTCAATTGCCGAAAACAGAAATATGCTACGCCCTTTTTACTGACGCATCGTGGGGACAAAACGAAAATGGAAAGCAGCTGTGGGAGACAAACTACGGCCGAGAGATGAAGTCACCAGTAGCCAGTAATGTTATAATACGAATGCATAATTAAAGTAAAGGTAGCCAATTATGTTATAACACATGTGCATAATTAAAGCAAAGGAGCATAAAAGAAGCTGTGTCACATCAATAAACTTGAAGCTTGCTTATCACTCATATTGAGTTGGCCGCATTCTTCCACCACCGTCCGGGACTCGTGCCGCGTCGATTCTCGCGCTGCGGCAATTGGTGACCCCGACGTGATACGCTGACACGAGACCATGAGACGATGGTAAGGACGGGGCTCTGGGGGCAGTGACCAGAGGGCAAGAGCGACCGAACACTACGTGCTGGTGTGTCGACTCAGGACGCCTGACTGCGCGGATTGCGTACGATCGCCTCGACAAGGGCTACAGGATAGGGCTGCAAGGATATTGCTTCAGGCAGGTATTTTACGATATTTACGTTCTGATAGAGGTTTAATTATGTCGGATAAAGGTTTAAGTATAGAGGTAGCCCTTGACTTATTACAGCGCTTTTTAGAAAAGCGGGGAGTAGAGCAAGGTTGTATTAAACAACTAGCTGGTCTAGTGACAACCGGAAAGCTCAAAGGTTTTTTCAGAGACGCAAAAAAAAAAAAAAAACAAAAAAAAAAAAACACGAGGAGGGACGCGGTAAAACTACACGGTGAGACGCGGCGCGGAGAGACGCGGAGATAAAGGCCAAAGTTGAACATGGATAAAGACGTAGCTCTCAGTTTATTGCAACGCTTTTTATAAAAGCAGGGAATTAATGGAGTTAAGCCATGTATCGAGGCTAATAGCCTTTAGGACTGCACAAGGGTTTTTTGTGAAACCTGCCTCTTACTTTCAAGAAAGTGAATGGAGAGCGTTTGGAGACCATCTGTGGGACTGTACTATATCAGGAAAAGGCAAGGATATGGCAGCTTTTGGTCCAATTTGGGGAACTGTGATTAATACCCTAAAATCGATAAGAGCTGAGGTGCAAACAAATCCATCTCTAAGTACTCCTTTACTGGATAGTGACTCTGAGGAAAGTGATACTGTGGCAGAAGACTCTCTGGAATACACACAGTCTGGCCCAGAGACGGCAACAAAAGGGGACGATTACCGCGACCAGTTTGTTAACTATTTGGGGACTGGTGATTACTGATTCCTTACGGGACTTAGGAACTGAACACAAGGTAGCGACGGGGGCAGCGGCAGCTTTGCGAGCCTGACCTGTTGGACCATCGGCACCGCCGCCCCCTGATCAGGAGGAGTCATCACTGGTGCCCACGGAGCGGGCAGCAGATACTATGGCAAAGGATGACGGTGAGAGCGAGGAACCACCTGACAGAGACACTGTTGTATCCACTTGTTTACCGGTTCTCATTTTCGCACCGACTCAGAAAGCGGTGTTTGATCAAAATCCCCCTGGCAGCACCGAGGGGCCAACAAACGGATCTGGAGGGGGCAGCCGGGGGGCGGGGGGCAACAAAGGGATCCCGAGAGTCGCAGCCCGGCCCGGGCGCAGCGAGTGCTCCCCCCACCCCCCCATGCCCCGCAAGGGAATTGCGCGCTGGAACAACGGGTCAGCGCAGAAGCGGCCCTGCCCGCAGGCACAGCGGGCTTGTTAACCCCTACAGTTCGCTTTGTTCCTCCAGGGGTTCAACCGCCCCTCTTTGAAATGTGAATTGATTCACAAGGGTGTTTTAACAGGATTGATGGAGAGCGGCGCTGGTGTTACTGGAACAGCAGCATCTGTGCTCTAGCGCAGAGTAGAAAAGAGCACGAGAGATCCACTGCCATTTAGTAACTGCATTTGACACCGTTGCGGGGTTTTGTAACTCTAAAAACTGATAATGGTCCACGCTATGTGTCAAAAGCATTGCAAAAATTTTTAAATCATGGGGTCCAATTGGTAAAGGATTAAGCACCTTACTGATAGGAGGCTCAAGTAGTACTTTACAAGGACTAACTGTACATGTAGGAGTAATTGATGCTGATTATACAGGACAAATTTGTGCGATGGTCTCTACAACAATTCCACCTGTTACTATTGAACAAGGCACACGAATTGCTCAACTTGTGCCATTTATAAGTTGTATTTCTAGGTCTGAACAGGTTGTTTGAGGTGATGGCAGCTTTGGCTCCACAGGGAAACCACTTGTCTTCTGGTCCCAGACTGTGTCAGACAAGGGACCACAAATGGTTTGTACACTTATAATGGACAACACCTCTCCTATGCAAAGTTGTCTGGGCTATTGGACACTGGAGCCGATGTAACTATTATCTTGCAATGAGAGCGGCCTGCATCATGGCCTTTGGTTTCAACCACCGCAGGAGTAGTGGGTCTTGGGTGAATTGCCAATACCCTTATGGCAGCAAAGCCTGCACTCATTGTTAACCCTGAAGGACAGAAGGCTACTGTTAGGCCTTATGTGACTGCAGCACCTTTAAATTTATGGGGAAGGGATTGTCTCGCCCAATGGGGGGTGCAAATTACAAAGGATTTTTGACAGGGGTCACTGTGTTGCAGGATGTGTCACGACCAACTTTGGCATTGAAATGGTTAACCGAAAAGGCAGTCTGGGTGGACCAGTGGCCCCTCAATCAAGAAAAGCTTGCTGCCCTGCATTCTTTGGTTATAGAGCAATTAGCTGCAGGACACATAGAAGCCTCTCATAGCCCTTGGAATACACCTGTGTGTTATTAAAAAGAAGTCTGGAAAATGGCGTTTATTACATGATTTGAGAAAGATCAAAGATGTAATGGCTACCATGGGAGCATTACAGCTTGGATTACCATCACCAACCATGATTCCAATGCAATGGGAAATTGATGTAATAGATTTAAAAGACTGGGTTGTTTTTTTTTTTTTACTATTCCTTTAGTAGAACAAGATATGAAAAAATTTGCCTGTACTGTACCCTGAGTAAACAACGTGGAACCAGCAAAGAGGTATCACTGGAAGGTATTGCCACAAGGAATGAAAAATTCACCAACTACCTATCAGTGATGTCACACATATACCTGACTTTGGTAGACAAAAATATGTACATGTGTCTATTGATACCTTTTCTTCAGTTGTTATTGCTACTGCTCATACAGGCAAAACAGCATGTGATGCTATTCGGCATTTGCCTTTTCTATTGCAGGGGTTCCACAGCAGATTAAGACTGATAATGTTTCGGCATATGTCATGGGACTTTCCCACTCTCCTACAGGCAGGCCATTGTGGAACGTGCCCATGGCGCCTTAAAGTGTTTAAAAAAAAAAAAAAAAAAAAAAAAAAAAAAATGCGAGACTTACAGACAGGTCAGTGCTCGGCTCCCTGTGATTTGCTAACCTGGGGAAGAGGGTGTGCTTGTGTTTCCACAGATCGTGGACCTCAATGGATACCCGCACGCAATGTTCAGCCAGTACTATCATCATCCTGACTTGGGCCATGACTGCAGCATTCTGGATGCTCGCAGAACAGAGAACAAATGTGTGGATCACCCTAACCAACATGACGGGACGGACTTAACATGTCTGGCTACAGCATCCCTGGAAAACCTATTTCTACCTGTCTGATTGACTGGCCTGCAGACCAATGGCTTGTGCTGACATTGCTGCAGAAAGTGTTCTTCCAATGTCAATAATAGTGTTGTTAGGATTAATAAAATGGATGATTGTGTGGTGTTTAGTTATAAGTAGCAGGATAGAAAAATCTTTTGTGTAAAATCTAAGTTCATCTTTAGGGATATTTAGAAATAGTAATAAGTGGTCCAATAGTACAACAGCATACATATCAAAATCAAACAATGCACCATTTGGCTTTACTATCAGGGGTATTCCTTTTTCATTTGTGGGGACAAAACATGAAGAGAATATTCCATTCAATATAAGGAAAGAGCCCTGCAGTTAATGCCCTACTAACCCTACTAACACTAATACTAACATTAAGCCTAACTTCACCTGTCATCACTTTAATAGAAGCAAGCAAACAGCACATGTTTTATAATGGATGGAATATTCTTGGAAGACAGTTTAATGATTTAAGAATTTTGGGTGAAGTGCCCTTTTGGATTTATTAGTTTTTATATGTTTTGAGATGTATGCTGTGTGTCATATAATGTATACAGAGAATGAGAGAAACATAGAAAGGGGCTTAAAGTGACCCTGCTTGCACAAAAAAAAAAAAAAAAAAAAAAAACAACAACAAAAAAAACAAAAACGGGGAAATAATTGTTGGGAAGCTAACTATGTTTACCCCCTCTTATCGGAATTTAATTCACAATACATATAACATGACTCGAAGCCCACGAAAGCGACGATCTATCAGTAATATTGGTCCTGATTGTGACCCCCATGTTCGAATCTCGTCTCTTGGATCCGCCATAGATTTTTTATTGTTAGCCCAAGGTCATGGATGTAACGAATTTGAAGGGATGTGTTGTTTAAATCTTTCGGATCACGGTAGCAGCATTTATAGACAAATTAAGCAATTGCGCGACAATTTTAAGGATATAACAATTAACAACGGCTGGCTTGACCACTTTTTATGTAACTGGGGCTTAACGGGTTGGTTACGGGATCTCATTAAACAATTAATTGTTGTAGGCATAATAATCCTTTTATTAATCATTTGTATTCCTTGTATTTTGCAATGTATGCAGGATTGTATCGAAAAGAGTGTTCAATCGGTGTTTCACAAAGCCTATCCTGTATTAAAAGAAAAAGGGGGAATTGTTGGGGAATGGCTCAGGGAACAGGGACGTGGGTCCCTGGACGAGTTGGTTTGCAGCATGTAACAGCATCAAGTCTGAGCTGGTGTGCCTAGGCCTCCGTTAGCATAAGCGAGCTCGGTTAGCATAAGGGAGCTATGCAGAAGGCCCATGAAGATTACGATAACCTTGAGCAAGGAGTAAGCAACATTCCTGGTAACGAGCCAGCATAGAAAGGATAAGCGGCCTGGAAACAAACTGCGGCCGGGAAACTAACTAACTGCGGCTGGGAGACAAACTACGGCCGAGAGATGAAGTCACCAGTAGCCAGTAATGTTATAATACGAATGCATAATTAAAGTAAAGGTAGCCAATTATGTTATAACACATATGCATAATTAAAGCAAAGGAGCATAAAAGAAGCTGTGTCACATCAATAAACTTGAAGCTTGCTTATCACTCATATTGAGTTGGCCGCATTCTTCCACCACCGTCCGGGACTCGTGCCGCGTCGATTCTCGCGCTGCGGCAGAAAGGAAAGTATTTTTAATATTCATGCTGATAAATCTAGTGCAGCAATTAACATGACCTTTAAAAATGTTTATTATCAGCACAAAAGGAAATACATACAAGAGCAGCAGCCAAGTGCTGCTCTGTGTTTAAAATCAAACAGGGTGGACTCAGCATTAACTGAGGAAAGCTGGCCAAGCCAATGACTCCCCTGGACTGGGGTGAACAGCTCTCCCTAAGCCATCTTTCATCTTGAGCTCATTTGCAGTTTAGTTATTCCAATATTAGCATGCAACGTAGTGGTGGGATGATTGCCATCATCTCTGGTCCTTATTGTAGTTATTTTTGTTCTTAATGATTCCTTTCATTAGCCCTAAGCAGGTAGGTCAAAATTGGACACCTTTGCACTGCAGACTAGTGGCAGAAAGTGGCCTGAAGGTGTAAAGCAAGTCAGGGCTTTGCCCTACATCATTCCTGTCTCAAGACAGCCCTCTGTGCATTCTCCTCCTGTTATGAAATAATAAGTGGCAACAATGAAATGATCCTTTGCTGATAACCTATGTTCAACTCACAGGCTCATTTCTTAATATACTTTGACTCCAGCCTCTGGCTCAGAAGCCAGATTGCTAAAGCATCAGAAGTGTGGATAAGTGTATGGTCCAGGCATTGCGTAATTCTTGCCTCAGTGTGACATACAGAGAAAGCTGTGAATATATCCACAGACTGAAGGAAGCATATGCTTCTCTCTGACCCCCTGGAATGAGAGTTTCTGAGCTTTCAGGTCACTTATACCATCCACTATCAATTTTTGGTCAGCTTGATGTTGAGAAATACGTTATCCAGGTTTTGAAGGACAGATTAGGCATTCCCCACTGGGATGGAGACACAAAAGGTAGAGTACCCAGAGAAGTATTCATCTTATCTACCTTCAGCTGCCTACTTAAGGTGTCTAACTTAGCTGCCTGGCTTAGCTTGTCACTCAACAGCTCCTCTACACAGGCGAGAGAGAAAGGTTACCCCACAAAGCTCTTCCTTGCACATAAGGTTAATTCTTGGTCTGAATTGCTCACCAGAAGAAAGATCTCTCTACAGAGATCATAACGAGATCAAAGGAAGATCAGCCACCTAATTTAGTTCTTTATACAACACAAAATTGTCTGGGGCAAATGTTCTTTTTCCATTTCCATCAGTGACAAAGGTTTCTAGAGCATCTGGTGGGCACCTCCATGGTGCAAGGGGCAAGTCACTGTAACAATAAAAAGTGGTCCTTTTTCCCAGAAAGCACTGCACTTCACCTAGAAGAAAGTTTCCAAGCATCTACAAGGAAACTTAAAGCTGGAGAAAAAGGTTGGAGTTAATGAAAGTGGTTCATGGTTGTGGTTGCTCAGTGGTCAAAACAGTTTGCTCTTCCATTTGTGCACAAAAGTCTTATTCTAGGAATTCCTGCTCATGTCACTAGGAATTCAGCCCAAAATAGACTCCCTGGGTCAGAGAGGAAGAGAGAGCATGGCTAAGGAGTCAAAAATGCACCAAACTTGGCCTCAGATAGCATTTTGTACTCTCTGACAACAGCAGAATCTGAGGTCAAGCTTACCCCAAGAGTCATACTCCTAAATGGAAAGAAACCCAAAATGATCACGTTGACTGCTCGTTCAAAGACAACTGGTTGTTGCTGCCAAGTTAACTGTTTGAGAAGGTCTGCTCTTGGAAAATTCACTGCTACCTGCATGCTGATCTTCCTCTGGAGAACATGCATTTCTCAATAGTGGCTGGGCCACTAGCTCTTTCCAAATTCATGGTTAAAATAGTCACATGCTCTAGCCTTATCTCCATCTGCACCAGCGTCAGGAGCTCAGAAACTGGTGCTCTGCCACTTAGCTGTCCCTTCCCTTTCAACCAAAGTTGGGTCAGAAACTTTTCTGAAAGCGTGGGAGTTTCCTTGTGATGGCTTCTAGCAGGAGGTCCACAGAGTCAAAAATCTGCCTTGTGTACATCTGCTTTCACTGTGACCTGAGCACACTTCTGTTTTTTCTGGTTTTGTGTTTTGGGGCAGCATAACAGACATGAACATGGGAAAAGCAGTATGTCCCTCATGTTCTTTTACTGCACTGATGGATTTTAAAATATATTGGATTTCTTTTCTCTGAATAAAGTAAACCTAGAATTTCTTACTCCAGAAATTAAACTAAATTCTTGGTCAAACAAGTCTTCTGAAGATAGTGCTACAGGGTTTTAGGCATCTACACACTTGCTATCAATTGAGTTTCTTAACTGTATTAGGGACCTTGCCTAGGTTTCTCAAGTAATATTCACATTTCTAAATATATGCAGGTTTTGTCCTTTAGGTAGCATGCCAGTGTAAATTCTGGAAGCTGTAATTGTTCAATTCAGACAAACACATCAACAGGCAGTGACCCATCCAGACTAGACCTGAATTCCTTGGAGTAGTCAGATTTGCCTTCAAAACTCTTCAGCAGTCCAGCAGAAATCAGTGAGCAGGTCTTCTCCTGATTTGTGAGAACCATCTGATCCAGTCCGACCCCGAACCATCTCAACAGCTACATGAACATTTTAAAATAAAGAAAACAAGGCAATTCAACCCTTCTGATCTCTTTTGAAGGTAGAATTCATGATTTTATTTACATATGCCCTGACTCTTCTGAACTGATTTGCCCATTTCTCCTTGCGAGAACAGCCCAGCATCATCAGAGCTTGAGACAGTCCACATCAAGGTCTGAATCCCAAGACTGGCCCCTACCAGACTGTAGGCTGGGGTCAAAACATCAATAGCAGTTATTCAGGAAAGGCTTATTCCAAGATACAGTTTAGTAATGCCTACAGTGTTTCTACCCTGGTAGACAGGGACCAGAGCACAAACCCAGCTGTTGCTTCTTGGCACAGTCCCAGCTCTTTGCAAGCCAACTGTTGACCCCTTCTCAGCCTGCCTGCTGGCAGCTGCGAGGGCTGAGTTAGAAGCCTTGGTCAAATCATCTGCAGATCCTGATTCCTACCCTTGTACAGCAAAATTACACCTTATCCCTGCCGTCAAAAATTTCTCCAATGGCCAGGCAGAAATCAAGCTCTGGAAACAATCCCCCCGGACCCTAACATTTCCACCTAAAAAAAAAGAAAAATAAAACAAAGCAGCAGAAGTAGCTATTTGTGCTACTTTCAGGATTGCAAAGTCACTTGCTTGGTGGCTGCAAGGCGCACACCTCAGGAAGAATGGCCTCTTTTCAGCTGCTGGCATTTTGTTGCAAGTGGATGAGGCAGTGGCAAAGCCCTTCTGATCAGTGCATGCTCTCGATTCATGACGTTTTCACCATTCCCAGTAACCCAAGATCCAACAAGGGGTCTTTTAACATCATTTGGGACTGAGCTGGAGCAGGGCTGGGCAAAGTCTTGCCTTTAGAATGGGAAGAGGAAAGGTGTTTATGTGAATGCCTGGGCACTAGTGGGCATCTCAAGTCTGTGTGGAAGTCACTGAGCAGTCAAGTTAATTATTTTTAATGAACTGGGCCAAAGCTGAATGTGTTATTTTGTAACGTATTAGTTTTGAAAGCAGCAAAAGAATTTGGCATCCCTTCCTGGCCATCACAGGGACCCCTCTGTGCTTTCCTTTTCCCCACTTTTCTCTCATGTGTATGTCTGGCTCCCACATCTCCAATTGCTGACACTGATTGATTGCAGTAATATCACTGTAAATATTACATAATCTCTACTTACAATGCTAGAAGGAACTGATGAGTTTTACTTTGCCAAGAGTTTTCAGGTTGGAAAATAACAATAATAAAAATAACAGAAAAATTAAAATCTTTGTTTCTTTATCCCTCCCTTTCCTCCTCTTTTTTTTTTTTTTCCTCCATGTACATTTGCCACTGGCCTGTTGGTTGTAGACTGGGAAAAGGCTGTATCCACTGTTTGTGGCCGTTGCTTCAGCAAGGCAGTGAAGAAGAGGTGAGAAAAGATAGTTGCAGCACGGCAGCAAACTGTGCCTGGACTCAATAGAGGCATGGTGGTGAGGAGAGGGGATATTAAAGGATGTCAGACCACTTATGGAGAAAAAGTAGGTTTCAAAAAATAGGGTTTAAGTAAGCTAAAGAGGATGTGGATGTGCAGGGAGGTCTATAGCCCATCCTGTCATTGCAGTCCAGCGGAAATATGGTTGTTGGGGTGTGGTAGTCTGTTCTCTTAGTTAGTGGCTGATTTTAAGTCAGTGTACTGGGTATTCGAACTCACCTCATTCAGGATTGAAAGACCCCGGGTTGTCTTTTCCTGCAAATGTGTCATCTCTCCCAGCGTCCTTACCATTGTGTTTAGAGCAGGCAGAAGGAGAGATATGACGACTCCTCCTCTAGCACCAATTCAGGGTCATTTGACCTCATACATGGAACACATCCTCCATCCTGACCCTCTTTCAGGCCAGTTCTGTTTCTTTTCTCTGTCTCCCTGCTGGAGACAACTCCGTATGAGATTGCGTTTTGAAGCAGGCACCCTGTTTTCAGACTCTGTAGAAAATCCATTTATCATATCAGCCTTACACTAGCAAAGTATCAGAGATAAAAATTATCTTGGAAATCTAAACATAGATTCTAATCTAAGGTACAGCAGCATCTGTTTCCCATTAGTTTTTATTACTTGCAAGATTTGAGAAGTATTACTCCTGCAGTGAGATATTTCTGAAAGTGGAGGTCTATGCTTCCCAGAACTGCAAGTCACAGTGCTGATTGCTTCTTGTATCCCAGCACTCATCTGCAGGGGAATAGCTGATTGCTCAGCATGTAGCATCAGGGAAGCACATGTCCCGTGCACAGGCAAGTTCCCCGGGCAGTGGACATGACTCAGACCAGGATTATGTTGACTTCAGTGGTATCAAAATCACAGTTGGACTTCTCTCAGAAGTCTGCTCAGGGACCTTTTTTAGAGGTATTTTCAATACCAGTCTGACAGGCTTCACTGGCCCAAACTGGCCAGGGAGAAGCAGTGATGTGGACACAAAGCCATGACTTCAAGCTCCCCTTTTCTAGTGAGACATTTTCTGAGCCATACTTTGGGACAATGAGGTCCTCACAAGTTACTGCCAGAAATGACTCAAACCTACCACTGCTTTTCATCTCACAGGCCAAATCCCGCACATCATGGTGCATGGTGCAGCTTTCAGCTTAGCCATGGAGCAGGCCACTTGAGCTGATGTAATGCAGCCAGCCTTGCCTGCACCCCAGGGAATGGCTTTAGATAGAATCATAGAATCATAGAATCACTAGGTTGGAAGAGACCTCTGAGATCACTGAGTCCAACCGTGCCTGTCTCCCTACTAAACTATGTCCCTAAGAAACTCATCCACCCGTTTTTTTAAACACCTCCAGAGATGGAGACTCCACCACCTTCCTGGGCAGACTGTTCCAGTCCCTGACCACCCTTTCAGTGAAAAAATGCTTCCTAATATCTAGTCTAAACCTCCCCTAGCGCAACTTGCGGCCATTTCCTCTTCTCCTATTGCTTGTCACTTGTGAGAAGAGATCAGCACCCACTCTGTCACAACCTCCTTTCAGGTAGTTGTAGACAGTGATGAGGTCTCCTCTCAGCTTCCTCTTCTCCAAGCTAAACAACCCCAACTCCCTCAGCCGCTCCTCATAGGGCTTATTCTCCAGCCCTTTCACCAGCCTCGTGACCCTTCTCTGCACACGCTCCAACTCCTCAATGTCCTTCCTGTAGTGAGAGGCCCCAAACTGAACACAGTACTCGAGGTGAGGTCTCACCAGTGCTGAGTACAGGGGCGCAATCACCTCCCTGGTCCTGCTGGCCACGCTGTTCCTGATACAGGCCAAGATGCCATTGGTCCTCTTGGCCACCTGGGCACACTGCTGGCTCATGTTCAGCTGACAGTCAACCAACACCCCCAGGTCCTTCTCCGACAGGCAGCTCTCCAGCCACTCTTCCCCAAGCCTGTAATGCTGCATGGGATTGTCGTGACCCAAATGGAGGACTCTGCACTTGGCCTTGTTGAACCTCATCCCGTTGGTCTCAGCCCATTGATCCAGCCTGTCCAGATCCCTCTGCAGAGCCTCCTTTCCTTCAAGCAGATCCACACTTCCACCCAGCTTGGTGTCATCTGCAAACTTGTTAAGGGTGCACTCAATGCCTTCGTCGAGATCATTGATAAAGATGTTAAACAGGACTGGACTCAGCACTGAACCCTATGGAACGCTGCTCGTGACTGGTTTCCAACTGGATTTACTTCCATTTACCACAACCCTTTGAGCCCGGCCAGCCAGCCAGTTTTTAACCCAGCAGAGGGTATGCCTGTCCACGCCGGTGGCAGCCAGTTTCTTCAGCAGGATACTGTGAGAAACGGTGTTGAAGGCTTTACTGAAGTCCAGGTACACCACATCCACAGCCTTTCCCTCATCCATTAAACAGGTAACCTTGTCATAGAAGGAGATCAAGTTGGTCTGGCAGGACCTGTCTTTGGTGAACCCATGTTGACTGGGCCTGATCACCCGGTTGTTCCGCGTGTGCTGTATGATAGCACTCAAGATGACCTGCTCCATGACCTTCCCCCGGTACCGAGGTCAGACTGACAAGCCTGTAGTTCCCTGGATCTTCCCTTTGACCCTTCTTGTAAATGGGCGTAACATTTGCCAGTCTCCAGTCAAGCGGCACTTCCCCAGTCAGCCAGGACTGCTGGTAGATGAGGGAAAGGGGTTTGGCGAGAACCTCTGCCAGTTCCCTTAAAACCCTCGGATGGATCCCATCTGGCCCCATGGATTTGTGTATGTCTAGCTGGCCGAGCAGGTCACTAAGTCCTCCCGGACAGCTGGAGCTTCATTCCCACCATCTCCTGGCTGAGGGGGCTGAGTATCCCTAGCACTTTCCCCTTTGGGGTTAAAGACCGAGGCAAAGAAGGCGTTGAGCACCTCTGCCTTGTTCTTGTCCCTCAATGCTACTGCCCCTTCTGCACCCAGCAAGGGAGGGAGAGTCTCCTTTGTCCTTCTGTTGCTGCTGATATATTTAAATAAGTTCTTTTTCTTGTCCTTGACCAAAGTGGCCAGTTGAAGTTCTAGTTGGGCTTTAGCCCTTCTGATTTTTTCCCTACACAATCTCACCTCATCTTTGTAATTCTACTGGGACGCCTGCCCCCTTTTCCAAAGCTCATAGACTTTCTTCTTTTTCTCCTGAGATCGATACTAAGCTCCCAACTCAGCCAACCTGGTTTTCTTCCCCATCGACTCGTTTTATGGCACACGGGGATGGCTTGCTCTTGTGCTGCCAGGATTTCCTTCTTGAGGAGCGTCCAGCCCTCTTGCACCCCTTTGTCCTTAAGAGCCACTTCCCAGTGGACTTTATCAAGCAGCCTTCTGAAGAGTTCAAAGTCTGTCCTGCGGAAGTCCAGGGTGGCAGTTCTGCTGATCCTTTTCCTCACTGCCCCAAAAAGCAAGAACTGTACCATCTCGTGATCGCTGTATCCCAGGCATCCTCCAACCGTCATCTCTCCCAGGAGGCCCGCTCTGTTCACAAACAGCAGGTCCAGCTGGGCACCCTTTCTAGTCGGTTCACTCACCAGTTGTGTTAGGAAGTTATCATCCATACACTCTATGAATCTCCTAGACTGCTTCCTTTCTGCTGTGTTGTACTTCCAGAAGACATCTGGAAGGTTGAGATCCCCCACGAGAACGATGGGACGGGATCGCGAGACTTCTCCTAGGTGTTTATAGAAGAGCTCATCAGTCTCTTCGTCCTGTTTGGGTGGCCGATAGCAAACTCCCACCACAATGTCTGTGTTACCACTCACACCACTGAGTTTAACCCATAGGCACTCTACCTTATCATTGCTATTACTGAGTTCTATACAGTCAAAGCACTCTTGCAATGCCAGAAGCTACAAGTCAGGTGGGCACATCTCAGGGGTATCCATGCACCAGCTTAGGGCCCTCAGGGCACAAATGTTAATTTCCCTGACCAGACTCACCTGGCACCTTTGTGGTCCTCACTTGAGATCAGTTCAGCCTGAGTTCCATTGCAGGATTGCCTGCCCCTTTCCCTGGTCCCAAGTTGTTGCTTGGGTTTCCTGGATTTTCTTTAGGGAGCAGCCCCACTCTTGCTTCTTCCTGACACCAGCAAGCTTGCCCTTATTTGCAATGCATTGGGCAAAGAGAAGGAGGGGTGCTGTGAACTCAGCCCTGCCCTGCCACTCGGAGACAAGTACGCAGCTCTGCAAACTACTGTTTGCCTCTAGAGACAAATTATGGCATACTGCAATAATTGAGGAATAGCATAAGAGGAGTATGCAATGAATCATGATGCATATGCACACGAGGGGAAAAGTTCAACCTTCTGTTTGCCATTATCTGACTCTTGAAAGCTGAACTGTTCAATTCTTGCATTTTCTTAGCAGAGTTTATTTCTGTGGCATTTCCTAAGTCTGTCTGTCTGTCTTAAGGCAGGAGAAAGAGAGTGTAACCCTCCTCAGAACTTCCAGTTGTGCTGGCTTGCAAATAAAAATAAAATAAAAATAAAATAGGGCAAGAGAGCAGAAATATTTAATGTATAACTCTGGATCTCTGCACTTGCAAAGTTGAATGCAATTATCTAGCTTACCCATCTGGGGCAGCCATAGTTTGCCTGAAGCCAATCTCCATGGCACATTCTTCTGCCTGGGATGGAGGAATGTACAGGCATGAGAACTTTGAAAACTGCTACAGAAAGCTGTGTACCCTGATGTACCAGTGCAGTGATATTAAAAAAAAAAAAATCATACTTTTCAGTTGGCAGCAGAGATGTCAAGTCATTTTTTCTAATTGCATCAAATGAACTGGGTTTTCTCTGATAAGGACAGAGCAAGAAGAGAGACATCCTTCCCACCAAGTAACTCAAAACTGTATTTCCCTCTCAAGGTACCTATTTTTCACCAACACTGAAAATGAAAGCATGTGCTGACTAATTTCCTAAATTAGTCCCGTTAGGGTATATGACTCTGGGCTTTTCAGAGCAGTCTGAAATCCCATCAAATTACTGTTGCCATTACAGGAAGGTTAGTATTTAGTTTCATGGTCATTGTGCATAAGTAGTCCTAAAGAATTGTGGAACCCAGGACTAGATAAAATCAGGGATTTGTTAGTCTCTGCTCAATACATCAGGATTTTGTCAAACTTCCAAACTCTCTAGTGGATATTAGTCCTTCCTCAGACAAATGTTTAACATGCAAAGAGTAGGCCAAGAGGTTTCCAATCATCTCTTAATCATCTATGAACACTCACATAGAGAGGATTTTTTCTGTGTGTGTGTGTGTGTGTGTAAATTATCTCCTTAATCTAGTGGAAAAATAAGATCCCAAAATAATGAGGAAACAGAAGCTAAACACATTCAGCGTGGTGACAAGACATGGGTTTTCAAGAATGACACTAATTACACATTGAAGCCCATTAGCTTGGTGACTGGAGGAGTCTACATTCCTTCCTTCCCTTCACTGCCAAAACTCTTCTGGAGAGCGCAGGCTGAGCCATGCGGGAGGTCAGCATTAGGAGCAATATGACTCCTCCTTCCTCTGAGCTAAGATGAGGAAGCATGGTAATGCCGTAAACTACTGCACCAGCTCATAATTGTATATTCTCCCCTCTGCTCAGCATCCTGGAGTATTAACCCTGACGCCTAACGATGACCATTTCCGCTTGAGAAGTACTTCAGGACCAATTCCTTGGGTAACAACAACACGTGCTTTTGTTGGGATTGAGACCAGTCAGAGTATAATACTCCTGTTTTAATCCCAAATCCCTCTCACTCTGTCCTATAACTTATTGTGTGAGCTGCTTTTGTAACAGTTCCCCGTATGTCCAAGAGAAGCATGGATGGTTAATATAGCTAAAACTACAACTTGGATTACATATCAATAACTAAGTGAACCATTACATTTGAACCTGACCTGCCAAATTAACCTGACAAAATTACAATAGCATTTGCAGTGTTTATACCAATCTAATTTTTCTGGATTTTCTCCTGGAAAAAAAAAAAAAAAAAAAGGCACACTCCCTCCCCTTAATTTCACAGTAATATTTGCTTTCTTATTGTGTACTCCTACTGACTGTGCAATTACGAAGCACTGAAAACTGTTTGTGCCACCTCTTATTGTTTTATTAAAAAAAAAAAACAAACACAAAAAACCCAAAAAACCCACAAAAAACAACCCCCAGCTTAGATTTTTCTGAACTGGTTGCATGCAGCAGAGAAAGGTCATTCTGAGAACAAGGACTGAGACCGAACATTGTTTGAACACTAATTCACGAGCAGTTTGGCATCAGAATTTGTGAACACAATTTTTCACAGTACCAAATACAGAGCCTGGACCTCAAAATGCTCCCAAACCACAGGGGATTGCCTGTATGGGTTAATCCTTGCTGTCTATGCACTGGAGGAAATACAGCAGCCCTTCTCCTGTGTCCACCCCCTTGGGAACCAGAGGAAAATTTAGGTCAAAGTACAGAGGACTATATTACCAGTATTAGCACTTATTAACCAGTTTGATTCTATTAAGGGAAACCTACAGTGAATAATGAGAATTAGGTTGGTCTTTTCCACAAGTGCTTTAACAGCTGGTGGCCTGAGAGCTGTTTTGACGAAATAAATCACCCCGATGGAAAAATCTTAAAAGCTGCAGACTTTGGAAAGTTAACTAGATTTTTACTGGCAATATTTAGGGATGCTCTAAACAATGAGACAGTTGTTTTCCTGTTACTTTCAGTACTGTGCCTGGAAAAACATGATATTTCTGAAAATAGCTTGCCCTGAAAGGTTTGGGACACAGGGCACCGCTCAACCTGACTGTAGGAGTACTGGAGAGGCTTCTGTGCTTATAAAGATTTTAACGCGTGCAATAATTAGCAGGATTGCCTTGACCTCAGTTGTAGATGGCAGGACAGGCAGAGATGGAGAGATTTTCCCTGAGAGAATCCTCCACAATCCTGCACCTGCTGTGAATTCCTGGGGCAAAAAAAAGAGTTGTTTCAGTGCACAGCCACTGCCATAAAACCTGTGAAAAGTAAATACGGAGGCAGGGCTGAATGAGTCCCCAGCATCCCCATGGAGTAGCTTATAAGGTCAGATCTCTGTGTGTGTGGCACGATCTCCCCCTTAGAGCCATCCAGCCTCTGCATTGCATCACAGCAAGGCAAATCCACCTGCTAACTCTATTTGGGCTTATATCTTGAAGGAGCTGTGCTGGAAAAAAGCATCTCCTGGGGCAAAGCATCAGTCTGTAAAGGCTGGGGTAGAAGAGCTGAGCAGCAGCACCACTGCAGGCAGGGCAGGAGCTGGCCAACCCCATGGCAGCACTGGAGCTCTCAGCCTCTGTACTCAGCAAATGCAATTGAATGAGGCTGTGCCTTGAGATCTATGAACCATGGAGATGGGGGAAGGCACTTAAACTGTTTTTTTCTCTCAGGCTGAGCTGGCTAAGAGGGCTTGGTTGAGTTCGTTTCTCCTGTTTTGGAGCTCCTGAAACAAAAATGCAGAGTTTTACAGCATAAAGGTGGAGGTGACTAGCTCAAGTACAGATAATTGTAGATAATTTAGCAGATAGCAGGAATTTCTTTTCACCTCTTCACCTTGACCTCCTCCCTTTCACCTCTAACTGAAACTGCTTCCTCAACAGCCTGTCTTCTGTCTTCAGGGAAAGAAAACATATGGAGAAGAAATGAGGAGATATAAGTGTAAATCAAAGGTCATCTTGGCAAGAAGAAATCCAATTTTCACTTTCTGTTCTTGGGAAGGTCTTTAGTTCAGCCTGCAGGACTAGGTGTCCTTTCAAAGACTGGGAGTGAGGATGGGCAAAAAAGTAATCTAGTCTAAGTTTCTCTGCTTAGAAATCCCCATGCAGCAGGTTATTTAGCAGCATTAAAAGGAGGTTAAGGGTGTACAAAAAAGGAGACCCATCTTGTCTAGTTGTTTGTGCTAGCAATTTCTGAGCTAGGTTTGACCCTTCCACAAACACGGGTGTGTTGCAGAGGAGCTTACTGCTGGCATTAAGGGGTAAGGAAGTAAAATAGAAATGATCTGCCAAATTTGGTCTAATGAGGTCTTTCTCTTTAATTGGGTGTTTGTGGAAGTAGAAATGGTAGTTTCCACTTACAGTGAAAGACATCAAACCAATGAGAAGGTGTACGGGTGGCTGGCTGGGCTCCTCTTTTCTGGGCAGGCTCTCACAAAGCTAGTTAGGTTACCCTCAATCTTACATCTCCACTGTGCCTCCCTGCTGACGTTTCTATTAGTGTTTTTCATAAAGCTCAGATGACAGTGAGTGTCACCAGTCAAACCACTTGTCTACTTGCTTGTTCTCTTAAAATTAAAGCCTAATTACCTCCCAGGATAGTATTACTGGCACCTTTTCATAAAGAGCCAGACACCAAATTTTGCATACATTTTTTACATCCTTTCTCTACTCTCTTGTCTTGGCTTATCCTCCATTTACTCCGATGCCCATTTTTATACCTTTTAATGACACAAAGGATCAATGTATCATATTTATACATCATCAGATACAGCTTTTATTATATTCCCTTAGCTTCTACTGAGATGAATTCCATCTTATGGAGCATGACCAGGAAAATAAGTTATTACAGTCAAACAGTTCTGTTTACAGAGAGGGAAAACAGATCAAGCCCAGCGTGTAATGCAGTAACTGTGGGAGAAAAGGTGTAGTTGTTGTCTGTGCTAAAACCAAATGTAAACAGGGTTACAAGTAATTAGCTATTTAATAGGTGACTAAAGTAAATACTGCAATTAAAAAGCCTATTGAAAAGAATATTTAAAAAAGAAACTTCACAAGAAATGCAGCTTTATCCTGGATTGTCAGTCAACAAAATCAACAAACCATTAAGAAAAAAATGTCCATGCATGCCTAAATCAGTAAAACACATAATAATTACTTGGCACATTTTATCTTCCAAGTCATCTGCACACACTTAGTAATTAATTCTCCTAACACTTCTGTGTGGTATGTGCAGTAGACACTGGTAAAAAGCAAGCCTGTATTGCAGCAGGCATAAATACCTTGTTGTGGGGCTCATTCTTGGTAGAGGAAATGCCACTCTGAAGTCAGTAATGGGTGGACAGTGCTTATATCTTCAATAGCACTCATTATAAGGCCAGGCTTCTTTTGTTTTAATGAAGGGGAAACTGAGGCACCTGCCAAAGGAGTTAGTCAAGGCTGCAGAAAGCTGGCTTCCTCAACAGCCTCTGTGATGAGCAGAGTGGCTTTAGCAAAATGCCACAAGCTTATGCAGCTTTCTTGCCTTCAAACCTGTGTCTGAACATTGGATGTAACCTGGGGTCAGATTAGCCTGCCAGACCTGAAAACACTTTCAAATGCAAGCTTCAGGTCAGCTGACTTGAAGTTAATTAATTTCAGTGTAACTAATTGTTCCAGAGGGAAGAGGGAACTCACCCTCCCTCACAGTGCCCACTATGGAATACATGCTACACCAGCACCTGGAGGAGGAACAATAAGCTGAAGATGATGCAGTTTCATGTGCCTATAGTGTTTTGAGGCCATTTTTGCCCTCTTTGCCAAAAAGAAGATAAATGGCTTTCTGCTGTGATCCTTCTGTCTGTTGCTCCATGTGATGACTTTTTGCCATAAAACTAATAAGTGGGGAAATGATAAATACAAGTAGTATTTAAAAATAAATACAAGTAGTGGGGGAACGAGAAGTAAGAACACAATGGTGGGGCACGGAAAACTCACATTAACATCAAGCCATGTCATAAACACATCCAAGCCTGAGTTTTGGGACTGCCAACAGAAGTAAAATACCTTACAGAGAGAAATCAAAGATGGTACCATCAGATTTCATCCATCTCCCATTAAATGCCGCAAAGAGCTATGTGGACCTTGGCAGGTGCTGTGCAGAGCAAACCTTCCCAGCTGGGAATGACTAATCCCACCCTGGCTGCCGTTAAGAGACCATTTGCAGCACTGGCTAATTGGGCTGAGCATTTATACCGTTGTTCAAAAATAAACTTTCCCATAAAGAAGGGTGAGCTACAAATGGAAAACTACCTGCGCTGAGAATAATTTTGGTGCGGGAAGCAAGGCACTTCTGCAAAATGAAAGGCTGTATTCAAGACAGGACTTGTTTTCCCTTTGATCAGAGGGGCACCTGTGCAGAAAGGATGAAAACAGAGGTTTATGGATTTGCAGCCAACAGAGACCAGCATTTTCACCAAACCTGAACTTTTTTGTAGTTCCATTTACAAGTGTGTCAATGTGCACATGGAAAATGAGTGCTGCTATACATTTGGTAAAAGTCAGCAGGGTTAGAATGACACCAAAATGTGGCTCCTCCACCACATAGTCGGGTAGATGTTGAGCTTCATGAGCTGGTCCTCAACACTGCAGCAAGCTGCTGCTGAGTGGCCCTGGGTAACCTCTCTGTCATCCCTGCGGACAGCCTGTGGGTTGTCTCCTCCTACAGCAACAAACACCCACAAAATAACTACCTAAACCAGCAACTAGCTCTTCCTTGCCACAGACTCTTCCGTAATTCTAATTTGGGAACATTTTGTCTACATCCATTTTCTTTTGGTTCTCAAGGGACATTTTGTGTGGACCACAAGGTTTCTCTCTCTTCATCTCCTTCTCCCTACAGTGGTCGAGGAAAGGCCTCTCCTTTCCTTCACTCCAGACTCCTTGATTCTCAGATGAGCCCCATGCTTGCCTCTGTCCCCCAGCCTGCTTTTGCTTAGCCTACAGAGCAATCAGTTGGGGAAAATGCTTTTAAGTGAGGATGAATTCCCCATGAACACATACTCATCAGTGTTATTACCCTGGTTGTTTCCCTGTGGATTTTCCATTTGTCTAGGAATTAAAACAACAACAAAGAAGGCAGAGTTCAGAATTTGAAACGGATTTGATAACATATGGAACATTTCCCAAACCACCACATCGTGCAGGCATAAGTCACAGAGTGTTTCTCACGTGCGCACAAGTCCTATCTTAAATCCAGAGAAAACTGCCAAGTTATTTCCCCATAGAACATGCTCTGTGACACATATCAGCTGGATCATCAGGATAGTCCATCCCTGCAAAACAGCATCTGAACACATGCTGTGGTTTAAACAGGGAACTTAAGCACATTCTTTAAGATCATGTGCTATCCTAATTTGTAAATAAGACCCATAATTCTGATTAAGACCATGAAGTGAGGCTGGTCTCTATCCTAAGATATATTGATCTGTCTATTTGGAGGTTTCCAGGAAATATTACCTTCCCGATTCTTTTATTAGTACAATTAGGATTTCAGACTTGGCTAAATGAGGTTTATGCATGTTTGCATTAGGTGACTCTTCTTTGAGGGCTTATCTGACTGCACTGGATGGAAAAACTACTAACACTGAATAAAGCCCAAATAACGATTTCAGCAAGTATTTTATTAACATCAAATACCCACTCATTTCTGCTGTTCCCAAATAATTTGTTGTTTGGATGGGATTTAATTTTGTTATTTTTCAGTGTTTCTTCTTCATGAAAATATGTGCTTTGCCACACTAGCTGCTTCTGAAGGAACATCCAGGACAAAAAAATTGTGCGGAACAGGGGCATTTAAGATCCATCCTTTCTGGGAGGTGATGGACTGCCCATCATTCATCCAGGAGCTGCTGGCTGCCCACTGGCAGCTGAGACCCCAGGATGCCATGGAGAAAAGGGCATCCAAAACAGGCCATGTCCCTAAAAGCAGAACCAGAATGCATAAAAAAGAACACAGGTGAAGAACTGGAGGTGACACCAGGTAGTAAAATAGAGAAATGTCAATGGCCGCACAGAGCTAAGGCATGGGGTGTGTGAGTAGTAACTGTGCTGGCCCTGGGTGCCATGGTATGAGAATAGCTCTGTGTCCCGCCCTCATGTTTGGATGTGCCTCCTCTGGGGCTCTGCTCCCAGGTTGCAGCTGGCTGGGTCTTGGGAGCAGTCTCAGCTCATTTTACAGCGGTGTGGGATGGACATGCAAGCACAGCCTTCCTTGATCGGCACCACTGAAACCTCTGTGCTAGGGCATCCTGAGCACCAATGTGTCAGGGAGAGCAGCACACGCCAGGATTTCTTAGCATCAGGCAGAAGTTGACCTAATTTCTGTAACTCCCATTAAGTGATGAATACTGACTTTTCTGGTATTTTAACATCTCTGCTTTTCTTCCCTTCTGTGCTCACAGAGATGTACTATATGCACTGTTAGCCTGGTCTGTATATAAGTCAACCTTTATTAAATTATATGCTGCAGTTACCTATTAACCCTCTTATTCTGTCACTGGATTTTTAGATAATTTCAGTAATAATTAATATATGTTCTGGCACCTCAGTGCCACAGATGTCCGCATGTAATCTTCTGTTTCTTAGAATTTTTTGGAGCAAATGCCCTAAGCATAGGACCTTCTCTTCTGCCTTGAATGGAGTGGGACGCAGCATTCCCAGCCTCGGCACATGATTTTTACCCTGTTTATCCCATGAGGTCTCTCAGATTAGACCCACTGCCATCCATCATCCATTTAGAGATAAAGATTTCACTAATGGCCACAGTGTAAATATTTACAGAAAACAGTTTTAAGAGCTGACTTTTAGTAGCGACTGTGCATACGGAGTTGCATAAACAGGAAGGACAATTATAGAGATGGAAGAATTGGCATAGGAAACAAAGAAAAGTAAGAAACTAACATGCTGAATTCCTGCAGTATATAATTGATATAATAATTAATTAGCAATGACCCTTCTCTTCTGAAGACCCTCGAGACAGGCCTGAAATGAGCATGTAGAATTATTTGGCCCTACAAAATAATAAATAGGTCTGAAATTCACATTGTGTTACTTTTTTGACCCAAGTGAGTAGCCAGGATGTGGGGTCTCATGCCTTGTTTCCACTAGAAGTAGAAATTAATGATGATCTCAAGTATTTCTTTAACGCAATCCTGTTTATTTCAAAGACTGTGCAAAATCCTTGTTCCCTGAACTCATTAGGAATTAAATAGCAGGAGGCAGTTTCCTTGGGCAGTGGTCCAAGTCCCCTTTTCCAGCCAGCACTCAACCCAAAAAGCTCACTTCATCAGTCTCATTTCAAGGTCATGCTTCTTTAGTTATCCTTGACATTTTCAGCTGCTTTCTCTCCATGCTACTGTGATATTTCTCATGATGTTTTTCCTACTATTTTCTTCCCTTTTGCCCTCCCTCCTTCCTTTTCCCATCTTCCCTCCCTCTCCCTAAAAAACCCTGTATGAATTCCTTCACTTTAAAAGAAATTAAAATCCTTAGCCCTTAGCACCTGGCTTGTTCGTGCTCTGTGCTTTAGGCACAGCCCCTACTGCTTTAAACTATTAATTCTCTCCCTGCCTCCCAAAAAGTAGCTTTTTCTTCCATTTATTATCAGCAAAAGTGGCTATTAGGCATCCCCTCTCCCACCTGACAGAAAGCTTTGAAGAAAAGCTTTGTTTCTTTAGCCTTTCTGTTGCTTGATCTTGCCAGACGCTTGTGATTCTTATTAAGATTTCTTTTCTTCTTGTGTTCTCAAAAATCTTCCTGAGGGAAAGATAGAATTTGTTCTAGTCTTTTAGACAGACTTTGCCCCTGAATGTGGTTTTGTTTTTACTTTCCACTTGAGCTGGTAAATCCCTGTCACCATGTAAAACACAAAATGATGAAAAATTCCTGTGCATGCTTTGTATGTTTGTGCACAGACACACATTTTGGACCTCAGCAAGAAGATATATTAGCTCTTATTCCCTGCCTCTACCAAACTTACTCTTCCTTTCTGTATGTTTATTTAACTCATCAGCACTAAGGCCACCTGCTCTTTGAAAGGCAAAAGTAGCATAAGGCAATAGCAAAATGATTCCATAGTTGTTTCTTTTTATGGTGGCCTTCATTCCTCTTTCATTGAGGTGGGCATAGTGAGCAGGGTATTTACAAGGCTAATTTCAGCAAAGTATTCCAACAGGTTTTTAAAGGGATGACCTACAAACTAGAGGCTTAAGCTTGGGTTTATACATCCCAAGTGACAAGATTGCTCAGATACGCGCTCTGTATTCCCTTGCTTGGATCTGTTTTATCCTGCAGAAGGCAGGAGGATGACGATTATTTGACTTGGAGCTGGGCAGACATCTGAAAAAATAATGTGAGCAAATTAAGAAAGATGAAAAGTGGGGACACAGGGGGAGAGAAAAGTGAACTTCTTTTCCTCTTCTGGAAAATTCAAACAGTCCAATATCTGCTGCAGTCCAGGTGGCATTCATTTCCCTCGTTTAACTAATTGGGGAGACTGGGATTTTTATTTTATTTAATTTATTTTATTTTTACAATTTTCTTGAAGCTTTTTTTCGTCTATGTTTTGATTTTCTTTGGAACCGCATGTCTTCCTGCTATATGGAACAGTATCAGTAAGCCATCACCTCCACTTCCTAAAACACTTTTACTGCTGATTTTTTTTTTTTTATTAAATGGATTTTTGAAAACCTGCTGTTGCTTTAAAAAATTGTGAAACAAAACCAATAGTAAAAGAATTAAGAATTCTTCTAATAACTCTCTGGGAAAGGTATAGCCTGAGGTGACTGATTGAGACTCAGGCAAAATTCTGCTAGGTCTTCCTTGAGGACCATCACAGGTGAATCCCAGCAGCAGAGGGAAATAAATTTGTCCTTTTTCATTACATTTTTTCTGGGGAAGCACACACCCAGCCCCACAGCCCAGTTTGGGGGTTGCAGGACAACCCAAAATCTTCTGCCTCAAAGGCAACCTCAGGCAGATAGTGACTTCATACCATTTTATCATCTCTCTGCACCAGCCTTATGTACAGGCATGTGATGAGAGGGCAGTGGGACTAAACTTCTCTGATTTCCTTGGGAAAATGTTTATCCTTGATGCCATGTGAAATCTGTAAAAAGCAGCACCACAATGACACCAGCCTGCTGGATCTCAGTTATTTCTTAGTAATTTGACTCTAGATCATAAAAATGAATGGCTGTATTCAGTTCTATTGGGTTCATATTCAAAGTGAAACCCAAGTGCACACAACCACAAACCTTAATCTTCAATCAATGCTCAGATCATTAAGTAATTTCAGTCCAAGGCGTGCTGCCAAGGAAAATACAGCAAAGATTATGTTATCATAAACTGATAGAAAACTGAAAGAGAGATTTTCCTGACACAAAAGAAAGATGGAAATATCTGAAGGGAGCAGGAGGGATAATTTAATTATGAAGAATTTGAAGCTACAAAATAAATACAGAAATATACCCCCTGAGTCAGCAGTGCTCTTAAATATTTGTAATTTTAAACTTACAAAATATTCCCATTAAATCACATACGTTAATTGTGTGTTTACAATTAGGCCTACGTGTAAGTTGCTTGCTGAGCTTGAGGCCAGGTGAGGCACAGGTCTAAATGCTGCTGAAGTTTTATTCTCAACAAATATGTCCCAAATTGTTTTTAACATGCCTTTAACAAGTCTGACATAGTTTGGGTTATTCTTGTTATTGCTAATGATGTTTCCCTTCTCTGTTTTTATTCATAATAATAATATAATTCCCAAACACATCTTGAGTCTTTAAAAAAGTCAAAAGAGCACCAGTAAAGGCTGGTAGATCTCTCGTGTTGTCATTACCCAAACACAATATTAAAACATATCCCTGATACAAAGGAATGGTCAAATCCCAAGGCTCACTGTAACATTCACACTTCCCCAGAGAACAAGGCTCAGTAACACAAGGTTTCCCAGAGACTCTCAGCACAGGCTTATTCACATATACGTAATCTTTCTGGTATGCATCCAAAGAGAGAAATTTAGCATGCAATTCATTTGTTTTACAGCTGGTTAATGACACTAATTGTGTATGCACCTGTTCACTGAGTTTATTTAAATGAGTTTAAATGCAAAGAAATGAAGGGGCTGGGTCTGTAGCTGATGTTAGTCCACTGATGCTGGCCAAGCATTCCATAGAGAGCCTTTCACCTCCCAAGATTAATGAGCCAGCATCATATGCTTTTGCACTGATATTCCATAAACTGAGGATTTGGAAGAGATCATTCAAATAAAAGATGCTGTTATACTTCAGAGGTATTAAGAGCAAAACTGAGTGCGCTCACAGCACTCTCTGCCTCTGTCCTTCTCAGGCAGGTAACTCTCCATCCATCCTTCACACTCAATTGGCTCTGAAAGCAATGCTCCCTACAGGCTGGACTATGTCCCACTGTCCCCAGCAACTCCCCAGGGCACTACTACTCCTATTCACCTTGTCCCCAACACCAGCCCTGGCAGTGAGCCATAGGGTGGGAATGTGGTCGATGCAAAGAGCAGTGAGCGGAAGGCAAGCAATGTGAGTTTTGGGTTGTCTTTTTTAATTGAATGTCATAATTTTTTCACGTTTTATTGTAGGCTGAGAAATGAATGACAATAAAAAAAAGACATGGCTAAAACCAGCTATATTGAGCAGAGCTAGTATTGAACCAATGGTATATCACATAGAGAGGGAAGGGAAGGGAAGGGAAGGGAAGGCAAGGCAAGGCAAGGCAAGGCAAGGCAAGGCGAAAGAAGGAAGATGTGTAACAAGGAAGAAAATTCCTGCCTTGACAACTACATGTACAAGGATGAGACTAGAAGTATCACAGCAGAGGACTGAACAGATATACCTTTGGGACAGAATTTTATCAGGTAACATGTTCAAAGAAGAACCCAGCAAAGGCGAGGTTCCTCTCTTGGTGAAAGGAAACCCACTATTCCCAAGAGACATAGGGATTTGGCTTGAGAAAGTGTTTTTCCTTTACATAGCACAGTTCTGTTCATTTCTTTCTTTTCTAAAAAAAGATAGGAGATGTTCTGCCTTCACTTAGTCTCATTCCTGCTGCTCTGCTGCTGCAAATGACATCCCACACCTTAAGCAGCAGCTTAGAGGTCTTTAGAGGATAACGAGAATGTACCACACCATCTGGTTGGAAACCCACCAGCCATTTAATAAATATTTTGCCTTCCTGCAATCTTATCAGTAATGGCCACAAAGACTGATTGCCAGTAGAAAAAGACTTTTATAGTTCTGATCCAAAGATCGGATAAAGCCAATGAAAAGATTCCTGTTAATTTTAATGAGGATTGGCTCAGACACTATCTGTGTGAAACCATATCTTGTCCTGTCTTTGTAAAGTCTGCAGGAAAAGAAAAGCTGTTCAACTTGTCTAGTTACTCTTTAACAAATGATTTTAGTGTTTTTAAAATCCTGCCTTTGGGATGTTCATGCATCACTGAACACCATTAAAATAGAATTTGACATTGGTATTCACAGCAATGCTAAGAAAACTGCCTTTCTTCATAAGAAGAAATACCCCTAGCCCTAAAAGGAACATTAATCACATAAATAACATGGCTGTTTCCACAATAATTTAAATGATTCATTTATTTGGTTTTAGTCCAGGGCTATTAAGATCAAGATTTATCATATGAATTATTTTTTAGTTAATGCACACTATAAGCATTTTATTCTGCTCCTCCCCTCCTCCCAAGATTTGATCTTTTTTTTTTCTTACTGAAAGCAAGATTTTTCCAAAGTTTTCCTGAATAAGTAATGATTACAGGAAGTTCTCTAATCTCTTGCCATTTACAAGTGAGTCCACGTGGAGTTTTTGGATAGAAAGTTGCAGCAGAAGGTTCCAAGGGCTGCAGGGCTCTCTAGCTCTGAGCTGGGCTGAGAGTATGGAGAGATATCTCAGGCAGCATAATACAGCTATCCAGAGTATGCTTATTTTTTCACTCTCATCCTCACCCTCTAATGAGCAAGACCAGCCTTTTTTTGCTTGCATATTCCTTACTACCTATGTAGCCAGATCCCTCTGGGATAGGTAGGGGAGGATTTGGCTGCAAAGGGACAATCACAGGATCTGGATGGCTTTTTCTGTTCTGGCCCTGGGGACCATGTTCTGATTTTCCCTTTTTGCGTGACCAAAGGTGTTTGTTTGGAGTGAGTGTGAAATTTGCTTTTCAGCAACCCAGTCTTTAGTCCTGGGATTAACTCCTCTCATTCCTCCCTTAAAGAGAAGCTGTATCATCTGGACAGGGTATTAGGGGTAGAAGAATGAGTCTGTCCGTGACTTCTGATGATTTTAACAGGGTGTTTTATTCCATTAATACATTATGTGTTGGGGTATGGCCCTTTGGAGGCAATGGGAATCTTTCCAATGGTTTCCATTAACTCAACATTAAGTAAATATAAAATGGAGCTGCAGCTTCAAAGGCACTTGGTTCTGGAGAAACACCAGTGCACAAGATCACGTGACCCTCCAGATCACGTCCTTGGGTGGTGGGTGACTATCAGCTGCTGCAGCAGTAAATCTCAGCTTCATGTCATGCAGCAGACCCCAGTGGACTGCAAGTTCCACATTCCATACCAATGTTAGAAGATGCTCATGTGTCTTCTTGTGGTGCTTAACACAGCATTTTATGCACTGAAAGAGGTCCACTGTTAAGATAATTTGGAAAAAAAAGCTTGTCTTTCTTCCTTAGTGCAGATATATTTGCGATATGTAACTTTTTTTCACTCTGTTTAGAGAGCATAGAGTCAAGACCAAATCCATTTGCCCTTGCTAGAGTTCCCTCACCAAAACTACCAGGAAATACAGCATTTCTTCCAAGGCTAAAACGTTGCTCTCACATTAAGACATAAGATGTCTCAGTAGGAACACCAGCTGTAGGTTCATGCTTGTGATGGTCCTCTCGATTCTGCTACATGCTTTCTGCAAGGGGTTGTTGTCTCAATTTTCATTCTCCAGGTCTCCAGCTCTGTAGTGGTGACAGCTCTCCTTCATTGCTTCTTCTGTTTTTTTAGTTTGTAAACTTTTCAGAACTGGAGCTCCTTTATCAATATGGGAATGTGAGAGGGAGCATTTTTTTGGTAGTCCACACACAACTGAGTGATACAAAAAGGTCAGCTGTGTTCAGATGTATACAGAGACAAAAGTGATTAATGAACATTTAATATCAAATACAGACTCACTTATAGAACATTTTGAGCATTTTTGTTTTGGAAAGAATACTCCACTCGGGCTAAAATGTGAAAGGTATGCAGTATTTTTTTTTCCACAGAAGGAGTTGCTGTCTAACTATGTAGAAATACTATCTATTATGCCACATAGTAAAGCACATTTTTTTCCTCTTTTGCAAAAAGTGGTCAGAAGCCAGCTTTCTTATTTATCCAACTTTTGTCATCCCACAGGGAAAGGACTGGAGATTTAGTAATATCTTGAAAAAAGAATTGCCAACAAAAATGCAATTGTTTCTTGCAAAGGCACATTAAGGAGCCAACATTAAATGGTTCCAAAAAGGAAAAACAAAGCTGAATGTAAAATCATTTTGAGGGGAATTTGTGGAATGTAGCAAGAAATAAGTCTGTGCCTGCTGATATAATAGGTCATTAACATTCAATGAGACTTATTTCTCTAGAAGTCAGATACTCAGTGTAGCATAACTCATGATGCCCCTGGGGAGTAGGTGTGAGTGGTGAGTGGACTCTTGGGTGATGTTTTTATGGCACAGGCTCAATGGGAATCTGAGCTTTTCCAAATGGAGAGCTGTTTGCATACTTAAGATATCCAGAGTTGCCCAGATAGACTAGTGGGATACTCTACGTAAAGCCAAGAAAACATGGATTGAATACTGGGACATCAACCCACAAACCAAAGGGGGATCCAGGACTCCTACACACAGGTCTTGGCAACTTCAGCTCTTTGAGTAAAACAGCAGAGGGACAATTCAGATCCTTATTCAGTTACAAATTTAACTACACCTCTATATTATCAACCCTATTAAGTTCTGGTTAAATTATATTAATTTTAGTATAAACAGGATGTGTTTTGTATTTATGCATGACTCTGGCTAGGCTTGCTGTCCTGAACACAAGCCATGACAGATGAACATCTTCGCTTTAGCCTTGTTTTTATTTTGCTGGTTATGCTTACAGCAAACAACTGTGTCTGAGAAGCCTGGGGTCTGTGGGATCAACTGTTTAATTAGCTGTAGCAAGAATGTAATTGTCTTTGTTGTTAACCGTTCAGCTATGAAAAGCGTGAGTGGTATACATACATTTGGAAGCACTACATGAATAGTTTTGTCCCTGCTTTGTTCCCTCCTACTGGTCAAATGATGGAAATAACTTAGATATTTTGAAAGACAAACATTTTGCTGTTTTCTCCAAAGTTCGTGTTTTCAATTCAAACAGATAACTGCATCTGTAATGGATAGATACATTCTTCACTTGGCTCCGTTAACATCATAAAACACCTGTTAGGGCTGAGCTTATTTTAGGTCAAAAATGTTTGTTTCTAACAATTATTTCTGTAATCCAAATGTACCATCATATCTACAAAATTTTTGATTTAGAAATTTTGAAAACCTACCCTCCTTCTTTCTAAAAACATATACTCATTTTCACTGTTTGGGAAGGGGTGTTGTTTTGTTTTGTTTTAATCTTCTTCCTAGAGCATGAATGTTTTCCAGGCTTGCAAAAGCAAAGGAAAAACCCATCAAACCAAATTTAATGTAACTGTTAAGGTGCCAAAAATGCAAATCTCCTGTAGATGTTTTTACCGAGTACATAGGACATAGGATGAGGTTTCTCCTCCAAGGGCAGCAGTTTTGCATGTCTGCCAAGAGAAACTAGTGTTGTTTCTCTCTGACCATGCCACAGCCTGAATGGGCTCTTTCTGCACTTTAGGAATGCTCAGTACACTACCCACTGTTCACACTGAGCTTTTGGGGTGGGAAGGGTCGCTCTTGTTCACCCAGGGCCACATTACTCTGAATTTGGGTACTCCGTAAAACATAGAGGAGCAAACTCTGATCCTGGTTACTCTTGGGCTCTGCAGACTGACTTCAGCTTAACTGAGCTGAAAACCAGTTCTTGTGGGTGATTGCTTCACTCTCTTGAGTGGCTGGATGTTGCAAGACCATTCAAGGTTTCAGTTGTTTTCCTGCACACTGGAATGTGTCTCTGGTCTGGATGTTGAGTCATTTCTCCCAGGAGCGAGTGGCTTCTGGCTCTTGACATTCAGAGCAGCGCCTGTGCACCCAGGGAAGCAGGGTGCGGGGGCCAGCCCCTGCATCATCAGTCTCTTGGGCGTACAGAAATCAGGTATTGCAATGCTTGTGTGAAGATTGCTAGGTTTTTAATGGAAAGCTAATGGACAGCTAACCTCAAAATGCTGGGAGCTAACTAAAGGGTTACATCACTATACCACCCAAAAGTGTTGCTTGTGAACTTTTCCCAACTTCACCCGAACCCCTCAGCTGTCATCTCCTCAGGATTTGGACATGCAGCAGCATTTGGGTTTGGTTTTAATCCGCTATGAAAGGCATTTTTTAAAGATGTTGCTGAGTGCAGAGACAGGAGCAGTATTCCATGTTGCCAAGAGTGGCAGAGACGCACTTGAGCACTCTGTTCCCAGACTGAGCCCTGACTATGTTAGGGTTAATATCAAGAAGCTATTGGGTGCGAGAGGGTCTATCCCTTTTCCCTTGCCATTGTCACGTCTGAATATTTCTTAAAGTACTCAGAGGGGAACAAATCACAGGCTCCTTCTAAATTGTTCCCAGTATCACTATTTCTTTGTCATGCTTTTGAAATGGCAATCCATGAAATGAAGAGTCCCTGTTTTCTCTCTCACTCCTCTTACCCCCAGCATTACCCTTTCCAGCTCTCAGTTCCAATTTCAGAAAAAAAGTGAAAAAAACAGAACTGATAAACATTTTGTCATGTTGTATAACTCCTCCCTTCAGTGCATTTTCCATGCTCCCGAGCCAGACAGGTTATTCATTTCAACTTTATAGTTATGTCTCACTCTCTGACAGCTCTATCACAAAAATCTTTACCTCCTATTTTCTAAACCTGTAATTCTTTATATTTGTCTAGCTTTGAGATTGCTTCTGGTCCCTCACTGCGCTGGAGTGTCCTGGAGACACCACAGGGAGAACAAGTGCTTGCAGTGAGCAGGGACATGGAGGTGGTGGGTGGTCTGCAGGGGAGAGTGGTCAGAGCTGGCTGCATCATGCCTTAGCCCTCCACGTATGCTCAGGCAGCAAACATCCTGCAAAATCCAGAAGTGTTTTTTCCTTTTGTATGCAATCTCAAGCTACAGGTAAAATTTGAGCTCCTGGATAACAAACTTTGCCAAGGGCAGGCAGGTTGCTCCTTGCCTGCCAGCACTGGTGTGCCCCACACAAATCCTTGGCTGATTCAAATAGCCCAGAATTGGCAGGGAAAGCCATTTGACTTTTTTTTTTTTTCTGTAATGTACAGCAAACCTGAAAGCATCCGTTTGCCTGACTTTTCCATGTAGTGAAGGGTGGCACAGTGGCAGCAAGGAAGAAATTATTTATGTGTTGCTTTGAAGCCACTGCTGTTGTGCTTGAATTTGCCTCTCCCTGCCCGCAAACTGTAACTTGAGTCTTCTGCGTGAAACTTGCTCAATTTAAAGTTTACACAAATCATCTTTTTACTTCCAGATTTCCTTCACTCTCACATGGTTTTATTTGGTTTTTAGCCTTTTTCTCAGAGGTGGCTTTCTCAGAACACAGCTGCCCCTTAATTCCAGAGTAGAGATAGAGTTGGGGGGTCAGCTTTCCCATCTGGAATATGCTCAGCAGCCCCTAGAGGCCCAGCTTAGAAAGGGCCATTGATGCAAAGAAACAGATGCTGGCTTGGTGATCCATGCAAAAGGGAGATTGAGAGGGTATTACAGCTCTGCAGCATCCTTAAGAGGAGACCATACCAGGAGGACACCTAATGTCCAGGTATAGCTTTACAATAAGGAAATTTAGGAGAAAAAGGACAAATTTCTGACAACAGAACTATGGGCTTTTGAGCACTTAATGAGGCATAAAAATCCTCGGCTATTATAGGGATGTTAGGTAGATTTATGAGAAGCGCTATAAGCTGAGAATATGACTTGAGGATGCAGAGCTCCAATCCTAGATGCCCCCTCTGCCTTGGGACCAGACACATGCACCTTTTCTGGGTTGTTTGCAATACCAGGGCTCCTTTAAGCGCTAATTGTCCACAGGGTGCCCAGCTTAATATAGGTGCACAGTATAAGATAACCCTTGCCTTACTTTTGTGGAGTTATTTTTCCTGCTACTCCACTCAAATACTGTAGTTTAAATCAATCTCTGTTGTCTTAATATGTACTGAAAATTTTCGTTCTGTTGCCTGTGACTTAATTTTATTTCTTTTTTTTTCCTCCACCGTCTGCTAATTCCTTCCCTTGATTTTCATCTCCCAATGCCATAGCTAGAGCAGATTTTCTTGTAATTATCACTCATCTTAATTGAGTCACTATAACTCATGATATCATGATAAGAAATCAACTCTTTTAAGCTATTTTGTAGAAAACTAATCTTAATAGTTCCCTTGCCCTCACCATTCCAGAAGATATTTAAAAGATGGATGGAAGAGTTCCTTAGGGACATGGTTTAGTAGGGAGACAGGTATGGTTGGGCTCGATGATCTCAGAGGTCTCTTCCAACCTTAGGATTCTGTGATTCTATGATTCTAGGAGCGTTTTGCACTCAGGCCATGTTTTTATTTCAAGCTAGTGAGAGTGCTGAAGGTCTGTGTTGTGGTTTTGGATATTTTTCCCGGGAATTTTGCCAAGAACGAGAATCTGAGTGGGACGCAAGGGGATGAGGGGAGGGCGTTTCTGGGGAAACCTGGACAAAAGTCGTGCCCCGCTTGGCCCGGAATACCATCAGACTTCTTATTGCTCTTGCTCTCTCAGCGGTGTGAGGAGGAACAACAGCAGCAGCTACTGCATGTGTGTGTTTTGCAGTCTCTGAAGGCAAGATCACTGGTCATCTGGATCTACCACAACTCCTGCAGGGAGTTCCATCTCCCCTTTCCTCCCCTTTCCTCCTCCCCCTCCCTGCCGGAGACTCGCTTGGAAGGACCTTGAAGCTACAGTGTCCGGGGCAATGAGGTGATTGTTGCTACCATTAAAGAGACTTGCATCGCAAGACTTTGGGTATAGGGCTCAATCCATTTTAAGGTTTTAATTACGATTAGTGTTAATTCTGTTCTGTACATACATATATTTGTAGCTGAGAACTGTTATTTTTTCTATACAATTTTTTTTTCTGATTAAAGATCTTTTAATATCTGATAACATAACTTATTTTTCATCTAAAATAAGACATAAATTTGGTGCTCAACGTGGGGCTGAGGGCAAAAAAGGATAACAGTTTTGGCATCATGATGTGTGTTTCCAGTTTAGGGTCCATATGAACCATACTGTACTACATATTTGCTTTTTGTTGGTACAGAACCATGACGAAAGGTCTGGCGGACATAATTCATCTGAGTGCATCGGCTAGTAGAACTCAGACAGCTGTGATCATTATCGAGTTCTTATTTTGGGTCTGTAGTGTTATGGATTCAGTGCCTATCAGTCTCATTCAGAATGCATTCTCAAGATTGTACTCCTGCATGTTACCTACCCTCAGGGAGGAACACAGAGTGTTTCATCTCAACCTTTTATTCAGTCACCTCAGGTTTGCTACAACAGCTTTTGAGAAACTTAACCTTTTGCTAGATTTCAGGCATATCCTACCTTTGGTGAATTGTCTGCAAGTTGGTTTCATTATGGTCTATCTTGTGTATGAAGCCAGGAATAGGGGTGGTCAGGAATGCACCCAGAAGCACCCCCAGGGAAAAAAAGGACAGAGTAAGACACCTGATGTCATAGTAGCTCAGGATGTGGTTAAACAAAAGGAACAGTCTGAGGCAATGCAAGTTGCCCCTATCCAGAAAAGAAAATATAAGACCAAATCGGTTCGTGCAGTTGATGATGACGGGGAAGCGGGTCCTTCACAGACTGCAGACCCAGAACAAGAGATCGTTACTGAATCGCTCTCATTTGTCAACCTTCGCAACTTGTGGAAAGACATTACTCGACAGCCAGACGAGCCTATCCTGACTTGGATGATCCGAGTTTGGGACCTTATAGGTGAAAGCTTACAACTCGATGGTTCTGAAGCCAGGTTTTTAAAGGCTCTGGCTCGTGATGCAGGTATTTGTGAGGGAATCAATACCCATTCCACTCTGGGCATGAGTTCTAGGCAGTGTGAGAGAGAGGTTTGCTCACAAAGATATCTTGCAGACACATCATCTTAAGACACCTTGGAAGACTGTGGAAGAAGGGATTTTACGCCTGAGGGAAATGGCACTGCTATAAATACTTTATGGAAGGGACGGGCAACCCTTCAGCAACCCAGACAAGGTTAGGTGCACACCAGAAATATGGTGGAACCTTTCATGCAGTGCATCAGGTGACGTTCATGTATTCGGAGGCAGACCAAGATTTAGTGGGCTTCGCAGCAAGTAAACTCAGGACATATGCGAAAATGGTCCATGGCCCGATGCAGGAACATTATCGCTGCGGAAGACAACACTTGAGATGAAGGACAAGCAGCAAAAGGAGATCAAGCAAGCTCTTACAAATCTTCAAGTGGCACCAGTGTGAATCAAAGCCTCCGGGTTCAGTGCTGGATGCCTCCCGGCGAGGGAAAGAGGACAGGCTTCACGGACCAATCTATGATATTTCCTGATTGACCATGCAGAAGATATGAGACGGTGGGACAGGAAACCTACCCATGCCCTAGCAGCCCGGGTACAAGAATTGAAGGAGAATGAGAAAAGAAAATCAGCGAAAGTAGGTGCAGTGCCAATTTCCCAAGAATCTGACCCACTAGAGGGAACCTCCAAAATGTATCCATCAAGAAAGAGTTTTGTTCACTATAATGGAGACCAATGCTAGAGGGGCCCTGCCTCTGGCCAGGTAGAGGCACAGGACAACCGTGTCTATTGGACTGTGTGGATCCGGTGGCCTGGCACATCAGACCCACAAAAATATGAGGCTTTGGTTGATACTGGCGCTCAATGTATGTTAATGCCATCAAGGACATGTGGGCTCGGAAACTGTCGCCATTTCTGGGGTGATGGGGGGATCTCAAGAGCTGACTGTGCTGGAAGCTGAAGTGAGCTTGACCAGGAGAGACTGGCAAAAACACCCCATTGTGACTGGTCCAGCTGCCCCATGTATCCTGGGAATTGATTACCTCAGGAACGGATATTTCAAAGATCCAAAGGGACATAGATGGGCTTTTGGAATAGCTGCTGTAGAGACAGAAGAAATTAAACAGTTAAAGTCATTGCCGGGTCTCTCAGAGAGTCCTTCTGCTGTTGGATTGTTGAAGGTCGAGGAACAGTGGGTGCCAATTGCCACCACAACTGTGCATTGTCAACAATACTGAACAAACCGTGACTCTGTGATCCCCATCCATAAGATGATCCGAGAACAGGAGAGCCAAGGGGTGATGAGTAAGACTCACTCACCCTTCAATAGCCCCATTTGGCCTGTGCGTAAATCTGATGGAGAATGGAGATTGACTGTGGACTATCGTGGCTTGAATGAGGTTACTCCACTGCAGAGCGCCACTGTGCCAGAGATGTTGGAACTCCAGTATGAACTGGAATCCAAGGTAGCGAAGTGGTATGCCACGACTGACATTGCTAATGCATTCTTCTCCATTCCTCTTGCTGCAGAGTGCAGGCCACAGTTCGCCTTCACCTGGAGGGGCGTGCAATACACCTGGAACACATTGCCCCGGGGGTGGAAACATAGTCCCACCATCTGTCATGGACTAATTCAAGAAGCACTAGAGAAGGGTGAGGCTCCAGAACATTTGCAGTACATCAAGCAGGCTAAGAGGGTGAAACCCGTATGGTATGATGGACGCTGGGATAAGTATAAATATGGAGTGGCCTGGCAGGTTGATTATATCACCCTGCCACAGACCCACCAAGGTAAGTGCTACGTGCTCACCATGGTGGAAGCAACTACCGGATGGCTGGAGACATATCCGGTGCCTCACGCCACTGCCCAGAACATCATCCCAGGCCTGGAAAAGCATGTCCTGTGGCGACATGGCACTCCAGAGCAGATTGAGTCAGATAATGGAACTCATTTCAAGAACAGTTTAGTTACCACCTGGGCAAAAGAGCCCAACATTGAGTGGGCATATCATACCCCCTACCATGCACCAGCTGCCGGGAGGGTTGAATGGTGTAATGGATTGTTGAAAACCAATATGAAGGCATTGGGTGGGGGGACTTTCAAACATTGGGACCAACACCTAGCAAAGGCCACATGGCTGGTCAACACTAGACGCTCCGTCAATCGAGCCGGCCCTGCCCAGTCAGAATTCCTTCATACTGTAGATAGAGATGAAGTCCCTGTGGTACACCTGAGATTTATGTTAGGGATAACCGTCTGGGTTAAACCTGTCTCGAGCAAAGGGAAACCCATTCTTTGGATTGTCTTTGCTCAAGGATCTGGTTGCACCTGCTGAGTGATGCAGGAAGATAGAAAAACACGATGTATACCTCAATGGGACCTTATTTTTGATGAGTTGTCCATAATCTATGTACCTATCTGTAATTATGTATATAGTTGAAATATGTATGTATATAGATCTAAGTTTAAGTCCAATAATAGGGTGTTGGCATGGAAGAAGAATTCCGGGTGGATAATGTTGTGGTTTCGGTTTTTTTCCGCGGAATTTTTCTTTCTCTTGTCAACAAAGGGAATCTGAGTGGGACGTGAGGGGGTGGAGGGAGGATGTTTCTGAGGAAACCTGGACAGAGGTCATGCCCCGCTTGGCCCAAACAACTGTCTCACTTCTTCTTGCTCTTGCTCTCTCAGCGGTGTGAGGAGGAACAACAGCAGCAGCAGCAGCAGTAGCTACTGCGTGTGTGCGTTTTGCAGTCTCTGAAGGCAAGATCACTGGTCATCTGGATCTACTACAACTCCTGCAGGACTCACACTAAGTTCCATCTCCCCTTCTCCCGGCCTGAGACTCGCCTGGTGGGAACCCAGAAGCGACAGTGTCTGGGGCAACGAGTTGATTGTTGCTACCCTTAAAGAGACCTGCATCGCAAGATTTAAGGTACAGGACTCAATCCATTTTAAGGTTTTAATTACAGTTAGTGTTAATTCTGTTCTGTACATACATATATTTGTAGCTGAGAACTGATATCTTTTCTATACAATTTTTTTTTCCTGATTAAAGATCTTTTAATATCTGATAACTTATCTTAGTTTTCATCTAAACTAAGACAGTCCACTACCCATTCCTGAATGTTGTGTGGTTTCAATGTTTTGCAATCACTTGTTAAGGCAAAGCTGAAAAAATGTTTTACATTATTTTAGTAATTCTAAACTGGTACATTTATCTGGAAAGCAATATCCCATGAATGTCCTCATATTGAGCAATTATTGGAAATCTAGTGGAGTTTCATCTGAAAAGATAATTTGCTTAAATATTTTTTTGAGATGATAAATTTGTTCAGGCAACTTCAAGATAATTTCTCCTGCAAATCAGAGAGAATATGGAATAATTTTCATATCTTTTATTTGCCTTTTTTTAAAACAGATTTTTTTTTCCCTGTTCAGTTTGGAGATCGCCTTTTTTTTGTTTTCCTGAAAAAACAACTCAAACTGTTTTCCAAAGGCTAAGGAAATAAAATTTGAAAATGAAACAGAATCATTTGTTTATAGTCACACAAAATAGGCAGACAAATCTGAAAAAAATATCCATTCTTTGCACAGTTCTAAATAACGTGTTTCAAAAATAGTCCAAATGGATACATTGACATAGAAACAGATTCTCTTTCATTTTTCAAGTCATCCAATACAGAGGGGAAAAAAAGGGACCACAAGCTGCTCTGTTTCCTTCTGCTGCTCTTCTTAAAACAGGGAAAACACATTTCTGACCACATTACATGTTTAAGTTGGACACCACTAAATACAAGGCTTCTGCTGAAATGCAGAATGCCACCTGCCTAAAGTTCAAAGTCGGGCAACCAGCCATGGTTATTTGTAAAATAAAATGAATCTGAAAGCTGTCATAAGCACAAATGCAATGGTAGCTTGGAGCATCCTCTTGGTAGTAAACACCCTCCCGTGGTGGTCTTTGCCTCATTTACCCTAAGATTTACTCATCCAGGACTTTGGTTTGGGATACCGGATTGTCCTGCCTTTCCTTCTACCATCTTCCCTGCTGTGTTTTGGTTTGGGCAGTGCTTGAAGGCAACATCATGGTTTTCGTCAAGGGCACTGGGATGTATGCGGTCCATGCACAGGTAAAAGAAAGAAGAATAAAGGATGTGCTATTGAAAAGGGACAGTGCTTTCCTTTGAGTATTTCTTGTAGCTCATTCACACACACCCCGCTAACTGAGAGGGTTGTGGTACTTCTTACCTCTCATGACCTTTCCCAGTACTGAATGTCATGTCTGCAAACGTGCCCTCCTTCCTCCACGCACTAAATTAAGAATAAAGTTTTTGGGGAAAATATCCCTGATGTCTCTTAATGAAGAGACTTGTGTTTTAATTCTTTAGTTTCTACTTTCTGGGATTTTGTTCTAGTTAATTTGAATGTATGAATTCAGTCTTTTTTGTGTTCCTTATTTTTTTTACTCATGGAGCCTTTCTGCCAAGCCCACAGTAGATTCTGCATGCTGTGAAATACATAATTGCATTCACACTCTCTAGTTAAAGCATGTGGCTGTCAGTGAGCTTGCCGGATTCCTGTATCTACCAATAATTTAACTAGCAGAGCACCTAGAAGTATAGCAAGGATTGCAGGAACAGTTTCCTACTTTCATACCCCAGATCTACAACCACTATGAGATCTGAGGAGAATGTGTATTTGGGTGAAAAATATCCATTCTAAAATAAGCAGCAGCAGATATTTGTACTTCTTTCCATATCCAAGAGCTGGTCATCTCTGAACCTTTCCCCTCAGGTTTGGTTTTGACAATAGAAAACTGTTTGGGCCACTCAAAACTCCAAGTCATGAGCTTCAGGCAAACCAGCTTCTAAGGTCTACAGAACCTAAGAAAGTGATGCTGCATCACACACAGCTGCCCTGGATGTCTCCATGCCAGCTGTGTGACTAAAACCAGCCACAGCTCTTGCCTAGGCACAGGTCCCTAATGAGGTGTGCAAACTGCTCCACCCCAAACCCCCTCACAACTGATCCTACAAAAACCTCTCTAGGTTTGAATTTGCCTGCAGTTCAAATGGTGATTTTGACTGTAACCTTTTTTTTTGGCAGAGGTGGCTTGCCAAAATTCAGGGCTTAGGACATTTTTTCTCCTCTCTCCTCTTTTCTTTCCTGGTTTGGCTGGTGGGAAGAGGAATGCCTGGCTGAAGTCAGACCTGGTGGTGGTGTGGGCTGTTTCTTCCACGGGAAGTTATGAAGTCCCACTTTCCCCTGTACACCAGGAATATAAGAGCCAGAAAGGATTTTTTCACTCATAGAGCCAAGTGCTGTTCCCAATCAGCTCTTGGCCCCAGAAACTTCCCTTTGGAGTTTCTTGGTTCCTGTGCTTATTCTGGCCTTGTCCTCTGCTTGTTGCTGCTGCTCCCAGGCTGTAGGAATACTCCAGGCACTCTTCCCACTGCCACGTCCACCAGACATTTACCATCACCTCATGATGGCATTGAGTTCATGGTCCTGCTAAAGGAGGTCACCTCAGACCAACCCTTCGTCAGCACTGAGGAAACCCTTTTCCACCATGAGGAGATTTTTCCCATTGGCAATAGATGTCAACAAGAAAAAACAGCTGTGCAGCACTGCTTGTGGTCTGCAGGCTTTGGAGACCAGCAAGACCTGCCGTGCCTCACCTTACAGCACCAGCCGCAGGGCAGAGCGTCTCATAGCACCATGCATTGGCAGGAGGGATGGGGGGATTGATATTTAAGGATTGAATGTAGCACGTAAATTGAGACACTGGGCATAATTTCCTGTAGGCCATACTGTGAAGTAGTCATGGCACCAAGCTTTAAATAAGACCTATAACATGTAATTGGTGAACCAAATGCATTTCACGGGTACCATGCTGCACATTTTAAAGAATAATAACAGTTGTACGGCTTGGAGCTTCCTCTCCAAAGAAAATAGATCTAACATAATTCCATGTATACATTGCTGCTTTAATAAATATGCTTATGTATACTATAAAAAAATAAAACATTTTTCTGGGCCTAGGGATATAGATTTGTCTGCAAATATTACTGGAACATGAAATTTCAGAATCCTTTTCTGCAGAGGAAGACAAGAAAATTTTTAGAAAGTATTTGATTTAAAAAAAATAGAAAAATCACTGAAGTTGTTTGCAGTACAAAACTTTGCAACTGTTTTGTTGTTCACATCATCAATAAACACTCTGAAAGAAGTGGTGTGCAGGGGTGGGGGAAAAAAAGCTCTGTGGTTTTCAGTTTTAGCTATGCCTGTGAATCACTGCAGTCTTGGGCAAATGGCTTAACCTCCAGTGGACTCGATCTATTTAGCTCTGCAGTGGGCTGAACAGTATTTAGTGGACCTCATTTAAGAGGATGTTTGAAAGAGATGAGAAGATGCAGAGTCCCTGACGAAAGATGGCTCGTAAGTGCAATATAGTATTATCATGCTCACTGGAGTATCATGTCTTTTATACTTCTAGAAATCCATATGTCTTACATGAAAAGGGTGTTATTGCTACACACGTATGGATTTTTCTTCCTTAGAGGCAAACAAAGCAACATCTTCCAGACAGGGGCCAAGATCCTGACATCCTCATCCAGCAGACTCCCACTATAGCCAAGTAAAGTTTTGCCTGAGCTAAAATTTGGCTCTTTGTGAATTATCCAACACAAATCATTGACTCTTTAACCCATAAATTGTCAACCTCAATTATTTCCAGCTAAGTAGATGACTCAAAGAAAATAACCTATAAGATAAGGTACTCTTGTGAGAAACAGGGATCAATTTGCTGCTTAAACCAAAGTAAAGAATGCAAGGAGAAAGTGGCCTCACTGTTCCAGGCACAAAGTGCCCCGTTCAAGAAGGAATGAGGCACAGCATTATCTCAAGGTTACAGAGTAGTCTGCCTAATGAAATATTATGTCTTTGCCTTTGCTTTCTGTTCTTGCTCAAGATTAACAGGTGTTGTTATCCCCTTTGCTATCCTGCTTGTGTAACTGCTGAAATCTGCAAGTCAGAGAAAAAAAAATGTATAAAAAGACTGCTTGAGCTGCCCGAGCTTTGCGAGCCTTGGTGAGGCTGCGACTTCCCGGCCGCCCAGCGCTGCATTTGCTTTCCTGTCTTAAATAAACTTTTAGCAAATCCATTGAGACTTTGTCTTAATTCAACTTCAACTATAACACTCTGGCTCTAGTTTTAAGTAAAATTCAAGTTTGTTAAACATGAATGTTATAGTTACATAAATAACAGAAGAAAAAAATCACCACCAAAGTCAAAAATCATTTTTCTGCAAAAACATAGAGGATGAGTTGCTCTAGTTTAGTATTACCCGACTTTTCATTAATTCACATTTGAAGTCATCTGGTTGGCCTTTTCCCATCGCAAACAGTAAATCTTAGAATCTGGAGAGATCTTTTATTTGGTTATTCACATTGTACTGTATCAAGGGGTTACAACACATGCGCCTGGCTTATTAAAATCATCTGGAAAAGAAGAGCTTATTATTTAAAGACATAGTACTTGAGCCTATGCTGTTTCTCTTGGAGACTGTTTTTTTCTGATGTCAGCTGCCAGTTATGGTCGTACACTCACCACCATTTGTGTCACATTGAGAGGGCCCTTTGTTTGGAGTGGCTTTTTGTAGTGTCTGGAAATAGACACTCTAACCCATGGACTTGCATACATCATTCAAGGGGTCAGAAGTGCACAATGCCTTTCTTCTTCAAGGAGGACTTACGCCGTCTTGGTCAATCTCCTTGTTGGTATTTGAATGGAAAGTTACTACTCTCTGATGATTAAGTCCACACAAAACATTCCATTTTGAGGAACAGGCACGTTGTTGTGTTCTAGCTAGCCACATCTCTTACTCCCAAGGATAGTTTCATTGCATTTACTCTGGTGCAATGAGCAAATAGCAGGCTGGACTTCTTCAAGTCCTGCGATGCCTTCAGTTGGGCTGCTCCTTTCCTTGCTTTTCCAAATTTCTGAAGGCTTCTTTCTACTGCTCATTTTTATTTACATTTCTGAGGTCTACACTGTTTGGGGTTTGGTTTGTGCTACTGGCTGTTATTCTTGGAAAAAGCAGTGGTGGAGCGAGTGCAGGATGTCCTCACAACACTGTTTTGTGGAAATTTCCTTCTCTGGAGATCACTGTGTTTCTCCAGTGCCAGTCCAGCAGCACCAAGCAACCTGGATTTTTTTTTTCAGTCAGTGCATTCCTTGTCATAGATCTATGCAGGATCTAATTATGTCCCTGCATAATTTTTTCCCACTTTACTTAATAACACTACATGTGTGTTTGTGCTGGCACATTATGCCCTGACTCCCCCTTAGGTCCCTCTGCATTTGCTTCTTCCTCCAGCCTGTGTGATTAGAGGTTTCATTGTTTTATTAAATCTCCTCATTGTGTGTGGGAAAGGTCCTTTTTGTAATGTAGGCAGGTAGGAAAGTTTAATGCTGGAGTACCCAAGCGAAGCTTTGCTGAACTTTTCATCTGCAAGAGCATGACTGAAATGCTTCCAGCCAGTTGTGAATACTTAACAACAACTTATTAGACAGCAAAGCAGCTATTGCCAGGTACATAAACTGAGCCCATGGATGGAATTAGAAGGAAAAAAAAAAAAAAAAGAAAGAAAAGAAACCACCACATTTTTTTCTTAGATTTTGAGAAGGAAGTAATGCCTAACACCTGAAAACTTAAGATAAATCTGTTTGAGAACACCCTGTCTTAGTTTAGATGAAACCCAAGATATGTTATCAGAAATGGAATGGTTTTAATCAGATAAGGAAAAAAAAACCAAAACCAAATTGTACAGAAAGATCCAGATGACCAGTGATCCCTTCCCCAGAGACCACATCCCACCCCACCCCCCCTCCCACACACATACATGAGAGAGAGAGAGAAAGAGAAAATATAGCAATGCAAGCAGAGAGCAAAAGCATGCAGCTAATCTCTACGGCAGTAAGATAGCGAGACCGATCCAGCGGAAGTGTCAGGGAGAAGAACGTCCAGGCAAACGGGACACGACCTCTGTCCTGGTTTCCCCAGAAACTTCCTCCCTCCACTCCCTTGCGTCCCACTCGGATCCCCTTTGTTGGCAAAGGAAGAAAAATTCCTGGGAAAAGAAAAAAACCTGAAACTATAACACATCCTTTCACTTTTTCCCCAAGTTTTTGGCAAGATGTGGCAGTAGGAAAAACACAGCTCTAGCTTTGAAATTAGTAGATGATTCCCCACCCCAAATGCTTCCATGAAAACCACATTTCTGTGATGAGGATGAGTAACTTCAGTGGACACAAACAACTCAGGGCATCAGGCAGGCAGATTGTAAGATCTGCCACCAAAAATCTTATTCTGGTCATTTCCTCACCTTCCTCATGCCAACCTGATATGCAGTGCAACTGTTACTGCAAGCAATAATGCTTATTAAGTAGTTCTCTGAATGCATTTCCACCCATGGAAAAGATTCCTACATCATCCATACATATATCGTTTCTATCCATTTATCTATATAAGTAGCAGAGGGATAAAAGATAGATCATTCTGCTATCTTAAAAAGATCTGAACTGTCAATACTTTTAAATTTCAGGGATTGAGTGTCCTTTTAGTATAGTGCCATCACAGCTTTCTAGACTTAATGTGCCATATTGAGGGCTGTCCTTGTGCATCACTTTCCTGGCCATGAATGTTAATTATTTTTTGCATAATAATTATCACCACAGACTTACTATAGATAATATTAAATCCTGTCCCAAGACATCTAAAAGCCTCCTCATGTGTCTTTGTACACCATGTTGCAGTCAGTAGTCTCAGCCTCGCTTGCATGAGCGTGCAGGATAATGTAATGCAAGCAATGATGATGAATGGTGTTGTCAGGCTTTAAGCTACATGGACTTTGTACCAGCAGCTGTCATAACCTCATTTCATCTCCATTTCTTCATCTCTGTAAGGGATACAGCACTCACCTGCCCTCTCACATGGTTGTAGTTGGGCCACAGCACAATAAGTTAATGTTTGTAGATGCAACATTATTGCCAGAGAGCACAGAAAGAACATGTGTAAAAACTAGTCACAAATTTCCATCCAGGCTTACAGCTTAAAGCACCTTTTTCTACAAAAAAAGACCTGCTTTCTTGTGCAGAAAAAAATTATATTTCCTGAAATAACTAGAAGTTTTCATCTGACAATGACAAACTTACTATACCCAGTTGAACGTTTGTTGATTTTTTTTTGATGAAAACAGAACATTCCAAGAAATGAAAAAAATCTCGATTGTTGCTTTATTCTGTATCATAACTGATAACTGCTGCATTTCTTAGCTTAGAGAAAGTGCTTTGATTAATATCATTGCAGAAGCCAGTTAAATGACAGTGAATATTTTACAGTTATTGTACCTGCTTAGTCAAACAGAACATGCTTCCAATTAACATCGGTCTGCACAGTTTCAAAATAAATATGTAGCTCATTATCAGCTAGTATCACAGGTTTTGAAACCAAAACACATCCCAAAGGAAATGTATAACAAATATTTCATATCAATTGCAAAAATCATGAGAAAATAGGCCTTAATTTTTTCTCTCCTTGCGATGCTGTACCCCTTAAAACACTAACTGCCATGTGTGCCTATTGCTGTCTTAATAGAGCACTTTGTCACCTTCCCTTTTTTTCCTGGGATACTGGATAAAGCAATGGGCAAGTTACAGCTTCATAGTGAATGAAGGTCAGATGATATCAGACGCGAATAATCCTGAAGAAGGGGTAAAAAAAAAAAAATCATTGTTATAGTGAACACTGCAGGACAGGTCACTCCTCCTGGGTGTGGTTCTCCATGCTCTCTCCTGTGCCCAGGAAATGTGTGAAGCCCTCTTCATTTAACCAGATCCACTGTCCGCAGCAGAGCAAACCTCTCCTCTCTTCTGGGTTGTGTTTCAGTCTACACGAGATGAGGAGTGTTCTTACACTTTATCTTCTTCCATCAAAACACAGTCACAAAAATTTGGGTCAGCCCCATGTTAAACCTCAGTGGAGCATCTGACCTGCCCACAGATCAGCTGAGGTTTTTCCAGGGATTCCTGGGACTTGAGTTTCTGTAATTTAGACAGAACCAATGTCCTTTAAATTAGAAGATATGTTCCACTGAACTCTTAATATCCCATTGACACAAGGTAAATGTTCATGTTAGTGCCCTCACATCCTACGACCTACTTGAAGAGCCTGTTTTCATCTCTAATTTGTAGAGAAAGCTCTCCTCTCTTTGCTAACACATTGTTTATGAACTTGCGCCACCAGCCTCCTCTGCTTGGCTTGCTCCCCTACCTTGCTCATCCGCTTCACTTCAGCCAAGTCCTTCCAAAAACGGTACTACTCTCGTGCACACAAAAGAGCAAGTTGGCTACATAAAATAAACCAGACTAGCTGACAAAAAAGGCATCATACAGTAAAACCAGTCATTACTTAACCACTACATGGTTTCTTTCTGCCACAGCTTTCCCTCTCTGTTTCACCCATCCCCTGGTTTGCCTTCCTCATGCTTGTGTTGCAGGGACCCCAGGACAGGGCTCGTGGCTTACTGCTCTGAGAGGTGGCTGGGCATTATAGATGGTTCATGCTTTGTTTGGTTTCTCTGTGAGGCAGCTCATGACATGGCAATCAATCCTGACTATTAAGGACCTGTATTGCTCAGATGAACTGTCCTGAGAACAAAACACATTTAGGTGCGTCTGCATCTCACAAAGCATCACCAGCCCTGGTGCAGATATAAAGTGTGCTTGTAGTGTGCACACCTCTCTGGTTTGGCCATAATCCCTCAATCCTACTGTCATTTCTCTGATCATCTCCAAATTTTTCTCCTCATTTTGCTTAGGAATCTGATAGCAAGTCAAGTTTTAACTCTTCTTCTTTCCTTAGGGAAGAAAAGTTCTATGCTGTTATTTTTAAATTCAGGAAATGCATAAATACTCAGAACCAGCAAAATGAATACGAGTATATTTGTGACCAACTGCAAATGAGGCATTCAACAGGGATATATTTCAGCTGCTGAAAAAAAGGAAACACATCGAGGACATACAGAAGGTATCATTGCCAAGCTGCAGTGGGGACTCTGGGAGGCTACAGGGCTGGAAGGTGCTGGATCTTCTATGGGAGGAGAGTGATGGAGCATGTGAGGGTTATGAAAAACAAATATGAAAGTGTCTTTGTTTAGATGAAAACTAAGGTATGTTATCAGATATTAAAATATATTTAATCAGAACAAAAAAAATGTATTGAAAAGATAACAGTTCTCAGCTACAACTATATGTATGTTCAGAACAGAATTAACACTAATCGCAATTAAAACCTTAAAATGCATTGAGCCCTGTACCCAAAAATCTTGCGATGCAGATCTCTTTAATGGTAGCACCGTCGCTTCCAGGTTCCTGCCAGGTGAGTCTCCAGCGTGTCCCTCTCAAGCGAGGGAGGTGGGAAAGGGAGATGGAACCTAGTGTGAGTACTGTAGGAGTTGTAGTAGATCCAGATGACCAGTGATCTTTCCTTCAGAGACTGCAAAACACACACATGCAGTAGCTGCTGCTGCTGCTACTGTTGTTCCTCCTCACACCACCAAGAGCAAGATCCAGAGCAAGGGGCGAGATGGATGTCCAGAGAAAGCAGGGCATAACCTCTGTCCAGGTTTCCCTGGAAAAGTCCTCCCCCCACCCCGTCATGTCCCACTCAGATTCCCTTTGTTGGCAAGAGAACGAAAAATTCCCTGGAAAAAATCCGAAACCACAATATTATCCACCCCAAATTTTTCTCCCATTATTTCAATTATATACATATTTACAGATAGGTACATAGAGTATGGACAACTCATCCAAAGATAAGGTCCCCTTGAGGTATACATCGTGTTTTTCCATCTTCCTGCATCACTCAGCAGGTGCAACCAGATCCTTGAACAAAGACAAACCCACAAATGGGCTTGCCTTTCCTCGAAACAGGTTTAACCCAGACGGTTTTCCCTAACATAAATCTCAGGTGGATCACAGGGACTTCATCTAAAGTATTAAGGAATTCTGACTGGACTGGGCTGGCTTGACTGATGAAGCCTCTAGTGTTGACCAGCCATGTGGCCTTTGCTAGATGTTGGTCCCAATGTTTGAAAGTCCCCCCACCCAATGCCTTCATATTGGTTTTCAACAATCCATTACATCGTTCAACCTTCCCGGCAGCTGGTGCGTGGTAGGGGGTATGATATGCCCACTTAATGTTGGGCTCTTTTGCCCAGGTGGTAACTAAACTGTTCTTGAAATGAGTTCCATTATCTGACTCAATCTGCTCTGGGGTGCCATGTCGCCACAGGACATGGTTTTCAACAACCCCATGCAGAGCTATAGACTGGGTGCAGAGTGGCTGGAGAGCAGTCAGGCGGAAAGGGACTTGGGAGTGCTGGTGGACAGGAAACTCAACATGAGCCAGCAGTGTGCTCAAGTGGCAAAGAAGGCCAATGGTATCTTGGCCTGCATCAGAAACAGTGTGGCCAGCAGGACTAGAGAGGTCATCATCCCCTTATACTCATCACTGGTCAGGCCAAACCTTGAGTACTGTGTCCAGTTCTGGGCCCCTCAGTTTAGGAAGGATGTTGAGATGCTGGAGTGTGTCCAGAGGAGAGCAACGAAGATGGTGAAGGGGCTGGGGCACAGGCCCTATGAGGAGCGACTGAGGGAGCTGGGGTTGTTTAGCCTGGAGGAGGCTCAGGGGAGACCTTATTGCTCTCTACAACTACCTAAAGGGAGGTTGTGGTGAGGCAGGAGTTGGACTCTTCTCTCAGGCGACCAGTGACAGAACAAGAGGACACGGTCTCAAGCTTCGCCAGGGGAGATTTAGAAATTGACATTAGGAAGAAATTCTTCACTGAGAGGGTAATTGTTCATTGGAATGTGCTGCCTAGGGAGGTGGTCGAGTCACCATCCCTGGAGGTGTTCAAAGAGAATTTGGATGAGGCACTTAGTGCCATGGTGTAGTTGAGAAGTGGGAGTGGGTGTAGGTGTTGGGTCATAGGTTGGACTCGATGATCTCAAAGGTCTTTTCCAACCTTACGATACTGTGATTGTACGGTGGAGCTTCCTCTGCACGTACTACCTGTTCTTCTTCCTCTTCATCTGCTAGACCAAAGTTCTCACCTTCAGGCCAGTTTCTGATGATCTCCAGGATCCCAGGGCGATTTGGTTTTCCAATATGGGCACGTTGTGTGATCAGAGAAGTCCACTTGCTCCAGGCAGCATCAGTAGCATGATGTGTGGGAGCAGCCTGTCCACTGAACATCCAAATTAACACTGGTAATAGGGGGTGCCAGGAGGAGCTGAGTTTTTGTTCCTGTTACCTCTGAGGCAGCTTGAACTCCTTCATAAGCAGCTAAGATCTCTTTCTCTGTTGGAGTGTATTTGGCTTCAGATCCCCTGTAGCCTCAACTCCAGAATCCAAGCGGTCGGTCTCGAGCCTCACCAGGCTTTTTGTGCCAATGGCTCCAGGAATGACCGTTATTCCCGGCTGAAGAGTAGAGCACGTTCTTCACGTCTGGTCCTGTCCTGACCGGTCCAAGGGCTACAGCATGAGCAATCTCCCGCTTAATCTGCTCAAAAGCTTGCTGCTGTTCAGGGCCCCAGTGGAAATCATTCTTATTACGGGTTACCAAGTAGAGGAGGCTTATGATCTGACTGTATTCCGGGATATGCATCCTCCAGAAACCTATAGCACCCAAGAATGCTTGTGTTTCCTTCAGTGCTGACATTGCTGTGATCTTGTCGATAACTTCTGTCAGAATCCAGCGACGTCCGTATTGCCATTTCACCCCCAGGAACTGTATTTCTCAGGCAGGTCCCTTAACTTTACACTGCTTGATAGCAAAACCGGAATCTGGATGATTTTCTTTCCTTTCTCAAAAACCTCTTCTGCTGTGTTTCCCCATACGTTGATGTCATCGATGTACTGCAGATGTTCTGGAGCCTCATCCTTCTCTAGGGCTTCTTGAATTAGTCCATGACAGATGGTGGGACTATGTTTCCACCCCTGGGGCAATCGGTTCCAGGTGTATTGCACGCACCACCAGGTGAAAGCGAACTGTGGCCTGCACTCTGCAGCAAGAGGAATAGAGAAGAATGCATTAGCAATGTCAATCGTGGCATACCACTTCGCTGCCTTGGATTCCAGTTCATACTGGAGTTCCAACATGTCTGGCACAGTGGCGCTCAGCAGTGGAGTAACCTCATTCAAACCATGATAATCCACAGTCAATCTCCTTTCTCCATCAGACTTACGCACAGGCCAGATAGGGCTGTTGAAGGGTGAGTGAGTCTTACTGATCACCCCTTGGCTTTCCAGTTCTCGGATCATCTTATGGATGGGAATCACAAAGTCACGGTTGGTTCGATATTGTTGATGATACACTGTTGGGGTTGCAATTGGCACCTGCTGTTCCTCAACCTTCAACAATCCAACAGCAGAGGGTCTCTCTTGAGAGACCCGGCAATGACTTGAACTGTTTAATCTCTTCTGTCTCTACAGCAGCTACTCCAAATGCCCATCTATGTCCCTTTGGATCCTTGAAATATTCATTCCTGAGGTAATCAGTTCCCAGGACACATGGGGCAGCAGAACCAGTCACAATGGGGTGGTTTTGCCAATCTCTCCTGGTCAAGCTCACTTCAGCTTCCAGCATAGTCAACTCCTGAGATCCCCCTGTCACTCCAGAAATAGCAATACTTTCCAGGCTCACATGTCCTGATGGCAGTAATGTACATTGAGCGCCAGTATCAACCAAAGCCTCGTATTTTTGTGGGTCTGATGTGCCAGGCCACCGGATCCACACAGTCCAATAGACACGGTTGTCCTGTGCCTCTACCTGGCCAGAGGCAGGGCCCCTCTAGCATTGGTCTCCATTATAGTGAACAAAACTCTTTCTTGATGGATACATTTTGGAGGTTCCCTCTAGTGGGTCAGATCCTTGGGAAATTGGCACTGCACCTACTTTCACTGAAACCAACTTGCAGACAACTCACCAAAGGTAGGATATCCCTGAAATCTAGCAAAAAGTTATGTTTCTCAAAAGCTGTCATAGCGAACCAAAAAGGTGACTGAGTGAAAGATTGGGAACAAACACTCTCATGTGTTCCTCCCTGAGGGTAGGTAACATTATCACTTAACCCCCAGAGATAACAGCTTGGGCTGGTGCAGGAGTGCAACCTTGAGAACAGATTTCAAATGAGACCGATAGGCACTGAATCCATAACACTATAGATCCAAAATAAGAACTCGATAATGATCACAGCTGTCTGAGTTCTACTGGCCGCTGCACTCAGATGAATTAAGCCCGCCAGACCTTTCGGCATGGTTCTGTACCAACAAAAAGCAAATATGTAGTACAGTATGGTCCACATGGACTCTAAACGCATAACACACATCACGATGCCAGAACTGTTATCCTTCTTTGCTCTCAACCCCACGTTGGGTGCCAAATTTATGTCTTAGTTTACATGAAAAATAAGTTATGTTATCAAATATTAAAAGATCTTTAATCAGAAAAAAAAATTGTATAGAAAAGATAACAGTTCTCAGCTACAAATATATGTATAAACAGAACAGAATTAACACTAAGAGTAATTAAATGGAATTTAATTTAATTCCATTTAACATTGTGGTAAATGGAATTAAGTCCAGTTGGAAACTGGTCACGAGCGATGTTCCCCAGGGTTCAGTGCTGGGTCCAGTCCTGTTTAACATCTTTATCAATGATCTCAATGAATGGATCAAGTGAACCCTCAGCAAGTTTGCGGATGACACCAAGCTGGGTGGAAGTGTGGATCTGCTTGAAGGAAGGGAGGCTCTGCAGAGGGATCTGGACAGGCTGGATCAATGGGCTGAGACCAATGGGATGAGGTTCAACAAGGCCAAGTGCTGGGTCTTAACCTCAGGACACAACAACCCCATGCAGCGTTAGAGGCTTGGGGAAGAATGGTTGGAGAGCTGCCTGGCAGAAAAGGACCTGGGGGTGTTGGTTGACAGCCGGCTGAACGTGAGCCAGCAGTGTGCCCAGGTGGCCAAGAGGACCAATGGCATCTTGGCCTGTATCAGACACAGCGTGGCCAGCAGGACCAGGGAGGTGATTGTGCCCCTGTACTCGGCACTGGTGAGGCCGCACCTCGAGTACTGTGTTCAGTTTTGGGCCTCTCACTACAGGAAGGACGTTGAGGTGCTGGAGCGTGTCCAGAGAAGGGCAACGAGGCTGGTGAAAGGTCTGGAGAATAAGCCCTATGAGGAGAGACTGAGGGAATTAGGGTTGTTTAGCTTAGAGAAGAGGAGGCTGAGGGGAGACCTCATCACTGTTTACACCTACCTGAAAGGAGATTGTGACAGGGTGGGTGCTGGTCTCTTCTCACAAGTTACAAGTCATAGGACGAGAGGAAATGGCCGCAAGTTGCACCAGGGGAGGTTTAGACTAGACATAAGGAAGAATTTCTTTACTGAAAGAGTTGTCAGGGATTTGAACAGGCTGCCCAGGAAGGTGGTGGAGTCCCCATCCCTGGAGGTGTTTAAAGACAGGTAACTGAGTTTCTTAGGGATATGGTTTAGTAGGGAGACAGGCACGGTTGGACTCGGTGATCTGAGAGGTCTCTTCCAACCTTATGATTCTATGATTCTAAAACCTTAAAATGGATTGAGTCCTGTACCCAAAAATCTTGCGATGCAAGTCTCTTTAAGTGTAGCACCATCGCTTCCGGGTTCCCACCAGGCAAGTCTCCAGCGTGCCCCTCCCCCGAGAGAGCTGGGGGGAAAGGGAGGTGGAACTTAGTGTGAGTACTGCAGGAGTTGTAGTAGATCCAGATGACCAGTGATCTTTCCTTCAGAGACTGCAAAACGCACACACGCAGTAGCTGCTGCTGCTGCTGTTGTTCCTCCTCACACCGCCAAGAGCAAGACCCAGAGCAAGGGACGAGACGGATGTCCGGGCCAAGCAGGGCACAACCTCTGTCCCGGTTTCCCTGGAAACCTCCTCCCCCCATTCCCTTGCATCCCACTCGAATTCCCTTTGTTGGCAAGAGAAAAGAAATTCCCCGGAAAAAGTCCGAAACCACAACAGAAAGGAAGGAGAGGTTTTCAAAAAAAAAAAAGAGCACTATGTTTGCGCATTTTATGAGGCTGCATAGGAACTGGTTTGAAGGGTGCTGCACATACACGTCCATTCAAGTATGCATATTCACCATGTCGCCTGTTGGCTTCTAGCAGCAGCTCAGGTGCCAAAGGACCCCTATTATTAATTTATCCTTGATTCTTAGATAAGAACAGGCTATTTTGATGAAGGGAGGAGGGGTATTGTGACTTTCCTTCCTCTATTGCTCCACCCAAGATAAAGCAGACAGGATATTTTACAGCATTATATGTACAGTCAATATATAGTCTAGCAAAAGATTCTGGACCTCAGATACTAGGTTCCCATCTGTGCTAGGCTGTCTAGTTCATATATAAAACTGAAGTAGTTTGATTTTGCAGGATTTCCTCCTTGCTCCTAAATTGTTTAACCAAATTTTTTTTTTATTCAAGATAATGTCACGGAAATGCCTGATGAAGACACATGCTTGGCCTCTACTTATCTTTAAACATAAGTCAAAGGATAAAGTCCCTATTTGGATGAACATTATGCCAAATTTTTCGTATGTTTTCTATTGCACAGTTAGTGCTGTCTTGAGTTCTACTATTTTTGCAGAAAGAGTCTTCTGCCCAAGCCTTCAACCCAAATTCAGTCAAAATACAGCCTTATCCCTTCAAAGATTGCGTTCCAGAAACTCTGCGTAAATGTTGTTGTGGGATCATTATGACCCACACCTTTGGCAATGCAGGCTTTTGGTCACTCTTACTTCTGTCTTATCATTGTTGTGTCTCTGCACAGACCTTTGAGCTGCATTTGTAAAACACCCTGTGAGTTGTGTAGTTCTTTTGCCCACCACATCTCCCAGCACCCTGTTTGGAAGGGTTGCAGCCAGGTAGGAATGAGAATGGATTTTCCACCAAGGAGGACTACTACTAGCAAAAGTCACAATATACTTGAGAAATCTGCTTTATTATACAATTCCTTCTACAAGACCAGTTCTTCAGTCCTCATGGGAAGAGACTCTACCAACAATGAAAAGAGAAAGGTCTCTGCATATCTCAATTGCCCTTAAACTGCCCCAGCTGTAGGAAAGGATTCAACTGATGATGTTATTTATGATATTGGTCACACAATATCACTCTTGCTCAGAAGGGATGCGAGTTGGTGACTGCACCAGATCCATACTGCACAGTGACTGGGTACATGCCTAGACTCTGACAACATCAACCCATATTTATCCTTTTGGTAACTTTTCAACCACACCCACATCAAAATGTTAAGCCTCTTCTGGGAAAAAAAACAATGCAGGGGACATTCATAATGAAAAGGCTCTCAGGATAGTTGCTGCCCCAACTCGGAGCTGAGCCCAGAGACACAACATGGAAGTGACGTGTTTCATGTCTTTTCCTGTAAGAACCTGATATCAGAGGAATACAAGACTGGTACCATGTTTACTCAGGCACTTTGAATAAATCCATTTCCTCCAGCAATGCAAACTGCTCAGCCAAAATGGATTAGTGCCTCATAAAAGGGGCACCTGCTCCATTATCCTTTAAACAAAAAAATAGCCTTAAAAATATATGACATATTTTAATGAGACATGGAAATTAGCTATCACTGCCAAAACACAATGCCTTCTCTCAGCCTCTTGTGCTGATTGTAGAAGCAGTAATTTGCCAGCTTCTGACTTCCTGTTATTAAGCCAATTGTTCAATTTTCAGAAAGATTTGGGATAGTAGTCTAAAACCCAGGGTTTGACATTCACCCAGTATGGATTATGACCTCCAACTCCTCCTCTTCTCCTGGGGCAGGATGCAAAGCCATGATGCAACAGATTCTTTCATGTCCCTGAGCAGTAGGGAAAGCCTTCTGCGGGGAATGAGAAGGTCATGTCCACACGTGATGGGGAACTACAGGAGGCCCCTGGCACCAATGGCAAACAGAAGAATGAGTCATCAGCCCCAAAATTTCCTACAAGACTTCCTGCCACAGCCTAAGCCTTGTTTTTTCAGTCTTCCTCTGAAAGAAGTAGTCTTTTTAGAGGGAAAATTCCTGGTTTTGTTCCCCCCCCAAAACTACCTAGCATAATAAGATTAGTGCATATTATGAAATCTATTGAAAGAGAGAATATCTACAGGACAAAAAGACTTTGCATGACTGACTTTTGCCAGGGTAGAGAGCAAAGTCATCCTCGAAAAGAGAAATGCATGTTTTCTTCTGGTAGCACTGTTCATTCTTATCACAAGAATGGTAATAAGACTCTGACACACCTATATATTCCCAGTCACTGTGTCAGTGGCTTCTGGAGTGTTCAGAGCATGTTGCATGTCACTTGAGGGTTCACCAAACTTTAAGGGGACTCCCCTGCAGCTCTGAGCACTGGTGAGGATAGTTTAATCAAAGGCTCGCTGGTCCTCGGATGAACATTTAAGAATTTTCTCTCATTCACATGCCAGCCATTCCTATTCTTGGACAGCACTAGAATAAAACAGGTTTCCACCTTGCAGTTTTAGGGGTTTATTTTAAACCCTGCTGCTATTCTTTCTAAACATTAAAGGAAAGGTTTTCAAAGACACAAATAGCAGTTTAGCTTCCAGCTCCCACTAGCTTTCCAAGAGAGTTGACCATGAAATTGCCCTTTGTATAGTGAAAATCATTCCTGCCTATACTGCGCTTAGGTTTCCCATGTGGGCTTCTTCTGTTGACGTCAAACCCCCAATGTGCTTGTGTTCCCAGCTGCTGGAAGAGCTGGCACTCAGGTAATAGATACTATTGCACACTGCATATTTCACTGTTTCATTTGGGTAACATAGATTTTTCCAGTGTTAAATATCTGTATTTCTGTGGAGATATATATATATATTTGTACAACGTACTTACAATAATATTACATTGGAAATTTGTGACAGGCAGGATCTATATTTTAAACATTCTCTTTCATGATCGATAGCAAAGTTAAGCTTTTCTCATGGATTTCCTTATGTTATCCACATAAGAATTCCCACTGATTCCTCCATTGGTTCCTCTTGTATTTAATTTCACAGTCTGTATTCTATCTCTTCAATATGGAAATATGGATTAGTTGAAATGTATTGGACAAATTAAATCTTTTGAACATTTTCCTCCAAGTGAGGATATTCCGTATTGTTGATTTGTTTCTGTGATAGGGGCATGCTCGAATGCAAGCAGAGGATTCTTGGTACACACAGTTCCTTTTACAGCTATAAAACATTATTGTTTACACAGGTAGATTTTTCTAGATCTCTCCTGTATTAATAATTGCTTCTGACCCAGAATGTTTATTCTGAAAAACAACCACCGCCAAGTCTCCCTTCTGGGATGTAATATTAAAGTATGAATGCAATGGAGAGGGCCAGAACTTGATCGCATATGCCATATAAGTCATACCCTAGGAGCTAGCCTACACTTTCAAACTGTAATTTAAGTCAATTGATCACCTCCTTCACAAAAACCGTGAATCACTTATAACTGACGTGGCAAGGCTGTTTGTTTATTCTTCCGAACAGATGTTTGAACAGTCTCTCCAACCTCCAATAAAATATTGCAGATGACTGTGAAGTTTACTAACCCCTTGTTAAAGCGAGCTCCTTGAAGTCAGAAGATAAACTACACCAACATGGCATGCTCTCACTCTGAAGTACAGAAAGCCATTTCCACCAGCAAATAGAAAATATGCCCATAAACTTTTGCACTGAAAATCATTGTGTCTCTGATTTAGATCAATGACATTAAAACAAAGACAGATGGAACATTTTGGTCTTATCTGAGGCTGTGGTTAATTGTCTTTCTGACTCCTCATGTCTGTCTCCTCTCTTCCCTTCCTGCTCTTGACACTGGGCTCAGTGCCCCAGTAGACTGGTTCTCGCAGGGTGATGGTGCATGGCAAGAAGTCTTACAGTGCACTTCCTTGTCTCCATAGCCTGAGGTTAGCCCTAAGGATGGCAACACATCCACACCTCAGGACTAGCACTGGAAGCATGACCTGCAGAAGTGGTTTTCCTTGCAACAGTAACAAATTGATGCAGGGGCAATGCTCCTGTCCATACCGTGACACGTTTGCAAGCATTTCTGGTCCTTGCCCTCCATGTGCTCTCTGCCCCCTGAAGGACGGTTATGCTCAGCCCATCCAACAGGAGAGGGCAGCAGCATGACAGACAGGTCTGAAACTAGTGAGCATAGAGCTGGGACAAGACAGAGGACAACATGTGTGGAAGAGAATGGGCTGAGCCCAGCAGCATCTGCAGTAATCGGCACATGGGACATTAGCTGAGTGCAGGATGATCAAGTTGGACATGCTGCAATAGTGGCTGACCAGTGCTTATTTTCACCAAGGCACATTGCTTCTCTAAAGCTACGTAATGCAATATACAACTTACATTTCATTTTTTACACCATTCCCCCAGGTTTTCTTCTCTCAGTCCTTTCTCTCTCCTGCCTCACCCTTCCAGGAATTCACATTGCACACGTTTCTGCAAAGGGAATTAATGGTTTCTCTTTAAAGTTAATGCTTGTCATCGTATACTGCTTTAATAAAGATTCCTTGTAAACCAAAAAGAATGTCCTGAGCTGTAGTGGGGAGCTGAATTGCCTAAGATGTTCAGTGTCCAAGGCCAGACCCTGAACATGCACAATTTCAAACACAAAGAGAACTATCAGCTTAAGTATTTGGTTGGCTCAGGACAGCATGCTTTCTATGTTACCCATTGTACACTGAATTTGTGATTTATTTTTTTCTTTGTAAATAAATCCATATGACGACTTTCCCTTGTCTGACTCCAACACAATGGATGAAGAATAGATGACACTAATGATTCAGCATGGTGAGGTCCCTAGCTGATGTCTGAAGCTTGTTTGTGCCAAGGGATCTCATAAAATGTCCCATGATCCCCTCCTTTCCCAAGGAAACAGGGACACATGGGAGACAGACCACGCTCAGGCCAGTTCCCAGCAAGGAGCCAGGACACAACCAACCTGCACACCCAGAGACCAGGAGAGTGAGCACACACAAGCTAGGACACTTCTCTTCCATCACAAACATTTTTCAGAAAGCTGTCACTTTTCCAAAGATGTCATTGTGTCAGCAAGCAGCATCACAACAGTGTATGGCACCAGCAACATCGAGTCTGCTTCTGCAAATGGCATGGAATCTATGTAACCAAAAGGTGTAAACTTTTCTCGCCTGAGCTACAGTAGCAGCTCCTTCAACTGGTATCAGTAACAATGTTTGTTGTGGTTTAACCCCAGCCAGAAACTTAGCACTACACATCCGCTTGCCTCCCATCCCCAGTGGGATAGGGAGGAGAATGAAAAAAAAAGTAAAACTTGTGGGTTGAAATAAAGACAGTTTAATAGGACAGCAAAGGAAGAGAGAATTGTGATGACGATGATAATAAGAAATGAAACAAGTGATGCACAATACTATTACTTACCTCCCAATGACCAATGCCTAGCCTGTCCTTGGGCAGCAATTGTGGCCACCTGGCCAACTTCCCCCCAGTTTATATACTGAATATGATGTGTTATCATATGGAACATCCCTTTGGCCAGCTTGGGTCAGCTGTCCTGGCTGTGGTCCCTCTCATCTTCTTATGCACCTCCCTGCTGACAGAGCATGGGAAGCTGAAAAGTCCTTGACTTAGTAGAAGCACTACTTAGCAACAACTGAAAATATCAGTGTGATATCCATATTATTCTCATACCAAATTCAAAACACAGCACTATACCAGCTAATAAGAAGAAAATTAAATCTATCCCAGATGAAATCAGGACAGTAAGCCAAAACCAGGACAGTTTTCTATCCTCCATATGCAAGAGGTGCTCAAGAGCCTCTTGTCTGAATTGACTGGTGGAAGATTTTTCTCAGTTGCAAAGTCAGTCTTTCATGCTTTGGACCCTGTGAATGATATTTGATAATACATAGCATAGGAAAGATGGAGTTTCTATACCCCAGACAACAGACTCCATAAATGCATTTCTAAAATAATTCAGTGAGAGATCATCTGTTACACTTGTGCACAATGAGAGGGAAACTGTCCAAAATTTGTGTTCTAATGGGAAAAAAATAATCCTTGAAAGCAGAAAGAGGGAATCTGTTGGCTAAGAGACCCTAGAAAACTTTGAGCATTTCACAGTCTGTAGCTGATATTGGGACTTTTGGGTAAATGGACAAAGGAATTCCTGACAGTAGACCTCTCTCAAATCCTAAAATGCACTTTTTTTTTCTTTTGTGAAGAGACATTTTTAATGTTTTAGTGGAGGAGGTTGTTGGTCTGTCAGGACTTCGGGAGGTTATTTAACATCTTCCATTCACAATCCTGGACTTTGTGGTCTTCTGTATTTACTTTTAAAGGGTTTCTGTCTCAGCTCTGAAATGTCATTCCAAAGAAGTAATTTAACTTCTCCTGTAAGGGGTCTGACTACATCCATGTTTTTTCTGCAGCCAGAACTTACAGGTATTTCAGCTTCTATTCAAAGCAAATGTGAGGCTCAACATACATGTCAGTGCCGAACTACATCAAAGCAAAGTGCTCTCGAGCCCTCACAAGACCCAGCCCCTTGTAAATTTTCTCCTTATAATATACAGAAAATTATTCATAGAAATCTAAGTGTGCTTGTGCTCTCAGTTTTAGAGGCTGAAACCATTGGGCTGGCTGGGGATAAGGAGTGTCAAGGGATGTCCATCATCAAGATGGGTGGTAAGGTCCAGGGTTGGTTCGCAACTTCCCCTTCTTAGCTGGGTCAGGTGTGTGCCAGGCCTGAGAGCTACTATAATATAGACATAAATGGTACCCAAGACTGCTGGAGGTAGGAGAAGTGGAGAAATTTGGTGGCTCACAATGAAATCCTCTTCATATCTCTTCCTCCACTTACTCTGCTAACAGGAGTGAAGAGAGCCAGTTTTTAGGGGAGGGGGTCTTTAGCCCAAAAACCTTCTCCTCCAACACCTCTATACCCCAACATTACAACTGCATCTCACCAGTGGTATGATGAATACCTATCTCTAAATCTCTTTAGCTGTTGGAGTCACTGTAGGCTTCCAAACAACTGCATCCTGCTGGATGAAGCTCTGAGCACTGCAAACCCCTATTTTTCTTGGTAGCCAGGGGTCATTCACGTCAGTGGATCTTGTTCAATGAACAAACCTTATTAGACCAGAACAGTGTGCTTGTTAATAAAAAAGGACAGGGAGAAAGGACAGGACTAGACTCCTGAACTTAAGCAGCAGAGCTGTGTTGAGGAATAAACACACTATTAACTTATGGTGCTGCGCTGTTGCCAGGATGATATATCTCTCCTTTGAAAATAGTGTCTGTAAGGAAATGACAAATAATTTTCCATATGCAGACCTTACAGACACACTAAAGTGAGTAGCTTGGAGGACTTTAGTATTTTCAGTATTCCTGTCCTTCTGGAAAGCTGTGGCTAAATCCTCACTGAGCACATGAGCCTCTCACTCCTGGAAATCGTACTGACAGCTCGGAGAGAACAGTTTAGTAAATGATGACTAAAGACCCCAAAATGATGTGTAGGATTCCAGTGGTACATGGGCTCACGTCTGGATTACAGCCATGTGGAGGTCACAGAAGGAAATAAATCAGTGACTAGTGAGCTGCGCTGGTGAATTTGGCTGTGATTTCTGCCCCGTGTTCATTGTAGTAACTCCAGGACCTGGGACTCCATTCGTCAGTGCGACAGCAGAAATGCAAAATCCAGATCGTTACAGTGGAGACCATTGAAAGAAGTCTCTCAGGAGAAAATCTGCTTAGCAAAGGGAGTCATCAGCCCTTCAAAGCTGCAAATATGTTGTCTAGGACAAGAAAACACAGGGAAAAATAAACACATACAAGCAAATCTTGCATTAAGGTTTCAGATCAAATGAAGTCACTTCCAGAAAAACACTGTTGAGAGCTTTGTTCAAGTAACACATGGGTTTCTGTGTGTGTGTGCACTGCAATTACAGACTGCAGCAGATTCACCAGGATTTTGAAGAGTCATGCACCCTGCCTGATGTGATGGAGGTTGTGGTGCAATGGAGTGGTGGTGGTTGTGCAAGACAGTCATTTCAGAATGCCACCAGGCTGAGCAGGGTTTGTGGTGCTCACTGCATATGCTGAGGGTAGGATCCTGCTCCTTCCCCTACCACAGAAACCTTTGTAACATAAGCCAGGAGTTCTCCAGCTCTTGAAGCAGCCTCCATGGTGCTCATTATCTGTTGGATCAATTTGATCATTAGTCATATTTTGCTCTCACTAAGGTTTCCCTCTCCCCAGTTCTTCCAATGTTGGGGAATGGCTCAAGGAACAGGGACATGGGTCCCTGGACGAGTTAGTTTGCAGCATGTAACAGCGTTAAGCCTGAGCTGGTGTGCCTAGGCCTCCGTTAGCATAAGTGAGCTAGGTTAGCATAAGTGAGCTATGCAGGAGGCCCATGAAGATTACGATAACCTTGAGCAAGGAGTAAGCAACATTCCTGGTAACGAGCCAGCATGGAAAGGATAAGCGGCCTGGAAACAAACTGCGGCCGGGAGATGAAGTCACCAGTAGCCAGTAATGTTATAATACGAATGCATAATTAAAGTAAAGGTAGCCAATTATGTTATAACACATGTGCATAATTAAAGCAAAGGAGCATAAAAGAAGCTACGTCACATCAATAAATTGGAAGCTTGCTTATGATTCACATTGAATACGCGTCTTGCTTTCCTCTGCTCGTCGCAAGTGGTGACCCCGACGTGATCCTGATACCGACGTGATCCTGATACCGACGTGATACCATCGACGCGATTCCACCAAACGCGGTTCGAGCACGCACAGGGGGTTCGCATTGACGCGCTACCACCCGGACGAGCGGACTCGGAGAAGCACTGGTGACGGCGCACCAGCGACCGAAGAATCCGTTGACTTCGTAAGAAGTGAGGGTCAGGGTCGTCAGGGGGCCGAAAGTTCTGTTTTCCAGAGCTCCAATAGGTACGGCCGGAGTCTGACTGCAATCCGAGAAGCTACCGAAAGTCGCCAAAAAAACCTGCTGAAAACCACTGGCCAGTGAGTAATTTGCTAATATGGAGTGAGAGGTAGCACAAAGACTATTAAAATGCTTTTTAGAAAAGCGGGGTGTAGGTCCTGTTAAGGATCTTGCACCACTTCTTGCCTTGGGAAAGGCTAAGGGACATTTTAAAGAGCCTGATGATATGTTTGATGAGAGTGAATGGCGAAATTATGGGGATACTTTATGGAATATGGTTATTGATAATGATAAAGCTGCCAAGAAACTAATGAAATCATGGCGAGAAGTCATGAATGCTATTAAACAACATAAGGCAGAAAAACGGGTTGCTAGCGCAGCGGCAGTAAAGCTGGGTAGTGAAAGTGTTAAAGGAGATCTCGGGACCCCGGGAAAATTTACACCTGGTGTAGATTATTTCTCTAGTCCTCCCACGGGAGAGTCCGTTATTGTTTCATCTACCTCGATACCGGGAATCCCCGCTCCCACTACCCCCCCTTCTCCTCCTCCTCCTCCTCCTCACAGGCCCCGCGCTGCTACCCCCCCCCCCCATAGCCCCGACTTCGCCTGAGAAGTCCGATACTGTCCCCACTGCTGGCAGTGCGGACTGTCCCCATCCTACCTCTGTTACTCGAAAAATTCAGAAGCCATCTCTTATCGATTGGGATAAAGTTGTACAACAGGCATTGCAAGATGGCGAATCCAGCATACTAGAGTCAATGAATTCGCACGCCTTTCCCGTTATTTACCAAACATGGGATGTTGATGGGGGCCAAATGGAAGCTCACCATGAGCTCCTTGATTGGAAATTATTAAGCCAGCTACGTGCTACTGTAGCTGAATCGGGCTTGCATGGGGAGCCCACTCGGCAAATGCTAACTTATATCTGGGGTAGAGGATTGCTATGCCCGGAGGACATTAAAGGTATCATGTGCCTTATATTGACGCAGTCTCAGCTTTTGCTGTGGCAGGCACATTGGCATCGCCTCTGCGAAATCTCGGCTGCGCAATTGCGCGATATAAATGATCCCATAGCCCATGTAACAGCAGAACAACTTACGGGCACTGGAGCTTTTATTACCGTGGATATGCAAATGCGGCTCGGTCCTCATATCCTTGCCGAGTCTATGCACCTTGCAAGAGAGGCGCTGCAACGTACTAGAGTGAAACCTCCTTCTCCAGGCTATATGTCGATTAAACAGGGGAAGGATGAGTCTTTTAACACCTTTGTGGACCGCATTACTGCGGCACTTCAGCAATCTGACATACCTGATTATATGAAAGCAACCATGCTGAGACAGTGTGCTCTAGAGAATTGTAATACTGCTACAAAATCCATACTGGCTACTCTCCCAGCCGATGCCTCTATTGAGACCATGTTAGAGAGAATGAGCAGAGTGCCGGTGGGGCCTCAAGCATTTGTGGTGGATGCTATAAATAACTTGGGACAGGCGCTGTCCTCCTCTCAGCAGCAGGTGTTAGCTGCTTTGGCGCTGTTAAAGATCTTGGCACCAAGGAGGAGTAGGCAGAAAATTCTTAAATGCTGTAGATGCGGCCGAGAAGGGCATAGTAAGAGATATTGTAGAGAAGAGCATGTTTGGTGTCCAACATGTCGCATGAACAATCATAGTGCCGCAGCTTGTCAGCGTTCGGGAAACGGACAGACGAGCGCATTGAGCCGCAGCGCGCAGACCCCAATGGCGGCTCCGGTGACTTACACCCAGCCGCCGAGCGCCAACGCCAACCAGGCCAGTTGCGACCTGCCACCAGAGGGAGCCTCAGCATGGGCCTGGCAACAGTAGTAGATATAACTCTTCTCGATCATCGCCCACAAAAGGTACCTACCGGCGTTGTGGGGCCCCTTTTAATCAACGATCAGCCGTTTGGTGCCTTACTTTTGGGGCGATCATCTAGTGGACTTAAAGGGTTGTCTGTGCTACCTGGTGTTATAGATAAAGACTTTACTGGTGAGATCCATATAGTACTTCAAACATTTTTTCCACCTATGCATATTCCTAAGGGCAGTAGGGTCGCACAGCTTGTACCTCTGCCTCAAATCACAGACAGCCGCTCTGCTTCAGCTTCCGAACGTGGGTCTGGTGGTTTTGGCTCAACTGGAGGACTCGCTCTGTTAACTATCCCTCTAGTGAAACGGCCGGAGATGACTATTTGTATTGTTCATGAGGGCGAACGAAAGACCCTCTCGGCTCTTCTTGATACAGGAGCTGATATTACCATCATAAATTCGCACGATTGGCCGATGAATTGGCCCTGTCAGCCTATGCTAGGGAATGTAGAGGGTGTTGGTGGAACAGCTTGAGTACAACGGAGCTGCAACCGCATTAAGCTTCTGCTAGATGGTCAAGTGGCCAGTCTCTATATTACTATTATGCCCTTGCCCGCAGGGGTACCAGCACTTGTCGGCCGAGATGTGTTAACTCAATTTGGAGTGGTACTGACCTCAGACAAGGTTTTTCAGTAATGGTCACTACAGGGTGGACTTTCCCGATCCCACTGACTTGGTTAACTGATTCTCCTGTATGGATTGAGCAGTGGCCGTTAAAGAAGGAAAGTCTGCAGCAAGCACATTTGTTAGTGCAGGAACAGCTAAACCAAGGGCACTTGAGACCATCAGTGAGCCCATGGAATACACCGATTTTTGTAATTAAAAAGAAATCTGGTAAATATCGTCTGCTACATGATCTCCGAGTTGTCAACAAACAAATGCAGACGATGGGAGCGCTGCGACCAGGCCTCCCGAATCCAGCTGTAATTCCCCTGGGTTGGTCCCTTCTGATTATAGATTTAAAAGACTGTTTCTTTACCATTCGACTACACGAAAGAGACACCCAGAGATTTGCCTTTACCCTGCCTGCTATTAACAAAGAAGCCCCTGCCATGCGTTTTGAATGGACTGTGTTGCCGCAAGGAATGAAAAATAGCCCTACACTATGTCAGCTATTTGTAGATTTTGCCCTTCAAGGCGTGCGTAAAGCTTGGCCTGCTACTATCATTTACCATTACATGGATGACATTCTGTTTGCCCAACAGGCTCCTTTCACCCCAGCACAGGAACAATTTCTACAGGAACAGCTGGAACAGCATTCTCTAGTCATCGCAACAGAAAAGATTCAGCGATTCCCAGCCTGGAAGTATCTAGGCTGGGTAATCAATGAATCACAGGTGCGTCCCCAGAAATTGACCATTCATACCAACATTACCACACTTGCAGATGCGCAGAAATTACTGGGAGACCTGCAGTGGCTGCGCCCAATAGTGGGCATTGACAATGACCAACTTGAATGTCTACGGCCGCTGCTAAAAGGTAATGACCCTGCTCAATTAGTACACCTGTCTGCAGATCAACGGCAGACTATTCAAACCATTGCAGATCAAATTGTAAAAAGGGCCGTAGACCAACTTGATTTAGATTACCCCCTTGACTTTACAGTGTTGGCAGGCCCTCGACAATTTATTGGGGCACTGACCCAATATAAAAAGAAAAAGGGGGAGATAGCAGTATTGGAGTGGGTGTTTACCACCATACAACCAGCAACAACACTGCAGAAGAAGGTCTCCAATCTAGCCGAATTAATACAGAAGGGCAGAACACGGTCGGTGCAGATTACAGGGACGGAGCCAGGAACAATATATGTTCCGATTCGGAAGAAAGACTTGGATTGGTATTTGCAAAATTCGCCAGAATTGCAGCTGAGCTTGTTATCTAGCTCGGCGGACATAAAACTTGAATTGTTGAAAGCCCCAGTGTTAAAGTGGATGAGTTTGCATGCTTGGATGGAAAGACCAAAAATAAGTGCGAGACCGTTGCAGGATGCGGTTACGGTTTATACTGATGCCGGAAAACGATCACGGCGCGCGGCTGCTACCTGGAGAGAACGGGGGTTGTGGAAACATCAAATATTGGAAGCACAACCGGAGGACTCTCTACAGACTTTGGAATTAGCAGCGGTAGTCTGGGCTTGTGGCCGTTGGATTAATAGAAAGTTGAATATCGTTACAGACTCATTGTATGTTGCAGGTATCGTCAACCGAATAGAGGATGCGAGGATACGCGATATAGGGAACAGAAGACTTTTCACCTTGCTGCAGCAATTACAGTCGGCAATCAGGCAGCGATCAGAGCCTTATTGCGTGATTCACATTAGAAGTCACAAATGGACTGATGGTTTGGGGAAAGGTAATGAACGAGCTGACCAGCTGGTGTCTGTGGTGGCCCCTGTCAGTGACTTTATAAAAGCAAGAGAGTCACATGCTATGTTTCACCAGAATGCTCGGGGGTTACACCAACAATTTAATATTACAATGGAAGAAGCCCGCGGTATTATTTGTGTGTGCCCTACCTGCAGCCATCATGGCCCCGGGCTTGGGCTTGGGGTAAATCCTAGGGGGTTAGGTCCCTGTGAATTATGGCAAATGGATGTTACACACGTCAATGAATTCGGACGTTTAAAATATGTTCATGTCACCATTGATACTTACAGCCGGTATATATGGGCAACCCCCCAAGCAGGAGAGAAGGCGTTACATGTGATATGACACCTTACTAGCTGTTTTGCGGTAATGGGAGTTCCAAATGTCATAAAAACTGACAATGGGCCTGCATATCGTAGTGAGAAGATCCGGAAATTTTGCCAAATGTGGGGTGTTAAGCATGTAATGGGAATACCACATTCACCAACTGGTCAGGCCGTTGTAGAACGGACAAATCAGACACTGAAATGCTATTTGAGAAAGTTTCAGGATGTTAGTGATGTAGCAGAACAAGTATTGCGTGCTGTATTTGTATTGAATCATTTGTGTGTCTTTTCTGATCAGGAATTGCCTCCCGCAATGATCCATGGGGGGGTAGTGAGTAAGCGTGAGAAGGATCCCATGTATGTGATGTATAAGGAACCAGAAACTGGAATATGGAAAGGGCCAGCAGAAGTGAAGTATCTGGGGAGAGCTTATATGTGTGTCGTTACAGGTAAAGGTCTTCTGTGGGTGCCTGCCAGATTTACGAAACCAGCGTTAAAGAAGGAACCTGTAGGGAACAGCGACGTGACAGCTGCAGATGAAAACATCCCTCCGAATCCCCACGACCTGTCTCTCTTGCTCCACTTGTGAGCCGTGGGTATTGTAAAAAATAAGTGTAGAAACGAAAATAGAAATAGATTTAGTAAATATGAGTATTGTAGGGCTAAGTAGTAGTTGCAAGGATAATGTTAAACTAATGTCACCGGTAGAAGTATTTTTTGCTTCTGTGTTTGCACCTGGTTTTGCTGCTGCTAATGCCTTAGTAAATTTAGAAAAGCTTGCTTGTTGGAGTATTAAACAATGTAACCTTACTTCTGAGATTATTACAGCTCTCCTCACAGACGTAGATAGCATCAGACACGCCGTGCTACAAAATCGAGCGGCCGTTGACTTCTTGCTGCTAGCCCAAGGACATGGTTGTGAAGACTTCGAGGGCATGTGCTGCATGAATCTCTCGGATCACTCTGAATCCGTCCATAAAGCCCTAGCGCTCCTGAAGAAAAACGTGGAGCACATCAAGCAACACCGCGACGGTCTGAGTGACTGGTTTCAGGGTGTTCTACAGGGATGGGGCGTGTCCGGATGGCTGGGTAGTTTAATTGTAGAGCTGTTACGTTTCCTTGTTTTTCTCATGATTATATTTTTGATTTTGTCACTTTGTTTTTCTTGTATTAAGCGTTGCCTTTCACATGTCACTAATCGAGTGTTAGTAGTTCAAAAAGAAAAAGGGGGAATTGTTGGGGAATGGCTCAAGGAACAGGGACATGGGTCCCTGGATGAGTTAGTTTGCAGCATGTAACAGCGTTAAGCCTGAGCTGGTGTGCCTAGGCCTCCATTAGCATAAGCGAGCTAGGTTAGCATAAGTGAGCTATGCAGGAGGCCCATGAAGATTACGATAACCTTGAGCAAGGAGTAAGCAACATTCCTGGTAACGAGCCAGCATGGAAAGGATAAGTGGCCGGGAAACAAACTGCGGCCGGGAAACTAACTAACTGCGGCCGGGAGACAAACTACGGCCAGGAGATGAAGTCACCAGTAGCCAGTAATGTTATAATACGAATGCATAATTAAAGTAAAGGTAGCCAATTATGTTATAACACATGTGCATAATTAAAGCAAAGGAGCATAAAAGAAGCTGTGTCACATCAATAAATTGGAAGCTTGCTTATGATTCACATTGAATACGCGTCTTGCTTTCCTCTGCTCGTCGCATTCCAACTTGGCTTTTGAAGGAAAATTTCTTGTTACTTCTGCCATCACCTCAGTAGCTGTCATCTGTGAAGCATTGCATTTGTAAGAGCTCTTTGATGAAACAGTCTTCAAGGCAAGGAAAGTTTGCACTAGCGTCTTGCAAAGTAACCAGTTTCTCTGTGACACGTCTGACATCTCCAAAAACTCCAAAAGACATGGCAGTGTGGAAGGTTTTGTTGTATAATTATAGTTGCTGAATCCTAAACACAAGCTGTATTATGGGTCTTTGGACTTATCCCAAGTAGTAAACCAGGGCCTAAGCTTGTATCTGTAGACCTAGCTGCAAGTTCAGATTTTAGATGCTATAAACAGAATAACACATGATGCTTTCTTGTTTTTTAATAAGGCAAGAGAGCTGAGAGCTGACAGCAGCTCTGCCAGTTCCTTGGTACTCTGGACTGAGAGAGCTGTTGAGAGATTCCATTATTGGCAATCAGATGCAGTGTGGGAAAGTGATGTGCTCTCTGCACTGGCCAGGCTGGGGGGAAAAAAACCCAAACAATTTTGTCAGGAATATTTTACAGAAAGGGGGGAATTTGGATCAAAATTCATTATTTTCTTATATAAGAACTATTGTAAATTTCTGCAGCGAACATCAACACTGAGAATCCGATTTTTTTTTTTTTTTTTTTTTTATCCGAAAAATAAGCAGAGAGTTGATGTCAAATGGAAAAATAACTGGGGCAATTTGCTTCAGGTTGTACAGCAAGGCCATGAGCACTGAGCATCCCTCTAGTACACCCAGCACTGTCCCCCTGGCATTGCAGACCATGCCTTTCACAAGAAGACGCAGCAGATTATCCTAAGCAAAAGTTGTGATAGTCTTATCTCACTGGTGGATGGAATTTAAAAAATGCAGTGTACAAGTACAGGCAATTATCACAGAGTAGACAGAACAAGAGGGAGAGAGGAAAAAGCTGCAGGCAAGGCGCAGGGGAGGTATCCATCTCAGAGCAAGCACATAGCACAGGAAGGCAGAAAGTGGATGCTTTTTATTTTAAAAATAGCCATACACGCACTGTTTTTACTGCTTTTGTGCTGCATCATGTCCTGAGGAGAACTGGGGGCCAACAGCATCCTAAGGGACAAGGCTGGGCCAACGCTTCCCTAGACACTCAGCAGCATAGTGACGTGCAGAGATGCTCACTCATCCTTGGTGAGGAGGACAACAGCTCAGACAAACCCCTTGGCTTGCTCAGCACTGATCATTCTTCTTTCCCATTTCTGCTGCATTTGCAAAGTTTGTTGAGAAACTGGCGAATTAAGAAGTAGGGAAAGATGATTATGACAACATATGTTGTTTATATGACTTAAATAATGACCATCAGGGTTGTCACAAAGGAGATTGCCATTGGGGAGTCACGGATGGGAGGAGACCAAATGATAATTATGACAATCTCCCAGTAGTCCAGAAAGATAAATCTTCTGCTGCCTGCTCCAAGTGGAAGTTATGGCATCCTGGATTTCAGGAGCTTCCACTCTTCTACGTGATTTAACAAACATCTTTTCAGGATATTCAGTGAATAAATAACTCTTTGAAATGTGTCTTCCCTGTTTTGGTACCCATCCCAGAGAGTGTCTGCTCATTTCTTCTGCATTGTGTAAACATGTATGGCACAATCTGGAGCTATTTTTTTCTTGTCTAGCAGCAAAATTACTTCTTCAAAGGGCGAACTCCTCATGCCTGAGTTCATCAAGCTGTCACTCAAGAAAGTCAAATCTCCGGACGGGCACTGCAGCCCTCCCATGGGCTCTCCAGTTCCCTGCAGTTCATGGGCTTGAACAGAAGCTGTTTGACTCAGCTGGCTGCTGGGCTGGAGGAGGGCACCGGTTCATGCTGATAAACAAACCTCTTTGCAAGATCAGCTCCTTCACAGTCGCCCTTCATCCTCCTTTGAAGCCTGGCATGTCAGCAAGCTCAGCATTGACATTGTGGTGTGTGAGGGTAAAGGTTTTTATTGTATTAAAGGAACAAAGCTGAGAGCATTTCTTCTGGCACTTTTTCTTGTTCACTGTAAACCTGTGATCCCAGATCATCACTCCCAGGACAAAAGAGGATTGTGTTTAACTGGAATCAGTGCGTATGGAGGCAGTTTTGCTTTGAAGGTGTCTTTTCCAGTGCAGATTAGAGACAGCCTCTCTAGTGGTGTAAATCAATGGCTTTGCTCTGAAGCCATATGTTGCCAGTCAAACTATGTCTGATTTACCTCCATGAGCATCTGTCCCTTTGACCAGAATCAGAAACACTCGGAAGGCACTGGCTTTGTCCTACCATACCAGTAATAACCTGATTAAGTTATAAATTTGCTATTAAAAAACCCATTGTCATGTTCAAGTTAAGCAGGGTGAACACAATATCACACTACATGTTAGCAGATGGAGATTAAATATTAGAGCCAAATCAGTTACAGATTTATTCGATAAACTTCTCACTGTTTCATTGTCTTTTTCCCTCCTTTGATGAATAGATTTTCCCAAGTATGACAGATTTATTTTTTGTGGCAGATATTTTTTCTATTGCCATGTTTTATGCTAGTTTTATATTAAATCCTAAGGAACGAGATGAGGTGAGAAGTAAGTTTGTTTATAGCTGCAATTTGATTTAGGTGTGTGTAGTTCATATTTGAGAACTTTTTTCAAAGAACACAGGGACTCTGTTTCGAAAGCCTTTGTATAGCTGTTTGGAAACACTTTTAGTAAAAGGAAGGAATCAGAGGGAAATTATAGAATCTGCAAATGACATTTTTAAAATTAATATTAAAAAAGAGCCTGTTTTAAGCATCACCTTTAAATTAGTGATTTTCTAAAAGACAGCGGAATGCTTACATATAGTTAAAAGGGCTTTTTGACTGTGGAATATTTGTGCATTACCAAGAGGAATTTCACGCAATGTACTCTGGCAGACTTTAGGTTTCCTCAGCTTTCTGTGGAGATTTCCAAACCTATAAAAATGATCAGACATTGCTCTGTCTGAATTCTGTTAAAATGACCCTTTTTTCCTCAAAAAAAAAGTATGATCCATGATTTATTTTGCTTGACCCATATTTGATATTTAAGGAAATTAAATACATCTCACATTTAGTCTCCCAAAATAATATGAGGTGCCCATTAACACGTTAAAATTAATGAAAGCTTGGTGGTGAACATATAAATAGCACAATTGCCAGACTATTTTGTAAAAATAGAGTTGAGCTCTCCTTGCTGTAAAGTGTGCAGAGCAGATTCACAGAAATAGTATTTGTTGCTATGTGTAATCACCCTTCTGTTGTTTTTGCTTTATGGGCTCTTTGGTTACACACTAGCTGGCTATGCAATGTGGTACTCTGTCAAAATCCTATGGCTCTGCTAAGATGCTTGCAAGTTGCTCAGTTTCCACATTCAGCCTTATCCAGAAACAACAGGTCCTTGTGTCTGCACCCTTGTACAAAAATATCTTGGTATCATTGCACTGCATTGAGTGGGGAGACTTACAGTGGATAGTCCCCATGGGCAAATGTAGACAGCAAGAGATGTACTGAGTAAAGGAGAAAAAAAAAAAATCTAATACTTTTAAACATCCCAAACCAGGTAATTGGATCCACTTGTTTGTTTTTCCCTACTATTAAAAATCCTAATTTCTTTTTCCCTAAGATGGCAGCTCTCTTCCTTTCCCGCTTCCAATGATTTTTATGGGGGCAAGCATAATTACACGGCACAGCACCATGGTTCTCCAGTGGCAAATTTATTACCCATTGACTTATGCCTGGGTTTACTAGCAAATATGACATCAGAATCTGTCCCTTTGCTTTTGTTTTGCTCTATTGTTTAATAAAAAAAAAGTGTCAGTGTCAACATGAGCTTATCATGGCAATCCTCAGAAAACCATCATAAGGTAGCCTTACCCCAAATCACCACTCAAGCTCAGGCTCCAGACAAGGCCAACTTTAAGCAAGTCTGTGGTTAAATAAGTACTGTAATTGTGATACCGAAGACTGTGACTTCTCTCACCAATATATCAGCCAATATACACACACTACAGCCCCAGGAGCTCCCAGCATGGCCCAGGGAAGACTTTGTGTCCCTTTGGACTGCTCTCTCCATTCTGCTGAGAAAACTCCTAGGGTTGGAGCCCACATCTATGGCTCAATACATCAAGGCATCATCACTGCTCCTTGTGCTTGCAGGCATGCTCGTGATGAAGAGCTGTGGCAGGGGAGTGAAGGCCAAAGTTTTGATTGAACATCCAGATAAAAGTCTAGAAAGGTGCCCTCCTTCTCATTAGGAAGCTGTCAAGAAGAATGAAACACTAAATGTGATCTCGCATGAGATCAGAAAGTTAATTCCCTCCAAAAAAATTAAACCCTATAAACAAATAGACAAAAGTGGTCAGTGTGGGAGTTTTCTACAGAAAGTACCAACGGACTTCAAGCAAGCAGATACACTCCCTGAAAAGGTGGTGTTCATCAAAAAAGTTTTTTCTTACCAACTCCCCTCATGTCCCAATTAAGCTGGGAGATTTTTTCTGACAGCCATTACCAGAAAGCGTGAAAAGCTTGTTCCAAAATCCACTGACATCATAGGGAGCCTTTCCAAAGGCTAATGGGCTTTGGGATCAGGCCCCTGGTTTTTATTCCAAGCGTTCACAACAGTGAGCTTAAATTGGTTTGTGTGCTTGTGCTCGCTGAAGAAGGTTTTTCCAACATTACGTTTCTTTGGCACAAAGTGCTCCCTAGGCAGTGGGCTTGAAGTGAAGTCCATTCAAATCCCATCAGTCACCTGAATGGGGACATGAGAAGGGCCAAGCCAGCTGATCAGAAGTGGATTTCATCTTACATGTGGACTTATCAGCACAGCTGAGAGGAGGGACAACCATGCCAGGCAGCTACCAATGAAAGGATGCCAGTGGCACCATGCTGAAATGATGATGGTTGTGAGGCTGCCCAAAAAGACTTGAGAAGTTTGCAATGGACAGAGTTGGGAAAACTCCCAGAGGGGCTCTGCTCTATGCAGGACTTTTGCCACTATTCATCAAAGAAGCTGCGCAAGAAGGGTGGATCCGAATATTTTTACGCCTTCCTTTTGGTGGTATTCACCCATCCAGTGTTAGACATTAATCTTTGCTTAATTGACGAGAAGGCCACAGATTCATGGTATGTGAATATGATCCTAATTAGCTCACTTCAGGTTACACACATTGCATTTTGGAGCTGTGGAGCAGATTGGTTTTTGAGGAGAACATAAAAGAGAGGGGGGCAGGAGGGTGTTAGTTACAGCTATAAATTTTACAGTTTGCTGGAAACCACATTAAATGGCAACATCAGTTTGTAGATCAACTCTGCAACTTCTTGGTCATTAAAGTGGTGGTGGTAGATTATTGTGTTGTAGCCTTGTAAAATATGGGCACCGTATTTGCTGGGAGAGAACTTAAAATGTGCAATAAAAGTCTCCGGTGTCTTTGATTTCTCATTTCTCTTGTGTTGCAGTAGGCAATATGATACAATCTGTGCTTTTCTGGGGTGTGAGTATTTGCAAGTCTTTTCTCTTATGCTCCAGAGGGCAAATTCTTTCTGATTTAAGGTTATACTGACTCTGCATGACTCTTTGCCTGGCCCAGAGATGGAGGATATGGCCAGACCATCCCTAAATTGCAGTGACCTTCCAGGAGCAGAAATTTCCAGTGCCACTGACGCAGTGCATTCAGGTGCACAGACAGCAGTGCCCATGCTTAGTTGGCCCTTCTGAGCTGCAGAGCATCCTGTGCCTCTTCCAGTTCAACCAGACTCAAAGATAAAATTCCTGTGCAGAAATAAAACTTGGAAGTGATAAAAAATGGAATCTCTTCCCAGACAGTGCCTAATCTTTGTCTGTTTTCTAAAAATGTAGATATTTATTCTGGACTACAAAGAACTGCTTTTGAATGTTTGGCCACTACTAGAGATGCCGAGTTAATTGGAAAATTCCAGCCACAAAATGCCGTCTGATGACCAATAAATTTTACATTGATGTTTTTCTTCCTTATCAAAAGAGAGAGCCATTTGCAGGATTGGTGCAATGTTCACTGGAGGCATTAGGATTAATAATCACATTCTTGTCTGCACGTGGCACAAAGTCTCTTCCAATCAAGGAAAAATAATCACAGCCCCAACACAGGGCTAGTTGATCAGAAAGCTTTTATTTAAAAAAATTGATATTTCTGGTCTTAAAAAACAAGAATTTCAGGTGAAATTAATTAGTTTTACTGCACAGTATACAAATGGGAATTCTCTTAGAAACATACTTTTGCAGACTAAGAAGCTAATTGCATGAAATTAAATATTTTATGAAATGCTACTGCTATCATTCACCACACTTTACAGAATTTCTCTGGAAAAAGTACCTCTCACTCTGTGGAAGATAGCCCAGACATGAGATGAAGTGCATGGCTGTCATGAGTCACTGTGGTGGTCCAGGTATAGACAAGTAACCAAACACAACCCTCCTTGATAGTTTTTGATACAGGCTTTAAGCTGGATGGCTATGAGGTTTCTAGCTGTCTCTCCCTCCCCCCCCCCCCCCGGTAAAATTAACCTGCACCAGTTAAATTCCCACTGAAGGAAGAACAAGTGCTAGTCTGAACTGAATTAAGGCCACTTTGGTGGTGATGGCAGTGACTACCACAAGGGCATCAACCTTCGTTTGTTGAATCAGTCATTGGTATTGACCTTTCCACTCACTTTCTCAGGGACAGAAAATGATCATCACACAGGGCATGTTTTTGGCAATTTCTGCAGAATGCGTATGGCCACATGTGAGACTTCATTGCACTTTTGACTGAAGAGACAGAAGAGCAGTAGAGAGTTTTCAAGGATGTGTGAAGGACCTCTTCTGTCCCTTCCCTGTGAATACCAAGAGCTTTTGTTGCCTTCACTTCAGAAAGTGATACATTCTTGTGAATGCTAAATCCAGTTTAAAAATAACGTAAACAGAATTTGTTAAAAATGATTGAATACATGATGCTGCTGTCAAGTTTGTTTGGTTGCTTCCTAGTGGAAAGGATTGTGAAAGTTGTTAGTAACTCAGCCTCTGAGTAAATATGGCAAGCTGCACAGTAATGATTTCCTTAAGAAAGAAAGAAAAAAGGAAAGTTGCTGCTTATCTAACACAAACAGAAAGGGCAATGCATCTCTGCTTGAAATGTATGTACTAACATTGTATGATCTGACTGCTCTGCAGTGAAGGAGTAGGATGTTTTCCTGACAGTTTTTTTGTTTTGTTTTGTTTTTTAATGTGGGGGAGATTTGCTTGGCTACGGGTAACATAGAGACCAAAAACCCCATCTTCCTTCAGGCTGCATCCCATTTATAGCACTCCGACTTACAGAAGTGCTCTAACCCAGCCACAGATCAACTATGCTGATGCAAGAGCAACTACTGATTTCTATAAGATGTCATGGCCAGATCATGGTCCTGGGCAACCTCATAGTGGGAGAATGAGTGTGGTACGTCACCAGTGCTTTGATATTTCAACAGGGGATCACCAAGGACCTTCTCTCAATGGGACAAAGATGAAAGATTTGGCAGGTGCTTATCTCAGTCAGGGTAGCAGCACAGACAAAGGCAGGCTATGCAATCCTGCTGCAAGGGAAGTCCTTCATGAATTGGCCTTTGGAGACAAGCAGCTCAATATCTATTTGATAATAAATGCTTAAAAACCATCCGTATAGTTCAATCTTATAATTATTTGGATGTTTTTCCATTTATTGCCCTATTCTTAAAAATAAAGACCTTGTCAGGAAAAGATTGTAACACACCCATAAAAAGATATTATTTTCAGTTTAAAACTTCCTATGTCTCCAGCTAAAAATGTGAATCAGAGATAAAATCTGACACGTTCTCACCATTTGTCTCTATCAAAAGAAAAAGAGGGGTCATTCAGCTCTGGGTCTGACGTACAGGATGCCACTCAAGCCATCATACTCGATAACTTCAACTTGAACTTGTCCACTTATGTAAATGGGGCTGATTTATAACTTTGCAATACAGACTTAGAGCTTTGAATGGTTTTCTGTGTGGCAAGAAGCTGCCCTGCTAATGGCATTAAAAGCACAAATTTTTGCTTGACAGTAGTTTAGCACCAGGGACTGAGGTGTTAAGGTCTAAAAGGCCTCCAGGGTGCACAGAGCACATTTCAAGCACTATGTCCCTTTGACAGAGGGAGTTTGGTGGGGTTAGGGAGTGATTTGTAGTAAAAGTCCTGATCCCTAGTATGTAAAAAATCCTTCCAAATCCCGAAAGAAAGCTGCGAAGTCAGGCACTCAATTTTCCTCTCCCATTAAAGTCATCATAAAGAGTTTTTTGATTTATCTTATTTTAAAAAAAGAAAAAAAGAGAAAAACCCCCACCAACCTTTGCAAGATATCACAATTGCTACTGAAGTCTAAGAAAGTGCTATCCAAACCCCAATTTCTTGGGATTTTTATGTGGTTCCTCTGGCAGATTCAGCTATAGTTGGACTATTTATGTCTCCTTGCAGCTTAGTGATAAAATGTAAGCCTGTAGCTGCCAGCAACACAATCTCTTGCAATTCAGAGAGCAGAAATAAGCATGGATAATCCAAACCACACTACCAAATTGAATGGTTGGTTGTGAGCCCATCCTGGATCTGGATTTCAATTGCAAGGCTGGGCCATCCATTACTGGAACAGGGTTGTTCTGGTTGTGGACAGGTATAACACCATAAATTGCTCTGATCTCTCCCTCTGCAACGACACTGCCATTGCACAAATGAGATTACTTGTGACCATTGTCCAGTAGAGACTTGAATGAAGGAGAAGTCAAATTCAGCTTACATGTCATGGCATGGAGGAAGATCACCTACATCTACCAGCTCATCAATGTTTCTCAAATACACAGCTGCAGGATTTCAAAGGTTGAAGCTGTTTATAGATGCTGGTTCTGGGAATGCTCTGACAATGCCTTTTGTATTAGTCAGACAAGAAATTCATTATTCCTATGAACCATTCCGATTTTCATTTGTTTGTTTGTTTTTAACTTCATATACTACATATAATTTCATGTTATATGAATGCAAAACATAGCTCTTTCAACCTTTATTTATGAAAGAGGTACTTGACTGGATTTGAGAGACTTCAGATGGCATGAGAGAAAACATGAGATGACTGGAAAAAGCAGAAATTAGCTGTTATTTTTAAGATGATCCTGATGTAAAACTAACCCAGCAAAAATAACACAGCCCGACAAGTTCCCCAGAGCTGTGCTTCATGTTTAAAGATTCAGGGTCATTTTATAGCTCACCTTGCCATATAGAGACCATCCCATAATTCAATTTCCATATGATAATGACCCACTCATTTGATGCAGGGCAAAACTGACATTCAGGAACAGCAACATGAGCTGGACAATGAATAGAAAACAGTGAGTAATACTGTAGGCTGTGTCCTTATGGACTATATCCTCCTCTGGCTGGATGTGCCACGTGCCGATTCATTACATTTGTGAAAAAAATAATGGAGGGCAGTGAAACATCCATTGAAATTACCAGCACACCACCAAACTTCCTGCCTTGCAGAAGTTACTCGACCATCTCACCCTGGTGAATACAGCTGCTAAAGCTAAAAAGTGCACGTGTTTATAACTGTTTGGGTTTCTTAAAAGTGAAACAAGTGACTGGTTGCATCAGCTTGTACACATAGATGCTTCTGGACAGCCTGACAGGTTCCACATCTACTGCTGCAGTGCCAAGAGCTTGGCACTTACTTTTTGGGACTGTGCTTGGTGGTTAATAGCAGATAACATTCCCTAGCAATCCATCCTTATGCCCCACTGTTGCTCATTAGCTGACATACTGTCAGTTCGGTTGAGGGGAAAATTCATGCTTTCCTGGATGGATTCTATATCTTAGCTCCTTATTTTGACTCTGTTTTTCCCTCTCTTTCATTTGCTCATTTCAACTAAGAGCGGGTTATTTGGAGTTGATGCGTGTGTCTTATATCTGAATGATTAATTATTCAGAAATGTTCTGTTTATAATAAAACTCCAATGCTTGGACTATATAAAGACAGCTTAGAGCTGGCACAAATTAGAGTTATTCCCACTTTTAAGGGCTATTAATAGTGCCAAAGGAATACAAAGGAGGCCCATAACACCTATATACTTATTATTCATCACGCACGCTTATTATATAGGTATGCATGAGATAAATAGAGAGCTTAAGCTCTGCCAAAGGAATAAAAATCTATCCCTAGAGAGTCTAAATGCAAAGGCAAATAAGGGTTAGCAATGAAATCACAGATTACGGTCACAACTAAATGGCTTCTTTGAGCAAGGAGATGAGTTGGTGTGTTTTCCATGGGAGGTTGCTTCTGATATGCATGACATTATAAATAAAGAGGCATGAACCAGATACCAAGGATTTGAGCCAAAGCTGATAAAAGCCAGTGGGAGTCCTTCAGTGTCAATAGGCTTCAGAGCAGGTCTGTGATGCCACAAGCTGTTTGAAAGAAGCTGCTGCAGTCTGGCATCCCAAATCTCCCCTAGACACTGCTATGGCCTAATCACCACAGGGTTTGGACACTTCATGCATTGCCCTTAGCATCCTTCACCATCTCGATAAGGAACTATTGTCATTTCTGTGTAATCAACAGCTAGCACAGGTTTCACAGGATGAAAAAGTAGTTGGATTAGCAGGAGCTGTGAATGCCTGATTTTGGGTTGCTCTTGCCTGAGAGCTCTAAAAGGAACCATTATGTTAGAATAATTTCTGTGCAGTGTTGCTGGAAGAAAGTAATGCAATGATTTCACGATATCCGTATTTGTGTTGTAATCTTTAATTGAGGATCTGAAGATCAGTTCTTCTAAATGTAAAGCAGACCACGTCTAGCAAAGGCAAAAATACTCTTCAGCATTCACCAGGTGGCAGTTTATATTAACTAGATCCAGTCTGAGATCCAATTGCCTCCACCCTGTCACTTCCCAGCAAGTTGGTGTGGTATTAAGTACAGAGCTCATTTCAGAGATATATTGATTTTCATTAGGGATTTTATAATAAATTCCTTCCATGAGAAAGGTACACAAGGGCTTTCTTTGTTAAAGACTACGGATCAAAAAGCCTCTTTACTTGTGGGAATAGGTGGCTTTCCTTTCCTTACTCATCCATGGAGATTTTCAGCCAAGAACAGGGACACAACAAACCAAAGAGAGGAGTCCATCCAAATAAACTGTCATGTCATTGGAAAATAGTCAAAAATGTTCTGGAAATACTCTTGATGTGTGTTCTCCAAAAGCAGTGTTTTTTTCCATGGAGGATGTGAAAAAAAATTACTCTAATGAAACGCGATGAACAGGTCTTCTCTTCTGGTTCTGTGTTTTCCTTATCTGCCATGTTCCTCAGCCTCCAAGGTGTAGGCTCCTGTAGTTAGAAACATGAGCAGAAATACAGCTCTCAATTTTGGGGGAAAGAAATTATAAATAATTATAGCCATTGCAAGAAGATTTTTGCTACCTCCAGCATGCTGGGACAATTTCTAAGAAGATACCAGGAAACTTAAGACTGGGCTGACTGTTCTTTCCTCTAGTTGGTGGAGCTCCCTATATGTTTATGCAATGATGGGCATAGATTATACCCCATCCTTCTTGTGCCATATTTGCTCTTTAAATTAAAGGAGTGTATTCTTCCTTTACACTGCTCTTTCTAATATATTTTTAGATGAATAGTGTCCTTCTCAGATTTCATTTTAGTAGCCTAGATGTACCACAGGTTTTAAGTTTCTTTTTCTAAGAAAAGCTGCTTATTCCATGGTCGTTGCAGTTGCCCTTTCCTGCCTTTCTTCTGGCTGTGATTTGCTGTTCCTGGAAGATGCACAGCAATGCACACCAGATCCTTGATGTGCTCTTATCAACACCTTTTGCAAAGGCTTCCCTGCCTCCCTTCTGTCTGCTCAAATCTTCTCACCAGGATCAGATCTGCTTTTCTGAAGATCACACTGGTGATATCAAGTCATCCTGTGATTAATTAGCACAGCTGGGTCTTTCCTGCTTTGTCATTTCCCTCTGGTGACTGAACTCTACAGGGCTGCCTGGCTCTCTGCTGTGCAGCACAGCTCCTATTTGGGCTCAATTCTTGCCGGCCTGGAGCCTCTGGGAACCTGGCATGACCCCTTGGGCTGCTCCACAGGGAGCAGGAAAATTTGGGTCCCTCCAGCACTGGTAGTAAACCAGGGGCTCGTCTCACATTTCCCCAAAGTTCTCTGAAACAGATGTGGTTCTGGAAAACAGCTGAGTCTGACAGATCTCCAGTCTTAGACAAAAAGCCATTTGGTCAGAGTATGATTATCCAGCTGTATTCAGGACACAGCCTGCTGATTTTATGGATACACATGTATATTTTAGGACTAGAAATCAACGTTGTTTTTGTCTTCATGTGTAATGTTTGACATACAATGTAAATTTACTTTTACAACATACAGACATAAAAGCTACTGTGGCTTGGACTTAGGGTTTATTGATTGTAGAAAACTGACTACCAGATTTGTTGATTAAAATTTTTCTATACAGTGGGAAAGAGAAAGAAAGAAAGAAAGAAAGAAAGAAAGAAAGAAAGAAAGAAAGAAAGAAAGAAAGAAAGAAAGAAAGAAAGAAAGAAAGAAAGAAAGAAAGAAAGAAAGAAAGAAAGAAAGAAAGAAAGAAAGAAAGAATGGTAAATTTTGCACGGGATAAAAATTACTCTGTCTTTTAAAATTTCACTGCTGTAATTAAACAATGAATATGGTTTGGCACAGATCTCTCCTGTAATTTTTCAGATATCCCTCAGTAACCATCTACCTATCCATAGGCTCAGTTTAATTAATAATATTTCTTAAACAAATTTATACATGTCCAAATAGTAAGTTATGAATTTAACAATTATAAAGCAAGATTTGCCTCTTTCTTTGTACATTAATGCCATGAATTTTTTCACTAGAGCCTACACAAACACGCAACAGCAAACTCTAAAGTCAATGGGAGAACAGCCTGAGGCTTTTGCAGATGACACCAAGCTGGGTGGAAGTGTGGATCTGCTTGAAGGAAGGAAGGGAGGCTCTGCAGAGGGATCTGGACAGGCTGGATCGATGAGCTGAAACCAACAGGATGAGGTTTAACAAGGTCAAGTGCAGAGTCCTGCACTTGTGACACAACAACCCCATGCAGCGTTACAGGCTTGTGGAAGAGTGGCTGGAGAGCTGCCTGGCAGAGAAGGACCTGGGGGTGTTGGTTGACAGTCGGCTGAACATGAGCCAGCAGTGTGCCTAGGTGGCCAAGAGTGCCAATGGCATCTTGGCCTGTATCAAACACAGCATGGCCAGCAGGACCAGGGAGGTGATTGTGCCCCTGTACTCAGCACTGGTGAGGCCACACCTCGAGTACTGTGTTCAGTTTTGGGCCCCTCACTACAGGAAGGACGTTGAGGTGCTGGAGCATGTGCAGAGAAGGGCCACGAGACTGATGAGGGGGCTGGAGAATAAGCCCTATGAGGAGAGACTGAGGGAATTAGGGTTGTTTAGCTTAGAGAAGAGGAGGCTGAGGGGAGACCTCATCACTTTTTACAACTACCTGAAAGGCACAGCCCCTTCCTCCCCCCCCGGCAACCGGGAAGGGAGACGGAAACTTAGTGTGAGTTCTTCAGGAGTTGTGGAAGATTCAGATGACCACTGATCTTTCCTTCAGAGACTGCAAAACACACACACGCAGTGACTGCTGCTGCCGCCGCTGCCGTCCAAGAGGAAGACGGATGTCCGGACACGGCCTCTGTCCCGGTTTCCCCAGAAATGTCCTCTCCCCACCCCCATCGCATCTGCTGAAATTCCCTTTATTGGCAAAAGGAAGAAAAAATTCCTCGGAAAAATCCCAAACCACATCACCCTATGAGGAGAGACTGAGGGAATTAGGGTTGTTTAGCTTAGAGAAGAGGAGGCTGAGGGAAGACCTCATCACTGTCTACAACTACGTGAAAGGAGGTTGTGGCACGGTGGGTGCTGGTCTCTTCTCGCAAGTGACAAGTGATAGGACAAGAGGAATTGGCTGCAAGTTGCACCAGGAGAGGTTTAGACTGGACATTAGGAAGAATTTCTTCACTGAAAGAGTGGTCAGGGATTGGAACAGGCTGCCCAGGAAGGTGGTGGAGTCCCCATCCCTGGAAGTGTTTAAAAGACGGGTAGATGAGTTTCTTAGGGACATGGTTTAGTAAGGGGACAGGTACGGTTGGACTCTATGATCTGAGAGGTCTTTTCCAACCTTATGATTCTATGATTTTAGCTGTGGACTTTTTAAGCTGTGGACAGATGGGTTGATACTCCCACAAGCTGCGTGTTTTCTTTTCTGTGTGTGCATCATTCGTGTAGTTAATGGCACCCATTTTGTTCCCAGCAGAGACTGGGAAGACACATCTCCTCTACTCTCTTTGTCCTTTTGTGGTGTTGATGTTCATCTTTGGCTCCAACTTTTTGATCTTTTCTAGCAAAGATTTATAACTGTTCTTTACAGGTTAGAGAAGTGTATAATGGGCAGAACTTGTCCTCTAGTTGTTATCATGGCCTGTTTCATATAAAATCTTCTAGCCTAACTTTATAATTCAAACCATTTTCATGCTGCAAACACATAAATAAGCAAGCTGAAGCTACTGAGCAAGCAATGCATGCAGCTGCGTGAATGTGTTTTGCTTGAAAGTATCATTAAAGCAATTTCCCTTAATGTCTGGCTGCAAGTGCTTTTCTTTTAATGATTTTATTAAAAAGTGAAGTAAAGGCCAAAGGTTGCTTTCCTACAGCCCTTAATTTCCTGTTTCAGAACCAAATGTTGTGCACAGAAATTGCTCAGAGCAGAAGACAAGGGAGGTCTCCTGCAGGATCAGCCCCTAATGAGGCTGTTGGAGCTTCAGCTTCACAACCACACGTGCATGCAAGTTTGTTCTCACAATGCAATTTAACATCAGAAAACAGAATGACAGAAGCACAGAGTTATCAATTACAGATACAGGCCTGCAGAAGTGGGAAAATGCAGTACTAACTCCAAACAAGACCCAAGTGCTCTGTTTAATATCCGGGATATGCTTTTCCTGATTTCATTTTGACATCAGCGTAACTCCAGGGAAGATAACACAGAGAAGTGGGTCCTGAAGGTATGCATGGCCTTTGGCATAGCTGGACTTCTGGCATGAGTTTGCATTTCCTTTGCATCTTTACGCAGCCTGGATGTTGCCAATACTTTATGATTTTCAGTTTGGTAAGCATGCATAGCTCATCAAGTTGAGGAGCTCCTGGTGAGCCAGCAGTCATGGAGAAGCAGGATCATTTGCAAAGAAGCAAAGCAAACAAACTAATTCAATAAGAATAAACAGAACAGCCTTCTCCTCCTATCTCTCAAGGCTTGTGAGAGAGAAAATATGACACCTCCAACACAGACAATGGGTGTTAAACATGAGAGGTTTGGAGTCAGCTGGGGCATGCTTTCTGTGATATTACATTATTTGGAAAACTAAACATAAATTCCCTCCTGGAGTGCAGATGGATTGTGAAATGCAGCTTGCAACTTTGCAACATTCATGGGCCTGGTCAACTATTGGCAATGAGCAACATGTAAAACTCCAGTCTTTAGAAAACTTTAATAAAACAATCATAATTTAACCCACTGCAGGAGTTATAAACTGTAATTTAATAATGTGTTTGTAAGGGAACAGCTTTTTTAAATTACAGAAAAAGGTTTTAGTATTATTGAAGAAGTGTAGTATATAAAAATATCTAATTGCTGAGGAAACAGCTTGATTATGATTTTCAGCTATTTAGTATGGGAAATCCTTGTAAGGAAGGGAGCTGCATTTTTATGGTAGACTCTTGCAGAATGGGTGTCTTTAAGTTTTCAGGGAATAGTTTTCCAAATCTTTACCATGCTTGCAAATTACATTAAGCATGTAAGCTTTCATCCTGATCCAATAGTCAGTTCTGAAACGCAGATGATGTTTGTTTGCATGGGATATAAGCATAATTCAAGTAAAAGGAATCTGTTTCTTACATGACAAATCTTCATCTTTTGGGCTCTTGGATTTCTAGGTTCAATTCCCATAAAGCACTCCCAAAACATCAGTTTTAATATTAGTTTCTGGAGCGCTTTGAACTCTCCAAAAGCTCAGACTGAGAGCAAGTTTAGCCAGGCAAAACCATGTAATTTCTCCTCCATCTTGGTTGCAGTCATCTGCTACGGCACAAAATAGGATTAAGAATCATATAACTGCTTCCAGCTAATAGATTTAGGCTGTGGTTCCAGGATTATTAATACCAGATCTGTGCACTACCAGCTCGCACAGGACTATAAATCTAATGTGGATCAGGCATGGACACATGATTGTCAAATTAGCCAAGGGACATGATATGGAATTTATACCAGCTTTATATTTCTGTGCTAGCTGCACCCCTGCTGTGGAAAGACAGAAGATAGTTGGTCCAACATGAAGTTAAGACAATACTGATATGCTAGAGAACCTGCTGTTATAAAGGGGGTTGTTTTTTTGTCAAATGTGAATGATTAATTGGAATTTGCCTATGCTCTAGCAGCGTGTGGCTCATCTGGCACATGGCACTGGTGGTATCATACCACAAATCTTACAGTTGGGTGCAAACCACAGCCTTAATGTGAATTATCACTTGAGCTACTGTCATTTCCATTACCCTTGGAAAACTCTTTCTAGGGCAGTAACCATTGCTTCCTTATCATATGTTATGGGATCAAGAGATGCTATGCTGCTTAGTTGTATGCCTATGACAGGTCTTTTCTCTTTAAAAAACAGCATGTTATTAGAGGACTCTCATGCATTTTTGCTACAAAGTAGAGAATGCTCAATTTTCAATAGTTAGCTTTAAAATCTTAAAAGGAGTCCACGTTTCCCCATTACTCTGGAGACATGTTAAATATTAATTCTTGGTGTTATTGAGGTTTGGGATAGGAAATTTATCTTGCCAAATGCAAAAATTGGAGATCTCCTTAGCAGTAAGATTCTTGCGTTGTCATCAAAGAAGCAGGTAGGGTACTATGAACAAAATAGCATGGCTATAGCATATGTGTTCTTGGCTGAGAAATAGCACATGGATAACACATCATGAACAAATAATACTATTTTTTCCTTTTACATAATTTTTTGGTGGTGGGAGATGAAGCTCTCATGTAACTGCTAGGATGTGGATAGGAAATTAGGCAAAGTCAGGAGGCTAGGGAGGCAGGGAGTGACCATGTAACCCATCCACATTGGCTGAGCTGATGTGGGAGTATGGCTGGTACAATATCAACAGTCAGTGGGGAAAGGGACAAAAGAGTCATAACTCTTCTGTCTCCAGGTAAATCTATGTTTGTCAAAATGGATGCTGCTGAAAAACACCAGGTTGAGCAAAGAAGATGGAAGATCAAAAGCGATGTGGTTTGAAGAGGAGCTGTCACAATAAATGAACGTGTTCAGCCTGGTATTTTTCTACAGGAGCCCCAGTCTGCAAAACAAATTTTTTTAGGACAAGCCCTTGCAAGAAGATGCAAAGCAGGTGAAGACCTACTCCAGGGAAGCCACAGCAATGTGCTCGAGTACCTCCATCATTCCTGAGTAATGCTGATGATCTTTTCACACTAGCATGACAACTTACATCTATGTGAGTCACTTTTGTGCTAAGACCCCTCCTCTCACCTTCGTGAAAACAATTGGTCCTGAGGACTTCCACATTGTCACACATGAAACATATCAGCAGCACTACTGAGCAGCGCTTTGGTCATTTCGTAATGTTGGAAACAGGAAAGGGTGAAATTCGGAGGGTCCTACATGCTGTATAAGGCCTGCAGGTCAGGATTGACACCAGAGTGTAAGTGAAGTCAGTCTTTGACCCTTAACTTGGAAGTACAAAGCTAGATTTTCCCTCCATTTTCCCCCTCCCAATTCCTCCCTGGTTCCCTACATGGCTGTTCTGTATTATGTTCCCTTTAAACAAGCAGCCTGTCATTAGCTTTTATCCCAGTGCTTGCTCAGCCTGACTAAAGTCTAGGTCTCTTTAAGACTTGCATGGTGCATAAGTGCCAGATGTTTCCCATCTCATGGCTCTTGGTGAAATAAACACGAACTGCCATAACCTTCACCTTTCAACTCTTACATTACCTATTCCTAAAGTACAAAAAAATGGATGTGTGTTTATGCATCAAGGCTTTGAACTACCTTCCAGGTTTATGTCAAAAGTCCTATTCTTTAGGCAAAGATAACATATGAGAAGGGACTTCAGTGTTGCCATAAAACTCACCTTCTGTACTAACAAAGCAGAAGTCTTCATGGAGGAAAGTAGTCTGGGGGGAATTAGAGACCAAGGAAAACTGATGTGACTTTCAGACCCAGTCACTCAGATCTGGATCCAGCACTCATGGAAAGCACAGTCACTTCATGGGTGACAGTCCACTTATTTTATAAAAAAGCAGCATAAATGTGCAGGTAGCCCATAAGGATTTATCTGATGTGTCATGGCTTTCTGCACAGATGATGGAGTTCGTCCCTTTAATGTATTGCAGTTATCTTTACAACTTCCCTCTCCCTACTCTGGCAACAGCAAACCTGATTTGGATGGGTTAATTAAAGAATTTTCATTATTAACAATAGCTCCTCTAAGTTCATCCTGGAGTTATTTTTCTTCCTCCCCTGTCTGGTGCCTTTCTGTGAAAGCTCTAATCTAGCAACCTATACATAAGTTTAGGAATTTAATTTTGCTAACTTAACCTTGACCAAACAATAGCATATTTCAGTGATGTCTTAAAAATGCAAGGAAAATATTAACATTGAATTATCTGCCTAATGCCAGTCTCTTCATTATTGAGCAAGGACTTTATTAGATCCTACAGTAATTTAGGAAATACATTTGGGTTATATATATCCACATATATATGTTTAAGATATCTATACAGGACTACAAGAATTTATCTGTTTCCTTAGATCCTGACAACCTCATTCCTGTTAAACAATGCTTTACTTTATGTGTGGTCTCTACTGAAGCTAAAGTTTTCTTATTTCCCCTCAGTATTTCTGAATATCCTGCTAGGTAATTAGGTGTCTAAATAAATTTTTTTTGCGTTTAGATAGTGGCTTAGATAATTTAGAAGAAAGATAGAGGAGGGACACCCCACAACCTTTCTAGGCAACCTGGTCCAGTGTTCAACCACCCTCACTTTAAAAAAGTGCTTTTTTACATATAAATGGAATTTCCTGTATATCAATTTGTGTTCATTGCCTCTTGCTCTAGCACTGGGTGACACTGTCTGTCTCAGTCTTCTTTAGTCTGCCCTGTCAGGTATTTATATATGTTGATAAGGTCCCTCTGAGCCTTCTCTTCTCCAGGTTAAAAGATCTCAACTTCTTCTCATGTGACATGCTCCAGTACATCAGATGTCTTTGGGGCCCTCCACTGCACTGTCTCCAGTGTGTCCATTCTCTCCTTTGCTGGGGAGTCCAACTCTGGGTCCAGCACTCCAGGTGTGTCTCGCCAATGCCAAGTAGAATGGAAGGATCACCTCCTTCAACCTGAAGGCAACACTCTTCTTAATGCAGTCCAGGGTGCTGGTGGCCTTCTTTGCTGTGAGAGTACATCTCTGGCTCCTTGTATTCAGCTTGGTGTCCACCAGAGGCCCCAGATCCTATTTTGCCAAGCTGTTTCCCAGATAGTCAGCCCACAGCCTGGCTGGTGCATGGGATTACTCCTTCCCTATGTTGAACATTATGAGATTCGCCTTGGCCCATCTCTCCAGCTTTTGAGGTCCTCCTGAAGAGCAGCACACCCAGTGACCACTCTGTATCATCTGCAGACTTCCTGAAGGTGCTCTCTGTCCCATCCTCCAGGTTGCTAATAGAGTTGTTCAACAGTATTGGATATCGTGTCAAGCCCTATTACACATTCCAATACTCATGTTCTCCCTGTTACCTTCCTTTTTTCACCATTTTAGAATGATAGAATCATAGACTGGTTTGGATTGGAAGGGACCTTAAAGATCATCTAGTTCCACATCTCTTCCATGGGCAGGAACACCTCCCACCAGACCAGGCTGCTCAAGGCCCCATCCAACCTGGCCTTGAACATTTCCAGGGAGGGGGCATCCACAGCTTCCCTGGGCAACCTGTGCCAGTGCCTCACCACCCTCATCATGAAGAATTACTTCCTAATATCTAATTTAAATCTTCCCCCTTCTAATTAAAAGCCATTGCCCCTCATACTATAACTACTTGGCCTTGTAAAAAGTCCCTCCCTAGCTTTCCTGTAGGCCTCCTTCAGGTACTGAAAGGCTTCTATAAGGTCTCCCCAGAGCCTTCTCCAGGATGAACAAACCCAATTCTCTCAGCCTGTCCTCATAGCAGGGATGCTCCAGCCCTCTGATCACCTTCATGGCCCTCTTCTGGACCTGCTCCAACAATTCCATATCTTTCTTATGTTGGGGATTCCAGAACTGGACACAGTACTCCAGGTGGGGCCTCACAAGAGCAGAGTAGATGGTGAGAATCACCTCCCTTGCCCTGCTGGCCACGCTTCTTTTGATGTAGTCCAGGATACCTTGGCCTTCTGGGCTGCATGTGCACATTGCTGGCTCATGTCAAGCTTCTCATCAACCAGTACCCCCAATTCCTTCTCTGCTCTCATCTACATTGACCCCCAGTCTGTATTGAAACCGCATATTGCCCCGACCCATGTGTAGGACCTTCCACTTGGCCTTGTCAAACCTCATGAGGTTCACAAAGGCCCAGTCCTCCAGCTTGTCCAGGTCCCTCTGGATGACATCACATCCCTCTGGTGTGACAACTGCCCCACTCAGCTTGATGCCATCTGCAAACTTACTGAGGGTGCACTTGATCTCTCTGTCTATATCATCATTGAAAATATTAAACAGCAGGGGTCCTGACTATACTCCTTGCCTGTCCCACATCACTCAGGACCTTGAACTCCACCAATGTGTGATCACTGCAGCCCAGGCTGCCTCTGATCTTGATGTCACTGATGAGCTCAGTCCAGTATTGCATCCCCTAGGGTAGAGGTGTCTGTTACCCTGGTTAAGAAGTCATTTTCAATGTACTCAGAGTTTTGTCCCACTACATCATCATTTAGCTGGAGCACTTTGCCCAGAAGGTGGGTGATTCCTCTGGTAAAAAGTAAAGCAGGCACAAAATCAGATGTTTTAGTGAAAACAACAGTAATTTGGCTCGTGTAAAATGGTATTTAAATTCCTTCTTGGCATCTTGCTAGCATACTGTAAGAGCAATGTACATTAAAACACATTCTGAGTTGTTATTTTTTCCTGTTGCCTGAAGGCAGTAAAACACAGTTACAGATATTACCCCAGTTAGGAATCAACCTTTAGCATTGGTTTCAGTAAAAACACAAACACTTCTGTAGTCAAACTGCAAAGTTTTATGGCTATGGTTCTTTGAAACAACTAATAAATATTTGTTTGCCATTTCTCTCTGAGGCAACTGTCCACTTGCTAATTTACACGTTGCCAAGAAGCCATTTAACTCTTGCCTGTAGGTATTAAACCCTATCCATTACTGTGTCATTGAAAATATAAACTGTCTGGAGGTTGATAGATGCTTGGAAAGGAATAAAAGCGGCTTAGCCCATGATAGGTCATCTTGAAGTAAAGCTCAGGATCCCTCAAGAGCCTTATAGTTCCTGATATGAGTTAACAGCAGTGTTTCTGCCCTAAAGACTGTGTGTAATGCTGTCAAGTGCTCTTCCACACTATCACTGTCCTTTGGAAAGGATGGAGCTGTCTAACATTTTGCCTTCACATTTCTATATGTTCTTTGGCTTTTCTTTGCCCTCCTCTTCTGCTGTCACATCCAGGCCAGCAGCAGTCACTCTCACTAATATTATCTGGCTTATCCAAGATTTGCACATATCTCTCCATCCGTTTCCAGATTTTAACAGATCAAGTCTTCAGACTTTTCTTCAAGATCATAACCCTCAGCTTGGGAATCAAGTGTCCATCTCTTCCCTGGGCTTATTTATAAATGAAAACACCAACACAAAGCTGACTGTAAAATAAAGAAACATTAGTTATGGGGGTTTTTTTTATAACTCCCAACTACTGTGAACTATGGAGGAAGAAAGCTGCAAAGCTGGCCATTAAACTGTCTACTCTTTCCTGTTTGAACAGAACCTCTCCAGGGTTTTAGCTGCCTCAACCACCATTGGTCAACATACAGGAAGGAAGACGTTTCTATGGAAACCACAGAGGCTTTCGACCAAGGTGGTTGCATGAAAGCACTGAAATTGGTGAGAGTGACAAAAAGCAGTTCATTGGATAATGTAGAAAAAGGTAAAAAATTATTGCATGCAGACTGTTTTTATAATGAGGCCATTCAGACATAAAATCACTTTAAATAGGTAGTTTGTTTCCACATTGCAGAATTATTTTAGTCCTACTCTTTCAAGGAGGAGTTTATCTAGGCACAGTGGTGTATAAATAATAAATATCTCTGAGGGCAAGGCATTTTTACTTTTTTCCCCCTGCTTTGTATCCTGTTGCAGTTGATCTCTGGCTGCAAAATTAATTTTGTTTTCTGAAATAATGTTATTTACTTTGAGTGCAGTCCTCTGCAAGAGGCCATGAATTCTCTTCTGCAGTTGAAATGTCCCAAACTAGACAGGAGCTTTATAGTCCAGCATTTTTGTTAAATGGCTTTTCTGTGGGTTGCGGGGCAGTTTGCTACGAGGACAGGTACAGTCCCATTAACTCAGGGACCTCCAAGAAAGTTCTGTGTGTGCATCCAGTGTTTGGACTTAACAGATACTGTGGGATGTTAACGGTCCAGGGATAACCTCATGGAGACCAGAAGTGCAGGATCACCCTGAAGGCTGTAGATTAGAGAAGGAGGTGACAAACACTGTGCTGGAGTTACACTACTGTGAGACTCTCCAAACAGAAAAAATTTCTTCGGTCTTCTGTGATGCTGAGTATCTCTGAAGATATTTCTAACGGTAACTGCATCTGATATCACATTCTGTAAGACCAGGAGGTCACATGAGCATCAGCTTCTCCTCTCGCAGGGTCTTATCCTGCCCATTGGGAGCCTATGACTGCTGCCCCCACAGCAGTGTCATGAGAGCTGAAACAAGCCTGCCATCCACACCTGCTTTGAAGAACTGATTTAGTGTCTAACCCATGAGCCCAGACCTCTGAATGGATGGAGGTTGTGATCAGCAGCTGATTTAGACCTAATGAGAGAAGAGGGAGGCTGGAGCAGCCGTGGGGCTCACCCTGTTCACCATTGCTCTCATTTAAGTTTTGTGGGCAGTTTGGACATAATACCAATGGCTTTTCAAAATTCAGACACAAAGGCTCTTAGTCTGAATCTCAGTTTCTCTCAGCTATGACATTTGTCATTTGCTCTTGACACAAGCTTATGTATTGTTACCCCACACTTCAGTCCCTACAGGGAGCCCTTGTTTGGTAGAGCAGAACTGGACTGAATAAACAACAAATATTTAGGAGCCTCAGGGCATGAAAAAAATGGATATTCCCTTTCTCCAATTTGCTTGTAGCCTCAGACTTTCCCTATAGGCTTAATAGGAGAGAAAGTAAGTGAGGGAGCTGGTTCTTCTCACCTCTTTCTTGGATTGCTGCCTGCATATCATCAGTGATGAATGATGGTTGTGAAAGAGGCAAAAACACAGGACTTTGGTATGGGAAACTCAGGGTTCAGTGGGGAGATCCCAGAAAGATTAAATATACAGCAGGTGGCTCATAGAGGGGGATAACAGAGACCTGCAGTAGGGAAAAGGTTGGGCTCAATGGATTCAAATGAAGAGGCTCCATCATGTGTGCTAGAGAGGTCCAGGGATAGTCAGAAATTTGACCCTGGGGAAATAGAAAAGGTTAAGGAAGGATCAGCATGAAATGATCCAGACACACAATAAAGTCCTAGGTTGCTGGAGGGGGAGGGAGTGAAATTCTTGTTCTCCTTAAAGAGCACGAGTGATTAGCTCTAAAAGCCATATGCCAATGCTCTTCTGTGGCTGCTGCTGTTCAAGATAAAATAACAGGTCATCTGTTGGAGCAGAGGTACTTCCAGACTGAAGTCTAATTTCTGTGCTCCAGGGGCTTAAGTGCTGGTTCAAAGGTCACCAGGCAACAACAGTCCCTAAGCAAGGATGAAGCTCATTTTCACTAAAATCAGAGCAGGACTCTGTCCTCAGTCCATCACATGCAGTTGGCATCTGCACAGTCTCTGCAGGGAAGGAGATGTTTTGAGATCAATAGCCTAGATGGGTGGTGCCAGAGAAGATGCTGTTCTGTCACTGCACTGAGATAGGAACTTACTTACCTTCACTCACATACTCAAAAAACTTGAAGTGCAGACCTGCAAATTAAACCTCAACAGTTAAAGATAAGCCTGAGGGAAGCCCCTGTGGCTCCATTCCCTCCACCAAAACTCCGTAAGTCTTTGTCCAGGACCCAAGTTATTGCTACATAAATTGTATCTTCACCTGCGTGGTGGATGATCTTTGTCCCAGCAAAAGATGCAGAATGCTTGCAAATAAGTGTAGGTCTCACTAAGTTCTTCACTTACACACACACACAAAAACACAACTTTTTTTTTTTTTAAATGGAAACATTCATATTTGTGGTTTGAAAAGGCCTTTTGTTTAAGTTGCATGCCTTTGGTTTCTTATTACTGGAACAGCAGTTGTAATAGGGTTAAAAGGGTGAAACACAGTGGGGACAGCAGCACCTGAAGCACAGTAGACACCCAAGGCCTCCCTAGGTGCTTAGCACAGTGATGCCCCTGTCCTTACTGGAAGGAGGATTGCCATCAGCCAAACCTGGAGGTGGGCTGCCAGAGAGCTAGAGCAATGAAAATGTCACACAGCGCTAGCCTAGAAAACAGATTTTCTTTTTTTTTTTTCCCCCCAGACAGCATGGAAAACCAGTGCAAAATGGATGTAAAGTAAAATGAGAACCCCTTTATCAGCCAGGTAAAGCTATAGCAAGAACCTCTCATCAATTCAACATAATGCTTGGATTAGGTGAGCATTAGATAAAATGGCACTAGAAACTTTGGAAAAATAAACTAATTAGTATGCTTAGGAACTTGAGACCTGTTTTAGACTAGATGTTAGTCCACATTTCACCTGGGCCATGAATTTTCACCCTAGCCTCTTCACCTACACAGGAATCTTTGTTTTTCCTCTAACAAATCACATATTTGCAGTTCTTGGTTGCCCTTGGAAAAACTACTGCCCTTCCCCAGAAAGAAATAGCCCATGAACAAACTACAAGACTGTAACACAAAAGCTCTCAGGGACTTGTTGAGGTGCCCTGCAAAGCCTTCAAGGTTTTAAAATGTTTGCTCATTTTATAAGTAAGAGCAGCTTTTCCTTTACAAAGTGATCTATTTCACAGCTTTCAGCCAAAAGTGTCAAGCAATCAAGCAGCAGTTATGCCTTAACAATTGTTAATATATTTCAGCACCTTACGAATGTATGCAAAAAAGCCAGGTAAAGGGTAGAAACAGCCTACAGTTAACTCCTGCCCTTCGCTTGCAATAAATTTATCCCTTGCATCCCAGTTTTATGTTTTTACTGTATGGCAATTAATTAAAGAGATCAATATAGAAGAAAGATGGAAACCTTATTACTGGTGTTGTATTTCCATGCTAGTTTTGCCCAGGGAAAAAGTTTCCCAGGAGATTAGCTAATAGTTAAGCTATTAAACTTCTAAACTGGAAAGGTTATTTGCAAGGTCATGCAACTTTACTAAGCTGGTAGTTTCAAAATTATCCTGGGTTCCTTTACTAATTCATCGACCAAAATGACACATTTTAAATTATAGATGAAAAATGGAACAGATTTAAGTTCCCGTCATGTAACCCCTGCATGAAAACTACACATTACAAGCCTCTAACCATAGTAATTTTTAAGTGAGAATGAAACATTTGTTCTTATTATGAAATGCTGATTTACTACAAATTCACAAAGAGCTGAACCAGCCTTCACACTGAAAACATGCAATCTAACCAGCTTCTCCCAGGTGTTTCAGGCAGTTAATGCAACATTATTCCCTCACTAACATTAATTATCTTTCTGATTCCCAGTTAAAGGTAAAGATGCACTTTCATAAGACAGGAAGCAAATACACAGAAAGGAGAGATATAAAAGAGGGCTCTTCTCACAGATTCACCAAGTCAAACTAAAATTCCTTTCTAGGAATCCAAGAGATCCGCAAGGGACAGCTGAGCTCCTGATACCTATCTCTGGGCAATACTAAATTTCACCTGGACTCAAGGCAGGTCAGCTGTGTGCCATGTACAAGAGCTGTGTCCATTGGTGTTACAAAAGAAATGTTCTGGACCAGTGACTAGGCCCAAGAGTCTGTTGTTCCTCTTCTGCTTCAGCTTTTGAAGTCCCCCATCTGTGTCAGTATTTAGATCATCCAGGTCTGACACCACCTACTAGGATGGATGGGTTTCCAGTCTAGCTCTGTCATTCAGCTGTTGATCAGCTTTGCAATTATTCTTAATACTAGGACTGCCATTTGTGGATAATTCCAGATTGGGCACTGCAGATGTTGCATTTGAAATATCTTGCTTTGGAGAGGCTGAGCACCTCTTACATTTGAAATCAGGTGCAGAGAGCAACATTTGCTGCTCTACACAGGAAGAAAGTAGGGTACGATGTCAGGAGCAGTTAAATGAACCTACAAAGCATTAATAGGCAGTCAGGTCCAGCCAGGGCTGGATCACACAGGGGAAATCAGTGCTGTTTGAGATGAGGCCATAAACCATCAGTTTTGTTTACAGCTGAGGTTGTCACTGGGGTTTCAGCTCTCTAGTGAAGCAAGAGGAGCCAGAGCCTTCATGAGTGGGGCAAAGCTGCCAAGCCTGGTGCTGCTGCTCCAGGTTGTCCTCTGCTTGGACTGCTGCCCTGGCTTCCTGTGCCACACAGGTTCTCCTACATCTCTAAAGTGTGGCAGATGTACACAACATGTTACTCAGCTGATGGGCCAGTCTAGGAACAGCTTCAGAGATACATTCTCAGTTACAGTCCACGATGCTGTGATAGTGATTCTGAGGCTCCAGGCAGGAGTTTGCAGAGAAGTGTGCTCTCAGCCTTCTCCAGAAAGCAGGTCCCTCTAAGGACTATCAGGATGGACACCAAAACATGGGTCGTTATTTTGGAAAAAGGAAATCTTAAGCATCAAAACCAGTCCTTTAGCACAGAGGAGGGATGTGTCCTCAGCTTAAACAAAACAACTTCCAACCTCATAGGGAATACTTGGGAGGCTCAGGCTGGCAAACCCTGAGGCTTTTGCATCCTGTGCACAACACTTGGAGCTCGCAAGAGCCATGTCACCCCTGGAGCCGTACTCTTGTGACCAGTTATGTGCTGTCACATATATGCATGCCATTTCATTGCCAGCTGCCTCAAATTGTCCATTGTTGTGGGCAGCAGTGGTAGTGTTGCTTTTCTTTCCATCTGGCCCCTCTATGTCCTCCAGCAAAGGAGTCAGCACTTGCAGCTGCAGCTGTAGCAAAACCCATATGTCAAAACTTGGATCATTTTCTTTCCCAGCTGAAGCATCTGGGTCTGTGGCTTGTTCAACTAATAGCCTTGTTGGCAGGGCTGCAAGTAGCTCTGGAGCTAAGTAGTCATGGGGAGGCTTGGGGAGGAGCTCACCTGTCCTACAGGGCACTTTTCACTCTTTCTTTTCAAAGGATGTGACTCATAGACATACAGTGAAAAATGCTACTGGATAATAACAACCTCCTTTCAAAGTCTCTGCTATCATATCTCCTGTTACTTCAAGAATTGCTCCTGTCAAGATAATGTGTTTATAAGTTTTTCATCATGACTCAGTTGCAAAATATTCAGGCAGCAGGACATATGGAAATCATATGAGGTTTTACTGCACCACACTTGAAAGTGATCTCTTTAAGAACGCAGGGGCTCACAAGTCATAGGACACCGTTTAATGCCTGACTGCTGAGGCACAATCCAGAGATGATGGGAGCAGAGGAATCTGAAACTCCTTAGTCTTTCATCTTTGGGGGATCACTAAGCTATCTTGGTTAAAAGTGTATTTGGTGCTGGTCACAAATCTCCCACTGTTATTTTTTTCCAGGGACAACACAGGGTTTGGTTACGTGAACAGCATCAGTGTCCTCAAAATGTTTGTTTTTTCTATTGGAAACTGAAACCTCCACTGCTGAGTAGCTCAGTCCTCCATATCCAATCTGACCAGGGGATTTGTAACGATGATGGGAGCAGCATCACTTATCTTGGCTATGTTTCCAGAGCTGGCACCTCCCTGCTACCACAGAGCTGAAACTGAGAAATGAATCATGGTGTGAGCAGAAGATTTCAAGAACGGGACTTTCTGACCATGGCTGTTCCTACTCCTCATTTCTTGCCTGGCATATCCCTGACTGCACATATTAGAACTTATCTAGCTCCATCCATGCCTACTGCCATTGAATTCCCTTTTTCTTGGATTAACTCGACCTTTAGCATCCTTATACTTTTTATATGGGGTAACAGAGCATAATTTTTCCAAAGCACCGTACAAAAAGGCATTTCAAAGCTAGCTCATTTGCTATTTTAATTTTAACTTTGCTCTTCTGAAGGTGAGTGGAGCCCTTCACCCACGCAGAATTCAAGGGGTAGGAAAACGCACCAGTTAAGCTGATAAAAAAGCAGTCAAATCTAAGTGGGCAGAAAAGTAATATGCTTTGCAGAAGGCCTGAAGCAGAGAGGGTAGAAGAAAGGAAGAGCAAGAAGAGAAGACAGACATCTGCCACGCAGTTCCAGCACTTGCAACAGAAACATGTTTGTTCCTACCAGAGCACATACTTGTTTACCCAGACAATTCTGCTGTCACATGCTGCACACCAGATAAAACCATACATCAAAGTTACTGAACACTTGCTAAGCAACAAGCGTGGCCATTTATCATGTAGCATTACATATATACTGTTTCACCGTGGAATGCAGTATGTTATGCTGGAACACAGTGGCAGCCACCTCGAAACACGCTGAACGATCCAGCATTTTTGTGCTGGAGGAAACATCGGTTAGCTATTACACTGTGACCATCAGGCTCACTCTGTTTCTTATTTAAGCCTCTCTGCTGAAGCATTAAAGCTTTCCTCTCTTGCAATTTCTTTGGTGGGTAAATTGTTTATTTTTATATTTCAACAGGATGCACATTATACTGACACTTTTCTTAATTTCATCTCTCAGATTTACTGGCTCAGTCTTTGGAACAAGAAATGACTAAGCAGACACATGTATTCTAGTTGAACACCATGAAGCCCATAAACTGCAAACATCCTTTATGGGACAGTATATGGGTCATTATTAAACCAAAAAACATACGTGAATAATTGAGGAAAGGGATCCAGTATTTAGCTCAGAAAATGTGAAGTCAGCTTACTGAGAATAACATATCTCTGCATTTTGACCTGTTGCTGACAAAAAATATATTTCACTATTACCTGGATAGCAATGAATGGGGTTTTTTCCCTCCTCTAAATGAAAGCCAGTTGAGAGAATCTGGCAACAGACAAATGATGCTTATTCTACCCCTGCTTTTACTTCATGGCTGATATCAAGATCCTCAGCATTCATTGGTGACATTACTATTTAAAACATTTCTTATCTGGCTCTTTTATTCCTACAAACTGAGTATGGAAATAAATCTGTGCTGGTGGAGCAATGAGCATGCAGCCATGGGAAGCTGACCCTGGGCTGGAGACCACTGAGCTGTGCACCTGCCTGAGCTGAGTTCATTGAACATTATCTTCATATGGGGAACCCCAAAACCCTAATCCTCAAGGAGCCAAAATATGCTGACTTCAACATTTGACACCTCCCTGCATCCACCCAACTGGTGCTTTATAGAGGAGGACTGGGACACCAATATCTATGTACAATACTTCATGTGGTAACGCCAAGTGGAGGGACAACTAAGGGGTGCTTGAATGGCAGCAGAGCACACTGATTCACCATGCTATGCACTCCACTCTTGGCAGGAATCCATCCTACTAATTCAATATATAAGTATATGAATATGCCAATATGTTCTTGAAAAATAATCCCTGGCAAGTTCTGTGTGTGTGTGTTCTGGGTGGTATTTTGTGTGTGCATGATAGATGATATAAAAATACCATCCTTCCCAGATCATGTCTCTAGGATTAAAAATAATGATGAATTAAAATTTCATATAATATTCTAGCTTTGGTGAGTACTGGAAAACATTACTTTCCCCTTTCCCTCTTTATACCCAGAAAGGCTTTTAATGGGGCAGATGAGTAAATGTTTCACAGTCTTTTCCATTATGGAAGATGTTTTTATAACCACAAGTGTGGCTGAGAAGGAATTAAATTGCCTTACCAGATTGGTTTAAGGTACAAAAAACCATACTCCAATGGTTACTAACATCATACAGGCAAGATGGGACAATACAGTGAATTAGATGAAATTTAATAACAAGTGAAAATATCACCTTTATTTACATTAACCAAACATGAGTTGGAGGTTATGTTTTGCCTCCAGTTTATCTGAATTTCTCTATTTTATTATCCGTCCTTGAGGCATGAACAAAACTTCACCTGATTATCTGGAGTCAGCAAAGAAAGACGTAACTTCAGGCTTCTTAAGATGGGCTACTTCAGAGTGCTGGCAGTGTGCACAGACATGATTGGCTAACTGCTGTGGGGGATTAGGATATCTGGTGACCAGTTCTAACATTGATAGGAAAACCCAGTCTTTCCTTGTAAAGACACCATCCAAGGACCGAGTGGAAAAAAGTCAGAGGACTGGAAGGAGAAGAAAAGCACTGGTTACCTCCACATTTCATGCCAGTTCAGATATGGCCACATCTGGTTAGTTTTTTCTTTGCAAAGTTCTTAGTAGGAACACATTCAGTTGTTTAGCCACAGGAGAAGATACCATCTATCGGAAGAGGAACTCCCAAAGCTTTTCCTACAGGGTGGCCAAAATCCACCGAGGTCTCCTAGGAAGACGCTGAGCTGTTTTCCTCGTTCTTGAATTTAAATGCAAAAGGAAAATCTTGAAGTCTCAGGAGCTGACTGATGGGTATCACTGAGTATGCAAAAGCCAAACTCACTGCAGGGACTTCAGAAGGCAAACCCTGAAATAGTTGAGCCTGTGCCCTGCAAGCAGCCCAGATTAGGAATAATGGAAATAATGTCCCTTTCCACTTGCAGGACTCTCTCAGAAATAATATGATAAGGTGTCAAAACATCAGTTCTGTTTTGCTCCATTTTCCTTTCAGCTCTACAAGGACAACACGAGATGAATTGATCATACAAGATTGATGAGGTCAATTGACAAAGTTAGGATGAAAATCACTTCCAGATTTAACACCAGGTTTGCCTTTATACTCTAACTGAAAACACAACTGTATTGCATAAGCATAAGTGACTCAGGAAGGTCCTAACTGCTTTGGAGCCAGGCTCTTTATGTAGTTTTTATTTGTGATATTTTTCCATCGTGTCTGAGCATAGTTTTAGTTTAATGTCCAAGTGAATCTGAGACTGATAATTTTTATGATTTTTTTTACTGAGAAAAGATATTAAGCTACTTACTTTGGCTGCACTTCCTACCCTGCAGAAGTTATTTATCCAAGCACAGCAGCAAAGTGGGTCAGGGGAGGAATAAAAAAGAAACTGCCAACAAAAATCTTGAATCCCTTGCAGAAGTTGAATTAAGACTCAAGACACTGGGCAAAAACTGCTTGCCACATTCTCAATTTCAAAGGAAAGGTGTCAGCTCAGACAGGGATGTGAAAAGGCTGCAAAGTTTGAGCTGCAAAGTCCTGCTCCCGTGGTTTGTAAGGCTAGCCACAAAACAGGCAGCAGAGAGAAGGATTCAACCCTCAAAGCTGCTCTGCCTTTACCTCAAAGGTATGTAAATCTCAAAGAGCGAGTTGCTTCCTTGACTCCATGAAAATAAAGCGGAGAAAGGGCTTGGGAAAATGTGGGTAAGCAGCAGTGCTCACAAGGAGGGTGGGAGGAGGAGGGGGGAGAGAAAGGGTTTTTTTCCTGCAGTTTCTACTTCAAACTGCTCTCTTTAAGCTTAATTGGAGAGTTGCATCTTTTCCAGACTCCCTGAAGAGAAGAGCCCTGCGAAGCCCTAGGGGTAGACTGGGATGTGCACAGATAGCATTGGTGACTGAAAGACCCATGTGAGAAAAATAAAGAGCTCGAGCTGAAAAAAAAAGTGGCCTAGGAGTGAAACATGAGAGAAGTATGTAGTCTGCCTGACAGTTCCCTGTAGCTCCAACTTAGACATCAAGGCTACAGCAAAACCTTGGACTAACTTATTGCTACAGGAAGTCACTTCGGTGCAGTTGGGAGAACTGGAAAACATGCTCATATAAAACGACATTTGCAGAGTAACCAGAGAAAGAGGAGATTGCAACATTTGTGAAAGCAATCTGTGCGGATGAGCAGGGAAGCACAAGAAATGCTGGCCGCTCAGCTAATCAAGCAGGATCTGACATTAATAAACCAGAAGCAGAAGAAAGGATATAAGCCTTGTCACTGCTGTTGGCAGAAGGGTGTTTTTCTCACTTCACAAACAGGAATCCAACCACCCACAAAAACTCAATATATTTCTCCTTACATTAGGCAATTAAAATCCCAATCCAATGAACTTCAGGTGTTACTGTACACTGTTACTTATTTGTGTCTCCCTGTACTGATGAGCAATCCTACAGGACCACAAGCAAGCAGTAAGACATTTCCACCTTCAGTGCAGCTAAAGGAAGTGATATCATCCTAGACTGAGCTGGACTGGGCATCCCCCATATAAGTGTTTATGAATTTGCTCTTGGAGTCAGCCCTGAAGACAGGAGTTCAAGAGTTTTGAGGACTGCAGAGATTGATGTCTTTGCTTTCAGCAAATGCAGCATATCCATAAGACCTTCGCACTGTGGGTGCCACCTGTCAACACTACTGTTTCAAACTATGATAGTTTTACCCCTTCTTCTTTCATTGCATCCATGAATTCTTTAAAAATCCAGCAATTTCAATCAAATACGAATTCTACCTTTTTAAAACAAAAGCACTTTAAAAAGGCTGTATACATCGTACAACACTGAATTAATTTCCTCTGCTAGAATTTCCTCTCTGTAAATCAGCTCAGCTTTTTGGGGTTTGACTATTCACAAGGGGCAATGCGCAGCCTGAATCTGAGCCAACCAAAGCTCAAAAACCTCTGAAAATTCAGCCTTGGCTCCTCTGGGAATCAGAAGCTGAACAGGCCACATGAGAGCTAACAGAGTCCTCCTCTGGAGGAGGTGCAGAGCTGATATCTGGCTCACACATGGCTGGGACCATCCCGATGGAAGCTTGCAAAACCTGGTAGTCCAGACTGAATTTCAGCCAGAGATTCGTGTTAACAGGGCCTGGATCTGGCCTCTTCTGCTGGCTCAACTTCTCCCCATCAATGACTCCCTCAGTATGTCTTCCCTTCCTGGTGTATGGACCTCTTTTGAGACTGCCATAGATCAGGAATTTGTCTTCAGATGCATTGCTGCTTGCCCAGAGTTTGTCACTGCTTTGGGATCAGCAGCAGAGAAATGCTTCAAAACAATTATCATCATTATCATAATTACTACTGTGATTGCTGCTCATTCCCAGGAAAACAATAGAAGTTTCTCACATAGCAATCCCTGATAAACCATCAGCAAATCTTTATTTAAAAAAAAAATTATTTTCAACAGGAATAGCATGCACTTCTTTCCCCTTTGGCCTGTGTCTATATGTAAGCAGAGCACGCATATGAGTACCAGTGCCAGGCTCTGTATAACTCAAGTGAAAACATCAAAAGGTAACTGGGAAATAGATGTCAGCAGTGCTTCTAATCATTGTGGGCCTCCTTTGACACATGCTTTTAATTGCTTTAAAAAAAAAAGGAAAGAAAAGAAATAAACCCAGTTATGAATAATCTAATAAGCTTACCAACCACCTGTGAAATGTGGCTTCCCAGCTGCAGAAAATCAAATGCAAGAATAGAAAACAGAACGTTCTCTGAGGCAACACACATTCACATTAGGTGTGCGTCACTCCAAAGCCACAGAAGAAAAATGCATTAATGCCATTTTCGGCTCACGGCATACATGCCACTCTGTGTTTATTTAAGGAACATAGAGAATCTGCTTTAAAGTCAAAAGGTAGAGGGGGAAGATGGAAGAGGGAAACCTGCTCCTTGGCATAATTTCAAATGAAAAAAACAACATTGTCAAAAAAATCCCACATAACATTAATGTGCAGCCCAGCAGTCCAGCAGGCAGAATTACTCAGGAATAGTAAAGCATATTTCCCTGATATAAAGATATTCAGGAATAAGTGTTCAACCACAGTTAAAATGCAGAGCTGTATCGGCATCGCTTTGTTCAAGAAGTAATTTGTTTTCCTGGTATGAAAAGGTTATGTTTGCTGCATTTTGGAGCCATCCAACAAATGTCTTCATGAAGCTGTTTTCCATGGGAAAGATCTGTTTCATAGAGGGAAAAAGGTAACATGCTGACATGGAGGAAAAAAAAGTGAACTGTATTTTCAAGGCTGTTTTGACATGTTATTCTGCTATACAGAACCAGACTTCAAATACAGCTTCTTAACCATGACAGCTAAATGACCCACCCAGAGAACTCTTTTTCCACAAACAATATAGCATGAGGAGAAGGAGCCTGAGAGGAAAAGCAAACAGTCCTTAAAGCAACTGCTTTATTTGGATAGTTCTGAACCACTGGCATTGGGGGCAGATTTTAAGTTGGTGGGCGTGAGGAAAGGAAATCTCATGGTTTTGATTTGAAGTAGCCACATCAAAACCTGTTTTAGAAAAGGGAATGGCAGTATTTTGAAAAATACATCCTTCTTAAGGGGATGTTAGGGAAAACAGTTCCATGGCCTGTTGAATGATAAAAGCCAAGATGTTAGGAGAAAAAAAAGTTGCCTGTAAGTGAGATTCTTGGATAAATCCTAAGTATACCTTTCCCAGTTGCATCAATACCTTTAGGTGAAGGAAATTGTCACACATACTTGTTACTATTGGGCATTCAGCAAGCAGGACTGGTGTCAAAATGTTGTTTTTATTTTGCCACCAAATGGACTGCAAACTTGCAGTCATGCACACAGTGTCAAAACCAACTGTCCCATCCCAGAAAGACCTGGAGACCCTATCATGGATCCATCCACCCATCCTGTCTGGATGCCTCCTATCAATCGAGAGTCTCCAAGTCATTGCTGATGCAGTAATGATGGATGATACAAAGATCTGTGTGCTGGCAGTTGTGGGATGATGTTGAATAGTAACATTGAGAGGGGCTGCTGAGAAATTAGGACATCACTTCCAGAGTCTTCTATCTTAGATGGCTGCTCCTAGGTCCATAGGAGCTTTTCTTTTGTGAATCACTTTGCACATTTCAACAGGTGAAGAAAACCAAGGCAAATCGTCAAGAATTTCTTCTGCATTGCCAGAGGCTTCTGGGCAAGTGAGGAATAGAGCAGAGAGCAGAAGATGGATGATAGCCCCATCAAAGTCCAAGTATGGAGTGGGAGTCCATGGCATTGCTGGAGCAGCAAAGGACCTACATGTCAGCCAGTTCTCCAATGGGCCATGTAGTTTCTGTCTAAGGCAGCCAGAAATCAGAATTGCACTTCCACTAAGGTTTCTGAGGTCTGGAAATGTGTTTTCATTCTGATATGGAGCAAGAACCAAACTTTTCAAACGCTTCCCCGAAATGGATTTGTTTTTTTGTAATTACTGCCGTTGAAACATCTGTTTTCAGATTGAGAAGATCAGGGTTCTCAATTAGATCCTCTTCAGCTTATAAATGGACCCCAGAAACTCTGAAAACTTTCCTATGGAAATGTTATTAATGGGACTATTTCAGTGCAAGTACAAGACGTTTTAGTTTGGATGAAGCAGTGTTTTCCAACAACAACGACAACAAATCTCATTAAAATGTGTGAGTGGCTCCAGTCTCCAAAAGCTTCAAGTGGTTTTTCGAGCATCTTCGGATCCTGCAGCATAAAACATGTGACAACAAAGTAATATTATTGTCACCCATCAGATAGGCGATAGTACGGTATTGACTTTGCATATCTGTAATGGCCCTACATCAATGGATCTTTGTCTGCCACAAATCTCTTACAAAAATGGGAAAAGGAAAATACCATTAAATACCTCCAGACCCTCAATGCCATTCAACAAGGATGCATTTTGGTCATTAATCACCCATATTTAGGCAAGCAGTGAGAAAAGCCCAGCTGTTCCAGGCCGCAATGCTTTCCTTTATTACATTAACATCTCCCTGCTAACAAGACAACTTCAACACAGGATCTCCAAGAAGGGCCATAATGCCTTATTCCCAACGTGGTCATTGTAGCATTGTTTTAGACTGAAAAGTTCACAGACTTAACGCCTTTACAAAATCCCAGTTCAACTTAATTATCTTCTGAAAAGTTTTGTATAGGCAATATCTGATTTCAAGTCATCTCCGTGTTTACCCGGCAGCTCCCAGGACAGCCTGGGGTCTCTGGGGAGTGTCAAAGTGAGCTCTAGTTTTCCCCTGAAAACCTTCACAGAAAGCACATGCTGAAGTGGTTATGGATACCCCCCTCCACAGACACACTTTTGGGGTAGGGTCGGGTATGGAACAAGTTCTGAGCTTCAAACAAGTGAAAGCTGTCTAATGTGTTTAACCTGTGCTTAGAGCCACATCCTGCTAAAGCACTGATCGAATGACACCTTATTCCTTCCCCTTCCAGTAATATGTAGTGCAGAGCGCCGTGTTTCCTCTGCTCGTCTCTTATTCAGACTCTTTTTTCCCATGAATCAGACATCCTGCTACCGGCCTTTTTTTTCCCTGATACTCACACCCACTTCTCCCACAATGTGGTCTTTTCTACTTCCCACCACTTGCCCTTGTACTCACCAGTGTCCGACTGCACCTGTACCTCCCAAGTCTAGGCTTTCCCAGGGAATTTCGTGCTGGGAGGGATCCGGGCAGTGCTAAGGATTTCCAGGTAAAGCTCAACACATATTTTGCTGGATCCAGCCCATGAGCATCCTCCTGCTCCCTCATCCTCACTCTGGGGCTGGGGCTGCACAGCTGGAGCTGATCGCAGCCACCCCCTCTTTTGGCAGTACCTCTCCCCATAAATGCCTTCCTGGGACTAAATCCACCATTGTTCAGACCCACAGCTTTGGAGTGGGTTTAAAATTTCCCAGGGCACATTCCTAGGGTTTCTAGTTTCCAAACTCTCAGAAATTTGCCACACAAACAAGTTCCTTACCTTTATTTGTTTCTTCCAAGTAATTAGATAGGGGATTGTTTGCTACCTGTCATACCTTAGTTTAAGCCATTTGGGAACAAAGTGAGAAAAGAAAAAAGAGAGAATTAGAGTGGATTAAGACTGCTGATTGTAGAAACAAGAGGAGGTATTTTAATGACAGGATTAAGACTTGCTAAGTAACTGCCATGAGGATTATGAATACATTTTGTAACAGGGTAAGATTAACAGATAATCCTCTTTTTTTAAAAAAAAGATGGAGAATAGGTTTTTAAAAAGAAAAATAAACTACAAAACAACAAAAAGCCTTTGGAAATTCCACAGAAGAAAAAATTTTCCCTAGAAATGTTGACATCATTATTTTCAGGTCAATGTCCTTGGCAGGATTAAATTGGTGTGTCTTAGCATGAGTGGAACGGTGTTGATTTATACCTCATTTAACTTGGGCATTTTTCAAATGAACTTACAAGCTTCTTGCCAAGGAGCAGCCTGGCATCCTCAGCTGCAGGGAGCACAGTCTACAAGGAGCAAATTGCCTTTCTTAGAAAATGAGCTCTTACTCTAAAACAATGCTGTTACTGATACCTAAATGTCATATGGAAATTTCAAGGACACTTGGGGCCTTTCTCTTTCCTGACTCCATGAGACTTGATCTTAACCCTCGCCAAACTGAACCTCTGACCAGGCATTAACTTTTGAATTTGACCCTTTCATTCTGTATTCATCACAAGTAACACAGAAAAGGCTGTATTTCCACTCATTGTCAGCAGCAGGAATGTACTGACTGTAGCACCTTCTTGGCTCCACATGCATCGTTTTATACCCACAAGATCCATGTGGGAAGATCCCTGCTGACAATGAGTGAGTTTCTGAGTGGGTTGGGGGACTCTGCAAAACCTTCTGAAGATTCAGATGCTTTTTCTTGGTGAGTGACGTGGCTTCTCAGGTATCTGCCAGCTGTGACGCAAGCCCAGCATTGACAGGAAGGACTAACTCTATTCTCTGGCCAGCAGAAATTGGGACTGATTTCCATATTATGTTTTTAAAGTGTCACTTACACCAGTACAAAAAAGAGTATAAATTTAGAAGTCAGTTAAAAGTATTTTCAGGAGTTTTTATAGGCTCTTTCAGTTGACTTGAAGCTGAGCTTGACCAAGACTGTTTTCTGATTGCAAAATCAGGGAGCCACTGGATGCAGCAGGACTTGGAGTCCATAGCAGGAATTTCTAATCTAAAGCATTTCTGAGCTATACCTTGGCAAATAGCACCATATTTACCATATTTTTTTCCAAGAAGGAAGTACTGATATTACCATATCATGTACAGTGCCCACGAATGACAGACCTCAATATCCCTTCACTTAAAAGCATTGGAAAAAAAGTACTCCATAGAAATAAAAATAAGAATGAATAGATTGGTTTTGGTAGGAAGCATCTTGTTAACTTTTTAGTCTCCCTCAGCAGAGAAATGAAGATCACTGCGTGTCACTCCGCAGAATAAATCCCAGTTGCCAAAGGTTTCGCCCATGGATAGGTCTTTTCCACATCTCAGACAAGCTGTGTTTCTGCTGTGAGAGAGAGACAAATGAAAGCAAACTCTGACTTAAATGAAGGTGGGAAATGTAGCTTAAAAGGACAAAACAGTCTGGACATAATCTCCCTCAAGATCCACTGCAATCAGTGCAAGTCATTTCACTTACAGGTTTTGCAGTAAGCTTCTGGTTAAGTGTCCATTTATGGTTTTGTTATAGTTTCAGCTTGGTTTGGGTTTTTTTTCCTCCTCTTTCAGAGAATTTTTTCTTCCTTTGCTGGCAGTCGGGGGGGCAGGGGCCGTTTCCGGGGAGACCGGGGCAGAGGTTGTGTCCCGTTTGCCGGACATTTCCTTTCACTGGCTGCTTCCCGGTCTCCGCCTCTTTCTCCATCTTGCTGCCTAGAGAATAGTCGCGCTTTGCTACCTCTGCTTGCGTTACTGTATTCTCTATCTCTCCATCTTTATTTCCTTTCCCTCTCTGTGTGTGTGAGTGCGAGTGTGACCGATAACCATCTGGATCGGCGCTGAGGAGGAGGCTGCCCGGAGCGGAGCTGCAGCCTGGGAGAAGCTGTGCGCCCCGCGCCAGGGCTGCCCGGAGCGGAGCTGTGGCCTGGGAGAAGCTGTGCGCCCCGCGCCAGGGCTGCCCGGAGCGGAGCTGCAGCTTAAAGTGACGGCACCACCAGAGCTCGGGTACGAGACTCGATCCATATTAACAACTTAATCGCACTTGTTGTTGACTTTGTTCTGTGCACACATACACTTAGAGCAAAGAACTGTTATCTGTTCTGCACAATCTCACAATCTCTGATTAAAATCACTGAGCATACTTTGGTTGGTTTGGTTGGTTTTTCATCCAAACTAAGACATTGTTTTTGGTGGCCCGTACGAGGAACGAAAAAGATAACAGTTCTTAGCATCATGATGTGTGTTGTGAGTTTGGGGTCAATACAGACCATTCTGTATTATATTTTTGCTTTCTGTTGGTATAGAACTATGCCAAAGGGGCTTGCAGGTTTAATTCATCTCAGTGCCTCAGCCAGTAAGACTCAGACGGCTGTAATTATTATTGAATTCTTGTTTTGGGTTTATAGTGTCATGGATTCAGTACCTGTTGGTATTATCTGGAATATGTTTTCAAGGTTGTACTTCTGTACCAGCCTAAGTTGTTATGTCTGGGGGGTTAATGATAATGATACTTTTTATTCAGTCATCTCTCAGGTTTGCTACAACAGCCTTTGAGAAACTTTACCTCTTGCTAGACATCAAGGATATCCTGCTCTATATCCTACTTTTAGTTATTTGTTTGCAAGTTGGTTTCATTAGTGTCCATCTTATGCATGAAGCTAGGGACAAGGTTGGTAGAGAATGCACTCAGAAGCATCCACAGGAAATTAGTAACGGAGAGAGCAAAACGTCTGATATCATCATATCTCCAGACGTAGCTAAACCTAAAGAACAATCAGAGCTGAAAGTTGCCCCTATTCAGAAAAGAAAATATAAGACCAAGTTGGCTGGTCCGGTGGATGAGGATGGGGAAGCGGGTACTTCACAGACTGCAGACCCAGAACCGGAGATTGTCACTGAGTCCCTCTCATATGACAACCTTCGCAACTTGCGGAAGGACGTTACTCAAAAGCCGGATGAGCCTATCCTGACTTGGATGATCCGAGTTTGGGACCTTCTGGGAGAAAGCTTACTAGTCGATGGTCATGAAGCCAGGTATTTAAAGGCTCTGGCTCGAGATGCAGGTATCGAACAGGCATTTGTGAGGGAACCAAGGCCCTTTTCACTCTGGACAAGACTTTTAGCCAGTGTAAGAGAAAGGTTTGCCTACAAGGATATCTTGCAGGCACATCATCTGAAGTCATCTTGGAGGACTATGGAAGAAGGAATTCTGCGCTTAAGGGAGATGGCACTACTGGAAATACTTTATGGAAGGGAAGGGGAACCCCTCAATGATCCAGATAAGGTTAGGTGTACACCGGAGATGTGGTGGAACCTGTCATACCGGGCACCAAGTGTAGACTCCCATCACTTGGCGTCCCTACACTCGGCAGATGACCAAGATATAGTGGGCGTTGCAGTGAATAAACTCAGAACATATGAGAAAATAATCCAAGGTCCAGTGCAGGCCCGTAATGCTGCAGTAGAAGCACTGGTTCAGAACATCAACAAAGAACAGAAGAATTTTAGGGATGAGCAGGAGGAGATTAGGAAACTTAAGGAAGAGATCAAGGACAATATTCAAAGTCTTCAAGTGGCACCAGTACGAATTAGAACCTCTGGAGCCACAGTCAGACGCCTCCCAGCTAGAACGAGAGGACAGGCTTCGAGAACCAATTTGTGGTTGTCTTAGTTTAGATGAAAACTAAGATATGTTATCAGATATTAAAGATCTTTAATCAGGAAAAAAAAATTGGATAGAAGAGATAACAGTTCTTAGCTACAAATATATGTGTATACAAAACAGGATCAACACTAATCACAACTAAAACCTAAAAGTCTTAAGAAATAGATTGAGTCCTGTACCCAAAATCTTGCGATGCAGGTCTCTTTAAGAGCTGGCGAGCAGTCGCTGCCCTGCACGGGGAAAGCGCGGCACCCCGGCAGCCGGGGAAGGGCGGGGGAGGGAGATGGAAACTTAGTGCGAGTTCTGCCGGAGTTGTGGAAGATTCAGATGACCCGTGATCTTTCCTTCAGAGATTGCAAACCGCATGCACTCAGGGACTGCCGCTGCCGTTGTCGACACTGCCGTCCGAGAGGAAAACGGATGTCCGGTCACGACCTCTGTCCCGGTTTCCCCGGAAACGTCCTCCCCCCATCCCCCCTCGCGTCTGCTGAAATTCCCTTTATTGGCAAAAGGAAGAAAAATTCCTCGGAAAAATCCCAAACCACAACATTATCCACCCCGAATTTTTCTTCCATGCCAACAATCGGACTTAAATTTATACATACATATTTTCAACTATATACATATACAGATAGGCACATAGAATATGAACAACTCATCCAAAGATAAGGTCCCCTTGAGGTACACATCGTGTTTTTCCATCTTCCTGCATCACCCACCAAGTACAACCAGATCCTTGAGCAAAGACAATCCCACGAATGGGCTTGCCTTTACTCGAGACAGGTTTAACCCAAACAGTTTTCCCTAACATACCTCTCAGGTGGATCACAGGGACTTTATCTCCATCTACAGTATGAAGGAATTCTGACTGGGCAGGGCCGGCTCGATTGACTGAGCCTCTAGTGTTGACCAACCATGTAGCCTTTGCTAAATGTTGGTCCCAATGTTTGAAAGTCCCCCCACCCAATCTCTTCAAAGTGGTTTTCAACAGTCCATTACACCGTTCAACCTTCCCGGCAGCTGGTGCATGGTAGGGGATATGGTACACCCACTCAATGCCGTGCTCCTTTGCCCAGGTGGTAACTAAACTGTTCTTGAAATGAGTTCCATTATCTGACTCAATCCGTTCTGGAGTGCCATGTCGCCACAAGACTTGCTTTTCCAGGCCTAGGATGGTGTTCCGAGCAGTGGCGTGAGGCACTGGGTATGTCTCCAGCCATCCAGTAGTTGCTTCCACCATGGTGAGCACATAGCGCTTACCTTGGCGGGTCTGCGGCAGAGTGATATAATCAACCTGCCAGGCCTCTCCATATTTATACTTATCCCAACGTCCACCATATCATAAGGGTTTCACTCTCTTAGCCTGTTTGATGGCAGCACATGTCTCACAATCATGGATAACCTGGGAAATAATGTCCATGGTTAAATCCACCCCTCGGTCTCGTGCCCATCTATAAGTGGCATCTCTGCCCTGATGGCCTGAGGCATCATGGGCCCATCGAGCCAGAAACAACTCTCCTTTATGCTGCCAATCCAGATCTATCGGTGACACCTTGACTTGTGCAGCTCGGTCTGCCTGTTCGTTGTTGCGATGTTCCTCGTTGGCTCGATCCTTGGGCACGTGTGCATCCACATGGCGGACTCTCACAATCAGCTTCTCCGCACGGGTGGCAATATCTTGCCATATGTCTGCAGCCCAGATGGGTTTCCCTCTGCGTTCCCAGTTGGCTTTCTTCCATCGGTCTAACCATCCCCACAATGCATTGGCCACCATCCAAGAGTCAGTGTAGAGGTAAAGCTTTGGCCACTTCTCTCGTTCAGCAATGTCCAGAGCCAATTGGACAGCTTTAAGTTCTGCAAATTGACTTGATCCAACTTTTCCCTCAATAGCTTCTGCAACTTGTCGTGTGGGGCTCCACACAGCTGCTTTCCATCTTCGGTTTGTCCCCACAATGCGGCAGGAACCATCTGTAAAAAGGGCATAGCGTACTTCTTCTTTTGGCAACTGATTGTATGGTGGCGCTTCCTCTGCACGTGTTACCTGTTCTTCTTCCTCTTCATCTGCTAAACCAAAGTTCTCACCTTCAGGCCAGTTTGTGATGATTTCCAGGATCCCAGGGCGATTTGGTTTCCCAATACGGGCGCGTTGTGTGATAAGAGCAGCCCATTTGCTCCAGGTAGCATCAGTAGCATGATGTGTGGGGGCAGCCCGCCCACTGAACATCCACCTTAGCACTGGTAATCGGGGTGCCAGGAGGAGCTGAGTTTCTGTTCCAATTACCTCTGAGGCAGCTTGAACTCCTTCATAAGCAGCTAAGATCTCTTTCTCTGTTGGAGTGTATTTGGCTTCAGATCCCCTGTAGCCTCGACTCCAGAATCCAAGTGGTCGGCCTCGAGATTCGCCAGGCATTTTCTGCCAAAGACTCCATGAAAGACCGTTATTCCCGGCTGAAGAGTAGAGCACGTTCTTCACGTCTGGTCCTGTCCTGACCGGTCCAAGGGCTACAGCATGAGCAATCTCCCGCTTAATCTGCTCAAAAGCTTGCTGTTGTTCAGGGCCCCAGTGGAAATCATTCTTCTTGCGGGTTACCAAGTAGAGAGGGCTTACGATCTGACTGTATTCTGGGATATGCATCCTCCAGAAACCTATTGCACCCAAGAATGCTTGTGTTTCCTTCTTGCTGGTCGGTGGAGACATTGCTGTGATCTTGTTGATAACTTCTGTTGGAATCTGGCGACGTCCGTCTTGCCACTTCACTCCCAGGAACTGTATTTCTTGGGCAGGTCCCTTAACTTTACTCTGTTTGATTGCAAACCCAGCTTCCAAGAGAATCTGGATGATCTTCTTTCCTTTTTCAAAAACCTCTTCTGCTGTGTCCCCCCACACAATGATGTCGTCGATGTACTGCAGATGTTCTGGAGCCTCACCTTTCTCTAGTGCTTCTTGAATTAGTCCATGACAGATGGTGGGACTATGTTTCCACCCCTGGGGCAATCGGTTCCAGGTGTATTGCACGCCCCTCCAGGTGAAGGCGAACTGTGGCCTGCACTCTGCAGCTAGAGGAATGGAGAAGAACGCATTAGCAATATCAATAGTGGCATACCACTTCGCTGCCTTGGATTCCAGTTCATACTGAAGTTCTAACATGTCTGGCACAGCGGCACTCAGCGGTGGAGTAACCTCATTCAAGCCACGATAGTCCACAGTTAATCTCCATCCTCCATCAGACTTACGCACGGGCCAAATGGGGCTATTGAAGGGTGAGTGAGTCTTACTAATCACCCCTTGGTGCTCCAGTTCTCGGATCATCTTATGGATGGGAATCACAGAGTCACGATTCGTTCGGTATTGTCGACGATGCACTGTTGTGGTGGCAATTGGCACCCGTTGTTCCTCAACCTTCAACAATCCGACAGCAGAAGGACTCTCTGAGAGACCCGGCAGTGACTTTAGCTGTTTAATCTCTTCTGTCTCTACAGCAGCTATTCCAAAAGCCCATCTATGTCCCTTTGGGTCCCTGAAATAACCATTTCTGAGGTAGTCAATTCCCAGGATACATGGGGCGGCCGGACCAGTAACAATGGGGTGTTTTTGCCAGTCTTTCCCGGTCAAGCTCACTTCAGCTTCCAACACAGTAAGCTCTTGAGATCCCCCAGTCACCCCAGAAATAGCAACAGTTTCCGGGCCCACATGTCCTGATGGCATTAACGTACATTGAGCACCAGTATCAACTAAAGCCTCGTATTTTTGTGGGTCTGATGTGCCAGGCCACCGGATCCACACAGTCCAATAGACACGGTTGTCCCGTGCCTCTACCTGGCCAGAGGCAGGGCCCCTCTAACAGCCATTGCAGTGACAACAACTCTTTAGTGATGGGTACATTTTAGAGGTTCCCTCTAATGGGTCAGATCCTTGGGAGACTGGCACTGCACTTACTTTTGCTGATTTTCTTTTCTCGTTCTCCTTCAGTTCTTGTACCCGGGCTGCCAGGGCATGGGTAGGTTTCCTGTCCCACCGTCTCATATCTTCTCCATGGTCAACCAAGAAATACCATAGATCCATCCGTGAAGTCTGTTCTCTTCCCCTAGCCGGGAGGTGTCCACCTCTGGACCCAGAGGCTTTGATTCGCACTAGTGCCACTTGAAGATTTTGAAGAGTTTCCATAATCTCCTTTTGCTGCTTGTCCATCCTCTTATCTATCCTCTCAATTGCTGTTTCTACCGCAGCGATACGTTCCTGCATGGGGCCATGGACCATCTTCGCATATGTCCTGAGTTTACCTGCTGCGACACCCACCAGATCTTGGTCTGGCTCCGAATACATGGACGCCACATAATGGGAGAATGCACCTGGTGCACCACAGGAAAGCTTCCACCACATTTCTGGTGTGCATCTAACCTTGTCTGGGTCGGTGAGGGGTTGCCCATCTCTTCCATAAAGTATTTCTAGCAGTGCCATTTCCCTCAGACGTAAAATCGCGTCTTCCACAGTCTTCCAAGCTGTCTTAAGATGATGTGCCTGCAGGATATCTTTGTGAGGGAACCTCTCTCTCACACTGCCTAGAACTCGTGCCCAGAATGAAAGGGGTCTTGATTCCCTCACAAAGACCTGTTCAATACCTGTATCTCGGGCCAGAGCCTTTAAATACTTGGCTTCAGAACCATCAAGTTGCAAACTGTCACCCATAAGATCCCACACTCGGATCATCCAAGTCAGGATAGGCTCATCTGCATGTCGGGTAACGTCCTTTCGCAAGCCACGAAGGTTGTCATATGAGAGCGATTCAGTAACGATCTCTGGTTCTGGATCTGCAGTATGTGAAGGACCCACTTCCGCTTCCCCGTCATCATCAACTGGACGAACCGATTTGGTCTTGTATTTCCTTTTCTGGGTAGGGGCAACTTTCATCGGCTCAGACTGTTCCTCTGGTTTATCCACATCTTGAGCTACAACTTTCATTGGCTCAGACTGTTCCTCTGGTGTATCCACATCCTGAGCCACCATAGCATCAGGTGTCTTACTCTCTCTCTTCTTTTTTCTCTTTCCTTGCTTTTGGTTGCATTCCTGACCACCCCTATTCCTGGCTTCATATCCAAGATAAATTATAATGCAACCATGCAGACAAATCACCATAAGTATGATATAAAGTAGGAGATCCCTGGCATCTAGCGAGAGGTTAAGCTTACCAAAAGCTGCCGTAGGGAACCTAAAAGGTGCCTGAATAAAAGGTTGAGATGAAACACTCTCCTGTGTCCCTCCCTGAGGGTAAGTAACATTATCACTGTGTCCCCAGAGGTAACAGCCTGGACTGGTGCAGGAGTACAACCTTAAGAACACATTCCAAATGAAACCCATAGACACTGAATCCATAACACTATAGAACCAAAATAAGAACTCGATAATGATCACAGCTATCTGAGTTCTACTGGCTGCTGCACTCAGATGAATTAAGCCCGCCAGACCCTTTGGCATAGTTCTGTACCAACAGAAAGCAAATAGGTAATACAGCATGGTCCATATGGACTCGAAACTCACAACAAACATCATGATGCCAGAACTGTTATCCTTCTTCACTCTCGTGTCCCTGTTCGGGCGCCAAAGAAATGTCTTAGTTTAGATGAAAACTAAGATATGTTATCAGATATTAAAGATCTTTAATCAGGAAAAAAAAATTGGATAGAAGAGATAACAGTTCTTAGCTACAAATATATGTGTATACAAAACAGGATCAACACTAATCACAACTAAAACCTAAAAGTCTTAAGAAATAGATTGAGTCCTGTACCCAAAATCTTGCGATGCAGGTCTCTTTAAGAGCTGGCGAGCAGTCGCTGCCCTGCACGGGGAAAGCGTGGCACCCCCGCAGCCGGGGAAGGGCGGGGGAGGGAGATGGAAACTTAGTGCGAGTTCTGCCGGAGTTGTGGAAGATTCAGATGACCCGTGATCTTTCCTTCAGAGACTGCAAACCGCATGCACTCAGGGACTGCCGCTGCCGTTGTCGCCACTGCCGTCCGAGAGGAAAACGGATGTCCGGTCACGACCTCTGTCCCGGTTTCCCCGGAAACGTCCTCCCCCCATCCCCCCTCGCGTCTGCTGAAATTCCCTTTATTGGCAAAAGGAAGAAAAATTCCTCGGAAAAATCCCAAACCACAACAGTGGTATTTTCTGTTCCACCATGGAGAGGATATGGAACAATGGGACAGGAAACCTACCTATGCCTTGGCAGCCCGGGTGCAGGAATTGAAGGACAAAGAGAGAAGAAAATCAGCAAAAGTGAGTGCGGTGCCAGTTCCCCAAGGATCTGACCCACTAGAGGAAACCTCTAGAATGCATCCATCAGGAAAGAGCTGTGATTGTTTTAATGAAAACCAGTGTTAGAGAGGCCCTGCCTCTAGCCAGGTAGAGGCACGGGATAATCGTGTCTATTGGACTGTGTGGATCCGGTGGCCTGGCACATCAGACCCACAAAAATACAAGGCTTTGGTGGATACAGGTGCTCAGTGTACATTAATACCATCAGGACATGTAGGCTCAGAAACAATTGCTATTTCTGGTGTGACAGGAGGGTCTCAAGAACTGACTGTGTTAGAAGCTGAAGTAAGCCTGACTGGTAGAGATTGGCAAAAACACCCTATTGTAACTGGTCCGACTGCCCCATGTATCCTGGGAATCGATTACCTTAGGAATGGATATTGCAAGGATCCGAAGGGGCATAGGTGGGCTTTTGGAATAGCTGCTGTAGAAACAGAAGAGATTGAACAGTTAAAGTTATTGCCAGGTCTCTCGGAGAGTCCCTCTGCTGTCAGATTGTTGAAAGTTGAAGAACAACGAGTGCCAACTGCCACCACAACAGTGCATCGACGACAATATCGGACGAACCGTGACTCTGTAATTCCCATCCATACGATGATCCGAGAACTGGAGAGCCAAGGGATGATCAGTAAGACTCACTCACCCTTCAACAGCCCCATTTGGCCTGTGCGTAAGTCTGATGGAGAATGGAGTTTGACTATGGACTATCGTGGCTTGAATGAGGTTACTCCACCGCTGAGTGCCGCCGTGCCAGACATGTTGGAACTCCAGTATGAACTGGAATCCAAGGCAGCGAAGTGGTATGCCACGATTGACATTGCTAATGCGTTCTTCTCCATTCCCCTAGCTGCAGAGTGCAGGCCACAGTTCGCTTTCACTTGGAGGGGCGTGCAATACACCTGGAACCGATTGCCCCAGGGGTGGAAACATAGTCCCACCATCTGTCATGGACTAATTAAAGAAGCACTAGAGAAGGGTGAGGCTCCAGAACATCTGCAATATATTGATGACATCATCGTGTGGGGGGACACAGCAGTAGAGGTTTTTGAAAAAGTAAAAAGAATCATTCAGATTCTTCTGGGAGCTGGTTTTGCTATCAAACGGAGTAAAGTTAAGGGGCCTGCCCAGGAAATCCAGTTTCTGGGGGTAAAGTGGCAGGACGGACGTCGCCAAATTCCAACAGAAGTTATTAAGATTACAGCAATGTCTCCGCCGACCAGCAAGAAGGAAACACAAGCCTTTCTGGGTGCCATAGGTTTCTGGAGGATGCATATCCCAGAATATAGTCAGATCGTAAGCCCTCTCTACTTGGTAACCCGTAAGAAGAACGATTTCCACTGGGGCCCTGAACAAAAGCAAGCTTTTGAGCAAATTAAGAGGGAGATTGCTCATGCTGTAGCCCTTGGACCGGTCAGGACAGGACCAGATATGAAGAACGTGCTCTACTCTGCAGCTGGGAATAATGGTCTTTCATGGAGCCTTTGGCAGAAAATGCCTGATGAAACTCGAGGTCGACCGCTAGGATTCTGGAGTCGAGGCTACAGGGAATCTGAAGCCAAATACACCCCAACAGAGAAAGAGATCTTAGCTGCTTATGAAGGAGTTCAAGCTGCCTCAGAGGTAATAGGGACAGAGGCTCAGCTCCTCCTCGCACCCCGATTACCAGTGCTAAGGTGGATGTTCAGTGGACGGGCTGCCCCCACACATCATGCCACTGATGCTACCTGGAGCAAATGGGCTGCTTTGATCACACAACGTGCCCGTATGGGAAAACTAAATCGCCCTGGGATCCTGGAGATTATTGCAAACTGGCCTGAAGGTGAGAACTTTGGTTTAGCAGAGGAAGAAGAACAGGCAACACGGGCAGAGGAAGCTGTACCATACAGTCAATTGCCAAAAGAAGAAATACGCTATGCGCTTTTCACTGATGGTTCCTGTCGTATCGTGGGGACAAATCGAAAATGGAAAGCGGCCGTGTGGAGTCCCACACGACAAGTTGCGGAAGCTATTGAGGGTGAAGGAGGGTCAAGTCAATTTGCGGAGCTTAAAGCTGTCCAATTGGCTCTGAACATTGCCGAACGAGAGAAGTGGCCAAGACTTTACCTTTATACTGATTCATGGATGGTGGCAAATGCACTGTGGGGATGGTTAGATCGATGGAAGAAAGCCAACTGGGAACGCAGAGGGAAACCCATCTGGGCTGCAGATATCTGGCAAGATATCGCTGCCCGAGTGGAGAAGTTGATTGTGAGAGTCCGCCATGTGGATGCACATGTGCCCAAGAATCGAGCCAACGATGAACATCGCAACAACAAACAGGCAGACCGAGCTGCACAAGTCAAGGTGTCACAGATAGATCTGGATTGGCAGCATAAAGGAGAGTTGTTTCTGGCTCGATGGGCCCATGATGCCTCAGGCCATCAGGGCAGAGATGCTACTTATAGATGGGCACGAGACCGAGGGGTGGATTTAACCATGGACATTATCTCCCAGGTTATCCATGACTGTGAGACATGTGCTGCCATCAAACAGGCTAAGAGAGTGAAACCCTTATGGTATGGTGGACGTTGGGATAAGTATAAATATGGAGAGGCCTGGCAGGTTGATTATATCACTCTGCCGCAGACCCGCCAAGGTAAGCGCTATGTGCTCACCATGGTGGAAGCAAGTACCGGATGGCTGGAGACATATCCAGTGCCTCACGCCACTGCCCGGAACACCATCCTAGGCCTGGAAAAGCAAGTCTTGCGGCGACATGGCACTCCAGAGCGGATTGAGTCAGATAATGGAACTCATTTCAAGAACAGTTTAGTTACCACCTGGGCAAGAGAGCACAGCATTGAGTGGGTATACCATATCCCCTACCATGCACCAGCTGCCAGGAAGGTTGAACGGTGCAATGGATTGTTGAAAACCTCTTTGAGGGCGTTAGGTGGAGGGACTTTTAAGCACTGGGATCAGCATCTAGCAAAGGCAACATGGCTGGTCAATACTGGAGGCTCTGTCAATCGAGCCGGCCCTGCCCAATCAGAATCACTTCACACTGTAGATGGAGATAAGGTCCCTGTGATCCACCTGAGAGGTATGTTAGGGAAAGCCGTCTGGGTTAAGCCTGTCTCGAGCAAAGGCAAACCCATTTGTGGGATTGTGTTTGCTCAAGGATCTGGTTGTACCTGGTGGGTAATGCAAGAGGATGGACAAACACGATGTATACCTCAAGGGGACCTTATCTTTGGATGAGTTAAGTTTAAGTTTGATATGAGGTGTGGGCATGGAAGAAAAAATTCGAGGTGGATAATGTTATAGTTTCAGCTTGGTTTGTTTTCTTTTTTCCTCCTCTTTCAGAGAATTTTTTCTTCCTTTGCTGGCAGTGGGGGGGAGCAGGGGCCATTTCCAGAGAGACCGGGGCAGAGGTTGTGTCCCGTTTGCCCGGGCATTTCCTTTCACTGGCTACTTCCCGGTCTCCACCTCTTTCTCCATCTTGCTGCCTAGAGAATAGTCGCGCTTTGCTACCTCTGCTTGCGTTACTGTATTCTCTATCTCTCCATCTTTATTTCCTTTCCCTCTCTGTGTGTGTGAGTGCGAGTGTGACCGATAACCATCTGGATCGGCGCTGAGGAGGAGGCTGCCCGGAGCGGAGCTGTGGCCTGGGAGAAGCTGTGCGCCCCGCGCCAGGGCTGCCCGGAGCGGAGCTGCAGCTTAAAGTGACGGCACCACCAGAGCTCGGGTACGGGACTCGATCCATATTAACAACTTAATCGCACTTGTTGTTGACTTTGTTCTGTTCTGTGCACACATACACTTAGAGCAAAGAACTGTTATCTGTTCTGCACAATCTCACAATCTCTGATTAAAATCACTGAGCATACTTTGGTTGATTTGGTTGTTTTTTCATCCAAACTAAGACAGGTTTGTGTTTAGTCCCTGGCCATAGAGAAGCAAAAATTGCATTTTCTCCCAGATAAGCAGTTTCTTGCCAAGTATCCCCACACAAAGAAAACAAACACACCACAAGGCACCATCATAGTTACCTAGGGAGATAAGCTGCAAAAACATGTGCTCTAGGCAAAAGTGCAAGGTGCAGAATGTGAGTTCATGATCTACATGTTTTCTTCACTCTGCTTTGTTTATTTTCGCTTGGTTTTGATGTGTTAAATTAAGGGATAGTTCATGGCCGTAAGTCATCTTCTTGCTGTTGGAAGCCAAACAGTGGGAAGCAGGTATCTTGCACATCAGAGGCCAGCTGTTTCACAGGGAGACTTCAAATGACTGGATCGAGAACATGAGTGCTATGGCTTAAAATGTTGAAGTAACTCCAAAGTTTTAGGAACAAAAATTGCCCTAGGTCTCAACTGCAAAGTAGAAAGGGATGAAAATATCTTCTCCTCAAAGTGCTTCAATTATCGAGATCATTAAACTAGCAGGAGTGAGTCTGTGTCTACATGATCCTTTGCGATACAGTTCCTGCCCTGAAGGCTTTGCTTGGAGCAGGACCAGTCCACACATGGAGGGAAGTCCAAAACGGCGATTCTGGCCCCACGGTTCAGAATCCTTTACCTGCCTCTGGCACTCAGGGCACAGAGACACACACTAGCCCAGCTGTGTGCCCACAGATAGCTGTGGTGGTCCTGTCTCCCACTGCCATTGAAAGGGGAAGGTCTCCTTCCCCAGTTCCTCCTTTCTCCAAATCCTTTATCCTCCTCCCCTCTCCTGTGCTCCCATCTACAATAACCCATGCTTGGCCATTCTCTGCTTTCTTGCTCACCGGCCCCTTTATCAGCTATGTTCATCTATGGCGGGGGCAAAAAATTATCCTTCCTTTCCCAAAGAAATATTTCCTGTGAGTCAAACTGGCTCCTGAAGCTCTGCATGCAATGTGCAATACACAGAGGCAGATAGTCTAGTGAAGGCAGAAGCAAAGGAGTCACACAATATGGAGAAGAGATGGGTGCTATCAATGCATACAAATGGACAGTTGAACATTTTTCTTTCCCTTTTCCGACACATCTTTTCCCATGCAGTTGACTGTATTGTAAAATTAGTGCAGTAATGATCTGTAAGTGGTTGCAAACACACCTTAAGGAATTTTAGATAAAGTCATGGGGGACTGCCCTGCTCCTCCAGAAGTTTGGCTGTTGGTGTTTGAGAACCGACATGTGGTTTTCTGATCCGTGTTTACACAATGCTGGTGATCTTATTGACAAGGGAAACTTAGGCAGTGACAGCAAGAGAAAGAAAAATGAAACTTTCTACAGAATTTTCAGTGCCAAAGCAAAAAAAAAAAACAACCTGATTATATATGACTCACAGCTACTGACATTCTTAAAGTGAAGCAATCCCTTTTGAAGCAGTACACTCTGTGGATTGTCACATCCTGGCTACTAGTGCATCTTGCAAGTGTGCTGTCAAGCACCAGACTAAAAGCAGCAGCAATAAAGGCTACAGAATGATCAAATAATTTCTATTGTGCATTTAATTGTGATCACCATTTTTATCTTTGGTTTTGTAATGGAATGTTTAAGGAGACATCGATGAAACTGCTGGAAACCAAAATCATGTCATAACACTGGGATGCACAGACGGTGTCTGGGAACCCAAATATTGTCCAGTGTGCGTGCAACCAACAGTGGTTGGATTAAGAATGCAAAAAAAAAAAAATTCCAAACCAGTGATGTTCTCAATTTGTTATTTATGGGTTTCATGGCTTCAGCTATTCTCTGGTAGTGTTTCCAATTGATGAGGTCAACTTAAATTTGCCATGTTCTCGTAAAATTCCAGAAATTAGTTATTCATTCCTGATTCTTAAATATCCAGTTCCCCAAGGAATAAACAGAGGGTTTAAATCATCAGTGGAACACTGGGACTTCAGAGAAATTAAACTAAGTAGTTTTTTAACATGCCTCATTTACAGTATCACAGTATCAGTTGCCAGAGGAGTTTGCATAAAATACATTCCAATAATGAATACTTTCATAGACTCATCCATCATTGCAAACAGGGATTGAATTAACCTGTTAATTTATTTCCAGTGAATAACCCAATCTGTTTAGAACAAAAAGGACTCACTATGCTGTTTTTCTAAACCCTTAAGCATTTCCTCTTTAAAACCACCACAACTCATTGATACCTGTGATGTCAATGAAACTACCAAGACAGAACCAACTCCACCAACAGTCATGTTGCTAATGCACAGCTCAGTATCAAGGTTGTAGCTCTACTGTATGTTTTCCCAAATCCAATTTAAGGTCATAACATACTTTATTAGCTTCAGACAGAATATTTAAATTCAAAATATTTAAAGTTTCATCTTTTGAAATGGCAATTGATGATATTCAAGCCACATGTTAGACACTTGGTTTTAGGATAGAGGGTGTACCTTCATACAAACCTTTGTTTCTTGAAAAAACGATAATAAAACACCCTTTGCCTTTTATCCACATCTGGTTGTAGCAAAAACAGTGACCCATGGAATTCAAAATTTCATACTTCACTGCTGCGGGCAAAGTCCAGAGGTTATTCTTGCTGTGTTTGTGAAAGATGTAGCACTGTCAGAAGGAGAAGTGCTTATTAAAAAAACACATGGGGTTTCTGTTTCCAAAAATTATGGAATTAGCCTGTGATAAGAGACTTTTTAATGCCTTCTAGTCATTCACAGGATTTAATAGGGAATTACTCAGTTAATTGCAAGGCAGGAGTAAACAGTCCATGTCAGATCTTATGCATGGAGAGTGCTGTCACCACAGTTCAGCTGATCTATGTTGCAGAAGCAATATCTCTCCAAGGATTTGCAATTCCAAGGAGACCATTAGACATAAATAATGAAATAGTAGTAACCTTGAATTTAACCTTACGCTAAATTTGTTGTAATACCATAATGACTCAAGCTTTCTGCAAATTCAAGGAAGCAATGAGTTATCAAAAGGAGATTGATGAATTTAAGCCCTTTTCCCAATGTCACCAGCCATAGATTACCATTCTACATTCCTGAGGACCATCAAGTACAACTTAAATTTGGTATGAATCAAGAAACTGGGAGTCATACTCAAATCCACATTCATCAAAGCTCTTACTTTGCCAACAATGCAACCTGCTGTAGTTGCTACAAACCCTAATTGTGGTAGATATGAGTCCAAAGACCACCTTTATTATTTTATCCTTTTAACTTATTGCTGGAGATGCCCAAATTCATCACTTGTGTTGCTTTCTTCTGATGAAAGGAATTCTCCACATGTCAAGTTAGGAACTTTTGGGGATAAGAAAATACAGTTGGGTGAACAAACTCTGTGGGGATAGAGATGTGAAAAGCCTCTGTCAACTTCACCATTCCCAAATGAGTTGTCCCTCATGTAGGTCATAGATAGATGATAGAGCAGTAAAGCAGGCAGCTGTCCTTTGCTGAGGTGGAATTCAGGATCATGTCCTGTGGGAAAGGTTGTACTCTGGGAGCAACACAAGCAAAGGTAGCACAGGGTAATCCTCCCACCTTTATCAGGCAGGGAGCCTCCTCTGCTCGGGTACTTGGAGCATCTAGAAGAAAGACTATCACAATGTGACTGCCACCAGTGATTTCTGTGCTGCAACAAGCCCTCTGTGCAGGAAGGACATGCCAGAAAACATATTTCTGCACAATAAATGCAGATCTTTAGAGACAGTGGCAACCAAACCTCTCTTCTATTTATTTTCTACCACTTGTGTGGGAAGAGGCAGCAAAACATGGGCGGTGGCCATGAGCGATGACCTGGCTTCCAAGGCAGCCCTGCCGCTGCACAGAGATGCCGGCTGATGCTGGGGCACAACAGCACAATGGCAGAGGACAAGGAGCTGCCCAATATAACTGTGTCCCTTCCACACTTTTCTCCAGTGTATCCGCTGCAAGGTCAGCATGCTGCTCTTTTGAAGATAAATGTCTGATTCTTGAATCTGGTTTTGGCTGGTATGCAAATCCCATCATCATTCATGTGTGTGAGGCGGGGGGTGGATAACTTTACAACCTTAATGATTGCAGAAAAGTATTTATCTGCCAGTAGGACCTTTAGGAAGCACATTTCCTTCTGCCTTGCAATGAGATTCTGAAAAACATTTGGTTGACATCTTTCTTTGAAGCTTCCCGATCATCCCACATATTTACAAAACCCAAACTGCAAACCATTAACAGAACCACAGTTTCACAATATTTTGATTAAGAAACAACTCACCCTCTTTGCTTTGATGCTTCCATGTCTGTGTTTCCTGGAGGCAGGATTTCAGCACTGAGAAGGCCATTGGACTTGATCCATTTAAAGGGTTCCTTTCTGTGGTTCAGAAATACACTCTGAAAGAAAGGTATGAAGCAGGTATGTAAATGCTTTCCTTTCTTTGTACAGACTTAAGGATGTTTAAGTACTTTCCTGACTTACCGTCATAAAGTCTCAGCACTTACCATATTAACTACATTGAACGTGCTTTGAATAGATGCAGAATAAGGACAGTATCCTTATGCTAGTGTGCATGTGCTCAAAAAAACATTATGCACAGCAATAACCTTTGTAATTCTAACACTGACAAATGGAATAAAATAGGATACCAAGTAAAAAAATGCTTTATATGTGTAGTGTCATTTGCCATTCTTATTAGAAGGGAGGTCTGGGTAATAAACTCCCTATTATTTCTTTAAAATTCCAAGCCAAGTGATATACTGTATCATATTAGTCATATAGGAGCTATGGTAGAAGTATTTCTTTCCATTTGGATTGCCTAAGAGTTAATCTAGGAGAAAGACAGAGCATACTGATGACACCAAGCCCTTGTAGATAAATATCATGTGTTTTCCAACTCCACCACATTCGGTTTGTATCAGCAGTGCTGAATTCCTCCATAATTCCCAAAATTGCATTCCAACTGGTTGACATCCACACTAGCTGGATGTAGATCCAGTTAAAAATAAATGTAAATTTTGAAAAGAAAATTAATTCATATGTGTTTGGAAAACAAAAAATTCCCAATTTGCTATCTTTTGGGAGACATCAGCAGTCTTTTTTCCCCTTCTTTCAAAGCCATTTGAGAGGGGTGCCTGAATAAAGCATTTTAAAACAGAAGACCCAATGAAAATGCAAGAGGGAAAATGACTCACCAGCTTCTCTGAAGGTTACCTTCATCCTTACCTCTAAACCATGTCCTGTGGTTTGCACAGCAAGACAAGGGGAATGGCCTTGCCACCCATCTGCGTCTCTATTGTACACATTGTGTGGCTTCCCAGCTGCACCGCCATAGCTACGGCATTGTTCCAGTAAATGTGATTAAAGACGAAAGCTTTCCTGACGCATTAACACTGTCTTTGAAAAGAAATGTACTCAAACTTTGTATTCTTGCTTTCCTTTTCCCCACAAGATCTGCTTGCCCATCCAGTCAGCCATACTTTTTTTTCCAGGGTTATCCATAGTAGCACCATCTGCTGAGTCCCAGAGATATTACAAGCTCGTTAAGGAAGTTTTAAACTGAGAGAGGAAGTACCAAAAGTGTGAAGGGTATTCGCTCCTGCATAGTCTCCAAGAAGAAGCTCCTTGATCCATGATCACAGATGAGCCTGGTTCATGCAGCACTTGCCCCTAGCCTCATTTACTTGCCTAGTTTGCTCCCCAGCTTCCCATGTAATAATGCACAGTGGCATTTCCATAAGCCTGCAAGGGGGCTGGCCCATGCTGGGTTGGAGTCTGTGTCCCTGATTACTAAAGCTTTAATGTCCATTTACCCACTCCTTTTATCCTGTCCATGGCATGCAGAAGAAAGGAAAACCTGTCTTTTTTCTAAATCATGTTTAACCCTGCTGCCCAGAAATGGAACCTCGTCAGTAAATGGATTTCATGGGTGGATGCATGAGATCACAACAGTCTTCAGTTCATTAAAAATAAAAGGCCTTCCTAGTTCTCACTTTAGATCTACTAGGAAATCAATGCATTTAATGTGAGACCTTAATAGCATCAGAACATGGTATTATTACTTTTATAAATAGAAGCAGTAGATAAATAGCTTGTCAGTTCCTGAGCTGGGGTGGATTTCAGATGAGCTCTTGTTGCCCAGTTGGTATGAAATCCCCAATAATAGATAGATGATACCACTGCAACCAGAGGTCAAACAGGCATGCTGCTAAATTAGTCTGCCAACAGGAACTTGGATGTTTGGATTGCATGTCCTTATCTCTAGCCAGGATTTTCAGAAGAATTAGGTTTTTTTTTTCTTTACATTTTAGGGACTTCCAGAATCCATCCTGAGTTCAAAACTTCTGTAGGCACTTCTTTAAAGAAATTAAGCACTTGTCAGATAAATACATGTGTCTCCATATCTCTGTTTATAAAAGATGCTGATAAAAGTTTGAGCTATGCTGAGATAGTTTCTTGTTAAAGCAGTGATGTTACTGAGCTGAAGGCTGGTACTTTCAAATATAGCCTTCCAAAAGCTTGTCTTGGCTCTTGTCATGGTAGAACCTGCATCATGATATCCCCTTCTGGGAGGGAATTTTGCCACAAGCAGGAGGGAAGGGATAAAATTTAGTGCTGAGATTCAGGGGAAGACAGACCAAATGCTCAATGTATTATCTGCTGTTGTTCCAAGACTGGCAAGCACCTGGTTTGTAGAGTGACTACAAACTGTGTTTAAAACACATCCGTGACATGGTGTAGGTATTCCTCTCTTCTGAGCCTATATTGTTGCATGATGTCATGTGTTCATTACCACAGGCCTGAAGGGTGATGTTGGTGTCAAAACAGGGGACAAAACAACAACAGGTGCATTTCTGGGGTTTAACCAGTTTCCCATTCAGGTTCCACCTGAGCTGTCACACCACACATTTGAAGAGTACCAGCAGCTCTCCTGACACTTGGCAGTGTGTTGCCAGTTCACATTGCATTCAAGCAGTCACAAAAATAAAATAAAACCCTCAACAGCAGTCAGAACTAAAGGTCATTTCCTTCCTCATGCCGAGACCAATGCGTGGCAAGGATGGATTTTCCCTGTGCTAAACTATCTGCCAATGTCAAGGTACATGAGAAGACAGCTTACTACCTGAAGGAAAAGTGGGGAAAACCAGAAAAACCTCCAAGGTCTGTCTGTAATAAACAGGCTGGAAGCAAGAGCCAAAAGTAGTCATGGCCAAGACTGGAATAAACTCTGTGACAGATATCTGCCCATCGGAAATTTCCTGGCTTGATAGCTGCATGCTGTGTAGACCCATGAGGAGTAAAACAGCTTCTTCCTGACTTACTAGTTGATATAGTCAACTATCAGATAAAGAGAAATCTAGGTAAATCCAGCAGCCAGAGTTAAAGCACTTCTAGTCAGAAAATAGACATGTTTTGAGCTGTCCCAAGGGATGTGGTTGACTCTTCGCCACTTGAAGAATTCTAACCAAGACTGGGTGTCAGTCCCAGAGCATCGTTACAATCCTACACTTGGGCTCAACAAAGCACTGCAGGAGATGTAGGCAGCGAAGACCAGTCCTTGTGATGTTAAAACAGACAGCGCTAGGAGCAATCAGATCTCAGAGTTCACATGTTGGTACTCAAATCCTCCCAGTAAATCCAGCAAGCATTAATATTGATGTCAATTAAGACACTGAACATATGACTGTGCAAAACCCAGCCTGGCATTATCCAACAGACTTAAAAGGCATGATGCCTAATCCTTCATCTGCTCCTACCTGCCATGTCTGAATCAAGTGAAAGGAAAGTGTCTGTCAGCACATGCTTTCTGCTTTTGCGTAGGTTTTTCACTGACACAGAGACAACATTGCATCTCTCCAGTGTGCTTTAATTGCAAACAGCTAAAACATCTGATTCACTTAGCCTAATTATATTAATCTTAGAACAAATAATCCCAGCTCTTATGTTGTCAGCATGTAATTTTGCCATTTTTTTCAAAATCACAGAAAATGGAGCTGGAAAGAATTTGCAAGGTCACATGGCATTATTGGGTGTCAAAAGCTCTCTGAACCATCCACATGAGGTGGAGGTGCCCCATTTGGCCACCTTTGTACCAAGCAGCAGTGACAAATCCACAGCCTGTCCCAAAAATCCAGTCCAGAGCACCCCTACCTTTAACCTAAATCTCCTCTACAACAGATTAAGCCTGTGATTTCTTTCTTCATTCCTTAGTGGACACAAACCCAGTTTATTTGTTTCCCCTCTATTTAACTATTTGAGTTATAATATCATGTCTTCCCCCTCCATGTTCCCTGCTCAGGACAGCACGAGCTCAGTTCTTGCTATTGACCCGCAGCAATCACACTTTCTAGACCTCTCATCATTCTTTGCTGAACTCTCTCCAGATCTTCCTTGAAGTCTGGATTACAAAAGCTGGATCGTTCGCTGTCGCTGAGATTTTGCCAGCCTCGAGCAAAGCATGAGGGATATACATCTGCAGGTGATGGAAAGACACATAAATGCATATGACACCCTGGTTTACACACTCCAGAGTGCTTTCTGCATTTTATGTGAGTCATTTGGGATATTGGACTCTCTGTGTGGCATTTCTGGGACAATCATTCCAGTCTATGGCCCAATTTAACCCTTTGCTGCAGCAGGCTCCCAGTTCCTTGTGTACTCTCCCCGCCTGTCCTAGAGAAGTGCCAGGGTTTGCCTTTTTCCACACTAAATTGCATCCTTTTTATTTCAGATTTATTCTTTTTATTTTATATAGATAAATTTAAAAACCCCACTGATGTACACAGAGTTGCTCTGTTACAACATTCTTTCCCCTGGTATGTCAGTGGATGGTTGTGTGAGCTGGTTGCATATTAGTGTCTGGGCCATCACATCCTCCACACTTACAGCTTCCTGCATTTCAGAAAGCACCATCTCTGGGGCACCCCCACAGCCTCACTTTATCCAGATCATTTGGGGCTCTAGTCTTATCCATGAAAGGGCTTCCAACACCTCTTGCCTTGTCATCACCTAAGCATTGTTGTTCGCAATTATTCCAGGTGCAAGGGAAATTTATTTTGGTTTGGTTTTATTATTGTTTTTAATTAACCAATAAAGAGAAAACCCAAACAAACACCTTCTGGCTTTCCAAAACACCCCAAGTCCTGAATGTCAACATACCAATGACAAAGGTAGATTTTCTCAAAACTTATCCAGCACCTCCAGGTTTTGGCTTCCTCTGTTGGAAACACCAGAAGAAATGGGTTTATTCATAGTAGTTCATTATTTCCACTTTCTTTCCCACCTTTTACATACTCTGGAAAGGTTTGTACACATTATTTGGTAGACAACTCCAGTCTAGTTTTATTTTACCCAAATCTATCTGTCTGCTGTTATTTAAGTGCAATGTTGAGCTAAGCTTAATACTGGTGTAGTATGAAGCTAGAAAAAAACCTAAAATGAATTGCATAGACAGTTTTAATTTTAGCAACTTCATGTACTGCTGAACACTGCAGCATGGGTAGCTCTACACAGCCCTGTCCTTCACAGCTGTCTTGCAGGGGATGTGATGAAATTGGAGCATAGAGGGAGAGAAGGAGAACTTGCAAGTGAAAGAAAATAGAGCCAACTATGACATTAGAAATTCAGCAAGGGAATGTTTGGAGAATGAGAACTTTAAAAATAGTTGCGGTACTGTGCACTCTGAATGGTTAGTCCTGACAGTAGGAAAATGTGCCTTGTTTCAACCCTAGACTAACCCTAAGTATTTAGTGTTGTTGCAACAGGTCCCCATTCTCCTTCAGTGAACATGGGGATGAAGGAGGACTTCTCCACTGCTGCAAGAAGGTGATCCGATGTAAAAAGGACAATAGTTCTCAGCTACACAATCAAAACCAGCCAAGAGTTTTCAAACCCTGACCAAACACCTCATGTGCACTGCCAAGGAAGACGTCAAACCACCTGGGGCTCTGAAACAATTTTCTTCAGCTGTTCTGCAACCATGAGGACCCCAAGGTCAAGAAGAGCCTTGGAGCAAGGGTAATCATTCCTGTACCTGCTTTTAAAATAAAGTTGAATATGTTTATGAAAGGGATCACATGAAGTGCCAGTATGTGATGGGCATTTCAGCCTTGGGATCCACCCACCAGTTACAATAACAGAAAGAGCAGCCCATTCAGTGCAGGATGATCTTTCACAAACAAATAAATAAATCATCAGTTTTCAACCTGTGCACTGCAGATCCATGGGGTTCCATGGGTTATTTCCAAGAGATCTGCAAAATGTAACTAGGAAAATCTTATCAACATCAGGTTTAAATATGTTGCAAGGGAATCTGCATGTGCATGACTGAATATTTAGGAGCCTGTAAAACAAAATAAAACCATTGGGCCACTAAAGCAGTATCTGGTAAGAGAAAAGTAAAGGTAAAAGTAAATAATAGAATACTACACTTGCAAATCACTGCTCCACTGTGAGAGTAAACACATAGAGGAGTAAATGCATACATCGCACAACATTGCATGAAGAAGAAAGAAATTCTTCCAAAACAAAAGCTGTGAGTGAGGCTAGTGGCTTACAGCTGGGCTTCACAGAGCTGTGTCCTCTGTATTCACAGCACTGCATCACAGCATATATGTCTCATCACCCGTGTGTATTATTAACCCAAACTGGAGCGGATTACAGCCAAACTGTCCTACTTCCTGCCTGCATATCAGAACCAATCAAAGTTTAACAAGAACTTACCACAGTTTTGATGTATAGCCATAATCCAGGTCTGCCTGATTTGCAAAGCTGAGTGAACTCCTGGCTGGACTGGTATGAGTCTCATGTTTCTCATCACCCACCAAAGATACTAATCCGCTCTGAAAGCTTCAATCTTTAGACCTGAAAAAAATTAGCCTTATGATTCTGTATTTTCTCCCTTTGTGCAATAATAGTATATCCCAAAGCTAAAAGCAATGTTCGCTTCCAGGAAAAAACAACAAGAACAGAAAATCTTCATTGAATTGATTAATTCCTTGTGTATATATGACAAGACATATCAGCAGCTGATGGATGTGTAGCTCAGTGAAACCTACTCCTATCACAGCTGGCACAGCCTTCTGGGCTGGAGTTTCTCCTAGATGTTCACTGTGCCTTAGACTCCATAAATGCTTCTAAGGCGTGTCACAGCTAAGAGAAAGGAGACTGAGTTCTGGAAACATGTACATGGGAGTGAAATCCTTGTTGAGTCACCCAAGAGCACAAATACTGGGGTCTCAGCTGCCTCAACCTTGCTTGAGCTTCTGTGTATGGAAGAGCAGACAGCCAAGGTAAATGCAAATGCTAAAAGTGAAGCTGTGTTTTGGTATTCATCAAGATGAGACTGTAGGAGAATCTTTTTAATTGAGCAATAATATCATGTGTTGTATGAGGCCTGTGTGGCCTATGTGCACAATCCAGCTTATACTAAGGATGGCAGTGTCAGTGAACTGACCTTGAAGGACTAAGAATAGAGAAGTAAGCAGTTTGCAATCAGTAAAAGAATGTTAAACAGAATGCCAAACCGCTAGTGTAAGAAGGAGTGGACAAATGTTTAGAGCCAATCCGCTTGTTATTTGTGGCCGCGTGAACCCTTGTAGAAGGTATATAATGTGAGCTATCTTGGCAATAAAGGGAACAATACCATACTTCCATGAAGATCGTGTATTGATTCCTGAGGCGGCTTCCTTCATGAGACACATTTAGGGTGATGTGAAAAACTGATCTGTGCTTGGAAGTATGCATAAGAATAGTGATTATACCTGCAATTATATCAGGTAGGAGAAAAATGCAAGGCAAGGAGCCAAGATCAAGAAAAAAATACCTCCCTGTGATATATTATTGTGCAATTAGCTATGTGTGATAGGGAGCAGATAGAGATCTATCTTACTATGAAATTTGGCAGCAAAGAAACCCTAAAAGCCCAGTAAACTACCCATATGACAGTCCCTAAATTCCTAGACATGACCCGTGCTCTGTCTTCAAAGATACATCTGTGGAGTGCGCAAATCTTTTACTCCCTGTCACCATGCCTGAAAAATTCCCACTTATGCTGCTCTATGAAGTGAGCCACAATGCATTAATCAGAAATGTGTTTGCATATTGTCTTCTTACACAGAAGGAAAGCATTTTTTGGGAGGCCAGGAGCATACCCTAGAACTGAATTTGAGATGAGAGCAGTCCAATAACAGAAGGCATGAACTCACATTGCTCCACCATTAAATAATATCCTGTATCACTGGGGATTTGCTTTTCTGCTAACCGCCCCCTAATTAATGCCGTTAGGCACTGCTTTAATTCCATGCCTGCATCACAGTCCGAGTCTAAGCCTGATCCCACAGACATCAATGACAAACCTGCCATTCATTTCAATAACAGGACTGGACCACAAATATCCACCTTCACCTGAGCTTCAACACGCAATGATGTTAAAGCTTCTCTGATTTTGCTCTTCTTCTTCAGCTGCCAGAAGATGTAGGAGACTAAAAAAGTTGCACCTGAAATGCCACCAATAGGTGCTGCATATGCTATGCATAGCCCTCAGCATGAAAAATGTATAAAGGGCATTTTAAGAGAGGTATCATTCAATGAAAGTATAATCAGGGGTTTCCAAAATTGATAACAGTGGAAAGATTTTGCATGGACCCAGAGGCGTGCCACATTTTCCAGTGATGTGCCTCCCATATGTTATAGAAAAGCAACCCGAGCCCAAACTTTGCCGCCTCTGCTTTGATGTGGGTGATTAGTGTACCCACAATTTATCCCTCCTGCCCAAGCACTGTTGCACATTTACCACGGCAATCCAGCACTATCAAGCAGTAGCATTCACCAATTTCTCCCTTACTTCTCCCAATCACATATTTTGATGAATCTCACTGGCTTCAGGTGGCAGCAAGTGTGCTCATGGCAGCAAGGGAAGATATTCAAAGCCCTGACCATGGTCTTTAGGCATCTGCATTTTAGTCCAAAATCCAAATCACTTTGCTATGACATGATGCCAATTTACAGTCTTCTCTTAGCTTTTTTCCTTTGTTTATAGAAATTTGTGGGATTGAATTTAACAAGCAAAATTGTTCATTTTCATAATTCTAGTCTTCCACTGGAGGCAATGAGGGGAGCTGCATGACTGCAACAAGTTCAGAATTGTTCTTTCATTTAAAACACCATCATGAAATAATAAAATGTGGTTTCTGAAAGAATAAAGTCTGACAGTCTCTGTGTAGGCAGCTTATTAGGGTCAACTTGCCTTTCTCAGTGGCACTGGCACAGAGGAACTTGAGCGAAGTCAAATTTTGTTAAATTGGTATGAATTCTGTGTGACTGTCAAACAAATTAACTCTTGAAATCAGTGGCTTTCTTCTTCCCGCAAATGGGAAGAAGATTTAACTTTTGTTAAATCCTCCCACTGAAATATGCTTGGAGTTTAATGATAGATGTATTGCATGTTTAAACGCATATTTTCTCAAATTAGTTCTAATGAGCTTTAGCGAATTTATAAAAAAAATCACAGTACTTTCTTGTTGAATGTAAATGAAACCAAGTGTGTTTGTCCTGTTGTGGTGGCAGAAAAAGGGAATAAATATGGTCAGAATCAGGCCTAAATGTTTCTGATAAACTTACGATATTTTATCACTAGATTTTCCTCTTACTTTTTTCTGAGTTTTGCACCCCAGAAGCCTGGAGAGAAACATCTTTATAAGAGAGAGGAGATCAAGTCTGGGTTAAAGAACCAGATGCCATTTATTCCCAGTCTGGCAAATGATCCCAGAGTATATGGTTAAAAGTGCGAATAAAACAACACAGACCTCCTCACCAGAGACTAGTGAGTCTGTTTATTTACTCAGCTTATACAGTCCTTGTTTAATACTTGGATGCATATGAATAACAACAAAATTTTAAGCCTGTGCAAGCTGGTTTAAGACTCCAACTACTTGTACACTCAGGACATGTTGAAAGGAGAGGAAACGCCTTCCCGCAATGAAACCAACCCACCAGTCCCCATCAGAGAGCTTTGGCCCCTCTTACCCTATGAGAGTTCTTAATGAACTTTCTCCTCTCTTTTAAGCACTCTACAGATGATGTTAAGGTACTGAAAGGGCTTTACACAAATGACCAGATATATCTTCATAATATCCTTAGGTTTTTTAAATTCTATTTCAAATAGATCCACCATAATATGAACTTAACTGGAGGTTTTCTTCCTTGAATACTTTTATCCACTGCACTAAGCAATTCAACCGGACCCATCTCCTTCTCCTCTTCCTCCTGTACTCTACGCCTCTCCCAGTACAGCACCATCCCATCATCTCTCCTCCCTGGATCTTTATTTTCCAATGCCAAGCCCTGGATTCTAATAATGATGCTATGGTGGAAAGATAATGTCTTTTATATTTGGCCTTTAAGAAGTCTTACGGGACTTACAGATTTTAAATGAGCAAGAGAAGCGTGCAATTATCAATAGCTACCACTTTTGCAAGCCTCTTTATACATCTACACTTTACTGCTTTGTGTTCTTTCTACCCGTGGAGGATACATATTTTTTTCTTCTCAGTCTTCCATGCCTCTGAACAAGGGAAGAGTCTTGATGCCATGTTCTTTTTTCAATCTGCTATATAGACTACTTTACCTTTACAACTTACAGCAGTTGTGAGATCTGGGAATTTGACATGGGCCAACTCTTTCGCTGCATGGGATGATTTTCTGATAATTTTTCTGACAATCCCTGAAGATGAAACCTCATATCTGTCCATAGACACTTTCTGTGTGCTTGGTCTTCAATGTGACAAGTGTCATTTACCCTCACAGCACATCCCATTGTGGTCTTTCTGGATCAACAGGGCAAGGCAGGAAAGCAGCCAGGCATGACCCACCTTGGTGTCTCCCATCCATACCACAGGGGAGTGTCCCTGTCAAACTGATTTTGCTGAACTTGCAAGTAAAATAATTTGATTGTGATTGTTCAGCAGAGTAACATGAACAAAAAAATGCCCATAAGTTCCTTTTCAGGAGGTTGCACCCAACATGGTCAGGGTCAGGGTGAAGCTGAGAAAAACACCTCAGCTAAGCATTAGAGGAATTTGTATTTACCAACCCTTATGGCCAGAGAAGTGTCTGGATCTGAACTTTTTTTGTTTCCACTTATCCCTCACTTACTAATCCAGACTTTCTAACATTTGTAATTTTCTGCTTTATTATTATGCATTAGCCTAAGCTTATAATGAACATGGTATGAGGTATACATGGTGCAGCATATTATGAACGGCTCTGATTGACGGTGCTGTGCAGTGATGACAGTGATGACAGCACTGTGTTTTCCTTTCATGTTTGAAGACTAAGTGGCTTACATGTGGTCCCATTTAAAGGATGTCTGGGTGACAGCTGCATTCTCCTATGTGTTTATGAGAGGGAAATGAACTTTTCAGTCCTGAAATACTGTAAAAAGAGGTTATGTAAAAAGGCTGCATGCAGATATTAAAGTGGGAAAATATTATCTCCAGACAATATGACTTCCTGTTTACAAAATACAAGCATTTTGGGCATCGCCTTGAAATATCACACAAGATTTTTAAAGCTTTCCAGATCAGTGTCCAGCTTGGGATCAGAATGATTTTTTTTTGAGAGCACTGCCCTTGGAGAATGAGACTTACTTTGAGTCTGAACATCTGAAACCACCAGCCCCATTTCACAAATGTTAGCCTTTTTAAACACAGAGACCTCATGTTTATGGATGTGCCCTTCAAGTGATGAGGAGTCCACTGCCCTTGTTTGGGAGGCAACCATCTACATAGATATACCTGTGACTTCTTTCTTTTCTGTTTGCAGACACTTTGCACTGTAAGAACAATGCAGCACTGAAAATGATCAAACCATGTATCTAATGTAAATTTAGGATGGGAAAAAGCAATTCTGCTTCTGAATGCAGGAGAAGGGATCAGCCTGTTTAGTTTCTGGACACAAAGAGAGGAATGTTACTAGTCTGGGAAACATGAGCTGCCATGGCTGTCCCACAAAATGCCTCTCTTCATCAGGGCCAACAGATATTTATCTCTGTTACTGTGTAAGGGTATCTCAGAGCCAATGGTGGGGGCCATGGTTGAATAGGACCTGACAGCGAGTATCTCCTCTCTTTTCTTGGATGCTGAAAAGCTGTATTTTTTTCCCCTTATCCTTTTCTATGGCATGAACTGTCCCCAGAGCTGAGCACTCATTTTCAGAGGGGAAGCCAAGGGCAATTGAGAAGCTCTTGTTGTGCTTTAGCACCAAACAGCAGAGTTGAGGAGTGAGTGATTTAAGGACCAAGTCCTGCCAAGACAAAATGTTCACTTCAGGCAGAGTTGTGGCCTTCAGTGACAAAGTACAAGGAGGTTGCCAACAGAGGACTGACCCAGCAAAATGTTGGTTTAATTTATACATTTTAGCATAGGCCAAATGCATGCAGTGTACTATATTTCCTGAGGGGAGAGAAGGGTGGAAAGAACAAAGGGGAACCATGTGATGAAAAATATACTCTGTAAAGCACACATGATAGAGCTGCACATCTGAGATGTGGACACTGATTTCCAGAGACAAAATCTCCCAAGGGACATCCAGAGTTCCCTACCTCCTGCTTAGGAATTAGAGATTGACACTACTGAGAGACGGTGCATACAGTATTTACTACATCCAGTACCCAGGAAGAAAATGGTTTGTAGGTACTCCTTACATGGTCTTTCCATCCCTGGTGCTGAATGTGTATGTGAATCACCAGGCTCCCTCCTACACCCACCACCATCACTCAGGGGACCCACAGATGATGGACTGCACAAGGCTCTCCCCTGTGACACCAAAGCTGAGCAGCTCTGCTGAGTCTCTACCATCACAGGCCCCTCATATTCACGATAAATTTCCTTCTCCATTGAGCCACCTCTGTCATACAAAGTGGAGGAGATAGGGAAGGAGATTTGGTGTCTATGGTACAAAATCTGTACCAGTTTGGATCCTGCTTGTCATGCATCTACAAGGGTAAACCATACATATCTCATTTTCTTTGGGATTTTTGTTTGCATTATTGTTTTGTTTTGCCTGGTTTTGGACTGGTTACTCTGATAAGCTGTGTCCGTGAAGCATTTAACCATGAATGCTTGTCTTCAACATGCACAAGTCACTGTCTGGGTCATTCCTAGCATGTACATGATATACCTCAAATGCTCCTTAGATAGTCAGAAAACAGTGTCCACATGAGCTAAATTTGCCTTTTTTTTTTTCAGCACTAGAAGGCAGGCACAGAGAGAAGACCGCTCTCAAGTTCCTTGCTTCTGTCTGCTCCCTAAATAACACATTAATCACCTGGACAATGTAACTGAACTCCAGGCTGCTGCCTTCTGCCTTTCCTAAAATATGAGTATCTGGGAAGCATAATTATTGTCATTGTGTTTTTCTGAAATCTGACATAGTCCCGAGAGTCTTGGGAGCAATGACTGGGTCCAAGTGTTTGTCTGAAGAATGCATAAAATCTTCCCTGCTGATAAGCTGAGGAACAGTGCAGTGCTCCATCCTCCACCACATCTAACCTGGATGAACCTTGTGTTATTGTATAGACAAGTCCTGTTTTGGTTCAAAGCAGCTGTTTTTATTGTTTAAATTGATATTTGACTTTTTTCACCGACTCCATTGCATTTCTGGCCCTACCACCATTCAAGGGCTATCTAATTCCACTCGAGGCCATGAGGGTTTCTCAAAGTGCATAAAATTCCAGAATGAGATTGTGAATGGTCAAAGCAGAGTATTATGCGATGTACAAAGAAAACATCCTTCTCCTGACAAATCCCACAACCAGCCTGGCAAGGTTGTTGATGGAAAAGTCAAACCAAAGCATGGACAGTGTCACATAGCGAGGGTCTCAGCCAAAGTAAAACACCACTCAGCGGCAGGGTAGAGGGCTGAGACATTTTGCAATGAATGTCACTTACTTTGAGTGAAAGGCTGTTAAGAGTAATAGACAGCTGGTTTATCCTGTGCCCCTTTTGTAGAAGCAAAGGAAAAAAAGCCAGTAATAACAACGTGGAGTCAGTAATAAAAGGAGACAAAGGGAGGCAAATGGAAAGGTTAAGTGGAAGTTACTGAGCAGGCTTTTTCATCTTTGGAGTATTACTTCCCCCATGGATGCTCATGTGGCAAAGCGTCTTGTCATGGTGCTGAACAAGACATGGGTTAGCTGAGTGCTTGTGACCTTTAGAAGTGGCATGGGAATCAACACAGAGAATCTCTGTGGTCCATCACACCCTGAGTGACTAACACCTTCCTCATGGTGCTGGGGAGACAGCAAACTGGCGTGCAAAGGGAGGTTACTGTTCAGCTACACAAACATATGCTTGGCTGTCGTGACGAGTCTATCTCATGACCCCATGACTCCATCAATCTTCATTTGGCTTTGAATATCGAGAAATGGCCCAGCAGGTTTGGTAATGCAATCAGGACTAGTGATGAGTTGTAGAAAATTTCCCCCTGCCCCCTTATCTCTTTATACTTAAATGGATGGCTGGGAATTGCTGATTTTTTCTGTTGGTGGAAGGATCAGGCTGGGAAGGCTGACCAGAGACCAGCACACTCAGAGGGAGTGGGAAACAGATTTTCCTCACCATTTGTTTCTTTTAACACTAACAACCTGGTAATGCCTCCCAGCTCGCTGCTTCCTGCAGCCAGGCCTGTATTTGTGGTTAGTGCTGAAGTTTGCCCTGCTGAGCAATTCCAATTTGTTATTTTTAAATTATAATACAAAAAAAAGAAAGCATTAAGCATGATTTTTTAGAGCAGGGAAGAAGCCAATATTTTCACATTTTATGAAAATAAGACACTTGCTTTACTAGAAATTATGAGCACGATATGATGCTGCTGAGTGAAACTGGATGGACCATGTAAGGTAGGTGACTGCACTGGAGGGTCACACCAGTTCCATCAGGCCCTAAAACAAATTAATAAACCTTTAAAAAAAGTAATTTTCTTTTTTTCTCTGCATATTAGAGAAAGCTGAAATGAGCTGAAATGAGCTCAGGGAGTACCCAGGGAGTATTCACACCCCTACGGCTTTTTGTGACCAGTTCGTCTCACTGCCAGTGTTAAACTGGCAGCATATATTGGTTTATGGCAAAGTCTACAGATGTCCTGATGCTGACATGCTACAGACCACTTGCTGCCCTACTGGCCAGTGCTTCCCCGCTGTTTTCCCATTGCTGCACATGGTGGTCAGACAAACAGAAATTGTCCACTCTTAGCTGACTTGCCAGAAAGGACTGATGGGTGTATGCTATTCCTGTGGTGTGGAGGGGCTGCTGAGTCACTCAAAACCACCTCTGCTGTATTTTAGCAAGGAGACACTCCCATTTATGCAGCACCAGCAGTGCAGGAAGGGCTTGAGTGTGTCCCTGGCACCGGGCAGCTCTTTTTTATGATATGTTCAGGCTGCCAAAAACCCACTAAAGTGCTGTGTCACCTAACATCAGACTGTGATGTACTCATGCAGAACAGTGCTGACAAAAGATTACTCCAACCTCTAGGGAAGCACAATGCCAGCATATTCACTCAGTTGTGCTGCTGAGCAGCAGCCTGTGTTGGGCTCTCCAGTGGCAGAAGGGTGTTATAGTTTCAGGGGTTTGGTTTAGGGTTTTTTTTTTCCTTTTCCAGGGAATTTTTCTTCCTTTGCCAACAAAGGGGACCTGAGTGGGATGTGAGGGGGGCCGATTCCGGGGAGGTCGTGTCCCGTTTGCCCAGACATTCCTTTCGCTGGCTACTTCCTCTCACCCTCGCCATCTTCCTGCATTAGAGAGTAGTCGCGTGCTTTGCTCTGCTCGCATTGCTATATTCTCTCTCTCTCTCTCTCTCTCTCTCTCTCTCAATCTCGCACGTGCGTGTGCGTGTGTGTGTGTGTGTGTGTTGTCTCTGGGGAGGGGATCACTGGTCATCTGAATCTGCCACGAAGTCCTGCAGGATCCACGCGGAGGAGAAGCTGCACGTGCCACCCCCAGGGCTGCCCGGAGCGGAGCTGGGGCTTAAAGAGACCTGCACCACCAGAGCTTGGCTACAGAACTCGATTCATATTAAGATCTCAATTACAATTGTTGTTAATTTTGTTCTGTACACACATACATTTCTAGCTAAGAACTGTTATCTTTCCTGTACAATCTCTGATTAAAATCACTTAATTTCTAATAATTTCTGATCCTGTTTTTTTTTTCCATCCAAACTAAGACAAAGGGGAAGGATGGCATTTGCTGCTGCTTGCAAGGACTAATACTGCTTCATTTGCATGTGTACAGCATATTTTGGTCCTTGGTCCTAGTTTCAGCAAAGAGAAATACCACACATGCTTACTATCATCACCATTATCATTTTACAGAGCAAAAAGAAACACGGGAGCTTTGCTCAGCTGAGTCACAAATGCTTGAAGTGCAGGTTTTTCATTAGGCAAATATGAAAAAATTGGCAGGTTTGGGTTTTTTTCTTAGATATTCTATTTTTTTACAAGACTGGTGTGGCTCAAGTCAAATTTGCTTGGGGGAAAAATGTACAGCTCCCACAGCTTGGAATGGCAATGTTTCCTCAGCTCTGAATCAGAGCCTTTGATAACAGGGAAATGATGATATGTTTGGAGCTGCGCAATCTAGAGGCTAAACAAGCAGCATCAAATCAAAGCCCAGTTCAGTTCTTCTAGGCAGACCACACATTCATTGCGGAGTAAGTCTCATGATGCTGTTCAGGGGCCAAGTCAAATGGAAGCAAAAAGCTTCCAGGGAACCACTCTTGAGGGGATGGAGGGATACTCAGAGGAAGATGCTTTGCAATGGCTTCATCATCTGCCAGACTTCTCAGCTGCATCCATACTAATAAATGAAATGGGATCAAAATCAATCAGCCCACAGATGCCTCTACTAGTCTGTACTTTTCAGTTGCTCACATGCTGCTGTTCTACCTTCACATAGGCTGCCCAGTGGTCCTTCAGGTAGTTCAGTATGAGCAGAAGAGAATACAAACCATGCACAGGGAAGATCCCTGTCTGCCCACAGACTGGTCCTGGATTTGAGTCCTGATTGCTGTGGGTCTTCTGAAACTGCCAGTGGCTGAGCTTGGGCCAAGGCTGATGGTGAGAGCTGATGTTCCTCTCTATCCTGTGGTCCATATCATCCTTATGCCCGAATGCCTTCCAGGAGATGAGGGATACCATCACAGCATGTCACACAGTTTCTCTGGCCCTGGCAAAGCCCCTGTGTACACTCTTGTATCTTGTATGGGATGGGTGTGGGATGGGGTTCTGTGTGATGCACCTGCAGGTCTCCTTTCTTGTATTTTTTTTCTTGAGCATTGATGTCCTAGAGGCTCTCAGCCCTGTCAGTGAATGCTGTGAAGTCCCCACTTCCCCCACTAGCAGTGAGGGTGCTTGAGGTATGAAGGGATGCTGTCATCAGGCAGACCATGGTACCCAAATTATCTATGCAGTTCCTAGTGAATTACTATATTGTTTTCCAGATACTCAGCTGTCACCACTCAATTTGAGCACAAAATGCTTCTTCACTCTGAATTGTCCCAGCTCTGTCTTCTGGGCTCCTCAGCTTGTGCCTTTCCCAATCAATGTTGGGATGATGATTACAATCACAAGGGGCACTTTTCACTTTCCACTTATCTACACTATATAATGGCATCACATTACGCCCATTTCTCCTGATATGCAGGGGAATCTGTTAAATCAACCTCGAAATCCTATAAGATACCACTTAGTATACTACTAAAGCTGCTTAGGCAGTCTCCTGGAGATGTCAGTTGGATTGGCTCTTTCTTCCTTCTCCGGAGTAAATTAAATTCTTCCCTCTAAATACACACAGCCTAGGTGGGACAGAAAACATAAAGGTCCATTCCTTTGAGGCCACTTGGCTGGAGGCTCTGAAAAATGCCTATGATAGTAAGGAAAAATAAAACAATCCCAGATGATACCACAGCTTTGCCAATCCTCCTCTGTTCCCCTCTATGAATTTTGCCACTTTGGTGCTCAGAGCCAGCCAGGAGCAGATCAAAGGGACACCCTCACAGGCTGGCTCAGCTGGCTGCCAGCTATCATAACTAAGCACCTTCCCATTCAAACAACAAACAGCAAGGGTGCGACAGACTTTTTCTATCCTCCTTTTATTTCCCTTTTTCTTCTGGTTCAGAGTGGATGACAAATAATGTTTTAAGCTCATCGAGGAAATTACCTCAGATTTTAAGTTCTTTCCTGGGGCAGCTTTGAATATTTAAATATGTGTGTGCTTTCTGCTTCTTTCTTCTCTTCTACACATCCGATGAACAGTTTCCTCTCTCAAAACGAATAGGGGATGATATAGCTCAGTGAAATGCACATGTTGTTTTATCCCTCCTTGTGTTTCTAAAGGCTCACTCAAATTTCACTGAAGTTGGCTGTATTTCAGTCTCATATGATGGATCACTGGGCTGGATTTCTCCTCTTGCTTTTACCATTACAGAGGTATATAAGACAGCAAAATTAATAATGCTGTGATTTTACTAGGGAATGTTATACAATATGAACCATGCACTCTTAGGTGTAGGTATTTGCCATGGCTGACTTGCTGGCTTACTTAAGCACTTCCCTCTCTGTAAGGTCTGGGTCCTTACAGCAGCTCTGTCAGATGGAGACACATTCATTTCTATTTCATGGAAAGAATGAAAGAAGCACACTTTGTTGTAGGGATTGGAGTCACCTCACTCACCCACAGCTACCCATATTAGTTATCTCCCATTTTAGTCAATTAAGAGATATTGGCACCTCCAAGGTGCAGATCACAGATGTACACAACATGCTCTGGAGACTTCTCCCTCTCTTCACTGAGTACAGATGTAGATCGGGCATAGTGAGATGAAAATTGCCCTAGCTGCGCTAGTTGAGAGCCCATATCAAATGTTTATGGGATGAAAATTAATTAAATCTTCCTCTTCCACACCTCTGAGTTCATGGTTGCTTCTTCAGAGTCCCAGCACTTGCCTCTGAGCCTAGCCCTACCCAAAACTTAGTAAAGACCAGATCTCTGGGCCATCTACAGAGAAGTATTTGCAGAACAGAAATTGAGGTGTTACACATCATGGGAATAATGGTGCTCAAGATTTCACTGGACAATAATACAGTTATATGAGAAAAGATAATTTCATGCTGAACATATTTTAAAGCTGATTATTATTGTTACAGCTACTTCTATACAAAGATAAGTCTCCTCTGTTTCATAAAGTAGGGAATATCATGCAGTTTTGCAGTCTTTCATTAGCAATAGCCCTCCCAGGCTAGGAAGTCAGTATTTTGTGAAAAGACATGTGGCACTTTTTTAAAGACTAAGCCTCACAAGCCACTTGTTTTCTTCTAATCCTATCCAAAGTCCTTCTATAAAACTGAAGATTATTAAAAACCTCATTTAAGAAAGCTTGACAGTTAAAGCTTTTCTTTTTAGGCAGAGAGGAAGGAATAATTACAGTCTATTATACCTTCTCTAACATGATCTGCAACTTCATCATGCGATCACCAAAGTAAGAAGAGGGAGACCCATAGTGCTTGGTTTGCTTTGTCTCAGGGATGTTGATTCAATTTTCATCTTGGTAAATGAACTTCATTTCTGCAAATTCTCTGAGCACCTCGCACAAAAGAAGTCAGAATATCCCTGTTTAAGAGTGATTCTGAAGAAGACACATCCACAGGAACACTAAGGAAGGTTAGATATCAGGTTTGCGTCCAAACCTCAGTCAATGGAAAAAAGATGATATGTCCATGATTATGTTTCTCTGGCTGTTTTATTAATACCTTTGCCACATGGATGTAAAATGCTACTTCTTCCTCCAGAGAATAAAATCATCTGGTTTGTGCACCAACGGCGATAAAAAAATGTACCATTCAAGCTAGACTCATGATGAAGACATTCAAAGACAGGCAGACAAGCTGAGGCAAAGGCAGTTGGTTATGGGAGACTGATAAAGGCCCATGGATGTGACAAGCTCATTACCTGACGACTTGGTGTGAATGTTTCAGGGTTTGTTGGAGCTGACTTTTTGAATGGCTCAAATGCATGGTTTTGTATATGTATAGGCACCATTGTGCTCTGTCTCACTGGTGCACACATTGTACCCATGAGGCAATGTTTTGAGGTTACTGGGACCTAGGAACTCGTTTCTCATCCAAACCATAACTGAAGAAACATCACTGCCAGATGACTTCATTGGACAGTTTAGACCAGGATGAACATCAGTCCAAGGTTGTAGGAATGGAAAATAGAGAGATTGATAAACTAAGACAAGTCAGGTTTAAAATGGCACTGTGCCATGCCAAGTCTTTCTGAACCCAAATATCCATGAACAAAGAAAAGCAATTAATATACCTAAAAACCCAAATAACGTGAAGAGTTTCCAGCTTGCAGCTGGAGACGCTGGTAGATTCTGCACCATTTGGGCATGTTGTTGAGTACAGGAGATGTCATACATCTGTAGGCATGCACCTAATAATTTTTTTAGCACAATTTTAATGAGCTGCTTATATCATCAAGATAAAAACAAACCAAGCAGGAAGACTAGCAAATGAACCCTCAGCCTGGGACAAAGCAGCGAACTCATAACTGAAAAAAAGAGCAACAGACATCAAAGTAAGGATAATTTAATTTTTGACACACCTGGATGCCACTTCTTCCCCCTACTCACCATCAATATCTCATGTCAGCAGAAATACGTTGGACCCCTCAAGAGCAATAGTAAAGACTTGGGAACAGATCTATCATGCACTGAGAGTTTTCAATAACCATGGTCATTATGAGCTCAGGCCTGGTGAGATAGAATATTGGTTTGCTCATTTGGGTTTTGTTTCTCAGGTAAAACTTTTCACCTCCTCATTCAGTGAGAACAAGTCATTAGACATTTTTAGGATCTCACCTTGCTTGTGTGAGTTGACAGCCCAAGAGTATTTGACAAAAGTTGGGAAAACGCCAAGTTTTCATTAAACCTCTTGTAAACCCAAAACTGCTGTCCTGCGAGGCTACATCTGACAAGGCAACCATCTGTGATTCGTATAGTCTTGCTCCAACAAAATGACAACAGTGTGAAAAACTCTTTTCTCTGGTCAGCAGTGAACTGTAAAAGTAACATTAGTAATAGCTTCTGCAGGCTCAGTAATTGGCTGAAAGCACAAGCCCCAACCATGAGGTCTTGCCAAGGCTCTGGATTGATTCATATCATTCTTCAAAAACCCAGATTACTGTCAGTAGCCCCCTTGGATGCTGCTTCTCACAACGGTGTTGAGACCACTCCCCTTCTGAGCAGTGTCTGCAGCAAAATCTCACAGAGTATGAGCCTCCTGACTCCAATCCTAGTTAAAAAAAAAGAGAAGGCTGTTCTGCTTGACTAAAGCCATTTGCTTGATCTATAAACATGGTCTGTATTTCCAATTGTTTAAAAACCTTCAGTTTCACAGAGAAGTGCTCATTACAACTAGTAATCTCTTGTATCTGTAGCAACATGACCTGGTGCATTTTATTTAATGCAGAGCTGTAGTGTGGAGACTGGGCTCTAAGCCATCTGCACATATGTTTCTTGGATGCCTGATATTTTCATTTTGCTTCAGATGAGCTGCACTGTTAGGAGGCTCCCATTTATAGCATCCGGGATTTTTTTCAGTATATGTTGTTCTCACCCTGTCTGCAAACGTCCCTTTCCCCCTCAACCCCCTTCATCCCCATGACTCAAAAAATACAAACCCCAGCAGACGTCAAAAAAAAGAGAGAGGAAAAAAAAAGAAAAGCACTGATTTGCTCAAATCTCTTGCTAAAGCAATCATCCCCCACCTTCCTTTGTGCTTAAAAGCTTGAGGCCCCTGTTTTAGAGAAATCCTAGAAATACAATTTAAAGACCTTGGTGGGACCGTGCAGTGCTGAGAGGCTGCCTGCTTACTGATGGAGAATGTTTAGAAAAACAACACCTAATGCCACCAAGGTTTCTAATCACACCTCTCTCATTCTACACATTTTGTGGAGAGCCTGGCTTGCAGTGCATCAGCTTTTCCTGCGTTATTTAGACAAGTGACAAAAAAACACTGGACCATAGCCTGAACTCTTTACTAAGTCTTCAGACTTCCCTGATTCAGGCAGCAAGCAAACGTGAGTTTAACCAGCTGAGAAAACATCAAAAGAAGATGAGAAAGAAAAGCAAATAGAAAAGGATTATTGAGTAGCACAAAACCAAGTGCTTAGTTTTGACCCTTCCCTATGGTGTGAGTGAATCCACATTTGTGAAGATCACAGGCGGCTCTTCACTGATTGATGGGTCCCAGGATATAGGACAGGGACAAACCCCCCACTGATAACGTGATTTTTGTTTTAAAAGATGTCAGGACCAAGTGGCCAAATCCAGAGCTGATGTCAAGGGGTGTACTTCTCTCAGTTTCCCTCCTGCCCAGCTTGCCTGGGAGTTTGATGTGGGAAAAGATTAAAAAATCAAAGCCCACTCTTGAGCTGAAATGTGATGGGTCAGTTCTTGTACTTGTTGGTGATATTAATGAGCGCTATGTTGGATGGTAAGACATCTCTCACTAAACTGCTTGTCATCCCTATGGGGTCACTTCTGCTCCCTCTCAGTAGTCACCTCATTGGAGCCCATGGTTTTGTCCCTTCTCTTGCAGTACTCCCAGGGCCAGACTAATAAAGGGATTCCTCTGAACTCCATTTCTCCTGTAGTTCCCTCCTCTTGCCAGCTCTGTTGCCAGAAGCAGAGCCCACACAGACTGCCAGACTGACTGTGTTTCCAAAGCCAGCACTTGAAACCAAGGTCAGGATCCTGGGAACAGGCTCTGAATATGCCCTTTATGGCTATAGTGTCCATTGGCTCTTGTCTTTGGCATGGTTTGAAGCTCCCATGGGCCATAATCTGTGGTCTCTTTTTTTTTTTCACACTGACTCTTCTACATGAACCTTCAGGGGATGTTCATGGCCAGCTTGTTGGGTGGGAGACAAGGAGTTCATAAGCTTGCTGGGGCTGGTCTGCCAGAGCTCCTGGCTGGCAATGCAAGGCTCCTCAACAAAGGAAAAGTCAGGGTTCCTTTTCAACACCAATGCTGCTGGAGGGTTACGCAAGCCAGTCATGAGGCAGGAATGGGTATCCAACATGATTTTGTAACATGGATACTCTGGGACAATAGAGCTTAATTGAAGCCTTCCAAAAATAAAGCCATCCTCTCCTAAGCGTGGCCCAAAGGATGCAAGATTTGAAAGGCTCCATTGCCTCCTGTGCAGCTGCTGGCTCTGTTGAACAACACATCTCTGCTGCTGAGGAGGGACAAAAATCACCAGGATGGGCAGACACTCTCCATGTCCTGATGGACAGCCCAAGGACAGCATTTTTTGGTGTGCTTAGGAAAGCCTGGTACTTTGCAACACCACCAGCTGGATTTCCCCAGGCAGTGGGGACTTGGGGCCAGTCACTTCAGAGTTGCCTTCCCTTCAGAGACCTTTCTGCACTGAGGATTTCTGCTTGATGTTACCCTATAAACCACTCCCTAGGAGGCCTCCAGCCCCTCCAGACTGCCATTCTCACAGGCTGGATGAGTATTAATTCATCAGTCCTGTTAAAGTGGGGTCGGAGCTCATTTCAAAAGGGAAAAATGTGTAATGCAGGCAGGGAAATGGGCAGCTTGAGCAGAAATCTGGTCAAGGGTAGTCACTTCCACCATTTGTATGAGGACTCAGGAAATCCATTACGAAATACTCCATCATTGTCACTTAATTCCAGCTAGGTTACAAAAGATTAATAGTTCAGCTCCTCCTATACCCTGCCAGTGTGGTGTTATCAGCCCCTTGGTGTGTGCCAGGTAGAGTTTCCCAGGACTTGGAGGAGCTTTCTTTTACTTTCTAATACCTTAATAATCTAAGCCAAATCATCACAGGAGCCATTAGTGTCCTTATAGGTGTGTTGATGGAAGGAACATACAGTGGAAACAACAGGCAAACAGAGTCATGTCTCTGGGAAACAGGATTAAGGCTCTGATGTTTACAAGTGACCTGGATGTGCTGCCTGGAGCAGGGAGCGGCTTTTTATTAGGTTGCTCCTCAAGCTGCTGTTACTGCAACTACACACCAGAGGACATTAATAAATCTGGGATACAGCACCATGGTGATAACCAAGGCCATTACACACTGCATTCCTGTCTTTGGCCCCAGTCTTGTGGTTCTGAGGAATTTGACCTGATCTCCAGATGATTTACAACCTCTACTTTTGCTTTTTCTTAATCTTTGCCCAGTTAATCTGACTTTGATGTAAATTAGCTTTGAGTAGGGAAGCAGTGAGTGCAACCACAAGCAAAGCATTTGTCAGAGTCTTCACACTTCCACTACCTATTTATACACTTTGAAACCAAGTATTGGGTATCCTCATGTTATTAGCCAGGCATCTTGTTACTATTCAGATGACATCTGTACCTCCAGCAGCTCCTCTACTTTTCCCCAGGGCCATGATGTACTCCTACATGAGGCTACTAACCATGTAAAATTCAGGGCAATCTGGGTAACACGTTAGTTCGTGGATGGAAATTAGGGCATATCCAAGTAGCTCAGCCACATCTGTTCCCTGGCTCAAGCAGTTAAAACTACAGAGGTGTCGAGACTTTCTACTGTATGTTCATCCCTCAAAATGGAATATTGTGAAGAGAGTGGAAAGTTTCAGTGAAAAATGGAATGCCTACCTTTGAAAACATCCCTACTTTTCTCTCAGTGTTTCTTAAATGCAAGGATTGGCCATGGAAATATTGCAATGTTTCTTTCATTTTGTTGTTTTCTGAATGTTTGTGTGTTTAATTTCTTCTTTTCATCATGCTTTGGTTTCAAAAAATTAACTTGAAGCAAGGAAAGGATTATCAAAAATATTATATAGCCCTCAAATGATGTAAAACATTGCATTTCACATTTAGCCAAAAGTTTCAGGTTGATCCACTAATTAAAATTTCTCTTGTCTCTTCCTTTTCTGTGCTAAAATAAGTAAGATATCATCATTGGACTAGACACAAACTAGTATTCCCTCCCCAGTGATCAGTGGACTGTAAGAACTAAAGAAGAAGGAATGTAAGCTGAGAAGACATATTATTAATATAATTAGCAATACTACTGCTGTAGTAACTACTGGTCCTTGGGTATACAGACAAATCTTGGGGGTAAAGATGGGTACATCTTTTCTAGTCTGAGGTCCAGTAGCATAGACCTGATTTTTTCTTTGAGGTTAATCTGACTGGGGATGTTAAAATACCTGGTTGCACCTTTTGCTCTGTCTGGTTGGCTCCTGCACAGGGCGACGAGCAAACAAATAACGAAAAAAAAAAAAAAGTCAGACAGCTGGGAGAACAAAATGCCAGACTGAAGGTCTTGGACACCAATGTACAGGTTGTTCTGTTCAACTCCCTTTGAGAAATTTTCTGCTGAAAGCCTTGGGCGCTTCTGTACCTTAGAGCTGATACATAATAATTTATGTACATTGTCCAGCATTTTTCATTATTATAATTATGTAAAGAGTCTTAGTTCACTGGTGAATCTGGATTTTGTGGTCATAGCAGATGTAAGAATAAATCGTGCACTTTAACAGAACAAAAGCATGGTCCTAGAGCCATTTTCCCCATATACTTCTTCAGGGTTGGCCCTTAGCTCGCCACTGTTGAAAAATCCCACAAAGACTTTTTCCTTTCTTCTTCTAGAGTTTCTTATTCCACTAAGAACATATTATCATTTTAAACTTAATGGGAATTTAATCAGAAAGGAGTGACGCAGCGACTAGTCACCAGCTGAGCTCTGCAGAGCTCTGACGAATAGAGGCCAAGCCCCAGTCCAGTCTGCCAGAGCTCTCTTTTTGGTTTGGAAATCATTACTGCTGCCTCCCACAGACAGCTGATTACAGCAACAGGGGAATTAAAACCCTTCACCTGCTGTGGCTCTCACTCAGCTTTGCTCCACGCCAAGTGCTGTCTTTGCTGGTAACAGGCTGCAGAAGTTCACAGCATCTTAAAACTGTGGCAGATGTTTTTCTTTAATAGCGGGCAGGAGAAGAGGAGGAAAGGAAATCAGTTACAGGCTGTGAATAAGAAAGGTGGGAGGAAAAACAGCAAAATGGAACCATCCTGTCATAAAATGCGTTCCAATAATTGACAGGAACCAGCTCAATTAAAGCCAATCAAATTTATTTAGCAAGCAGGCAATAAACAAAACAGCGCTGGGCGGCCGGGGAGTCTTTGCTCCGCCAACGACCGCACTCTCTTATTTTTCTTCTTCCTTTTTATAGCGTTGTCTTGGGTCTGGTAGTCCACTGTCTTAATGCCACGTTGCGTTGTGGGGTAAATTTCCATTATTCAGCGGTTCCGGGTGCTCATCCGGCTGAGTAACTTGAACCCTATAGTTAAACCTTTCCTCATTTTACACATTCTTTAGGCCCCAGGCTCTTCTTTACTTATGCTAAGCAAGTTAGTTGGGCGTCGGCTCCTTCTTTACTTATGCTAAGCAGTTTAAGCTAAAACGGTTTATGCTAAACGGTTTAATGAACAAACCTTTATCTTTCACAATCCCATCTGCTTTTATAGCTCCATTAGCTTACACAGTAAATAAGAGTGGTGCAGACTGGTTTATCTGGGAGGGATGTTATGCTGCCGAGTGGAGAACAAGCTGAAGGTCTCCACTGATTAATTCTCACTGTGTTAGAGCACTTAAAAAAAGAATAATTCAGAAGAGCCAGGAAGGTCCCAAAATTTGACCCCGAACTAAACTTGGTCCTATTTGGTGCCTCATTAATATCTGTCTAATTTTCTATCCTGTTCTCATGCCTCTGAGTTCAGTCTGAGATTTTGTTTTAAATGTCTCTGAAATTTGCAGTTGTTCACATCAAGGGTTTTACTTTGGCACTTGCTTAACTATTCCTGGCTGTTCCTCTGCCACAGGAGTTCCAAGAGTATTTCCAGGTTTATCAGCAACATTTCTTCTGAAAGTTGCTCTTTTAACCCTGCATTTTTGTGTGTGTTGCTGATAACCCATGTCTGAAATAATGGTGTGACTGTGTACTTGGCTGGGATCCACCTGTATGTTAAAAATGTACATGCCAGAATGGTCCATTTTTGCCAGCTATATTCCCACTGAGGAGGCTTCTGAGCTAATGAAGACATTCAGGAGTAATGAAGCAAATCCTCAGCAAAATACCAGGAATCTTCAGACCCTAAGTCCTGCAATGGGTACTATTTTGTTGAATATTTTACCTTTGCTCTTACATTCTACACTTCTCGGATATCTCTTTTAAGCAAACAGATTCTGCTTCTTCTCCCCCAGCGTTATCAACATCTATGAAGATGTCCTCTTTTTTCTTCTTCAACTTTGAAACTTCCAAGCCAACAGAAACATCAGAGATATTTGTAGAACTTCTCAAATTAGCAGCAAAAAGGAAAGGGGGGATGTCAAAGTTGCTGTGGTACAGCAGGTAATTAGGAAAGTTTTGTCAGTCTGGTTAGAAGAAACCATAGACATATACAGTTACTACAGGCAGAAAAGAATCCCCAGTTCCATCAGGTCTCCAGATCACAAGATCCTTTTAGAACACACACTGATTGTGTGGGTCTTTAAAGAGAAAAAAAGAGATGTAGAGTATTTGTTCTTCTGTAGAAGAAGCAACTTGAAGTAGAGAAAACCCACCTGCTTTCCATTTTTAGGGCCATTTTTCCATTCTTGGGAAAGACTGCGGACAATTGTGTCACTATATAAAAGCTGTTTTATTTCCACTTGATTAGAAAAAAAATATATGCAGGATTTGCAACTGTTCTGAGGACAAAATGCGTGACAAGAATGAATGACTCTGTTTTATTAATATGTGTGTCTTTTAGCTAAGCTTTTAGTGGAAAAACAGCTCTATAGAAGTCTAAATGTAACTTGGTCTAATGCTCTGCTAACTTGGCAAATACCCGAGGATAAAGTATGGAGAAGAGCTAGCCTATGAAGTATCCTGTATTTTAACAGCCTGTTTCTCCATTAAGCATTTTTAGACATCAATAGAACAAATTGTCCTGTATTGTATGTTACATGTCTGTGTGCTGTAAAAACATTAAGACTTTTGTCAGCTTGCTCCTTTAACCCTTAAAGACGTTACTGATGGCTGGTCCTCCAGCAAAGGTGTTGTCTTCTGGCTTTTGTTGGAAAGCTGCTGTTGATTTTATGGCTGTGCAGCCACATTGTCATTCATTTTCACCCTCAAGAAGATCCAGATGCTGATGATGATTTTATTATAGTTACTGTTGTCACTTGCTTCTCCGTAGACCAGGATGTTCTCAGATTAAAAAATACATAAACATCAAGCAAAAAAAGACCCCAAAGACTTTTGTAATTTCAACCTCAGCAGGGCAGGTTCTGCAAGGCAGGGACACCTCTGCAAAATGTTGGAAAAAAACATCTGTAGCCCATACAGTTACACATTGGTACTTGGGCTCTTTCACATGAAAAAGTAAAGATTTACAAATGTAATTCTGACCTTGGCAGCTGAAGGTATAGGAGGGGTGTAGGTGTAGGTAGGGTGACCCTATGTGTAGTGTTAAGGGGAAGCAGTGGGGACTCAAGAGTTGTACAAGGACAAGCTCCAGATGGGCATTGCTGCAGCTTGGGTCTCCTTCTGTTGACGATAATTGGTTGCTCTGGCCAGACTTTGAACCTTCTCACCAGGATTTTTGGCACCATATTCACTTCTTCCTGGAACCGAGTGACTCCCTGCATGTCCTGCCTGAACTGGAAAGCACCGATAGCCCGGCCAGCAGCTCCCGCTCACACAATATTCTTGTTGTCCTAGTTGCTTCCTGAACGTGTGACCTTGAGATAACCACCGTCCACCCTGTCTATGGGTATGGCATCTTGAGCAGGTTCCCACCAGGCAAGGATGGTGGTAACTGCTAGAGCAGTGGCTGCTCTGCAGTAATTGTCCAGGTGCTCACCTTAATCCATGATAAAATGCAAGTTAACTCACTCCACTTTCATTGAGTCATGAGGAACCCCAGGTCCCATCCCTGTTACACCAGGACTGCCACTGGGGTGGTGCTACCACCCTGGAGAGCCGCTTGAGCTCAATCCTACAACTACATTAGCCGCACAACATGCCTCCGAAATAGCTATTGTCAGGCCATCACCAAGTGCAATTACATGGTGGCTCTGCTTGAAAAAAAGAAACAAAATAAGAAAATCCTTGCTGCCCTTTCCCAGTGCTTAGCTCTTGCCTGTTCTTCATGACTGCATGTTGGGCTGTGGAGAAATTATACTCACTTAAATTAATTCTCTCTTTCTCCTCCTAAAAATATTGTTTACAGCACAGAAATCTCCAGAATCTGGCTCACAACTTGGCAGTATAATTTGGGAAAGAAAGATGATGGAGGCAACACCATTGGGAAGACGCAGAAGGTGTTTAAGCTGATCTTGTATCACAACAAAGTATTCACTTTAATCATTTAATCATTCGTGACAACCTGCTGGGGAGAGTGCAGAAGGCAAGGTCTCTTTGTCAGTCTCTCTAACCATCAGTGGTCTTCAGGCTTCAACTGTGGACCACCAGGGCTGTAAGACACAGGACTGTAAGACATAAAGAGAAGGGCTGCAAAATTATTGCCAATTTTCCTCCCCATGCTGGACAACAAAACATGAAATCTTGCACATTATATTTTCTCAAGAGTGCAACCAAAAAGAAAAACCAAATACCCTTTTTGGGAAATGGTGCAACAAGTGAACATGCATCTTAGATGCATTTTTTTACTACTCATAAAAATGCACATGCATAAGGTGTACTATAGGTGTTCCTAAAAAGGCTCCATGAAACTTTAGTTGAAAAAATGTTGAGACAAACTGAATTAATCTAATATTTATGCCAAGTTTTAATAAGTGGGGGGTAGCAGCTGCAAGACTAACCAGAAAATAACTGAGTAGCCAGTGCTTGTCCAGTTTGTGGAAGGTGTTTGTGAGGAGGTGGTGACTGAGCCTTGTGATGTAGGTGACCCGTCCCTTCCAGCCATACATGCCTGGGAACGGCCATGGCTTTCTCCCAAGCACGATCGGTACAAATGTATTTATGTTCCTTGCCATGGTATGAGAAGCATCTTCACTGGAGCCAACAAGTTTTATATCTGGAAGTCCCATAAGAGACTCCCACGGAAATCTGAAGAATTCACCTAAGCACTGAGATGGTGGCAGCAGCAGCAAGGTCTGCAAACACTGCCTCTGTGATGCTCAATGGGAAGAAATCCAGTGCCATGGCCCTGTCAGCTTAGATCCCCACTCCTTTATCCTTTTTTTAGTGTTTTACTCCTGAACACATGGAAATCTCTCTGTCTGCTGGTGAGCATTTAGCAGAAGAGTAATCAGATCCTCCTCTCTCTCTCTTTGTGGTCAAACATGGGAGTTCACATCCTCTGCTTCTTCCTCTCTGCTGCTGGCTCCCTGGAAGAGCAGAAGCACAACCCAGGGACAGCACAAGAAACAACGCTGAAGGGCAACAGGGCAAGAACAAAGAGCCCTTCGACCCTGTGAAAAGATTACCTTGGAAAAAGGAGTCGATCCCAAGGCAGTACACATTGGGGCATTAAAAAAGCACCAGGAAAGCAGAACAAAAGCGAAGATAATGAGGCTTCAGTGGTCTTCTCATGCATATCTTTGACTTCATGCGTACATGGGTTTCCATATATATATTTCCAGAAGGGAAATATGAGCCTTGTTTATAAAAATTACAGACTTGCTTCCAAGTTTAACCCCTACCCTTTGAACAGCAGCCTAAGCCCAGGAATTGCTTTGTGCAAGACAAAGTGTTCTTCTGGTCCAATTTGGATTTGAAAGTAGTAAGCAATTAAAGATTTTCTCACTTATCTGCTATCTACTTTTGTCTCCAAGGATTCCAGTGAAAGGCAAGAGCTTTGCAAAGAGCTTCAGGACTTGCTGTGATTGCATCATTCCCATCCTGGCATCCACATACTGGCTCCTCTTCCTCTGCCCTTCACGCTCCAGGTTCCAAGAGCCTTGTACCTACCTCTGGTACTTACCCTGTATCTATCTTTTGTAGTTTCCTTTGCAACTATTTTGGAGATGTTTCTTGTAACTTACCTTTGTAACTACTGCCTGTAGTTATTTCTTGTAATTGCATTTGGTTGCCCTTGTATCTGCAGCTCTTGGTGGCTGTAGACACAGCTCCCAAAAACTATGCAGTGCTTATGATAAATATATATATGTCTAGATGGCCTAAACCATGTATCAGTGGAAGGGTTAGGTATTTATCTAATATATATATTAGATACATATATGTATATTAGAACTTATCCCAGGCTTGAAGAGGGACAGCATCATTTTAGTTTAAAACCATTACCCCTTTTCCTATTGCTATATCCTAATATATATATTAGATAAACATCTAACTCTTCCATTCATATATGCTGCATGGTTTAGGCATGTAGACATACATAGTGGTAGATAGGAATTCAATCCAAAAAGAACTTTCTTTGCAATACCATTGAATTTCACAGGAAAGGCTTAAATGAGAAGAGGTGGGTAAGGAGCTAAAAAAAGGTGCCGTTCATAGGGATGCCCCTGTGATGTTGTGGGCAAACCACTGCTCCGGTCAGGAGAGAAAGTGAAGGACCATAATTAGGTGTGGGCTGTTGGTCTCTTGTCTTGAGGAAAAATTATATCAAATCTGGTTATTTTTTAATAGTTGAGATGGTAAGCACATCAAGGTATGAGGATTCAAATTTCTCATTTGCATTTAATCTTTGGATATCATGGGGCAATGCACCATATTATGCCTGGGATGGGAGCCCTCACCCCGGAGCTCTGCTTTGGTATCTACCCATGAGAATCCATCCCAGACTTAAGGATGGACAACACCATTAAAATCCAGCTCTTAACTGAAATAAATTGGTTGTTGTAATATTGATAATTGCCCTGCTCTCAGGCCAAAGTCCTGCTGGGAGCATCTGAAGTTTTGCCCAATCTTGCATTGCTGCATCAGAGCATCCAGCAACAGAAGAATCAGATCATACTGTTACATAAACGTGAATTTTCTTGCCCTGAATCTGTTGTTTCAGTTCGCATGATTCATTAAAAAATTCCATTGGAGCCCCCCCTCCATTATTACCCTAGTAATTCTCCTGAGATTGAAAATGTGTTTATTTTTACTCAGAGATTGTAAAACCACAGGAATAAAATAAGTTTAGGCTACCAGCACTTTATTTAATTTCTTGTTCTTTTGCTGAAGTTCTGAGAATAACTTCTGTTTCCTGCCGAAGAAGGAAACAGTGTTTTTCATGACATATGTAAATATGACTTCCCTGCTCATATGTTTTCCCACTACTGGAAATAAGCAGGAATCTTCCCAATGCCTGAAGTTTGAAGCCCATGTATAACATTTTGCCCTACTCCCAGTTCACCATGGACTGGCTAGGAGGCGTTGGAGTTTTCCCAGATAGCACCTTATGGGTGTGCAGAGGCTCGGCAGAGCAAGAGAAGGTGCCCACCACCTCTCAGCAAGGTTCTTCCTACCAATCCGCACCTTGAGTACTGTGTCCAGTTCTGAGCCCCTCAGTTTAAGAAGGATGTTGAGATGCTGGAGTGTGTCCAGAGGAGAGCAACAAGGATGGTGAAGGGGCTGGGGCACAGGCCCTATGAGGAGCGACTGAGGGAGCTGGGGTTGTTTAGCCTGGAGAAGAGGAGGCTCAGGGGAGACCTTATAGCTCTCTACAACTACCTAAAGGGAGGTTGTGGTGAGGCAGGAGTTGGACTCTTCTCTCAGGCGACCAGTGACAGAACAAGAGGACACGGTCTCAAACTTCGCCAGGGGAGATTTAGAATTGACATTAGGAAGAAATTCTTCACTGAGAGGGTAATTGTTCATTGGAATGCGCTGCCTAGGGAGGTGGTCGAGTCACCATCCCTGGAGGTGCTCAAAGAGAATTTGGATGAGGCACTTAGTGACATGGTGTAGTTGACAAGTAGGAGTAGGTGTAGGTGTTGGGTCATAGGTTGGACTCGATGATCTCAAAGGTCTTTTTCAACCATACGATACTGTGATACTGTGATACTGTAATCAGAGGGTTCTGACTTAATTTTAACCTCCTCTGTGTTCATTTTTTTCTATGATTTAAGTTATTTACCGAGAGGAGCTGCAGCAAGAACAGAGGGAGTAAAATATAGGCTAGCCATGTAATAGGAGCATGTGAATGTGGGATGGGAAATGCAAAGGGATGGAAAGGAAGGCAGAGACGCAGTATAAAACAGCACTCACATCAAGGGCTATTTCTCTGGCATGTGTATAATCACACAATAATATCCATTTGGGAGAACATGGTAAAACATTTCAAACAAAGAAAACAGCCAGTGCCTGGAGCTCCTCTGCATATTTATTACATCACCATAATGATATAGAGAAATAAGAGAGAGGAAGAGGCTGGAAGGTGCCTAGGTCAGGCTTGGTGTGGAGGCCAGGCTTGAGAGAGGATGTTGGTGAATTATTGAGGATTTAGAAAGGCATTCCTGAAAAATGACATTTGAAGACCTGGCTGGCGTGAGCATCTCAAAAGTTTGACCCATTGAGCTGCTCAAGGAGGAGGACAAGACTTGGCTTCTTTACAGCTGCATGGCCCCACAGCAAGGCAAGGGGTGCTGATAGCAAATCAGACTTTCACTGAGCCAGCAGAAATAAGCCAGAGCTGGAAGTTAAACCCGAATGGGAGGTGGAAACATTAAACCATTTCTAGTTGTGATCCTTTTTAATGGGCAGCTGTAAAGACTGCTCAGGGAGGCAAGATGTTTCTTGGGTCATTTAGGTTGAGGCTTTTTCTCAAAGACATACTCTAACGCAATCAGGGAATTATAGACTTGATGCAAAGATTATAAAATTTAATTATCTACCCTCTGTTATGCAAGACACCAGGAAAGATAACATTTCTGCTAGGCCTTTAATCGATGTTCTGCCTGTTTGCAAAAGCACTGACTGATCTGGGGCTCCCTCAGTGTTCAGGGGTCTTGCTGCAAAAAGCCTGCTTTTCCCAGGGGAGGTACTAGCTGCTTCTGGGAAACACAGCATCTTCCAAGGTTTCTCCATCTGTCTATACAGAAATTACACGACTGAAAATTGCTGTTCCCTTCTGAAAATGGTGTTTCCATCATTGCACTGACAAATGAACTCCAGATCTAGAAAACTTAAACCCTTAGGAATCCCCAGCCCCCCACTTCTTCCATGAAGCTTGACCTTTCATACAAAGATTTTCCAGAGTGCTGTCTCCATAAATGAATCTTTTACCTGAACACATCTATCTGCTTCCCTACCAGGGCCATTTCACTATTTATTGCACTCCCTGCTATCTTGAAGTTATTTATCTATTTATCTTTTTTTCTTTTCTTTCTATTATGACTGAGGTGATGGTAATTCTCTGTAACAATATAATTCTATGTAATTTATCATGATAAGACTGTTCCACTAATGCAATGAAGTCCCTGCTAGTTAGAAAAAAAATTTACAGGCAGGAAAAATCAGTGTAAGCCATATAGACCTTGCCACTACTGTGGCCAAAGAGCTAACAGGGAAAAACTCACTTGTTGCTGATAATCAGTGCAATGTATTGCTGCTGCGGTCTACTCGTAACCATTGAAATGCAATTTTAATTTCTGAAGTCTTGCACAAACAAAAGAGTTGCAGAGAGAGAGAGAGACACTAGGATGGGGGAGAGAGGAGCAGTGACTTTTGCAAGTGAACTCACATGGAAAAAAAGACATGCCTCAGCTTTAGCCTGATTTTTTTTTCCTTCAGAATGAAGTCGGCTATTGGAAACCCAGAAGCACTGGCTGTCAGACACCAGCCAGATCCTGCATGCTTTGTTATTGTAGTGTTTAATCCCTAAGGAGGCCAAATAACACTCAGATTTTAGACATGGCAATTGGGTCTGCATCCCTATTGCTCTGGACTGTATTTCTAGCCAATCAGAACCTCGAGAAACTCTGACCATCCACCTCAGTATCCCATAAAATATAAGGAGGTGCCCAAAGCAATGAGCAGATTTTATTTCTGGAGTAAGCCTCACCAATGCCTCTGAGTCTGACATCCTTATGCATTGCACTGATTTCTTTGCAGGATCTCCTTTGTCCAGAACACTACAGGTTAAAACATCCAGAAGGAATAACAATGAGGAATGAGTCCCACTATCCCATATATGTATATCATAGTTCACACATGCAATATTATGATGATCAATTTTCTTTTTGATGATGATGATCCACAAAAAATAATTTAAAAATCACAGTGATTCCCCAACTTCTCTGCATCTCCTCCAGCTTTTCTTTTTTTCTCTTGCTCAGAAAATGTGCAAAACTGTGGTGGGCTGAGGCTCCAATCTGGGGGTTATTTTCCCATCATTTTGCTTTTACCTTCTTCCAGAAAGCTGTTTATTTCCCCCTTGCTCCTTCCTGTCTAGTCTGCTTGTCACGAGCACTGTTGCCCAATGGCCCCCCACCTCCACAGCAAAAACTGCCATTTGCTGCTATCATTATTGTGTGAGATCCTGCACTTCTTAGAGCAAACAAAAAACACTCGAGTTGCTGTCTCTGGCTCCAAGCTTTTCCCCGTCAGCTCCCCGTCTCCACAAAGATCATTCCCATTTCAGCCCTCACTGGAGCTCCTCGGGGTAAGATTGCAAGTGCCAGGGAAAGACACATGCTTCCCATTACACGCTGGTGACAAGAGATATTACAAAATAGCACTCAGTGGAAAGAGGTCACAGGTCGGCAAGGGACTCACTGGTTAGGGGGGCAGATTCACAGGAGGGAACCCACTTATTAATAAAATAGGGGAGAAAGAGAGAGGATAATAGAAAAACTTGCAGTAGTTAATTTTAGCACAAACAAAACAAATTAAGTCTATAAAATGCTTTCCCAAGATGACCAGGTTTGGGGATGTGTTGTTCATGGCATTTTTTTCAAATACATGCTATATCATATGAAGCTGCTGCAAGAAAAAAAACCACCCAACACCTCTGTCTATATAAATCACTTGATTTAATCCAGGAGTCATTCTCAGTGCTGCTCTCGCACACCACTCTCCTGTTCCCTTGCTCCGCTTGAAAAACACTCCCTTGTTTCCAGGGTTTTGTTGCAATCCCATTTGTTTCTCACTATAAAACTAGCTCATTACGTGGCTATTCCCATCCCTGCTGTTACAATACAGTATGCAATTTTGCATTTGCTTATGATACACCATGATCCCAGCAATATAAATATCATGGCTGATCTGGTGTTAATCATCTTGGTCCTGTCTGATGGGAGAGCAATTGAAACTACTCTATAGCTCTGCAGGTTATTCATAGCATCAGCTCACTAATTTTTACTGGAATACATTCATGTTTGAATGACATGTTTATTGGAACTTCTTTTGCAGTCAAAGAGAGTTATTGTGGGCATGGGCTAAATGCGTTCAACTATTATATTCTGCAAGCCCCGGTTAAATGCCAGACTAGGGTTGAGCTGGATTTGAACAGTCTATCTAAAATCTCCTTCATGTGTCACCAAAACAGACTCGCTAAAGAGTCTACAGGCTACCAGCTTAATGCATTAGCCTAATACATTAGCTCTTAACCTAATATTAAAATAACAATAATTGTCAGAGGTACAAATGTTGTGGCCAAGCAGAGAGCTCTTGGAAAATGCAGCCCTCAAAGGAAGTGGGTCATCAGCCAAGAGAAATAAATTACCTTCAGCTCCCAGCACACCAGCTGTGTCTAAATCAGCTTAAATGTACAACATCCACATACTGGATTTGATCTCCTTGGAAGTGGAGGAGAGTTTGTGGTGCTGCTCAGTGGCAAGCAGCTACCAGGGGCTTCGCTTTGCAGCATCCTGTGAGGATGGCCATGAGCCTTTGCCTCCCAGATCTGCTGGCCCTATCTCCCAAGGGAATCTGGCTCCTCTTCCACTTTTGTCTCCGTATCAGATCCTAAAGTACTGGATGGTTACTTTGCATGACAGTATGCTCTCCTCTGGCTCTGGCACGGCTCCCTGGGCAGTTGCTGATGCTTCCACACCAGCTCCTGAGCCATCCTTAAGGTCAGTCATGGAGCAGATTCATTCAGAAAGTGAAGTAAATGCAGACATCCTTTCCATTGCTAGTTTTTACAGTCTAAACGTGTGCTGTCATCTATGACTGGTATTTAGATGAGCTCCATAGGAAAAGACACTTTCCCGCTGTAATGGTTTTATTAGGCATATTAGCACCTCTGTGCCAGATCCTCCTTTGCAGCCTCACTCGAGATGGGACTTAAGCCCTCTCTCTCTGCCCCTGGGAGCTGTATAAAACAGAAAACACCACACATTTCAGGTTCACTGGGTACATGAATCTTGGTGAGTCTTGCACAAAACTTGATGGAGGCACAAATCTGTCCTGGCAGCTGCCAGCAAGCACAGCCCTCGTCCCCCAAATAATCACTGTTGCGTCTTGCAATAAAATGCTCTGTTTGTCCTGCAGGACACGAGGAGTTTTTAGCCTCCGTTTCAGGATTTTCGGTTGAGTTTGTGAGTCTGAAACTGCTTGCCTCACTTCGCATCTGTTTTTGGAGGGAAAAAGAAAACCCTCGTCCTGCCCTCTCACAAGCCAGTGCAAAACACGGAGCTTAACAGAGCTGTTAATTTGGCTTTTGTTGTGAACCTGCCTCTACTCAAATGCAAAATTAAATGAATAGAAGCCAATCTAAAAAAAAATTAAAGTTGCAAAGTACACCTTCATATTTAAAAGAACCTGGGATGCCAGTCTTTCGTTCCTAATTTGCAAACTTCTGATTTTTTAGGGAATATGCCTGTACTAGCGAAGAAGGCCAGAACAATAATAGCAATAAAAGCTTTCATGGAGTTGATTCAGACAACAATTAAATGAAGTGTAGCCTTGCAAAATTATGAGAAACATCTTCTTTCCATCTTTGAGATCTCAGTTCCTTTCTGACACCAAAATGTGAATCAAAAACTGAAATAAACTCCGACTGGGTTATTTTTTCTGAGACTTTGCACAACTACAGGCAAAATCCCAAAACACTACTCATGCAAAACTCATTATAAACCATTCCAGCTTAAGCATTGGAGACCTAAAGAAAGAATCAAGAGGAGGGGGGGGTTGTTGTTTGGGTTTTTTTTTTCAAGAAGACAATATTTCTTATTAAAAAAAATGTTATTTTTCCCAAACTTCAAACTTGGAATGAAACTGGAATCTGATTAAAAGTGATATGAAATGAAAATGTACAATTGGATAATGCAGTATTAATGTCTTTCTCAAGAGTTTAAGGCAGAGAGTCTCATTTTTCAGTGTTACTCTCTTATTTTGCAACTCTTGCTACAAGGAGTGACAACAGAAAGAAGCCATGCAAGACTTAAATATGGGCAGGAAATTTGCCCCATGAAGATGGGCAGTAGAATTTGCTGAGATACGAGACCAACACCTTTCAAAGCCATTAGATAGGAAGAGAGCTCATGTCTTGTCCCACAACTGATCACAATCCAGACGTTGGGGGATATAAACATTTTAAATATTTTTTTGAGAAATAGTTGAAGCAGGAGTCTAATGTCATGCAAGATTGCTGGCTGCTATGTATTTTGCCTGGATGAACCATGCATTTGTGAGTAACGCGGACCAGCTGCACCATGCTGGTGAGACTGTGACCAGAAGATCATCAGGGATGGGGAGTTTTAGCCATGAAGATCTGACACAGGACTGGAGTTCCCATATCTCTATCGAGGGCCTTTGTGGGTAAATACATACATTTTCCAACCACAAAGTACCTTATGACATAAAGAAACCTTTCCTCAAGACAGCTGTGTTGTTAGAAAGAGCTGGTTCTCACAAAATGTTTCCTTTCAAAGAAAACAAAGAAAAAATAAAAAACAAAGGAGAAGTCTTTAATCTAAAACTTCCTAGCCATCTCCTCACAGTTAGGTTTTGGGAAATCTCGTGCTAATCCATTTGGGAAAGCAGGTAAGTCCCTATGGCTTGTCTTTGGAATCAGGGACAAACAAGGTGTCTACCTCTCCTGTATCTCATTTTCTCTGCTGGTAATAATGGGAAGTGATGATTGCTGCCTGCTTTGATGAAGTCTCCTGCGATCTACAAATGAAAAATGCAGTGTAAATGCAAGTAATGTAATTATTATTATCACCAAAGAAGCTGCCCGGTGACCTTGGAGCTGGTTTATAGATTCATAATTGGTTTAGATCAAAACGGTGATGAAGCAATGTGTTTAAACATGCCATCATGTTCTCCGTATACCCAATCCAGTCTTGAGGGACAGTAAATATTGCAATCATAGTTAACCTGTGTTTCAGGACACTGCTTATCTTTGCCTTTGATAGTCTTCTGAGCTCCAGCTGCCCCAGTGATGCTGGGATTTGGAAATTCCCAGTCAATGCTCATTCTGTCATACAAGTCAGGTTAGTTCTCAGCTCATGTTTTGCTACAGTGAAGTGTGTGCAGACCTCAGGAATGAGAATCAAATATTTTATATTTATGGGGAGTATATAATTTCAGAAAGAGCCTTCGTGTACAGCAGAATTACATAGCAATGAAGAACCCCTTGTGGCCTGAAAAACAGCTGCTCTAATATGATAAAATCGTGTTACACTGCCCTCAAATATTGAAGGTGAGGATTCAAGTGCCGCATCCTGTTAAAATCACAGGAGAAGCCCCTATGCACTGAAAGTAATTTTACAAATGGGAGTTTAGTTGTAATTATGGGTAAAGCAACTTTATGTAATTGATGTGACACAGCATGGCTGTAGGAGCTTTGCTTTTCAGCAGTTTTTTCCTACCTGTCATTTATTAAACTAATCTGGCCAGAAGAAGAAAACAACACAACCACTGGGAGGGCTGTAAATCTTCCTGCTTTTGAGCAGAATTTGAGCTCCAAGTAAAGAGAGGTTGGGAAGCCACTTCCTCCATCAGCAGGTTATTCCATAATTATCCTCTCCCAGGCTCTCTCCACCTTCCCCTGCAGCCTGTAGCCAGAGATAGAACTAAGATCCTGGGCAGAGTGGACACATCAACAGGTTCTGCAATGCAGTCTCTGTTATCAGTGTCCTCAAGATCTTCCCACAGCTGAGACAAAAGGTCTGGGGTTATTTTTAGATGACTATAATTTGCAGGGTCCTCCCTTAGTTTTATTTGCAATTAAATATAGGACTGGGAACTCCTATGCAGAGATGTCCCTCTTATTGCTCGATATTTCCTGTGTACTGAGGGTGCTGTCAAAACAAATACTCCCCTACCCTTGCTTACTGTGTTCAAGTCTTTGGCATCTCACACATCAGGCTCAGCTTCCTCCCAGCTCCTTATAATCACGATTGCCTGAATAGGAGCTATTAAAGGCTTTTAGCAGACCTTTTCCTCCTAAGAAAATGAACCTAATGTCTATGATGTGACATTCAGTTCATTTTTGTGAAAAAGGTGGTTAGAGACCCATTTAGCTGCTCAGTAATATCGCAATCATCTGTCATTAGCTTCCAGCCCATCTCCTTGTAGCCAAACTGGCTCCTGGCTGGTTTCCTCCATGGATATTTAAAGACTATCGCAGTATTTATCTCTCCTTCCTTTGCTATTTGTGTGCTAGATCCTCGGTCTTGTGTTTCATCACTGTTTTCATTGTTTTTCCCATGTTTTAGTAATAGACAATGCTTGCTCCTGATGTTGTAGATAGGAGACCCATGGACAGACTGTGCATGGCAGGGCTGGGACTGTTGCATCCTATAACTGCCCCCAAGGTCTCGTGTAAGGTAAGGTTGGGGTTTCCCACAGGTCCAGCCTGCAGACCTGGCCTGTGCACTGTCTGTTTCACACCAGAGCACAACCTCTGCGATGGAAACTATTGAGCTCAGGTTGAGTTTTTTCTCCTTTAGGACCACAGGCTATTCTTGACTTGTGAGCTTCGAGGGGACAAACCTGATGATTTATCCACTAAGCCACATAGGCCCCTCAAACAGCTCCTTAATGTGAAACATATGCTGCTGAGCCCTGGCAGTTCTCACTTCAGCTTAGACCCTGTTTGCTCAAATGCTGAGCACCATCAGACCACAGATATTTTTTGGTAGGGAAAGCAGCATTCCTGGAAATGCTGTTGCTGTAAGAACATGCTCTCCCTGCTGGCATTTATTTGGACTCTGGCCTGAGTTATTTACAGAAGGTGAAGGATTTTTCATTTGACTTTTATCTAATTATGATGGACTTATGGATATTAAGCATTGTATTACTTATGCTGTTTATGGCAGGCATGGGTAGCACAGTGTGGATGCAGTATGCAGGTCTTGGGGCCCTTACGTAAAAGGTTATTTAAACTGCTTGTTCCCAGTTAGTACCAGCTCCTGTTCTGCAGAGGCCTTTAGGTGCTTAGCAGTTTCCACACAGCAAACTTCATGAGGAATCAGAGCTGGCCAACTTGTATGCTAAAGTTATTTTAAACTCCATCACTTCATTATCATTGGCATATTAACTCCCACTTTACCTCCCTGCATTGCTCCAGGGAGAGGAAATGGGTCATTACAACAAATATTACCTTCCCAGAGGTTTTAGCACAGCGATTGGTGTATCGTTTCTAGCATTCTCTAAGCCCTTAGGAGCAATTAGCTCAGGGCCCTGCACAGCTCTGGGGAAGGAGACAGGTAACCTCTGCTAACAGATCCGGCAGCTATGCCAGGAGGATCGATTTTTACTGAGCTCAGGAGCAACGCTCCAAGCAACATCTCACAGGTTGGTAAGCAAATACATTCACACAGATGTTGCCTCAGTGAACACAAGTTTAGGTCATCATACTTCTTTTTCTACTGAAGCTGGAGGGCTGGCTGAGAGCGAGGGTTGCTGCTAGGCTTGCTTAAAAATAATGATCCTTCTCTTGCTGCCTGCACTATGTCTTGAGGTACTTAAGAAAATAAAAATATACTTGTTGAGTGCTTTGAAATTGTAAGTGACGTTGTAGTCAAGAATGCTTCTTTTGTGCTTAGTGCCTGGAACTATGTGGTCCTGCACTGTAATTGGGTAAATAGATTTGTACAAAAATGTTTAACATTTCCTAATGGGGACTGTTTGGAATTTCCCATTTCATGAAAAAAAGGTCTGACTCAATTCAGAAGGAAAATACACAGAAAAATATTGGAATTTCTCAAGGGATAGAAGCCTCAAACTGAAAGCTGCTCTAATAAAGTGAGGAATGGCTAGTAGAAACTTCAAACATTTTTGGTAGTTAGAAATACCAGCAGATCTGCTTCCTCTTAATAAGGTTACCTACCTCGACGGGTAGCGTAGATAGGGGGAAATACCATACAGATGTCCCTTGAGGATGCATTTCCCTTCTGAATCCTGACACCTGCCCCAGTTTCCTGGAGTACCTAAACATGAAAGGTTTTCTATGGGCAGAGAAGGGTGGTTGCTTTAGAGCCAAACTCATCTCCACGCCCCAGCCTCACACCACTCCTGCCCACCTCAGCACCATACGAACAGTTTTGCTTATCTCTGTGCTTGCACTCATTTTCTGTTTAATAAAACTCGATTGCCTGACTCTTACCTGCAAAAATGCATAATTTCCCTCTATAACAAGTACAACAGCTAATATATGGATGTGAACCACCCCAAAAAGTCTCCCCTTCCCCATGCTGATTCCCCAAGGGTGGCAGCAGTCAGTGAGGGGGCAAGTGGATATCAATCCATGCAATTTTTTTCCCCCCTTCTGTACTTAAGTAAACATAGCTGCTCATAAATATAACCAAGTTCAAAAAAAAATTCCTGAGGCAAACTGGAAGCTCATTATAGGTCCTGTGCTGGAAATGTTTGTGTTAGGTTTCAAATAAAGTACAATGTATATTTTTGGAGGTTGGTCATGGGCAGCCTGTGCTCTGCCGAACCCTCTGGCTGCTTGAGGAGGTGCCAGCTTGTCGAAAACTGTACCGCTATGTGCTAATATCTTCTCCCAGAGAGGTATGATGGGTGGTTCATTAGCTTAAGCACTAGTCCTTGTACTTATTTGTATGGAGACCTGCTCTGCAAGAAAGCTGCTTTCCATGCTTTTTCCTCTGAACAGTTAATCCACCTGCTCAGTGCCTCACCTGGCCAATTTCTGCAGGGAGGTTCTCCCTTCTTTGCAAGATAAGACATGCATGGCTTAATGCCTTGAGTAAATTTGCCTTCTTTATTCAAATCTTCCTGGAAGAGCTTAGAAAAACAATTGTCTTCCTATTTTCAGTGCCAGTTTGGACAAGGAGCAGGCACACAGTTATTTGAATATTTTGTCCTTAATAAATAAGACTGAAGATGTAACCCTCTGCCTAGCATCCCTCCCCTTACTCCTCCAGCCAATTAGCATATAGGTGAGTGGAAAGTCTTCTGCAGCCTTTTGTTCAGCTCATATTCTAGTATCTGTACAGTTATTCATTATTAATCCAGTGCATTGCTCTTTGCTTTCAGTAAGGTCAAATCTGCATTCAGCTTTGCTCTAGCTCTACTGGTATGTCAGCTGTTGTGCAAGAACTTAGCATAGAAGTAACTTCTAGTTCCTTTGTAGCTCCTTTGGAATGCTGAAGTGATTAGAGATAGTTTTGCTGTGTGAATTTTAAGGTACATGTCAATCCATAATAAAAAACATCTTTCCAAGATTTCTTAACCCTCCAGCTTCACATCACCATAAGGAGTCGTCTCCAAACTTTTTGCTATCTGTACCATAGCTCATAGGGGCCCAGTTCACATGTCTAACAGCATCACACCTGATTTATATCAAGTATAAAGTGAATCAGAAGTGATTTACTTGCCCTCCAAGCTCAGAAATGCTGCCCACCCATCAACGTTGCTTGAAGAAATGCATCTTACACATTTGCACAGAAGTCATTAACGTTCCTCTTGAAAAGAGGCCTTTACTGCAGCTTCAGACAACCCCATGAGAGGGGGTTATCTATTTTTCAGAAGTACCCTGAGGTCTAGCAGATAAGTTTCTTGACTGAAGGAGGATGAATGCTATCAAGCTGTTATTCTCCAAGGGCCTAGATGGCAGAGGGGTTAAGACCTGAAAAATAATCTCTCCTCTTGGATAGCGTCAGATTAAATCTGACCTACAAGCAGAAGGTGCTCCTATCTAATTGCTTGTATAAAGGAAAATTGGTCCTCAGCTAGTTCCTTCCCTGCTGACTTTGTATTAAGCTGAAGCCTTACATTCTTGCACGGAGAACAAAAACCTGGGCAAAATGTGAGCAAGCTTTAAACTTAGAAGCATTATTTATGAGGATATCCCATGAAAAGCTAGCCAGGGGACTAAACTATGGAAAAATTGCACAATTTAATAAGAAAAAGCTTTTTTTCTGATAAATAAAAGCAAAGGGATACGGGGCACGGGGACACAGAAGCAGTTAGCAGTGAAAAACAAGGGAAGTATTAACACTTATAAAAGTGAGGCCAATGAGCCAGTGAGATAACTGACCAAGGGATGTGGTAAATCCAGTATAATCTGACACCTTTACTTCAAATGTAGCTGTCTTTCTAAAGGACATGCAGTACCTTAGTCATGGACTACAAAGTTAAACGCAAGAGCTGGATGATTTCTGGAACATCCTGCTGACCTCGGCTTGATTCATTTGTTTATGGTTGGTGTTGGTGACTCTTAGAATCATAATGTTGGAAGAGACCTCTGAGATCATCAAGCCCAACCGTGCCTGTCTCCCTACTAAACCATGTCCCTAAGAAACTCATCCACCCGTATTTTAAACACCTCTAGGGATGGGGACTCCACCACCTCCTTGGGAAGCCTGTTCAAATCCCTGACAACTCTTTCAGTAAAGAAATTCTTTCTAATGTCTAGTCTAAACTTCCCCTGGTGCAACTTGCAGCCATTTCCTCTTCTCCTATTGCTTGTCACTTGTGAGAAGAGACCAGCACCCACCCTGTCACAACCTCCTTTCAGATAGTTGTAGACAGTGATGAGGTCTCCCCTCAGCCTCCTCTTCTCTAAGCTAAACAACCCTCAGTCTCTCCTCATAGGGCTTATTCTCTAGCCCCCTCATCAGCCTCGTTGCCCTTCTCTGGACACGCTCCAGCTCCTCAATGTCCTTCTTGTAGTGAGGGGCCCAAAACTGAACACAGTACTCGAGGTGTGGCCTCACCAGTGCCGAGTACAGGGGCACAATCACCTCCCTGGTCCTGCTGGCCACACTGTTTCTGATACAGGCCAAGATGCCATTGGCCTTCTTGGCCACCTGGGCACACTGCTGGCTCATGTTCAGCCGGCTGTCAACCAACACCCCCAGGTCCTTCTCTGCCAGGCAGCTCTCCAGCCACTCTTCCCCAAGTCTGTAACGCTGCATGGGGTTGTTGTGTCCTGAGTGCAGGACCCAGCACTTGGCCTTGTCGAACCTCATCCCGTTGGTCTCAGCCCATAGATCCAGCCTGTCCAGATCTCTCTGCAGAGTGTCCCTTCCTTCAAGCAGATCCACACTTCCACCCAGCTTGGTGTCATCCGCAAACTTGCTGAGGGTTCACTTGATCCCTTCATCAAGATCATTGATAAAGATGTTAAACAAGACTGGACCCAGCACTGAACCCTGGGGAACACTGCTCGTGACTGGTTTCCAACTGGATTTAATTCCATTTACCACAACCCTTTGGGCCCGGCCATCCAGCCAGTTTTTAACCCAGCAGAGGGTGTGCCTGTCCACGCGGATGGCAGCCAGTTTCTCCAGCAGGATACTGTGAGAAACGGTGTCAAAGGTTTTACTGAAGTCCGGGTACACCACATCCACAGCCTTTCCCTCGTCCATTAAACGGGTAACCTCTTAGTAATGTGTGAGTTGAAAGTGCCACATCTAACCTGCCTATCCTTGCTCCACATCCATTCAAAGGGACACTTAGGCTGCCTCTGCTGAAAAGAATTACCTCTCTTGAATTAAGCACTGTTTTTTCAGGTGCAATTGTCTCATCATTTACAAGCAAAACTTCCATAGGCTTTTCCTAGTTTTTATTATTTCCCTATGGAAAATACTTTGTAAAGAAAAAAAATCAAAGCAAAGACCATTTTTTGTTTTAAAGAAAAGCTCCAATGGGCTTTTCTTCCCCTAAGCCTTGGTAGCTATTCCTCGTTTAATTTAAGCAAGGCTTATATCAGTTGAAGTTATACTTGTGCTTACTTGACTCAAGATAAACAGGACTAATCCTGCTTAAAACTAAACTAAGAATATCTACATAGTTTAATGAAATGGATTAAAATTTTACCCCATATTAAACATTAACAACCTTTCTTGTTCAGACAAGCCTGGCGAGGCTGGAGCAATGTTATTCATTTGCCTTCAACATCACTAAAATTTCTTTGAAAATAAGCAAATTATGCATTTGTGCAGAAGGCAGATCCCTTTGACCTGCTCATGCTTAGGAGAGACTTGGCTATCTTTCTTCTTTGAACAAAAAGAGGGTTCCTTTCTTTTTTAGATTATATTTATTTTATTTTATTTTATAGCTTTTATTTTATTTCTGAGTTCCTTATTAAAACAGCACAGCTCTTCCTGTTCCATTCATGATGCTTCTTCAGGGGAAAGATCAGCCAGCATGAATTAAACACTCCTTTATTTAATTTATATCTCAGGCTGACCTCAGCTAGCATGTACCACACACCTGGAAATGGAGATGTCAAAGTGTGGCTGGAAAGCCAATCTTTTCGCACCTGTTCCTGTACAAAGTGATGGCTTTGTTTCATTTTATTCATTTTTAGAGATGGGAAAGAGAAGATACATTATTTGAAGTTTTGATACAATTTTAATCACTTCAGAGACTTCAGGAGCAGATTGAATTCCCCTCAATTCCCATCTCTCCCATCCATAGTTGTGTGTGTACACATATTTTGGTGTTTTGGTGGTTCTTTTTCTCAACATTCTGCTGACACGTGGAAACACTAAAAGGTGTTTTTCTTAAATAATAACTGATTGTTCCTGCTGGTTATGAACCCTTAGCATGAAGTGAGATCAAACCCTGTAGAGTTCATGTCTTTAAACTCCGCAAATGCTGATGCCTTTGCCACCAGCAGTGAATTAGCTGGCAGCCTTGCACTTTCACATGTCCTAAAACACAGCACTGAGAGTCACCTGATGAGAGATTTTAAAAAAAAATAAAGCCAAGATTGTTATTTTCTGGGTTAAAGACAAAAATTAAATGCTACACAAGGCTGCATCACTATATATTAAAAGCAGCTTTGCCTGCGAGCTATCGCTGTGGTGGCAGCTGGCAGCTCTTGAACAGGGCAGGAACTCGCAGAACGAGTCTTTCTAAGGAAACTGGGAGATTTCCCCAAGTGACTTCGCTCCCTTCTAGCTATAGATAGGATGGGGTGGGGATGCAACACAACCAGTCTGGTCATTACTAATCAAACGCATAGGTGTAGTTTATGCCCTGAGGAAATTATAACTCAAGACAAGCTAACACAGGCACTCCCGTGCTGGCTGGTGCCAGTGGGGGTGACGTGCAAAGGTGATAATTGAAAGTTGTTGGGTTTTGAGGTTTGTTTGTGTGTTTTTTTCCCCCTGCTGAGTCAACAGGAGGTTGCTTCCTTGAGTGAAGGTGACAGCTTCTGTTCAACCTTGATGTAGCTTGGCAGAGAAGCAGTTGGCCATCCAGCACCCAGGGAATAAGGGTAAGAAACTCTGGAGGAGATGGGCAGTGGCCCCCGTCTGTGGGCAGGTCTATGGATCATGTTTACAGAAGCTAGGAGGCATGTGACTCCATTCATAAAATCTGAACTTCTGATCTGGTCTCTCGAGGTAAAGATAAACACCTCTCCTTTTTGAAGGAGAGTGGTGGATGAAGGCAGAGGGTGTGTCAAGAAAAAGGGGAGATGGGGGGTAGAAATGCAGCCAATGTGGGGCGCTGGCTCTAGGGATGGCTATGCTGTACCCCAACCATGAACGTCGGTTTGCCATGAGCCCTCCAGCATTGCAGGACCTCAGTCCACAATATCCTCTAGCTTCACAGCTGGTTGCTGGTTTTATCTTTACAAACACTTGGATGAAAATTTCAGACACTCAAAACAAGCCAGGCTTGGAGCATGAGAAAAACAAGTCTCTGCTTGTGGGATGAATCTCCTCCCTCCCCCTCCCTTGATGGAGAACTTCATATACAAAAATCGTTGAGCAGAAGTACAGTAGCTTCGCCTCTGAAGGCATCCAAGCATTCTCGCTGAGTGAAACTGTTTAGGTACGACAAAAGATGGTGGCTTGCGTAAACCTTTCTTATCTTGGAACGATGACTGTAATGAGTGTCGTAGCCTGCTTGTGCTACCTGAAGGCAATCCAAAAAACACCTGCTTGAGGTGTGAACAGGTCAGCGATTTGCTACAGATGGTTGCTGAGCTGAAGGATCAGGTTGAGAGGCTAAGAAGCATACGAGATAGTGAAAGGGAGATAGACTGGTGGAGCCATACCCTCTCCTACGCTAGTAATACACCCCAGGAGACAGAGGAACAGTATATTCCTCACACCCAGGATGACAAGAGGGACCTTGTTGTCGAGGAGAAATGGGAGCAGGTCTGCTCTCGGGGCAAAAGATTTCTCTCCTCTCCTCTGACTCCCTTCAAGATGCCACCCTTCCAGTTGCCCCTACAAAACATGTTTGGGGTCCTGGAATTTGAGGCCCAGGAAGAAGACAGCGATGAAGACTGTTCACCTGGAGAACCTCTTAATACTGCTCTGCCTGTCAGGTGGATCAGAACTTCAATCACGAAAAAGAAAAGGAGGGTAGTTGTAATAGGTGACTCCCTCCTGAAAGGAACAGAGGGTCCTATATGTAGGCTGGACTCATCCCACAGGGAAGTCAACTGTCTTCCTCAAGCCCAGGTCCGGGATATCACTGAGAGACTCCCGGATCTAATTCAACCCACAGATTATTATCCCCTGTTGGTTGTTCAGGCTGGCAGTGATGAACTCGATAAGAAGGGCACCAGAGTAATTAAAAAGGAGTTCAGGGAGCTGGGCCGACTAATGGACGGGGCAGGAGCGCAGGTGGTGTTCTGCTCAGTCCCTCCAGTGTCTGAAAGGCATAATGCAAAGAATGACAGAACACATGCTCTCAACAAATGGCTCAAGGGCTGGTGCCGGCACAGGAATTTTGGTTTCTACGACCGTGGGGAAACCTTTACTGAGCCTGGCCTGCTTGACCCAGATGGGTCCCACCTAAGTAAAAAGGGTAGAAGGATACTAGCCCGGGAATTGGCAGGGCTCATTGAGAGGGCTTTAAACTAGGCCCGATGGGGGAGGGGGATGTAACCGGACTCACCACTGAAGTGACTGCAGAATGTGAGTCATTATCAAGGGTAAAGCCACTAGCCCAACTGAAATGCATGTACACCAATGCACGCAGTATGGGTAACAAACAAGAGGAGCTGGAGGTCCTGGCCCGGCAGGAGTACTATGATATAATCGCTATCACGGAAACGTGGTGGAATGACTCCCATAACTGGAGTGCTGCCATGGAAGGTTACAAACTCTTCAGGAGAGACAGGCGAGAGGGAAGGGGTGGAGGGGTGGCCCTGTACACCAAGGAAACCCTTGACACTGTAGAACTTGAGATCGGGGACGATCAGATTGAGAGTCTATGGGTAAGAGTAAGAGGGGCAAGCAAGACCGACATCCTGGTTGGAGGGTGTTACAGACCGCCCGACCAGGAGGAAGAGGTGGACCTTTTGCTGTTTAAGCAACTGGAAGTTGCCTCAAGATCGTCTGCCCTTGTTCTTCTAGGAGACTTTAATCTCCCAGATATCTGCTGGGAACTTAACACAGCCGAGAGGAGGCAGTCCAGAAGGTTCTTGGAGTGTATTGAGGATTGCTTCTTGTCACAGCTGGTGAGTGAGCCTACCAGGGGTGAGGCTCTCCTTGACTTGCTGTTTACCAATAGAGAAGGGCTGGTGGGTGATGTTGTGGTTGGAGGCTGTCTGGGCTGCAGTGACCACGAGATAATTGAGTTTTCCATTAACAATGGAACAAGGAAGGGCAAAAACAGGACGACCATGTTGGACTTTTGGTGTGCTGATTTCAAGTTATATAAGGAACTAGTAAGGAGAGTACCCTGGGAGATAGTTCTTAAAAGCAAGGGAGTCCAGGAAGGCTGGACGTACTTTAAGAATGAAGTGTTCAAGGCACAGGAGCAGGCTATCCCGATGTGCTCTAAGATGAGCTGCAGGGGCAGACGGCCGGCCTGGATGAGTAAGGAGCTTTTGAAGGAGCTCAGTGAAAAAAAGAGGGTGTATCGCCTTTGGAAAGAAGGGCAGGTGAGTCAGGTTGTGTTCAAAAATATCGTCAAGTCGTGTAGGAAGAAAATTAGGGAGGCAAAAGCCCAGCTGGAGCTTAAATTGGCCACTTGTGTTAAGGACAACAAGAAGAGCTTTTTCAAATATATTAATGGCAGAAAAAAAGGCAGCAACAACCTTCAATCCTTATCGATCACTGAGGGAAATATAGTAACTAAAGATGAGGAAAAAGCTGAGGTGCTTAATGCCTTCTTCACCTCGGTTTTCAACAGTAAGGCAGATTGTTCTCTGGACAACTGGTCTACTGAAGCGGTGGATAGGGGCGGGGTGCAATACAGCCCCCCTGTCATACAGGAGGAAGAAGTCAGAGACCTGCTGAGCCACTTGGATCCTCATAAGTCTATGGGGCCTGATGGGATCCATCCTAGGGTGATGAGAGAGCTGGCGGACGAGCTTGCTATGCCGCTTTCCATCATTTATCAGCAGTCCTGGCTCACTGGAGAGGTCCCAGAAGACTGGAAGTTGGCCAACGTGACGCCCATGCACAAGAAGGGCCGTAGGGACAATCCAGGTAACTACAGACCTGTCAGCCTGACCTCGGTCCCAGGCAAAATTATGGAACAGATAATCCTGGGTGCGATCATGCGGCACCTGCAGAATGAGGGAGAGATCAGGCCCAGCCAGCATGGTTTTAGGAGAGGCAGGTCCTGCCTGACCAACCTGTTTTCTTTTTATGACCGTGTGACTCGCCTGGTGGATGAGAGGAAGGCTGTGGATGTGGTGTACCTGGACTTCAGCAAGGCCTTTGACACTGTCTCCCATAGTAGACTACTGGACAAGCTGGCAGCCCGTGGCATGGATGGGAATGTACTGTGCTGGGTTAGGAATTGGTTGGATGGCCGAGCCCAAAGGGTGGTAGTGAATGGTATCCCATCCAGCTGGTGGCTGGTCACTAGTGGTGTCCCCCAGGGTTCGGTGCTGGGCCCGGTCCTGTTTAATATCTTTATTGATGATCTGGATGAGGGGATCGAGTCCTTCATCAGCAAGTTAGCAGATGACACCAAGCTGGGAGGAAGTGTTGATCTGCTAGAAGGTAGGAGGGCCCTACAGAGGGACCTTGACAGGCTGGAGAGATGGGCTGAGTCCAATAGCATGAGGTTTAACAAGTCCAAATGCCGGGTCCTACACTTTGGACACAACAACCCCATGCAGAGCTATAGACTGGGTGCAGAGTGGCTGGAGAGCAGTCAGGCGGAAAGGACTTGGGAGTGCTGGTGGACAGGAAACTCAACATGAGCCAGCAGTGCGCTCAAGTGGCAAAGAAGGCCAATGGTATCTTGGCCTGCATCAGGAACAGTGTGGCCAGCAGGACTAGAGAGGTCATCATCCCCTTATACTCGGCACTGGTCAGGCCGCACCTTGAGTACTGTGTCCAGTTCTGGGCCCCTCAGTTTAAGAAGGATGTTGAGATGCTGGAGTGTGTCCAGAGGAGGGCAACGAGGATGGTGAAGGGGCTGGAGCACAAGCCCTATGAGGAGCGACTGAGGGAGCTGGGGTTGTTTAGCCTGGAGAAGAGGAGGCTCAGGGGAGACCTTATTGCTCTCTACAACTACCTAAAGGGAGGTTGTGGTGAGGCAGGAGTTGGACTCTTCTCTCAGGCGACCAGTGACAGAACAAGAGGACACGGTCTCAAGCTTCGCCAGGGGAGGTTTAGGATTGACATTAGGAAGAAATTCTTCACTGAGAGGTTAATTGTTCATTGGAATGTGCTGCCTAGGGAGGTGGTCGAGTCACCATCCCTGGAGGTGTTCAAAGAGAATTTGGATGAGGCACTTAGTGACATGGTGTAGTTGACAAGTAGGAGTAGGAGTAGGTGTAGGTGTAGGTGTTGGGTCATAGGTTGGACTCGATGATCTCAAAGGTCTTTTCCAACCTTGTGATACTGTGATACTGTGAAAAGACCTACTGCCATGGCAGTCAGGTGCATCCAAGAATCCCTGCCTGAACGTCCATGCTGAACGTGTCTCTGCACAAAAAAAGACAGGTTTGACCAGAATCGCCCTTTGTGCAGAAAGGATCTGCCAGCCAGGCCTGAGCATCAAAGGCAGAGGGCTGCACTGGCTGCTCCACAGCCTCCAATTAGCATTGACATGAGCAGAGGCCTGAAGCAACAGTAAAGGCCACAACCAGCACACAGCCTTGGGCGCCAGCAATGTGCCTCGTTTGCATAAATGCACCTTGTTTGCATAAATGCATCTGAGATTCTTCATCCACCTCCCTCACTGGGATAGCTGCAGAGATCTGTAGTGTGCCGAGCAGCATGCAAATCCCCAAAGTCTCCTGGCTGCTTAGCATCCCTGCTGATGTGTTTGCGTGAAGGACCAAACATCACAGTGGTGCAAGGTCCAATTGCACTCACTGATGCTGCTTGAGGACCAACCACAGAAGCAGTAGTCTGGGGATCCTAGCACTCATATGGGTTTGGGTTTGTTTTTTTTTTTTTCCATTTCACCCATTTCTCTTTCACGTCCTTCCTGTCCCACAGGAAGTGATGGTAAGAGATATACCCCATCACTAGGCTGACAGCTTGCACTACCTACACCTCCGCTCCTTCAGCCAGCCCACCAAATGCTTTCACTTCTCTGCAGAATTTCATTGAAATGCTCATTTAATACCAGTGCTCATTCTTCCTATAGCACCTAAACATTCACTCTATGCTCTGCTAATGCAGAAAGGTCTCTGCAGACCATGCCACCATGTATTGCCTTCTCCCATCCATACCAACAATTATTAATAATTTTTAATTATTTCCTAAGGTATCAGCAGGGGGGAGCCCTGGCAAAGCTGTACCCTCCCCAGGCACAGGCTGCCCTCCCAGTTTGAGGGCACAGATGGGATTGGACAGCACTGGGAAGTGGATGGGAAGTGGAGGAGGAAATGATGACAGTGCTAAAATCATCATTCAGCCAGAAATAGGAACTGGTGGTGCTGATGCTCAGCCCTACACTATAGTGTTCAAGCCTGTAGCCTTCCACAAATTTATCCATGGCCTTTCTCCCTCTCCACCACCTGACCCACACATCCTGAGGAAGGTCCATGACTTGTCAGCCCTGCAACCATCAGCTCTGCTCTGGCTCTTATCGCCTCCTGTGTTGTTTCCCCTCTGACACTTCTCCAATCCCTCCTCTTTCACCCAGACATCTGTATTCCTGTTTTCTTCCGAGTAACTGGGGGTTAAGATGCAAAGCAAACACTTTTCTCAGCCTTGCACTTGGTGTACCCGAGCCAGCCGCGCACGTGAATGGATTCATGAGGCTAAGCTCTTGCCAGGCGCAGGCAGACACAGCGGGGTTTCCTCCTCCTACCCGTTATTTACATCCAGGCAGCGTATTTTGGAGATTCATTGGGGATTAAGAGTCTGTCCTCATGGCCATTGCCCTGAAGCTGAAGTTCACCTCTACAATACTCACTCCCAAATGCTTTCAAATCACACGTGGCACCATGAAAACCACCCTTTGCATTTAGGACAAGTGTAAGTTTACAAAGTTTTTCCACGCATAACAAAATACTACTGCTAATTAGAATAATAATAGCAAGTTGTGAGTTCTGCCTGCTTAATTTCCATCTGCTATTTATTTGCAGTTTGATGTGGTATTTGCTTCCTGTCATGCATTCTTGGAAGTTATTTCTGTGCCACGTTATCATGCTGATGCGGTTCACTCAAGGAGTGGCCGAAACGCAGCTCTGACCATGTGTCACTGCCAAGACATTCATTTTCTTCTGTAGGAGGAAGAAAAAAATAATAATTAAAACAAAAAACCCCAAACAAACCAAGACTGCCTTGTAACCGTATGCTGTGCACGTGTGCATATGCTGTTGTGGGCTTTTTTTTTTCCCCTTCCAACCATATCTTTGCAACTCATGGAGCTGCAGGGTTTTTGTTCAACTGCAAAGTATACGTTTCGCATGGAAAAGGTGGTGATGCAGAGCAGAGTTGTGAATCCTTCCAAGCAGGGGCTGTCCAGGACACCCAGTAGCCAGGCTGAAGATCTTCATACTCTCTTTATTTAAATAATATTTCTTTAAAGCTTACACTATTGCTAAAGACAAAGGGATGCCCTCAATAAAAAAAGGATGTGCTCAAAGACTGGACATGGCTAAGAGCAGTGCAATGAAAACCAATGCATGCCCCCATGACATCCTTCCCAGCCAGGACGTGGTGGAATGTTCTTGCACACCCAATCAAAAGTGGCTTTAGGTCCTTTTTATCAAGATGCCACTCTCAGATATTATCAAATCCCAAAGGGTCACCTCCAGTCGTCCTGCCAAGCAAGGGCTAAATTTGGCAGGGGAAAGTCAACCCAAAGGCAGAACTCAGCTCACATTGGGATGTTTAGTTGTGTTATGAGCTTTTATTTAAAAAGCACATTTATACAGCAATAATTTCGCAGATACAAACTTCAATTTTGTATTCTACAAAAGTCTTTGAATATTCTTCTCTTTACAAAATGGAACATTACAAAAATACAGACAATTTAATATGATTTTTTTATACAAATGTCTCTAATTGTAGTTATTTTCATTAAAATATTACTACCACAGAACTACAATATTTTAGTCAACTATAAAAAAATCAATTAAATGCTTTTTTAAGCAGCAAAATGTAAATAACACAGGTCAGGACACAGTTTATAGTCATAGTGGATATATCTAAAATTGTTTCAGAAATAATATTTTACATAGTTATTTTTTAAGGTTTTATACATTATTTATATAATATTTATATATAAAAACATCATAGCTTGCTATAGTTGAAATGATAGGACGGATTCTGTAAGAAGGATGTGCAAATGCTTTGCAGGATCCCTTTGCAAATGGGATCTGTGAAAGGGCTGCAAACCAAGAACCTGTGGTTTCTGGGCAAAAAAAAAAATAAATCACACTCAATAGAGGCACAACTGATTTACCAGCGGTGTCACCAAGTGGAGCACAGGACCTGGTACCTGCCGTGGTGTGCACTAGGTTGCCTAAGGGAGAAGGCGGGGGGGAGGCGGGATGCACAAACCGACTGACACCGAGGCTGGGACGTGCCGCCCAGCAGCCCGTCCCAAAACTGCAGAATAAGTTTCCCCGGGACTCAGCCTCGAGGTCGTAGTGCGAACACGTCTTCAGCAGAGCTGTCGCTACCCACTTGCAAACGGCCTGCTCCCGTGGGTGTGCAGAAAGTCTGCTGTGATTTTTTGGGGAGGATGGCTGGGAAGCGAGGATGCTCTTTTCATGAAGGGCCATTTGTGAGTCCTGCGCATGCCTCGGGGCTCAGGCAGGACAAACTCCCATCAGGGAGCGAGCGGAGAGGAAGAAACCTGGCTCGTCTGAGCGGAGGATGGAGTTACTCAGCCTCACTGCGCATCTCAGGACTGCTTGTTAAAGGTGTGTCATGTGATCAGAGATCCTTTGGAGATTTTTGACTGGGCAAGCTTCTTCTAAACTAAGTCACAGTATGGAAAAGAGGAGGCAAATAAACTAGTATCAAAATGAGAAAAAAGCAACTCTTACAAACCAATCTTAGATCTTGACTCAGTGCTGTTTCTCTTATATAGTGGTTACTGTTTAGTCATGAGTTGATTTTTGGTTTTTTGTTTTTTGGTTGTTTTTTTTTTCCCCCTCACAGGCACTGAAATCTTCACAGTAAAAAAAAAAAACAAACCTAAGATGGCCAGCTTTCCAAAAAAATCCCTTAGCGTTTATTAGGCTATGAACAATTTGGCGTTCACTACAACATGAACACTCAAACCAATTGCACATCCAGAACTTCGGCACCTCTCTTTGTTCAGCTTTTGCTTTTTGTTTGTTTTTCTTTGTCACCATCACTTTTGACTTAGTCGACCACCACCCCTTTCATCCAAATGTCACAAGTTGAAAAGACCACAGAGTAAGACTTTACTAGTCGGGCAAGAAAAGTCTCTCCCTACATTCTACTGTCTGATGAGATTTGAGAGCAGCAGGTAGTTGCTGTCAGCAGTCATTTTTGGAAAAAAAAAAAAAATTCAAATAAAATACAACACCCATCCGATTTCTCAAAGGTCTACACCATGTTGTTGTGATGGTTATTCCGTTCAATGATGTCCACAGATGAAAGTATCTCCTTCCGGATGGGTGGTGGAGGCAGGCAAGTCTTTGTCTTAGGCTTGAAGAGATCTGAAACGTAAAAAACCTGTAGGTACAAGTAGAAAAGGCAAACTTAGCCACATTGTGAGATGCTTTCTTCAAAACTTTGGTTTATAGAATATATACCTATGTTTAAGCTGCAAAAATAGCACTTTTGTGCTACTGAACACTGTCTACGACACCAACAGTTGTGAAATCTCAAGCATCTGCTACCACCTTTCTGTACAATACAGAAAAAGGCTCAAACCTCACAAAACATAGTGTAAAAACATTACAGAACAATTTCATTTCTCACTGCGTAATCACTGAGTGCAATACCAAAACCTTTACTGAACGGGTTGAAAAGTCAGGAAACAGATACATGGCACACACTCCAATAAAACAACAAAGGGCTGACCTGAGTCATGGTGAGTGGGTTTAGGGACAGAGTTGGTGTGAAACAATTCATTCAGCTAGACATCAGGTAAGCAATTAAAAGCTTTCAAATCAAAGCTGCATTAAAAGGTATCAGCAATGAGTCAACGGTGAGTGAAGCTCTCCTCATGCCCCACCAAGGCACCAGTATTAGTGCTGCAGTCTGGTCTTGAAGCCAAAACCTAAGGAGAGCAGGATCTATTCCTGACTACTTCTTCCTGAATAGCCCGTGATGTAACCCCACTCCTGGATGTGAAAAAGTCAGTGCTTGACATTTTTGGGAGGTAGCAACACAATAAGAAACAAAGTGCTGGGAGGAAACTTCCACATCCTCCCTTGGCAGCCACTGCACAAAGTTTATCAGTCCTCCAGGACTAAGGCACTTTCTCCCTTGCCAAAACTCAGTCCCATGCCAGAAGGGAAAAGAGTCAGACAGCACGGATTCTCTGGACGGAGGAAAAAGTGGCAAGGACTCACCGTTTTGTTAGCTGGCTCCAAAGCCCCAAACTTTGGTCCTGCCACCAACTGCCTCTTCCAGCCCAAATTTGCCAGCTCACCTCAGACATCCTTAAGCACCAATAATTCGGACCAAGCTGTGGGTTTGCTGAGCCAAAGCAGTGGGAAGACCAGCATAGGCTTGTAGGAATTAGCAGCGCATTTGACTTTTCTCCCACAGTACTCAAATGCAACATTTAAGTAACAAGATAATTCGGGGGAGGGGAGTCCAAGAAGCTCAAAAGAGTAATATTAGATTAGTATATCCAGGCTGGGTAACACAGGGAGGGAGCAAAAGTTCTTGCCCATCAGTGTCTCCTTGTTTTCTAGCTACCCAGAGACTTGCATAGCAGGTCTAGCTGTCCTTGGAAACAACTTTGGCAAGTCCCTATCAGCACAGACAGATAAGGAGCTGAAAAGAACAAACAGTAAACCTGCTATAAGTGGCAATTTACTCCTAAAATTATAACCAGGGATGCAGGAAGCTGAGTTGTTGTTGCTCTGCTTTTATTGCTTGGTGAAAAAGCAGGGAAGGAAGTGACATATAAACCAGCTCTTTTTCGGTGTATATCTTGCTGTCTGGCTGCTTAGTTGTATAATAGAGCTGATAAAAGCTGTTTACAGGGCATCCAAGTGGCAGCATTTGTGCTTTAGGTTAAATAAGAGGATCCATCTGAACCCACCAAGGATCACAAGCTGGAATCTGGCCTCTTGCTGCATCGCAGTGTAAAAGCGTGTTAAACTGCTCTGGCAATGGTTTTCTTTTGGATCATTAATAACTCTAAAATCCTTGTTCGGCTGGCTTGGTGCATTCCTGATGCCATCTCACTCTCTTGCCCATCTCTGAGAGCTGGATTCAATCACAAAGTTGTCCTATTTCTGCACCAAGATAGCCATGACAAATCAATTTCTGGGAGGAGATTGCTGAGTGCAAGAAGCATATGGGGATTACATGGAATCTGGTTCTTATTTTGGAAAGGAATGAGTTACAGTGTCATCTTGGATATTTTAGCCTTTGCTGTGCTGCTCGCTGCTTTTCAGGGTTTAATTCAGAGACTGGGTAAGAGGTTTCATTTATCTTAAAACTGTATTTCACTTTAACATGGCTGGAGATTAAATAAACACTTATAGGAATCATGAAATGTGATCTTTGGGGTTAAAACAGTGTGTTAAGTCCTCCTAATGCTTGAACTGTTTAACACAAAAAGAGGACTAATAAACGTGCAAAGTTTTTCACTAGAATTAGCTCCATTTCCTGTAGAAGGTGCTCTCCACCCATAAAGAAAACTTGACAGCAGAAGACAGCGTGTATTATACAAAGTAAGTCAATACCTTATATTGCCACTTAACAATTCCTATTCCTTTTCATTATATTAAAGAAATCTTTAATCACATACAGAGAGGTTAAAACAACTCATCTAAGCTAACGAGAGCAACACCAAGAGCATGTCCTTCTGACATCTTCCCTTTTCTCTCTCCATCAGATGAGACAAACTACGTGACATAGCAGGTAGTCTACAACATGCATGAAAACTATTTCCATTTAAGAAATCCTCATCGTGTTTCACTCTGGATCTGAGTCCAAATGTTTCATCAGCTGGAAGTGCTTGACACTAATGTTATATGCTTGTTATTTCAGGCACTGAAGGACAAATATGTCTGCTGCAGTACAACCTCTGGCAGCCCTCAGAGATGAAACATTTGATTTCTACTGAATATTACAGCCTGATAACTATGGTATTTTAAAGGCCCTTGACTATCAGAGTGGACTCTTCAAGGCTTTGTTGGGAGCACCCAGAGTAGGTTGGAAGTGATGAGTCTCCACACCCATCCTTCTACTTCAGAGCTTCCCGTGCGTGGGAGCTGGATCTCAGAGCTGGGCAAGAACCCTCACGATATGCAAGTAATTTTTGCAATATACCAGTAATTTTAGCAAAAAGCTGCTAAATTCTACATTTAAGGCAAACTCTAGGGAGTTTTGAGGCAATAGTTGGACTTGATCTTAAAGACCTTTTTCAACCTAAACGGTTCTATGATTCTACAGCTCTCCCCCTTGTCCCTTTCTGCCATCTCCCAAAAAGGAGGAAAGTCTGCCAGCCTCTCCTGGGCAATAGCTCACGACAGCAAAGCTGGGTTTCAAACAAGAACATATTGATGGTTCTTAGCAACCTGATGAAACAGGAAAAGGGTTGGATTTAAATCCTTCCTCAAGTACCTAAGCTGCTGCCCAAGATGTCCCCAGCCACCAAGCCATGCATGCAAAGGGTGTGGAGTCAATTGCCCCCTCCACGAGCTGGCTGGCAAGAGCAGCACAGGTTACCCCTGGCTCGCAGGCAAACCCAAGCCTGCCTGTGAAACTCCAGGCAGCTGCTTCCTATGTCGGTTTGACTCAACACAGGAAAACCAGCCCAGCACGGTCGGTCACAGCCTCCCCTTCCCAGCACAGCTTCCAGCTGCCGAAGGACTGGGAGGGGATGGCCAGCCCTGCTGCTCATTCTGACCAGGAAGCATCTGGATGCCTGTCCAAGCATCTGGAGACCTATTGTCTTTCTGAAACCACTGCCGGTTTCCATGGATGGACCACCTCATCCCTACTCTCTCTGTATATTGCTGTTATCCCACTTCCCAAGCAGGAACGCACACGGAGAGATAAACACCCCCTTGTAAAACTGCCTGGCGATGTGTACTTGGTGTCTTGACAAACCCACACGACACAAATTCAAGCACCTGAACTGAGAAAAGCTGCTTCATTGCTCCCTGTGTTGCCTAAGTCTCTTCTCTCCAGGGCTGCCAGCACTGCTGTCATGCTGCTCTATACGAGTGCTGGCATAGGAAAATATTTCCAGCATCTGGAGAGACACCCTGACAATACTGGTATAAAGGACATAGGACCTGTAATGCTGTGAGCAGGCATTACAACAGGAGCATGCATCTGTACACACACATTTCTCTAACTTCCCCCTCTGAATTTGCCAGCCTTGCATGGGACACTGGCATCAGGCAACAGCAAAACCTAACAGCTACTGCCCAGAGAGCTAATAATACTTCATAAAAACTTCCCAACAGTGACATTATGTCTTGGTTTTGGAATATTATCAATGAGTGGAAAATATATAAATAATCTATTTTTTTCTCCTTGCATTAGTGAAATTAATAACTTGCCTCCAGGGCTGATTTACTTTTAGATCAGTCAAAAAAAAAAACCCAACCAAAAAAACCCAACACCCAAGAAAGTGGCAAGTTGTTAAAACATTACTTTCAGGAGTTCATATGTACATAGGAATGACCACAACCCTCAGCCCCTTTGTTTCTATGTGAAGCAGCCGCCTGACCCAGTGCCCCCCACCCTGCCTACTTTAAACATCTACATCTGTCACTTCGAGTTACAGAGCTGCGCAATCAGGTCACTCTTTGGAAAGTAAATTGCATGAGAACAAGCCCAGCAGCCACAGACAAGAAGGCACAGCCTTTGTTCACCGTTTTCTCACGAGTCCCTTCACTATATTAAAAACCCACCACCAAACGAGGCACCCTGCCTCCCCTCGGCAGGCAGGCATCAGGTCCAGCTCCCGGGGAGCAGCTTTTGGCTGGATTGTTCAGGAAAAAGCCATGATCCCAACTGCCCCAGATTCCCCACTGGGTTCTTGGCAGAAAGACTTGCAAAAGAGCTGGTGCCCATTACTGAGAGAGGCTGGAGAAGCAAATGGCAGCGGCTGAAATGGAAATACTCCCCCTCATTTGACCACCTTTTCTGTGCACCAAGCTGCCTGGGTGAAGGGGCCCTTTGCCCAGGAGCCTCCTGGAACTCAAGGCTGATGGGGGAAAAAACGTTAAATGTTGCCTTCTTCACTGAATATGCTGTGCTTCCTCCTGCCACATCCCCGGCTGTAACGTGGGCTTACATGAGCTCACAGCAGTATGAGCTGGGGAAGCGCCCACTGTTCCCCCAGAACCCTCAGCAGCATCCCCGCTGCCCTTCTGTTGTGGTTTTGAATTTGTCTGAGGAATTTTCCTTCCTATTGCCAACAAAGGGAACATGAGGGGGGGGCGGGGAGAGGCCGTTTCCGGGGAAAACAGTGCCCGGACATCAGTTTGTTTTTCTTTCTTTCCCGCCTCTGGGGAGGGGAGCTGGTTTTTCTTTGTTCGGTTTCTCCGCTTTCCTTGGGGGAGGAGCAGAGCGGCCATTAGTGGAGCAGCAGCAGCAGGAGCAGTGGCAGCTGAGATACGGCTCGTGGGCTTCTACAGTCTCTGGAGGAAGCATCATCGGTCATCTGATCCTCCACAACTCCCGCAGAACTCACACGCCTCCTTTTTCCCTCATTCCCTTCCCGGCCATGGCGGCGGAGCCACGCCCTGGGCTGAGCCATGCCCGGGGCTGCGGCAGCAGTGACGGCCCCCCCCCCCCGCCCCCGCACCCTCAAGAGACTTGCGTCACAAGATTTGGGATACAGGACTCAGTCCATTTAAAGGTTCTACGGTTTTGGTGGTGGTTACTGTTAATTCTGCTCTGTTTATACATATATTCGTACCTGAGAACTGTTATCTTTTTCTATACAATTTTTTTGGATTAAATATTTTTAATAACTGATTAGTATCCTAGTTTTTTATCAAAACTAAGTCATTTAATTGGCGCCCAACGTGGGGCACGAGAGGAAAAAAAAAAAGATAACAGTTCTAGCACCATGATGTTCGTTGTGAGTTTGGAGTCCATATGGACCATGCTGTATTATATATTTGCTTTCTGTTGGTATAGATCTATGCCAAAGGGTCTGGCGGGCTTAATTCATCTGAGTGCATCGGCCAGTAGAACTCAGATAGCTGTGATCATTATCGAGTTCTTGCTGTGGGTCTATAGTGTTATGGATTCAGTGTCTATGGGTTTCATTTGGAATGTGTTCTTAAGGTTGTATTCCTGCATGAGCCCAGGCTATTACCTCTGGGGACCTAGTGATAATGTTACCTACCCTCAGGGCAGGGAGAGTGTTTCATCTCAGCCTTTTATTCAGTCACCTTTCAGGTTCGCTAGAACAGCTTTTGGAAAGCTTAACCCCTCGCTAGATGTCAGGGATCTCCTACTTTATATCATACTTTTGGTGATTTGTCTGCATGGTTGCATCACGATCTATCTTGGGTATGAAGCCAGGAACAGGGGTGGTCAGGAATGCAACCAGAAGCAAGGAAAGGGAAAAAGGAAAAGAGAGAGTAAGACACCTGATGTTATGGTAGTTCAAGATGTGACTAAACCAGAAGAGCAGTCTGAGCCAATAAAAGCTGTAGCTCAAGATGTGGCTAAACCAGAGGAACAGTCTGAGCCAATGAAAGTTGCCCCTATTCAGAAAAGGAAATATAGAACCAAATCAGTTCGTCCAGCTGACGATGACGGGGAAGTGGAAGCGGGTCCTTCACATACTGCGGATTCAGAACCAGAGATCGTTACTGAGTAGCTCACGCATGACACCCTTAGCAACTTGCGAAAAGACGTTACTCAACAGGCAGGTGAGCCTATCCTGACCTGGATGATCCGAGTGTGGGATCTTATGGATGACAGTTTGCAACTTGATGGTGCTGAAGCCAAGTATTTAAAGGCTCTGGCTCAAGATACAGGTATCGAACAGGCATTTGTGAGGGAATCGAGACCCCTTTCATTCTGGGCACGAGTTCTAGGCAGTGTGTGAGAGAGGTTTCCTCACAAAGATATCCTGCAGGCACATCATCTTAAGACAGCTTGGAAGACAGTGGAAGATGCGATTTTACGCCTGAGGGAAATGGCACTGCTAGAAATACTTTATGGAAGGGATGGGCAGCCCCTCAGTGACCCAGACAAGGTTAGATGTATGCCAGAAATGTGGTGGAAGCTTTCCTGTGGTGCACCAGGTACATTCTCCCACTATGTGGTATCCATGTATTCGGAGGCAGACCAAGATTTGGTGGGCATTGCAGCAGGTAAATTCAGGGCAGATGTGAAAATGGTCCATGGCCCGATGCAGGAACGTATCGCTGCGGTAGAAACGGCACTTGAGAGGATGGATAAGAGGATGGACAAGCAGCAAAAGGAGATCATGGAAACTCTTCAAAATCTTCAGGTGGCACCAGTGCAAACCAAAGCCTCTGGGTCCAGAGCTGGGCGACTCCCGGCTAGGGGAAAAGGACAGACTTCACGGATCAATCTATGATATTTCTTGGTTGACCATGGAGAAGATATGAGACGGTGGGACAGGAAACCTACCCATGCCCTGGCAGCCCGGGTACAAGAATTGAAGGAAAACGAGAAAAGAAAATCAGTGAAAGTAAGTGCAGTGCCAGTCTCTCAAGGCACTGACCTGCTAGAGGAAACATCCAAAATGTACCCATCACTAACGAGTTGCTGTCACTGCAACGGATGTTAGAGGGGCCCTGCCTCTGGCCAGGTAGAGGCACGGGACAACCGTGTCTATTGGACTGTGTGGATCCGGTGGCCTGGCACATCAGACCCACAAAAATACGAGGCTTTAGTTGACACTGGCGCTCAATGTACATTAATGCCATCAGGACATGTGGGCCCGGAAACTGTTGCTATTTCTGGGGTGACTGGGGGATCTCAAGAGCTGACTGTGCTGGAAGCTGAAGTGAGCTTGACCGTGAAAGACTGGCAAAAACACCCCATTGTTACTGGTCCGGCTGCCCCATGTATCCTGGGAATCGACTACCTCAGGAATGGATATTTCAAGGACCCAAAGGGACATAGATAGGCTTTCGGAATAGCTGCTGTGGAGACAGGAGAGATTAAACAGCTGAAGTCATTGCTGGGTCTCTCAGAGAGTCCTTCTGCTGTCGGACTGTTGAAAGTTGAGGAACAATGGGTGCCAGTTGCCACCACAACAGTGCATCGTCGACAATACCGAAAGAACCGTGACTCTGATTCCTATCCATAAGATGATCCGAGAACTGGAGCACCAAGGGATGATCAGTAAGACTCACTCACCTTTCAATAGCCCCATTTGGCCTGTGCGTAAGTCTGATGGAGAATGGAGATTGACTGTGGACTATCGTGGCTTGAATGAGGTTACCCCACCTCTGAGCGCCGCTGTGCCAGACATGTTGGAATTCCAGTATGAACTGGAATCCAAGGCAGCAAAGTGGTATGCCACTATTGATATTGCTAATGCGTTCTTCTCCATTCCCCTAGCCGCAGAGTGCAGGCCGCAGTTTGCCTTTACCTGGAGGGGCGTGCAATACACCTGGAACCGATTGCCCCAGGGGTGGAAACATAGTCCCACCATCTGTCATGGACTGATTCAAGAAGCACTAGAGAAAGGTGAGGCTCCAGAACATCTGCAGTACATCGACGACATCATTGTGTGGGGAAATACAGCAGAAGAGGTTTTTGAGAAAGGAAAGAAGATCATCCAGATTCTCTTGGAAGCTGGGTTTACTATTAAACAGAGTAAAGTTCAGGAACCTGCCCAAGAAATACAGTTCCTGGGAGTGAAATGGCAAGACGGACGTCGCCAAATTCCGACAGAGGTTATCAACAAGATCACAGCAATGTCCCCACCAACTAGCAAGAAGGAAACACAAGCATTCTTGGGCGCCATAGGTTTCTGGAGGATGCATATCCCGGAATACAGTCAGATTGTAAGCCCTCTCTACTTGGTAACCCGTAAGAAGAATGATTTCCACTGGGTCCCTGAAAAACAGCAAGCTTTTGAGCAGATTAAGAGAGAGATTGCTCATGCTGTAGCCCTTGGACCGGTCAGGACAGGACCAGACGTGAAGAATGTGGTCTACTCTGCAGCTGGGAATAACGGTCTTTCATGGAGTCTTTGGCAGAAAATGCCTGGCGAATCTCGAGGCCGACCACTTGGATTCTGGAGTCGAGGCTACAGGGGCTCTGAAGCCAAATACACCCTGACTGAGAAAGAGATCTTAGCTGCTTATGAAGGAGTTCAAGCTGCCTCAGAGGTAGTTGGAACAGAAACTCAGCTCCTCCTGGCACCCTGATTACCAATGCTAAGGTGGATGTTCAGTGGACGGGCTGCTCCCACACATCATGCTACTGATGCTACCTGGAGCAAATGGGCTGCTGTTATCACACAACGTGCCTGTATTGGAAAACCAAATCGCCCTGGTATCCTGGAAATCATCACGAACTGGCCTGAAGGTGAGAACTTTGGTTTAGCAGACGAAGAGGTAGAATAGGTAACACGTGCAGAGGAAGTTCCACCATACAATCAGTTGCCGAAAGAAGAAGTATGCTACGCCCTTTTCACGGATGGTTCCTGTCGCATCGTGGGGACAAATCGAAGATGGAAAGCAGCCGTGTGGAGTCCCACACGACAAGTTGCAGAAGCCATTGAGGGAGAAGGTGGATCAAGTCAATTTGCAGAGCTCAGAGCTGTCCAATTGGCTCTGGACATTGCTGAACGAGAGAAGTGGCCACGGCTTTACCTCTACACTGACTTTTGGATGGTGGCCAATGCATTGTGGGGATGGTTAGACCGATGGAAGAAAGACAACTGGAAATGCAGAGGGAAACCCATCTGGGCTGCAGATATATGGCAAGACATCGCCACATGTGTGGAGAAGCTGATCGTGAGAGTCCGCCATGTGGATGCACACGTGCCCAAGGATTGAGCCAACGAGGAACATCGCAACAACCAACAAGCAGACCAAGCTGCACAAGTCAAGGTGTCACTGATAGATCTGGATTGGCAGTGTAAAGGAGAGTTGTTCCTGGCTCGATGGGCTCATGATGCCTCAGGTCATCAGGGCAGAGATGCCACTTATAGATGGGCACGAGACCGAGGGGTGGATTTAACCATGGACATTATCTCCCAGGTTATCCATGATTGTGAGACGTGCTGCCATTAAACAGGCTAAGAGGGTGAAACCCCTATGGTATGGTGGACGCTGGGATAAGTATAAATATGGAGAGGCCTGGCAGGTTGATTATATCACCCTGCCGCAGACCCGCCAGGATAAGCGCTATGTGCTCACCATGGTGGAAGCAACTACCGGATGGCTGGAGACATATCCAGTGCCTCATGCCACTGCCTGGAACACCATCCTAGGCCTGGAAAAACAAGTCCTGTGGCGACATGGCACTCCAGAACGGATTGAGTCAGATAATGGAACTCATTTCAAGAACAGCTTAGTTACCACCTGGTCAGAAGAGCATGGCATTGAGTGGGTGTACCATATTCCCTACCATGCACCAGCTGCCGGGAAGGTCGAACGGTGTAATGGATTGTTGAAAACCACTTTGAAGGCATTGGGTGGGGGGACTTTCAAACATTGGGACCAACATCTAGCAAAGGCCACATGGTTGGTCAACACTAGAGGCTCAGTCAATCGAGTCGGCCCTGCCCAGTCAGAATTCCTCCATACTGTAGATGGAGATAAGGTCCCTGTGATCCACCTGAGAGGTATGTTAGGGAAAACCGTCTGGTTTAAACCTGTCTTGAGCAAAGGCAAATCCATTCGTGGGATTGTCTTTACTCAAGGATCTGGTTGCACTTGGTGAGTGATGCAGGAAGATGGAAGAACCCAATGTATACCTCAAGGGGACCTTATCTTTGGATGAGTTGTCCATATTCTATGTACCTATCTGTAAATATGTATATAGTTGGAAATATGCATGTATATAGATATAAGTTTAATTTTGATTATGGGGTGTTGGCATGGAAAGAAAATTCGGGGTGGATAATGTTGTGGTTTTGAATTTGTCTGAGGAATTTTCCTTCCTATTGTCAACAAAGGGAACACGAGGGGGGTGGGGAGAGGCCGTTTCCGGGGAAAACAGTGCCCGGACATCGGTTTGTTTTTCTTTCTTTCCCGTCTCTGAGGAGGGGAGCTGGTTTTTCTTTGTTCGGTTTGTCGCGCTTTCCTTGGGGGAGGAGCGGAGCGGCGGAGTGGAGCAGCCATTAGTGGAGCAGCAGCAGCAGGAGCGGCGGCAGCTGAGATACGGCTCGTGGGGTTCTACAGTCTCTGAAGGAAGCATCATCGGTCATCTGATCCTCCACAACTCCCGCAGAACTCACATGCCTTTTTTTTCCCTCGTTCCCTTCTTGGCCTGTGGTGGTGGAGCCACGCCCTGGGCTGCGGCAGCGGCGACCGCCCTCCCGCACCCTCAAGAGACCTGCGTCACAAGATTTGGGATACAGGACTCAATCCATTTAAAGGTTCTACGGTTTTGGTGGTGGTTACTGTTAATTCTGCTCTGTTTATACATATATTTGTACCTGAGAACTGTTATATTTTTCTATACAATTTTTTTTTGATTAAATATTTTTAATATCTGATTAATATCCTAGTTTTTTATCAAAACTAAGTCACCTTCCTTGCGTGGTTTGCTGTACTCACCATGCAGTAAGCCACCAGGGCTCCCTGTGCAAAGCCTGCCAGCACGTCGGTGGGGTGATGCTTGTGGTCCGACACACGGGACAGGCCAGTGTAAAATGCCATCATGATGAGGGTGAACTGGAGGAGGGGACGGAGCAGGCGGGCTCCCTTCCATGTGAATCTGGCTTGCAGATAAAACTGAAGAGAAGAGAAAAGAGCAAAAAATGTTGCATTAATTTGAGGGCAGGAAAGGAGAACTCATGCCCAAAATGTGCATATGTTACCAGCAGCCACTCTGTGGGGCTGGCTGAGGGACACCCGCACCCCCACAGCTCAAAGAGCAAGGTGTTGTCAAAAAAGGAAGCTCTTTGCAAACATGGGGCCTCCACCACGCAGAGGGGAGCGGAGCTGGTGGAATTTATCCTGTGGAAGGGATGCAGGCAGAGGTGGATGGGCACAGCCCTCCCTCAGAGAGCCAGGGTCAGGAGCCTGGAACACTCACATCACAGCTCACCCTCTAGTCTTGCTTCAGCCTCCAGGTCCACCAAGGTCACACATAACATCCCAGCAGGCCAAGTAAGGAAATTCCTCCCCATCGCTATTTATTGCGAAACAGAAGTAAGGTCCCAAATTTAGAGTATGCAGGAACCAGTGGCATCTCTTGGAGGAAAACCAAGAATCAATGCAGCATACCACACCTCCCAGAACCAGCCCCAAGGATTTCCAGCCACAAGTCCCTTGACGCTGATGATGTGAATGCAAAATGCAATCTTCTATCATTGCCACCATGTTTCCTGGCCTGAACCCCAGGGTTTGCAGAGGTGCAGCAAACAGCCACCCCACCACATGGCATGGGAAGTTGCTCTTACCCAGTGAGGGAAAAGCAACCTACCAGTCAACCTGAAAAGACGAAGCTGACATGACATCAAATGGACATTGTCATATTCCTCCATGGCCATTTCAGGTCCACTTCTGTTTTGGATGGTGGGCATGGCCGGTTCTTGTGGGAACTCGGCAGCCAGGTGGGAAGAGAGGACAGGAAAAGGGCAACCCACTGCCCACAGATGAGCAGGGCTGGGTGCAGTGCAGGGAGGAAAGCAGGAAGGGAGGGACATGGCAGCAACCTTTGGGCTCCGAAGGAAAGAGGCACTCAATGGCTTGAAGAGTGTAAAAGTGCTTGGAAAATGCTGCTTAGCTCCTGCAGCTCAGATCGGCTGCCCATGGGCTCAGCCACAGTGGGGTATTTTCAACTTGTTCCTAAAAGAAGAGCTGAAGATCCAGCGTGCTTTGTGGGACTTTGCAACATCAGAGGGCTGGAAAGGGGTTTAATATCCATTTATCATCCCTTTTACACACTCAGAGCAGTTTACACTGCCTTGATATAGAAGTGAATGAAGCTCTTGCTGGGTTCCTGTAACCACAAATAACTTAATTACATGATTTACCTATAAAAGCAGAATAAATTGGAAAGCTGACGGGAGAAGCATAATTTTCATCAATTTAGTATGTTTGGCTGTTGCATAAACATTGTATTTGTCCCTTTTTGGAAAGAACACACACTGGGCTCTTTAGAGGAAATGAAACATCATGTCATTTGAATGGAGTAGATGCTCCAAATTATCCAAATTGTTAGCCAATTACCATGGAAGAGAGCAGTACCAAAACATCTCCGTGCTGGCTAATGCACATTATGATTCTAGGGAATATATCTGCAAACCAGCCCAAATCTGGTATCGGAGCCACATCACCACAGCGCACACCCCACCCCATGCAAACTTGTGCACGCTGTGCTATGTGATGAATTACAGCTCTCTATATCCCCACAACAAACCCATGCTGATGTAGCCTAGCAAAAGGACTGCTGGACTGGTTCTCTAGTTTGTGATGATAATTCCTATGCTCAGGAGCAAAATGAGTCAACAGTCAACGTTATAAAAATTAGGAGCCATGTTCTGCCCAGAAGGATCTGAAAAAAAGACAAAAACAAGCAACTAATGAGAAGGTGCTTTCTTTCCAGGTAAAACGCAGCCACTACTAAGCTGGAAAGCTGGAGCTACAAAATACCACAACCCCATCATGCACAGTCACTTGCAGTGATTTAACATCAGGCACTTCATCCTGCAAGCAAATATCTACATAGTTGATTAGCAGGGAACTGCATTTTTAGTTTGCAATGCTTAGACTGGTTGAATTTTCATTGCTACAGCATTTATGCATCCAGTGATCTGCCACCAAGAATAAACTGTGCAGGCAGGATACTCCTGGGAAGTATTCCAGAAAGCTGGCAATAGAGGGACCCTGAGATCTTTAAATACAACTTCTCAGTGTAGAGACAATGTTCCTTGAAAAAAAAAAACGACAAAACAACCAGCATTTGTGAAGAGCAGCATTTTTAATGCACACACACAAAAAATACGCTTTTATTGCCATGGTTTTAGGCTACGGATTATTTTCAGGTTCAAGAGTCTCAGGCCAGCCCAGGTGAGTGCAAAACTCAGTTTCCAGTACATTGCTGCAGAGCAAAATTAGCTCCAAGTATTATATCTTATAAACTATTACCCTTAGTTCTACCAGGAAGACTTGAAACCTAACATTTTTAGTCTTGAGCCTCTGTCATATCAAAACCCTTAAAGAAATTCGCTGCTGGATAATCTGACATTTGACCTTTTTGCACAGCTTCGATATCCCCACAAGTCATTACATCCCACAAGCTTGGGCTAAATAGGTCATCATCAGGTGAAGATACAAAGTATCAATAAAAAATTAGCAATAAAAAGCTCACACTGAGTTTGAACACACAACAAAGCAGACACTGTTGGGGCTGAAGTGATTAAAAAATAAACTTGTTTGTATACTGACCCACTCCTTCCAAAGCACAACTCTGAACTGTGTGCCTAATGTTCAATCTTAAGCCCAGGAAAAGGTGTGCAAAGGCAGCATAGCAACGTAGGGGCTGTGCTGGGTGCCACCCAAGTCCCCAGCGCCTAACTCACACCCACACCTATGTATCTTGGAGGACTAAAACTCACCCGGATAGATGCATCTCAGACAACACTATCAGCATGAAGATCTTGACTGAGCTACTTTTACTGCCACAAAAAAAGTCTTGGAAAAGTCATTAATCTCCCCATTCATGAGGAAAAAGGGGTAAAAAAAGAGGATAATAGCACTTTCCATATTCCACAGGCATATCATGAGCAAGCAGTACATCGAAAACTGTGCTCAAATACCAGGGTGCTGAGGATCCTGTAAATACTTTAGAGGTAAGCCTCGGGGTGCTCCAAACTTTTCCTCTGGCCTCAATATGAATGAAAAACCAAGTTAATAAGATAAAAAAAACCAAAAGGGAGTCTTAAAGGATCAGAATTTCCCTAAAACGTGAACTACTGCTATTACTAAGAATTGGGAAATTCCTTGCAGTTTATCTGAAAATCTGCTTTTGAGTGTTGGGTTCTTTTTAAACCTGGGAGCAAATCTGAAGTGCTGCCTGATAAGGACTGCCAGATTTGGATGGCAGTGAGGCTGGATGGAGAGGATGGAGGAGCAAGACCACAACCGGTGTTATTTCCACCACAGACTATCACAGGGCAGTGAAAGTCAGAAGGAGCATCAACAATAGCAAGGGTGAATGGAATTAAATGGGATCACACAAAGCAGGAGTTATTTGGAGCTTCCATCCACTGTCTCCTGACAGAGGATAAGTTACCACAAAGCAAATGGCTTGAAGGACGTCACACCACTCTTCTGCCAAGGGACTTCCATAGCACTGGGGAGGGACAGCCCATGGCCACATGCAACCCCTGAACAAACCCATCAAGGAGGAGCGAGCAGGGAACGTAGGCTAAAAGCATCATCTCCAGCCTCCTAGGGCTTTCTGCCACTCAGAAATCTCATCCTGTTCACACTGCCTCCACCACAAGGCTGAATTCCATCAACCACGTCCCTTAGTTACAGCTAAGTTCTCCTTCTGGGAAATAGCTGGTCTTATTTCTGACTGCCTGACCTGAAGTCACCTGCATCTCCAGTCCCATCTGCAAACAGAGCAGTACCCAAAGGGGTATGGGGACAAAACCTCGCAAACTGAAATTCATCCCAGCATAATACCCCACCCTGGCTGGGCAAAACCAGCTGAAAGAAGGGGAACTGCAGAATTCAGCTTCCAACACCAAGATGGACAGGGGACATGGACAGGAGAAGGGCAAAAACCTCCCAGCATCAAAGGAATGCATTGTTTGCCTCTTCCCCGCCTTTGCTGAGCGTATAGCATCCTCAAACCCTGTTGGGAATATCCCCATTAGCTCAGCAACACAGTTCACGCCTCTGATGTAATTTCAGTTTATTCACTTACTTAGGTTACTGCTAAACTTGACTCAAAGTCCACAACCACCATGGAGTTTCCTTCACACGGGTTGTCATCATTCAGTATTGCCAGAGCACTGGGACCTTCTCCATCCTTCAGCAAGAAACCCCAGTGCAAAGCTTCACGCTCGCCCAAATACACTAAACCAGCAACATCTCTAATTTTTCATATAAATGAGTAGAACACACTAAAATCCAACCTGACCTGAAGTCTTCATCCTCAGCCATCAACACACATTAAATATGCAAGCTGCCTTCTTTTACTCCCATCAATCAGACAACATTGCTGAGGGATATTAATTTAGGTTTTCTGATATTAATTCAGCTTTCCTGTATCCTCTGTGTGGTTGGCTGTGATTTCAAGGCAACTTCATGCCACAAAAAAAAAAAAAAAAATCATCAGCATTATGGGAGTGAAAAGCCCCCATCACTATCTGCAAAGCCTCCCCACATCCAGTGAAACAAAACTGGGAGGTGTGGGTCAGGTCCAGAGGGCTGTGTAATAAGCTGTTACATACCTCAGCCTGCTATAAATATGTATTACAGGTTAACTAAGCCAAGGAGTAACAAAGCAAGGAAAATTAAGACAAAGAGGATTACCCAAGTGTAATTTCCCCTTTTAATTATTTTATACAAAGACCTGATGTTAATTGAGTATTCTTGGTGACAAAAAGGCTGCAAGAAACTTAGCCCTGAAGTCTCAGCATTTAGAACTAAACCCCAGGAGATTTGAATGTGTTGCAAGCACTTCTCCCTAGGACTTTTACCCCAGAGCCCTCTGACGCTTGGAATCTATCCACATTTTCTTACCAGAAACCCATGACCAAACTGCCTCTCCTTGATGGATACCACGCGGCACTGCTGCTGCTGCGCTAGGTAACGAGTCACCCGTCCACTGCCTGGCAAAAAATCCAGCCCTATCATTCAAGTGAAGCCCCGTGGGATGCATAGGAATTCAAGTATCTTTTAATAGACTGGCTAAAGCTTTCTGGCACCTGTCTCCATCAGGTGAGGCAAACCTGAAAACATTATAATTCAGAATGGGCTCTAAGAGTGAAGCCAGGGAATGCCAGGAAAGACGGGAAGTGACTTATCCTTGAAATATTAGTGTGAGCAATGGTTCCAAAGGCAGCTTGGAAAGTTTTGTGAAGGCATCAGCAGAGGGCTGGCTGAGCCTCCTGTGAAGCATCACTGGAATGGCTTTGCATTGTAATGCAACAGGGAGGAAATGGCGTAAACATTTACCAAAGAAATTCAATAGATTTCCAAAAACAAAAAATGGGGGGGGGGGAAATGAGAAAATAATTTAATACACCACCCCTAACAGCTTAAAAAGCTTAATAACTAAATTACAGAAATTGATCAGAGGGAGGAGGGAACCAGGGCTGAAAAGCCAAGAAGGAGCAGTGGCAACTTATCATTCCAGAGGGTAAAGGGACAGGGAGTGAGCGCTGCTCATAGATAAAAGTTCATGTTTAATGTTTTTATCAGTGTCATGTTGCTTCTTTGCTTGCTCATTTGAGCTTACAGAAGATGGGGAAGGACAAATCTTAAAAGGAACCCTTTTCCTTGCTTTTTGCTTTCCTTGTTTTTTGCGGGACTTTTATTTTTTCTTAATATAAATAAATTTTAAAACCCATCCCAGGTCACTATCCAGATCCTCCCAAGAAGCTGCATGCAGGTCTAGCCCTTCAGGGATGCAGGTAGTGTGCCTCCCGAAGCCCCAGCAGGAAGCACCTTGGCAGCTGCCCCGGTCCCAGCCCAGATGCAGGAAGGGTAGAGTCATTTCTCACGGACAAAGAAAAGCAAGTCCCAATCCTCTGCTCTCAGTCCAGGTGGGCTGTTCCACCTGCTCTGCTGGCACATTTGGGAACAAGCATTTACCCCCCAACAGAGCTGCAACACCACAACTTTCCCCTCCGTTGATGTAACATTGTGGCTCACTCCAAACTCTCCTCAGTGGAAACCACAACGTGGGGTGAACAAAATTGCACAGGTCAAGTAGGATTTGCACAGATTTAGTAGGATTTGGATTTAATTGCAGCCTTGGCTACATCTCAAAGCTGCACAGCTCAGCTATCACTCCAGAAGTCTCCATTCCAAAAAAATACCACAGGGGCAGAGAGTGGGTTTTTCCACCACTGGTTTATTCAGGTTCTTTTTTTCAACTGACCCTCTATCTCTGATGCTCATTCATGCCATTATTGCCACTGAATATGGGTGAATTTCTCAGGGAAGAGGGAGAGGGGATAAATCAGCTCAATTTCAAGGAAAGCTGAGGTTACTTACCACTAAGTACAGCATTGTGTAGAGGGAGAAGGACGCATGCCCGGAGAAGAAGGATTTCCTGCAAAACAAAGTAGGTGCTAAGAACTAGCCAATATAATCTTCAGTATTATGATTTTACATGTAATATGGTGGCTTGTGTGTTGCTACCAAGAGTGCCAAAGAGGGTGCCAAAGCAGAGGGACCTACAACCCCCAATCTTTTGGGTTATAAAATCCCCATTATCTACCCTGCTCGCTCATGAGGCAGAAAACAAATGGATGGGCAGGATGCTTGCATTGTTCTTCCCTTCCTGGTCTACTCATGGGACAGCAGTTATTTCCAGGGTAGTCCAATAACTCATCATCTCACCTTAAATTACCAGGAAGCCGTAATGAAATAAGAAGTGAGCAACTTCTCCAATCACTTAATTTCAGTATGTAAAATGTGCCCATGGAAATGTCAAAATTGAGCAGCTGATGGATTTGGTAGAGAGCTCGAAGGGGAGGTGCTGGCAGTCTTGCCTGCACAAAGCTTCCTTGTAGGAGAAGCCCTCTGTTCTGCCACATGGGACAGCTTGAGCTCATCTCTTACAGTGAATTCCCACACTGAGCAACTGCTCAGGGAAACAATAGTGTAGGAGTAAAGAGAAGGGAAAAGAAATATTATTCATCCAAATCCTGTGACTCCCAAGGGAAATTGCCTGTTGCTGACAGACAGTTACAGCCTTCACAGAAAAAGCAGCATTTGAATCATCTGCTGCTGGCAAAGAAACCCCAAAACGTATTTAGTGTGGGACACCATTTCGGTGGTGGCAACCCACTGCTTTCATGCCACAGGCTTCTACCTGGCTTCCTGGACCTTGCTGTCACTTCCCCTGCAGGTGTAGTTTTGGATGTAAACTCCCTTAGCACAGTTGATGATGGAGAAATCCAAATCACAAACTTCCAGGAAATGTGGCCGCAAGCGCCCTACGGACACTTTGGCAATGTCTGTGAAGGACTGGCTGATGGCACAGCCAAAAACAAAGCAACCAACTTGCTTGTAGAGTGCTGCCATGTATGGGTTCTGGATAAAGGAATGCGACTTCTCTTTCAGGTAGTGGATGCGGTAGAGCTCTCCTGTTATAATCTGTGGGGGAAATACAACAAAGAGATCAGAGAGTAGGAAAGATGCCATGCAAAACCAGTGATGGGTGGCTGAGACAGGGCTGAGATGAGCTTTTGGTGCTCCGAGCATCTTGAATCAGGAATCTGCTTCCACAGTGAGGAAGGAGATCCCACAGCCTAGCATCTCTCCATCCTCTTCCCTCTCAAGAAGAGACTGCAGTGGTCAAAATGCTGATTATGGAAAAATCCCATAAACAAGAAGAAAGAAAAAACCTAGCTTTTGGTTTAGTGCATTGATATATCCTTACAGTCGTGAAATAGTGTCCCAGATCTACACTAGAGTAGTGGGAAAAAAAACAAACCAAACCGAACAAAAAAAAAAAAGATAAAGAATCAGCATGTGTTTGTGAAGAAGAGGTCAGATCCACCACCCTTTTATCAAACTGATTTTGGAGGGAAAAAAACCTTAACAACCTGCTTATCTTCATCTCTAAAAACCATGATCACAACAGAGGAACACTCAGAAAGCCCCTAACTTTACAGATTCTGGTCCAAAACTTACTACCACCATACCCAATTCAAGCAGCTCAAAACCTCCATAAATGCCAGTGATTACTGGGCATTTCAAGGGTTTTTTCCATTGTGTGGCAGCAAATTCTATGTTTCTTGTGATAGAGGTGTTGGGGGTTTACAATAGTGCTATAAATCACCATCAGGGAGCAGAGGACCCGGCTTCTCATAATCTCAGCTCTTAAAGGGAGAGTTAATGAAAGTCAGGCTGTGAAATTAAATCCAAATGTCTCACCTCTCCCAAAGAGGCAAAGGCTTAAATTGTTCTCCATCACATTACACACCTAGGTTTTGAGCTCCAGATTTACAGTTTTAGGATTTTATTCATTATTTTAGATGTTTTTATACCTGAGTAATAAATCGAGGCAGCTTTTTTTCAGTTGCCCCCTTGTCCCTGCCTCTCTGTAGTCATGACTGTAAGATTAACTGTCAGAAAAAATGCCTTCATGTTAATTCCTTTCTGGAGCAGACAGAAATATTCCTCTTGGTGTGGCAGCCTGCCAGTGGCATGTAGGAGACAAGGCTCCCCTGCCTACCTTTTTTTAAAGCTTGGAACAACCTTTGGAAACTAATAAACTGGAAAAGTATGGCAATTAGACTAAGAGGAGATGAAGCCGTATCACTGTTTGAACTCACTCACACTGTGGCTTGAAAAAACAAAGGCTGACCCAAGGCAGTCAAAATTGCAGCTAAGCAGGCTTTATCAGAGAGATACAACTACAATAATAAAAACAAAAGCCAAGCTAGAGTGCTCTGCAAAGGAATACTTTGGGTGGATACACCATCATTCAGGGTTTACATGTCACCACCGAGATTTATATTCTTGGAAATCCAGTCATGACCAAGAGTTGTCTGGGATACTGCAGCTAACTGGCTTCAGTGTCATTTTAATCCTCTCAGACTCTGAAGACCATAGTTTATCTCAGTTTTTGACCACCTTCCAGCACAAGCTGGCAGCCAGGAAATATACTGGCATGAGAACTGCAAAGGAAGGTTGGAGCATCTCCTGCTCCTCTGGCAGGAGGTAATTCTGGGGTGTCCTGAATGGACACAGATGCTACTGCACAAGGGCATGGCCAACACATGCGGCCTCCAGAATGTCTAAATTCACAAGAAGGGGAGCCATGAGGTTAAAAACTCATGGCTTTTGGAGAAGGGAGACGAGATGAATTAAGCATGACATCTGATACTGGTAGATGTGCCGTTACTCCAAACTCACAAGCAGATCCATGTAAACCCAAAGCTCTTGGCCTGGGAAAGGCATGTGACCATTTTAAACAGGGACCAACAAAAGTCTGTGGATTAATACTTTTCTCTCACTGTTGGTGGTCTGGGTAATTGCACACATGTAGCAGATTGTAAATTGGAGACTTCATTCCCTCACTAACACACTGCTGGGCAGCCATGAACCCTTCCCGCTTAGTTAAAGCCATGACTTAATCTTAATGAGAAGCTAAAAATTGGGTAAAGTTGTTTTTTCGGCAGTGCTGTCCCAGATAAAGCAGGACGGTGAAAAACTAATGCAGCACAGATGTGCATGAACTAAAAAGACATCCTGAAAAAAACCCACAAGGCTTAAAGATATTAAGCTCTGCTTGTGCCTTGTGTTTCTAGGCAAGCCATCAACATGGGACATATGCTGTGCCTATGTGACAGGCACAGCTTCCAGAGGGCTGTCACACACATTTCAGAAAGATGGTCACTAAAAAGAAGCCAATATCAAACTTTTCTGTCTGTGAATGCCTTTTGCAGACTTTTGGTTGTTGTGTTCATTCTATCATTTTTAGAAGGTATCACCAGTAATCCAATTAGTCTGTAATTACTTTTAGATCTTTTCTAATTACATATGTCTCTGGTGTAACATACTCTGTGCCTCATCACACTGAAGCAGTATATCACCTTCAACTGTAAAACAACTGGCTAATACAGTTGTGTAATTTAGATCACGTAGGAAATTAATTTTCTGAGGAATTTTTCACAGTCTTTCAAGACCTATCAGGTGTGGGGACATGGGGTGGCTCAGCAGCAGTACCCATACGAAGCTCAGGAAGTAGAAAAGATCACCTTTCCTTGGCCATCCCAGGGACCATCAACACACTTCTGTGCCAATCAAATCAACCACCTTTCAGCAAGAAGAGCTGTCAGAAGAGATATGTGAGTGCACAGTCCAGGGGCACAAGGCTCTCCAGTGTCATCTGCATAGAAATTTGCCTGAGGTCAGTAAATATATAGGTATTAAACCCAAATGCATATCCTCTCACATCCGTATTGAAGCAAAGGTCTTCACCTCTGATGTTTACTTAACGAACACCCTGGGTGTCCTCAAGCCATTTAAAACATGACCTGGACCTTTTACCCAAGGCTAGACTACCCATGACGCCACATAAAGCAAGGGCATGAAATTTTGGCTGTGCCACCCAAAACACCATCTCCCTGGAAGTCCTCATAATCGCTGTCCTGCCTTCTGAAGGCAAACATTGTGAGTGAAAGGAGCAGAGTCAGTGCTTTGTGGATTTGGAAGGAATTCCTGTTCTGTTACAGTAATTTTGGTATCTGGGTTACATCTGAAAAAAGAGGTCAGGCTGACTTGAATTTTCTATGCACGCTGCCACAGCTAAGAAATATGTTGCTTCAATTCCTCATTAGCTATTTGTATCACTCAACAGCAAGTAACCAAGCTTTTGAATTTACCTTAAGTCACATTTGTTGTGGGTACAGTGAAACCAGGGCAGAAACATCTAATTCTTTGGGGATTTTCTTTCTCTTTTAATTGACCTGCTATTTCGTGGTAGAAAGCTGATGGATCACATAGGCAGCTGATTATGTTTCCAGTTTCTATTCCAACTCCTGTATTTGCCACTGCCTCATTACTGATCAGAAGCACACTCCGCATGGAGCCGGCATGACGATAGCTCAGGCAGTAATGTGAAAATGAGAGGCTTTTTCATTTTGTTTTTATGGCTTTTCCACACTCAGAGGTAATTCACTTGCAGGGCAAAATTCTGCCGTGTTTATAGAAGTCAGGGTCTGGCACCTTTTTGGGCTTGTTTTGAGGAGGGAGGAGGCATAGGAACAAGGCAGTTTTGGGGGCCTACTTTGCTAAGTGAGTATATGTGGTCAGGAAATGATGGAGAGATGAGGAAATGATGGAGACAGTCACAGCATGAAGCAGCAAGGCTTGGGACAGGGTATTACCAAAGCAAGCACCATGCCATGCCAAAATACCTATTGCCTGCGACCTTGCTCTTATGAGGAAAGATGAAAGCTAGGAGGGGAACGAGTGGTCCTGACCTCTCCATCTCCATCCCTCCCCAACTGAAGGACCAAGAGGAAGGTAGTGTCTCTAGGAAACCACCTGAGCTATGCTGGCAGCAGGTCAGAAGGAAAACCTAGGTACTTTTCATAGGGGAATTTCATCATCAGCTGGAAGCATTTAACCAACTACCAGGAGACAGCTCTTGCCCTCTGCCTTACCAACAGATGATACATGCTGGCATGAGGAGGCTCAGCTCCATGGGATGAATCCAGTTTTGTGGCTGACATATAAAACTCTCACCATGCAATTGTTTCCTAGCACAGCTCTAGAAAACCTGGCAGTAAAAGAGAAACGAGGAGGGACTGAGAAGGTGGTGCACTAACTGCTTTTTACAGTGTGAACGCTGGGAACACACTCCTCATGGAAGGTTTTAATTGTCTTTTCAATATGGCTATGATATACAATCTCTTAAAAATCTAATATTAGCCTGTGAAACTTTTCAACTTTTCCAGGCACTGGTTAGCTGAAAAGATGTATCTTTTTTTTTTTTTTTTTAAGCCTTATAAAATAGGCAAATACGAAGAGTTATTTGAATAGGGACAAACCATGCCAAGTCCTTATTGACACTGAAGTCTTTTTGCTTCTACTCTGAACTCCTACCGGAGGGTGAAAAAGCTGTTGTGGAGCTCACAGACTTGCCCAAACAGCTTTGGGCCTGTTTACAAGCTTCAAGAGTAACCTCATTTCTCCCATTACAAGCTTTCATTTGCAAACTTTTATTGCAATAGATGTCAGATATTTGCAGAGGAGATGTGCACCTCAGCAGATATCCCAGAAACACTGTCAAGACTGCATTAAAGCCTCAACACTGACAGGACAAAAAGCCATCAGGATCTCCAAGGGACAGGACAGGAGGTTTCAGAGGTGGTACTTACAGCGAGGATGGCGATGAGGATGCCCGCAGCACACAGCACTGCGTCATTGATAGTCTCCATCGTCTTCAGTGGGTACCTGATGCTGTCATCATCGCAGTAGAAGCCCCGCTGGTAGGGCTGGATTGTGCTCGTTTCAATGATGAGGAAGGGCAATCCAGCTAGAAAGGAGAGACAACATCAAAGCCATTAGTAATACAGGCAAACACAAGTAGCTCACCAAAAACCCAACTAGAAAACCCCTTGAAAACAATACAGCACCATTACTGATGCTTTTCTTTCCATATTATTATCTTTCCAAATGGAATAGCATTAGGATTTGTTTTTCCAAGTTGCTCTTGCAGGGACAAAGCATCTCTTCTGTTATGGTTATCAGATGTCTGCGCTGCCTGGTTTCAGTTAAGCCTTGTGCATTACAAATATTAATTTACAGGAACAGACCCCTGTGCAAAAAACCATGAAAACGAATCTGGCACTTTTCTCCGGGGAGGACCCAATGCTCCGCTAAGCGCCCCGCGGCAGGGCAGCCCAGAGCTTTGCAAACAAACACTAGAGGACTGAGTATCAGCACAGCTTCTCCTACCTGGTCAGCTCAGCTACACTCCATCCTCATTACTTTTACGCCTTTGAAGCCTTCCTTGGCTTCCTCCTCTCTGTGTTTACAGGCAATATGCGTGTTTGTACCTACTAATGCCATAAGAGTATGTGCTTTTAGCAGCTGTGGGGCACCCATCCTTGACCCATCCATGCAAGGAGAAAGTGAGTATGCACCCAACCAGCCCATCCACAAGAGATCCTGAACTCACATCAGAGCCCATTTGCCTTTGATCACATTAAAACCACGTGAAATCTGGTTTTAAATGCTGTTTGTGAGCCCTCTGTGCAGGAGAGCTGCAGCTGCACAGCTCAGCTGGACCTTTGCATCAGGCACAAAGCAGATCTGCTCAAAAACACAGGGTGATGGGTTAGGACACACCCTATGGAGGGGACACCTTGAAATTGCTGCACATGTGTTACCTCCATACTCTTCTAAGCATTTCAGAGAAATACACCATTGTCTCAAGTTTCCCCATCCATCTTTGCTATCAAGCCCATCATCGAGAAGAACAGTACAATCCCATCAAAATAAGCCCCAAATTCCCCAACACTCATCTTCAGAGTAAATCACGAAGTACAGGAAACCCTCCTCCCACTTGCAGAGCAAAACTCAGGTAAGGGGAAAACAAATGCAGAATGGTTCAAATTCTCCTTGGGCCAAGACAACAGGTCTCACACCCAAGGTCCTACAGAAAGCACTAGGAATAGTTGTTGACCACTAACTTGCTTAAGTATCTGTGGGTTTGTTTACATAGCTAGAAGTCTAAAACATGAGAGGGCTTTCCCTTCTAAAATTAAAATAAAATTAAAAAAAAAAAAACAACAAAGAAAAAGAAGGGCAGTTGGGTTTCAATTAAATTTTTCCACGGTACATTTTCAGTGATTGTGATGCAAAGATACTATCCAGAGAGTTAAAAAGTGCCATTAAAATAATGTTCCCCATCTCCACATGAACCACTTTCTGCATTTCACTTTGCACAATCTGTTTTGGTTCTTTTTCCTGTATACTAATAGGTTTGCCTAATCTAGGATTATTAAGGGGTTTTGTTACTCTTAAGAGAAAATCCCCATCAACTGCTTCATGAGAGCAGGGACAACCACGTATAGACCTGAAGCCCCTCAGGTACCTAAGAGTAGCCAGGGCACTGCTCAGTGCCCCTTTCAGATTCTCTCTAAAAACTCTGGAAATCGGTCAATCGCAAGTGCTGGGCCCCACGGCGCTTGGCAGGGCAGCACGGTTTCCACTGCATATGTGAACCAGTGAAGAAAGGTTTCAGAACCACCTACCCAGCTTGGTTTTGGTAAATAAAACTGGACATCTTGTGTGAATCCAGTTGATCTTCATTTCACTATTTAACCATTTTGATGCCTAGCCAGCTTGGCCTCAAAATGTGCCTCTGATGCCAGCAATCTGATATTAATAGGCCACTTAAAAAATCCTTAGTTTCCCAATGAAAAATTGCAGAAGAGCTAATGTCACTCGGCACGATCCAATTTCACATGCACTTGAAGCAGTGGTGTAACAGTTGAACTCGAGGAGTAGACATGCCACGGTTACGTGGCTTATTGTTATTTCTCCAGTTCCTCTTGTTAATAGTTTTCACATGACAGGTCTGTAAAACACATGTTCCCACAGACAATAAAAGAGATCTGAAAATTAAAACTGGTTTAAAAAAAATAAATAAAAAGGATAATAGTGTTCCTATATATTATGTGAATCCAGGAATAAAGATTTGTTTTCTCTTCATTCATTGAACAGCATGGGGTAGTATTTCTGCATTTCAATTATATGTATGCTTGAAACAGCTATAATAAGAGCATAACTGAGCTATATGGTATACATTTTCTTAAAGTGTATATAGGCACAGTTTAGTAAATCCAATGGTTTTGTTTTCTCTCCTACTAACTTGTGGTTTAATGGGATATTGCAAATCAAGTCTTGATGTTTTTCCAGCAAAACAGTAACCTCAGATTCCCTTTTTTTTTCCCCTTCCCTTTTTTTTTTTAACATGAGAAACATAAACATACTCTCCATAGCTGAACGGATATTACTTAGAAGACACAACACGCCCTTGATTTTGAGGGCTGGAGGAGAGGCTGCTCTTTCAACCCAAGGAAGAGAAGACCCCAGGCCCATTCCAAACAGTAAATCGTGCTCAAGATGGCTCTTCTTCTATGAGGCTATTTCTTGGAGGACGGGTTGTCTAAGTGACTAGGACACTACCCACATTTTTTTGGCAAGGGGTTTGCAGCACGGAGAAGCCTGAACCAGTGCCAAAAGGCAGCCAGAGAATGGGTTTTGCAGAAAAATACTAGAGGGAAGTGTGGAAGAAGACAGAAAATTCAGTGCAGAGAGAGATGCCTTTGGGATCTCTTGGCAAAACACTACAGAGAGATCATTCACACTAGGAGATCTGTTGGGCACAAAGGTATCCAGAAGTGGGGCTACAGCCCACACACCCTTGGAAATGGAAGGCAAGCAGCACAGGGTTGTACCATGGAGACAGTACATCTGGCCTCCTCACCACTTCTGTCCCAGTTTACTTCTTTGACTCAGTGTTTTAAGAGCAAATTCAGATTATGCATCCCTGGCTGCAGTGATTTGCATCTACAAATTCAACGGATGAAGCCCATAAAGATGCTAAGTTTTCAACCTACACTATGTCCCATCCCTACCCACAGTACAAAACTACTGAGAAAAAAAGAGGTAACATTTCAGAAAATGGTAACAAATGGTGACTTGCATAGAAATGAGTGAGAGAGGTACAATGGCAGGCAAAAATTACACTGGTTTTGGGATGATCCCTCTTCTTCAAAAAATAGTTCTACTTGGCCATTCTGTCTGTGGCTACAATGCACCTATATGTACAGTAACACTGTAGAATGGCCTCACTTCCTTCTTAACACTGGTATCTCCATGCTGAGAAGTTACACAACAGCCTGTGAACCATATCCTAAGGCATGGAGGCAACCCTGGCGCATCCATATAGGACTGTGTAACCAGAGAAGCACTGATATCCCCATTTTACAGACAGAGGAAACTAAAGAACAAAGGGATTTGCTTATTCGGATGCAAAAAAAGGTAAATGGAGACGAGATTACCTTCTGAATTGTAAAATTCTTCAGAGGGTGAAAGAAAGGGGATTTTTTTACTTTAATAACAGAACAAGGAAATCCCAACGGCATGCTTTCTACACCATGTTGCAGGAGATCAAACAGGGCTCCAAACTATGAGCATAACAGAAAGCTCTTGGGGACTGATCCTGCCCCATCCAAACAGGCTCGGCCCCTCTCCGGGCAGCATGGAGCAGGTGTGGACACTAACGAATTGTGTGAGGCACCGTGGGACACCATGGGGCTGAACACTGAAAAATGATGTTGCTTTTGTTGGGAGGAAGCCCAAGTGACTTTGTGACCTTTAGCCACTGGTGTCCTACGCTAAGATATCTCAGTGCGGGGTTTAAATTTATTTGTCTTTCTATTTAATAAAGCCAATCAAGTTTGGAAATCTAGCACCAAGGAAGAAATATTCCTTTCCTTGATCAGCACCTTTATTAAGATACAATTAATAGTCAGTAATCTTGGGAAGGTTAGCAGGATGAAAGCTAAAACCCCATCACTAAGCCTAAACAAAAAACCCTTGCAAAATCCCCGTGTACTTTCTGATCAGTTTGAAATGTGCATAAAATCAAAAGGCAGAACTAACAAGGGCTCTGTGTTGGGTACAGCACTTTGAATCTCAGAGCCTTCGAAAAGTTAATACTTGTACAGATGTAATGGGGGAAAAAAAATTAAAAGGGGATAAGCTTTCGTTGGCCACCCATCAGAAAAGCAGAAGAAGGCGTTTCTGCAGTGACCCACCCATGCAGCTCTCTTCTTTCCAGCCCAACCTTCACCTTTGCACTAAATTAAACACCATCTAGGTAATTTTTTTTTTTTTTTAAATGTTTGGTTTTGATGGAGGTTGGTTTTTTTTCCCCACTAAATCTTTCTTCTTTCAACTCTGCAGGTCAGTGAGATGTTGCTGGCTATCTCAACAAAGCAATGGTAATTTCTAACAAGCACTCTGATGTGTTTGGCTGTCAGTGTCCAGGCCCTGGGTGTGTTTTTAAGGTTTCAGTAGATTAGATGTCTATCTTAATAAGTGAAAAAGATCATTAAGTAATTTGGCAAGGGTGAGTGGGGCATCTAATTCCTCATTCAAGACTCGCTCTGTAAATATTTGGGTACCAGTAAGTGACGGGCTTTCTATTTGAAGTACTTAGTGACTGATCTTGAGTACATATAAACCTTATTTGGTTTATAACATTTGTACATATTTTAAAATGCATAAAAAATAGATTAGCCTGTGGTAGGCTTTTATTGGGGCTTCCCGACTTTTAGAGAAAAATTGCAGCACTGCAGACCAGACATAGCAGCTGCTGCAAGATTGAAGAACTCTTGAACCAGTTTACACTATATATATATACATACCCATAGATAAAATTTAATAACACGAAGAATAGAAATATTTTCACATTTCCATCATATTAGGCCTGATTCTGCACCAGCACCAACAAAATGGGTGGAGGAAGGAGGGCTAGGAACCTGGTCAACCAAAAAATAATCTCAACGGACCCAATCCACAGCTCAGCAGCAGCCAAAAGAAGGATTGGGCCGTTATGTTGGGATTGTCAATGGTCTTCAAAGTGTTAGTGGTGTGCTTCCTTCCAATGGTTTCTGAATGAATCTGGATATTTGATGTCCATATATTTGCAAGAGACAACTAAGCTAACATCAGAAATGCAGAGTACATTCTACTTTGCATTTTATTACCTCTTCAGTCTTAATTGTTCTCCACCTTGGTTCCAGCAGTCCAGAAGACTGCTCTGTGCATCTGCCTGTATTTTGGAAACACACCCAATATTTGTGTTTGCAAAACAGATTCCCATTCAACTCAATTACAGTTCCACTACTCTCAGCAACACAGACATGAGGATAGACAGTTCTCTAAACAAGCAAACAAACCCTAGACTTTACTGTAGAACAGGTACCTGCTTTAGAGTACTAAGGAACCTATAGACAAGGATCAACTTCTATTGCATTTCTGATTTGACCGGTCTGGTAAAGCCCTAGGACACAACTGACTTATTTCCACCAAAAAAACCCCAAGATATGATTTCATTTTCTACTTACTGTAGGTTCTCATATGCAACTCACACTGACCTTTGCACCTACCTATGTCAATCTGTCTGATGTCCTTCCTATCCAGAGGGTGATGCTTCAGTCCACTTTATTATTATTATTGTTATATTTCAGGCAAATCATAGGAACTTCAGCGTAATCCCCACCATTGTTAGGTCCATCAGCTAGTACAGAGTCCAGGAGACTTCCTAGTGGGCAGATACTGGTTCATTTTGACCTAGATGATATTTTCTGGGTTCTTACTTTGGTGGGGGGGAGCATTTGTTTATTTTTTAATAAGAACTGGTTATTCAGGAATGCTGGGCAAAAGCCTTCTCGTGCCTGCTAGTGCAATAGCAAACAAGAAGAAAGCCAAGAATATTGATTTTCTATATTGCCAACCCTATAGCATTGAGGACCCCAAGCTGTAGAGTTGTTTGAGAAGAGTCTCTAAAAAAGAAACAGCAGTGATGGCAGGAATGAAAGGTATTTCTGCCTGCTGCCCAAACCCATCATCCAGAGACATATCCATCCTTTGCAGTAAATACAGCCCTGTGCAACCTGGAGCATGCTTATTGACCCAGCCTTCCTGGAAGAACACTATTATAGAAAGGCTCTTGGTCACAGACACTTTAACCAAAATGTCATATTATTCTCATGCACTACAAAATCCTCTGGATTCGAAACCTTGATAGAAACACTTTCTCATGCAGATGCAGCACAACATCCCAGCCCTGTGCTCCGAGATCTCCAGATGAACAGGAGTGCCGCCATTGGTTTTGCTGGAAGAAATATTGCTTTTAGAGCATATCTGTTACCTATTTCCACAGGTAAATATCACATACAAAGGAAGAAAGAGGAGAATGGAATTCTAAGAAGTGTGTTAAGTTGTTCCCCCTGGGATTTTGGCATGAGCTGATGTATTAAGAGAGTTTTATATTAAAGTGCACATATATTTTTTACTACCTAAAAAATGCATTAATAAAAACAAAAGATCTTATCCAAACCACAATACCTAGCTGCATATAAAATTCTGTATTTGTGGGGTAAAAGAGATTCAAGCCACACTAGCCAACCAGCAAAGGTTGAAGAGGGTAAATATAAAAGACATTATCAATGGGAATCCAGAGCCAGCTCCAGTAAAATGTGATGAAAAGATCTTACCGATATGAAAAGTCTGACCTCGCATGACCCAGCTTGAATAGAGGGAAGAAAAAAAAAATTAAAAATGTGTCTGAACTCTACAATACTGAGGGCAAACAGGTCATGTGAAAAATATACTGCAGCAACTATTATGTTTTCAGTTACAAACGAAGTGAACATGGTTTACTCTGCCGGTCAGTGGGGTTTGGAATAAGCTCTGCCTCACCATGACTCCTCAGGGCTCTGCCTTCGAGGAAGGGCTCAAACCACTGCCCAGCCCTAGCAATGCTTGCATGGGAAAGGGGCAAACCATCCTATTTTTACAGGGGAAATCTAGGAGCTTTTTTCCAAACCAACATAAGGGTGAGCAGAGTTACTGCTCCCCTTCACCCACGTCATCCCAGTGATACACATTGGCCGTGTAAATCCCAGTATTTCCCCATGTAGTAACAAATCCACTCCAGTCCATCAACTTCTATTCAAGAGGAAAGTTTTGTGGGCTGAAGGTGTTGTTTTAATATACAAAATATCAAGCAGAGACTCCTTATCTCAGCTTACTGCCCCCAAACACCACCATGTATAAGCCCTGGCTCCTTCTCTTTGCATAGCCACGCTAAACCCTAACAAGAAAGAGTGGAAATATAAAACTGCAGCCAACGTGAGGCAGTTGACAAAATTCTCTCTCGATTATTTTTAAATCAATAAAGGCACAAAGCTTTTGAAATAAAAATAAAGCCAGTTCACCTGGTTAACACCAGGTCTCTTAAAAAAAAAGTTCAACTCCTGAACTTCCCAAGCTTCCTCTCCCCCTTCCCAGAGCATCCCAGCTAGGCATTGTAGCTGTAATTTAGCACGTTTTGGGGAGGAAATGCCCCTGTGTAGGAGGCAGGAGGCGGCAGAGCCCATGTCCGCAGCACTGAAGCCTGCCACAAGTAGCTTTCTGACCCAGTTCTGTCAATGTACCTATTGTAAATGCAAAATCCTTCTTCATATTTGAAGCAGCAGCCACCTGCACAAATAAGGCCAGGTTATAACTCTGTAACCAAATACAAGTACTGAAAGCTTAAAAAGTTTGTAGTCCAAAAGGCACTTCTGACCTCTTTCCTAAAAGTTCACTAATCACTTCTAATTCATAAATTATTTCCTCTTAATATACTTGCTTTATATAATACCCCTCTTTTTTTTCTCCTCCTTCTCCTCCTTTCTATTTTCTGGAAGTTCCCCAGGAAAAAACAGTATTACACAACTCCCTTGATTAACTGGAAATGAATTTTTTCCCCCTCAGTAGTCAAGATTTTGTAGAGTTTCCAGGATATAATACATTGTACGCAGAGCTGAAAGAAAGGTGAAAAAACACGAGCATGAGTGAAAATGATCACAAGACCCTTCAAGTGGTGGGGGTTTGATCTCAGTGAGGCTTTGCCTATTCACCGATGGGTTGGAACGGTATAAGATGCCTCTTTTCTCCCTTTTCTGTATTTTGACTGCAGTTACTGCATGTGAACAGCATCCTAATGCATAACAATACATGATATAATTGAGATCACACTGGTATCCAGGTAATAGTAAAAAAAATAAATAAATAAATTATACTCCTAGTTAAAATAGTTTGTATTACAGGGAGGACACACTTTGCAGGAGAAGACAGAGGCACGGTGGTTGCTGACTCAGCTGTGCTGCCTGCAGTAGTTCGAGTTACTTTGGTGGAAAGCAGCTGGGAATGGGATACTTTGGTGGCAAGCCATCACCTACAGTGACAGAAGTGCCTGCCCCACGCTGCTCACGAGAATTTACCTACCCTGACCCAGTTGTCCCTGGATTATTTGGTTACCTGAAAGCCACTGCACACCATCTCAGACTTCTGGGTGCTTTTTATCCCCCTAGGAAACTACATAATCTGCAAATCCAGGCAATGCAGCTTGCCACACCTGGTGCCACAATAGCCCCTTTCCTACGCACAGCTCAAATCTTGCCATGATGGCTGCATTTTGCAGCTAGGTGACATTTCATAGCCTTGTTCCCTTAGGGGATGGTATAAACCAGGTCAGCACAGGCAATGGCCAAGTCTCTATTCACACTGACTCAAGGGACACAACATGTACTGTGCTCTTTAAATCCAAAAATGGATAACTCCCAATTTCCCCTTCCATCCCCCCCCATAACAATGCTGTGCCCTGCTGTCAATGAATGTGTGAATAAATTGGGGAAAAAAAGGTTAAAGAAGCCCAAGGGAATAGCAGTCCCTTTTTCTTTATTGCAGTTAATTTTGACAAAGGCTCTTCTGTTCTGTGTTTTTTTGGAAGGGCTTCATGCCAAGTTGAATTATTCGTCTTCACCATGGTACTGCCATGAAACCTGCCTGGTATCATAGGTTTTCATGGAAATTGGTTTTATCTCAATAGCAACTCCTTTTGTCACCTCAGATGTGAAAAGAGGAGGAGAAGAGCTTGGGCTCAAATCTGATCCCAGCAACAAAACGTCCACAGAAAAGCACCGCAACTCTCCAAATCCAGCATCATAAAAACCTGCCCTCCCAAGGGTCAGAAACTCTTTAAAAACCCTTTTACCACCTCCCTCATAACATCGATGCAACTCATGCAACACACTGCAACCCGCTTTGTACCACCTCCATTTTAAACACTTTGAAGCTTAGGAAAAAGCCCATACCATCAGCGGGGTTGTTTCAAAGGATCTTTAAATGGAAATAGTTTCTTTTCTTGCAGCCCATCATGGCCCGCTGGCTTCTGTCAGCAAGGCAGGAGCTCAGCAGCTCATAGGGGGTGTCCTCTATTTCCAGTCTATTTACTGCTCCATTGAGAAAGGCACCTATAGATGCTCTAGTTCTCAGATGGGAGTTGGGAGAGGCTCGGTTATTCAACAAACCAATTGTCTTAGTTTGGATGAAAAAAACCAACCAAATCAACCAAAGTATGCTCAGTGATTTTAATCAGAGATTGTGAGATTGTGCAGAACAGATAACAGTTCTTTGCTCTAAGTGTATGTGTGCACAGAACAGAACAAAGTCAACAACAAGTGCGATTAAGTTGTTAATATGGATCGAGTCCCGTACCCGAGCTCTGGTGGTGCCGTCACTTTAAGATGCAGCTCCGCTCCGGGCAGCCCTGGCGCGGGGCGCACAACTTCTCCCAAGCTGCAGCTCCGCTCCGGGCAGCCTCCTCCTCAGCGCCGATCCAGATGGTTATCGGTCACACTCGCACTCACACACACACAGAGGGAAAGGAAATAAAGATGGAGAGATAGAGAATACAGCAACGCAAGCAGAGGTAGCAAAGCGCGACTATTCTCTAGGCAGCAAGATGGAGAAAGAGGTGGAGACCGGGAAGTAGCCAGTGAAAGGAATGTCCGGGCAAACGGGACACAACCTCTGCCCCGGTCTCCCCGGAAATGGCCCCTGCCCCCCCCACTGCCAGCAAAGGAAGAAAAATTCTCTGAAAGAGGAGGGAAAAAAAACCCCCAAACCAAACCAAGCTGAAACTATAACACCAATCCTTTCTAAAAGCTGTCAAAGGAGTGATTTGATGCCTTTCAGTGCTTACTATACAAAATGCTGAAAGACCAGCAAACGTCAAAAGAAGTGGAGCTGGAGTTTGGCAGTTCATTAGCTGCCTGTGTCCTTCTGTGTGTGGCTTGTAATTACACAAAGACTTGATGCCAAATCCTCATCTACCAAGGGGTACCAATTAACGTGCTGCTGGATGATTCACAGGTAGCTAATGTCAAGATTTATACAACTGGTGTGCCAAATACCCCATGCCTTATTATTTTTATTTTTTTTTTTTTAGGCTAGCCTTTTCCCCCCTATTTTTAAGTTACTGTACAAGTAAGATTTTGGCAGCAAAACTGGAATTGGCCAGCCTGTTCCCAGGCCACACACCAGTGGGCCTGAGCCTGTTGTCACTGTGCACCAGTGCCTGCAAAGACATATATATCCCTTGGTGCATGAGCCAAGGGCTTGCAAGTTGAACCACCTAATTTTTTTCTCCCTTTGTATAAAGCATACTTTGGTGCTCCAAGGAGAAACACTCTAAAATTTAGGTACAATTTGCACTCCATACTTGCCATTCCTGCTGCTTGTACCCTTTTACTCTTATAGACAGTAAAACAGTAACAGCAGGAGCTTTAACAGCTGCTGGAGAAGCTGAGGAAGCAGGTACCTAAAAATGATAATTCCCTTTTGAGGAGGGAAATGTATACAAAGCTGCATCTCCTGCAGGAAAACACAGCATTTATTAGATCCTCAGACCAAAATAAAAAAGCCCTTCTCTCACTGGAGATCTGCATCCCTTTGCAGCCAGCTGGCTCCCAATGCAGGCCTTGGCAATTAAAACCTTGGGAAGTCAAACACAACTGTACAGAGATGAACTTTTTGTTTTCCTGTTTTTTCATTCCTGTCTTGTGTTTGATCCCCAAGCAGAAACACAGGCACTGATTTCTCAAGTGAAGGGGAAACCATGGGCCCAGCAGAGCATCTTGGCATGACTTGGAGCAGATCTTGAAGAAGGCAGGTTTGCCGCCATCGTTGGCTTTCCCATGGAGAGAAGATTCAGCCCTTATTTCCTTCTTCTACTTAACTTCCTACTTTCCAAAAGCCAAGGGAAGTCCACCAAACTTAACCTCTCCCCAGTCTGCAGCACCTCAGTGGCCTCCTGTTCCCAGAGCCACCATGAAATGAGAGGCATGATTTCAGATTTACTGAAGGTTTGATGCTCCTGGGCAGAAACGAGACTGGATACAGGAGCCACAAGAGAGAATTTGCAGAAATGGTCAGCCTAGTCATAACATTGCTCCCAAAGTTACCAGCCACAGCACAACTATGCACTCAAAAATCACGGGTTTGGATGCATTATGGATATATGTATAACACCAAAAGACCCCCATTAGCAGTAATTTGATAGCTTTTGCTCTTCATTTACCTTTGTCCTATAGCTTTCCCTAACAGCCAGTTTCTATGTTAATTTTTCTGACAGTTGTTCAGCACGCAGACACCTGTGTCTCCCACTCTCCCCTCCAAACATCCCCATTTTCATACATTTTCTTCTCTGCATAGCAGTAGTGGCTTCTCCATCCCATATCTTGCTTCCATACCTTTGCAAATGCCGTCAGCCCTGCATGATATTTCAGCATCAGAAAGGCTGTGAGCACAACCCAACACTCACACCACTTTGTCCTTCCAATAAACCTTTCATTGCATTTGACACAATACAGGTCTTGTGCAGCCATGAAAGCTTTCTTGCTTATCAGGACAATTTTTAATCATCTAGAAGGAAAAACATGGCCTGACATTTTATTGCTTCCTTGCACTTTGCTTTTAGATGTTTCAGTTTTCTCTGATTTATATTCTTGCTAATCTCTTTAACCAGGGATGGGTGAAAAGCCTCAAGTCTTTCATGCTCAGCAACTTCCTCCGGATAATTTGGAGGCAGTGCAGGCAGAGGAGTAAGGGGAGCAGTGGGGGGAGGCCTCATGGTGAGGTGGGAGAAGAAGGTGCCAGGCACCAAGCTCTCACACTCCCTGCAGGTTCTGGGACATGGTTTTGTCCTGGCCACAATTACAAAACAACAAACAGTGTCTGTGGGGAAGGGTCATAAGAAGTTCAGCTTTCCTCTATTAAAACCATCTGGTGCCTATAAAAAAATCAACCGGTTGGTTGGGATGGTTGGTAGCACCTCCTCTGTGCTCGGCTCCTCCTGGTACTTTGAGAGCGTGGTGGCACTCGGAGGTGCCACTGTGAGGGACAGGGCTGCTGTGGGAACAGTGGGTCCAGCAGATGCATACCTCAATTTGCATCCCTCCGACTGCGAAGAAAGTACTCCACCATCCACTTCATTTCACTTCTCCTTATCTGAGCCAGGTCCTTCTTTAGGGGGTACCTGTCCCTCCAGCACCATAAGCTCTGCGAGCCTGTGAGTGGGTTGTTCTTTCTGAGCAAAGGAAAATGCCCCTGAAGGTCAGTTTGTGACCCAGCAAAGGGTTTCTCCAGACTGGAAACACTGATGGTTCCCTCTCCAACACTGACAGAAAGAGAAGTGGGGCAGGGGATGGGAACCTTTATTAAAAACTGCACTGTGCTGGGAAACCTTACACTGTGCAGCATCCAGCTCGTGTACTCCTGCTCTGCTCACTGCCTCCCGAATGCTTCCCCAAGCCCAAACTGCCCTTGAGAGAAGCCAAGCCTCAGCCTCTGCTGAAAAGCCTCTTTGTTTGGATTCTCTTTCCAAATCAGTGTATCCCGAGATTGAACTCCCTCCCACCCCTCTGCAGGGCTTTTTAATGTTCAGATGCCTTGGCAGCGGCCAGATTTGCCAGCAGGTCTGCGGTCCTGTAATAGCGTTCAAAACCTCGGTGCTGGGGCACATACAGTCCTAGGAACTTTCTTCATGTTAAAGGAGAGAGGGGGGAAGAAAGGAGAAAATAAAGCATTGCAGAATCACTTCAAACGATTATTTAATCGTGAATTGTGACCAGAGGAGCTAAGTTCTTCTTAATTAAACAACAGCTTTAATCAGCCTTCAATAGCCTACATTAAGACACATCAGTGAGCTGGAGAGGCACTGGGGTTTTTTTCTCTCTTAAACTGGATTAATTCAAAGAAAACTAGACAAGGCATCACTGCTCCTCAGAGAAACTCAGGCACAGGGTCTGGTCCGCACAAGCACCACCAAAAGCATTTGAATCCAACTGCTGCCATGAGCTTTCCATGCAGCTTCAAGTCCATGATTTATTTCACACAGAAATTAAGTGCATTTTCCTGCACTGCCTATTCAGTCTGCATGTTCAGAGGAACAAGTGTGCTACATCCATACAACACTTGGCACACAACTGGGCCCCCTATCTCCCTTGGGGTTTGCAAGCACCCCAAAATCCCGTAATCTCACAGAGGGCAGGAGATATGGTACTCCCATGCCAGCGCTTCTGATCTAGCATAGACCCACCCAAGACCCACAAATAGCACCAAGGCAATAATTTCAGTTACAATTTGTAGTGAAACATGGCAGACCTTGCAGCAAAGGACTGTAAGGTTACATCAGCCCCGTATCTTGCCCCAAAACCATGGAGAAAATCAACGCTCTTCTCTGAAACCAGCCTCAGGCCCGGGACTTGAAGCAATTTCATTGGGGAAAAAGTTACTTTAGAATTGCGATTAGCTTTTTAATCAGCCTACGCATTATATATTTGTGTGAAAGCAAAACGCTGAGCATTTAAGCAGGTGGATTTTCAGATTATGGACCAAATCCTGCATTCATAAAGCAATATCCAGTTTTTCAGACAACTTCAGCGAGAGCAAAAGCAAAGTCCCTGCTGTTATATCTACAATCCAGGGGCGTCCCAAACTCTATCCCACTTGTCTGGCTGTTTTAAATGCACTATGTTCCCAGACCCTGTAATAGTTCTTAGAGCTTTAGGCACTGGAAAATTTCTTTGTGCCCATGCCCGCAGTGATTTATTAAAACAGGCTTTCTCTAAAATGCTGTTTGGTTTTTCTCTGGGTTTGCATTTGACAAAGATTCATGCCAGCTCACTCAGAAAAATTCATGCCACAAAACTTCTCCTTTAAGGAAAAAAACCCAAACCAAACAACAAACTAACTCTCCCAGCCCAATGCTTTAGAAATGCTTCCACCTGCTAATCAGCCTCCTATTCAGCTCCAGACTGAATAGGACTCCAACAATGACAAAGAAATACGCTGAACCTATTCTACTTTTCATCCCCTTCACTCAAAATGTTGCTGTTACCTTATTTTTCAGTGGCTTTGTGGGAGCTGCAGCAGAATGACAGCTGCATGGTAAAGCTGCAGGGATGGTCAAGAAACAATGGAGTGCTAGATGAAAAAATATCCCTTCTGCATTATGGGAAAAAACATGGAACTATTTGATGAGATTGTCATGAATGCTGCAAACTTTGAAAAGAATAAATATTAAAACCCCCAAAAAATGAGACCTCTACTGAAAACGTAGCTTCTTGTGATCAGGCAGCAAAGGGAATTTTTTCTTAGATTGGCAAGTATGAGTGGGTTACAGTCCCCTCCAAGTCCTTCCTTTGAGAACTAGCTGTTTGTATTACATATTATCAACTGGCAGATGTCTCAGAGCATCTTTCCCCCCTATATCCTTAACCAGAAAAATTTCAACTTTTATTTTGGTGACAGAAGAGCCAGTTCCCGCTCCAGTGAGTGATGCAAGGTCATTTCCTTTTTCTGCAGAACACAGAAACATAGGAAGGGAGCCAGCTGGGGAAGCTTTCTTACACATCAAGGTGGGAAACGCTGGGGCAGGTGCACACATGTACTAAGGACACACTTTGGTCCAAGCCCTGGGAGCTGCAGATTTCCTCAGTGGTTGCACATCACTGAGGATCCGATTTCCAAAGGTACCTTGGGAAGCAGGCAATGGCCTGGCAGCACTGGCAGAAGCACTGATGTTTGCTGTTTCACTGAAATTGTTAGGAACTAGAGGTAGCTTTGAAAATCCCATGGGGCACCCGGGTGCATCCATACTGGAAATATTGCCTTCAAAGTGTGCCCTCACCAGGCTTCAGCTCCCTGCCCATGCATGGAAGTGATGCTCCTTCACACTCCCTATATTCTTAGACTAGAAATTCCCAGAGGCACAAACCTCCCCTGCGACTTGCCTGGGCAGAATCAAGGGCAGGAGGGCTCAAATCCTGGCACAGGACTCCTCTGGGGCTTCAGCTGGGATGCAAAGGAGAAGCAGCTCCTGAAAAAGCACGGACCATCTGACCAGAGATCAAAGAGCAGCTTCAGAAACCTGCTAACACCAAACTGATTCACAGCTATCAACTTCAAAGGAGTTTTGCTGCCTGCCATCAGCTTACCATCCATCCAAAATTAGTCCATGAGCATCACTCAGAACATGAATGCACTCAGCATTCACCGGCCAGACCTGCTTACCAGCAGTTTGCCACACTGTTTTTGACTCTCCTTTTGGAAACTATCACTTTAAAAGAGTGGTAGGCTTCGCAATAAAGCCTTAGAAGCCTTCAAAATGCTTGGAGTGTGGGACGGTTTACCACAGCCACTGCACTGCTACAAAGACTGGAGCAAAGACCTTGCTGTCAACATCAGTGGGAATGATAACCTGGGCTGGGCTGGCTGCTGGCTCGAGCCAGCCTTAAGCTTAAAGAAAGGCCCATCACACCATCCCGAAACTGAGGTCATAAATAACTTGCTGAGCATCAAGAAGACAGAAAGCCCAAATCCCATTTGGCACATTGGCTTTCAAATTCAGTGGTTGGACATTTTGAGGTATGCAATGATGTCTCAATTTGCATAAGCACCTGCTAAATTAACAGCAATGCAATTAAAATCTGCCTGCAGTGCCTGTCTCCAGTACCTGCATGGTCAGACACGGGGCACTGCTCTAAAACCTTTCAAAAATGGTTGTCATTCTCACTAATTTACAGTAAGACCATTTGAAATCTAATTACAGGGCACTGAGGTTGTCACTTCCTTCATGCAGCAACCCTGACACTGCTGGGCAAAGTGAGCTCTCAGAGGGAGCATCATTTTTTGCAAAAGGGATGGCTTCCCAAAACCACTAACCAGTAACTTTCACTTTTCCATTTAACCCCCTCGAAGGAAAAGCCACACTGTTATCAGCTCTTCCAATCAGAAAAGCTGAAGCGGGAGTTTTGCAAATTCCAAAAGCAGTGAAGGGCACCTCCACGCCACAGTTACCTTCATTTATCAGGACAAGGTTTGGGTAAGCCCAGCAATGTCAATCCAGTCTAACTCAGGCACCATAGGCTAAGACAATTGTTATGTTTTATCAGGAAGGCTGGAGGCATCTCCTAAGCTTCTCTGTGCTACGGTCAACATAGCTTTTGGGTCTTTGTGAGGAACAGATAAAAAATTATGGGAAAATACTAGAGGATTATGAACACTCATCACTAATTCGGTGTCAACAGCATTGTCAGATCAATTGCAGCTTCATTTGGGCTTTGGCTCGCAGATGCAGCCTAGTCCTGTAGGTCCTGACTGAGAGCACTGTATGCTTTGATAAGACAAGCTCATATATGGGTGCAAGCTACAGGCAACACTGGAACAAGAACACACAAAATAAAGAGCACAGGCATTTTCAGATCGTCAGTGGCTCTGGAGTTAAATTACATATTCTGCTTCTAACATTTACTTGATACAGAGATTCAGTTTTCAACCCTCTGTCTTCAAAACATCCAACACGTGAAAAACAAGCCCATTTACGTGACCAGCTTGAAAGGATGGAGTTCATAGGAATTTCTGGTACTTAGAAACCCACCAGGATAAATCTAATTTTCAAACTTGTTAATATATCACCTTGGTAGCAAACTTAGGCTTAAGTCAAGTTTTCCAATGCTTTGTGTTGAAAGTTATATGAAAGCACTTTAGATTCCTCTTTTGTTGACATTCTACATCCTCAGATCCAACTTGAGGAGCAGCTTCTGCTGTTCACAATCCCACCATTACACTAAGCCATTGCGTGCAGCTAAAAGGCAAGAAGGGATCCTCAAGCACAGCTTCCCAACAGCTGCCCCAACACAGCCCCATACACAGACATCTGATCTGCCCTAAGGAGCGTTTCTCTTGCTAAATTTGTGGAGCAGGTAGTGCTTCAAGGAAGATGTCATGTGAAAGAGCAAAATGGGAATGGATGGAGTGGCTTTGAAAGGCATACAAGTGCCCTTCTGAGAAAGAAGCCAAACTGATCCATGAGGACATGTGATAGACAGGCCAGCCTCTACCCAGCTCTTGATGAGATCCCTCCAGCTGAACTATCTGCAAAGCCAGACCAAAGGCTGGGAGCAGGCAGGACCTTTCCACATGCAGTGGTGCAGCCTGCAGCACCATTTTAGTGAGGTTGGAAGCACAGAAGGGTCCCTAAATCTCTGCCACACCAGCCAGTGAAAAAAAAAAAATAATCATGAAGTATATTCAGAACACTGACTTCAGAGTTCATAATTACAGAACAAATGCTGGATTACCTCGTCTTTTTTTTGAGGCTTTATCATTCACTTGATTCTCATTTTCAAGCTTTTTTGAAATATGAAACTTGGCCTATCAGAAAAAAACCCCAATACAACTGCAGAAGCCAGGGCCTTAACACAGAACAAAAAAAGAAAAAAATAACAATATGACAGCACTTGTACTAAAACCCCAGCTGGCATCCTGCTGTTGCAGGAGGAAAGGCCACATCTGAGGAGGGGGTTCCCTGTTGCCCCCCTCCCCCAGGACACAGCCCCATGAGGATGCATAGTGCTGGGGGAAGCTGCTCTTCTCAGTGCCTGCTGTGTTGATGCTAGGATAGAAGGGTTTAAGATTGCTGCCTTTCCGCCTTTCCCCACACTGCCTTCAACAGACTTGCCCTTGTTCAAGGCGCAGGCAGACTGGGTGACAGCAACGGTCCCTTCTGGGTTACCATGGATGGAGCGGGAGCATTTTATGAATGAAACAGAGAGGATGGAGTCTGCTCTGCCAGAGCAAGCTACAGAGGGAAGGGCTGGGGCTATCCCCACCCCCCCCACCCCTTTTAAGTCATTTGAGACAGAGATGCAGGCATGCAAACACCCTTCTTATCTCAGATACAGGCACTAAAGAGGAGCCCTGCTTGCAAGAGCGTGCCTGCCTAGTGCAGGTTCCCTGACTGTGGTATGTAAACCATCTTTGGGCTGTATATGGAGGCACATCCATCTGGAGGATATACCATCAGCCTGTATCTAGACAAACAAAGTGAGACCAAAGCAGCCTTAGAAAGTCATGCATATTAAATTGAGTTTTTAAAGGGTATAAAAATAACCTGTTTGATCTGGTAGTGATGTTTATATTATTTTCTGTGCTCACTACAAAGACGATTAAAAACAAAAGTGTCATCTACTGTAATTGTGATCCCATCTCCTGCCTGTCTCAGCAGCAGGTACACAGGATTCAGAGCACTTCTGGCCATTGAGCAGTTGCACGCAACTCGGCTTTCCTGAAGACACATCTTTAGGCTGGCCAAATTCTGCCAACTCAGGAAAGCCAGCAGATTTATACCCCCAAGGACTGGGTCTGACATAAGTACAGAATTTCCTTGTTCTGCAATTAACACCTCAAGTTTAATTGTCACTAATAATCTGCTCTTGATAGGTTCTCTGGGGGTTTTATAACGCCAATGCAAGCAAAAAAGTGTATTTTAAACACCTTCAACATATTTCTCATCTTTTCTTCCAGTCAACTTTGGCTCCTTTGGTCTTTCAAGAGAGGGTCAAAACTAAGGATGGGTATCATGCTTAGATGTTGACTGTTGATTTAATAAGAAACTTTGAGGCTCAGGAAACTTCTTTACTCCCAAGTGGTGGTGGGATACAATCACACAGCCCCATACCAAGATGCCACCTCTGCAAATTTGCCTTTGCCAAAGCACTTCCGCTTTACGGTTGGAGGACGCCTGGGACACAGCGATCACAAGATGATACAATTCTCGCTTTTTGGGGCAGTGAGGAGAGGGGTCAGCAAAATTGCCTCCCTGGACTTCCAAAGGGCAGACTTTGAACTCTTCAGAAGGCTGCCATCTGCGTGGACAGGCACACCCTTTGCTGGGTTAAAAACTGTCTGGATGGCCGGGCCCAAAGGGTTGTGGTAAATGGAAGTAAATTCAGTTGGAAACCTGTCACGAGTGGTGTTCCCCAGGGTTCAGTGCTGGGTCCAGTCTTAACATCTTCATCAGTGATCTCGATGATGGCATCGAATGCACCCTTAGCAAGTTTGCAGATGACACCAAGCTAGGTGTAAGTGTGGATCTGCTTGAAGGAAGGGACACTCTGCAGAGGGATCTGGAGAGGCTGGATCTATGGGCTGAAACCAACGGGATGAGGTTCAACAAGGCCAAGTGCAGAGTCTTCCATTTGGGTCACGACAATCCCATGCAGCGTTACAGGCTTGGGGAGGAGTGGCTGGAGAGCTGCCTGGCAGAGAAGGACCTGGGGGTGTTGGTTGACAGCCGGCTGAACATGAGCCAGCAGTGTGCCCAGGTGGCCAAGAGGGCCAATGGCATCTTGGCCTGTATCAGAAACAGCGTGGCCAGCAGGACCAGGGAGGTGATTGTGCCCCTGTACTCAGCACTGGTGAGGCCACACCTCGAGTACTGTGTTCAGTTTTGGGCCCCTCACTACAGGAAGGACATTGAGGTGCTGGAGCATGTGCAGAGAAGGGCCACGAGACTGATGAGGGGGCTGGAGAATAAGCCCTATGAGGAGAGACTGAGGGAATTAGGGTTGTTTAGCTTAGAGGAGAGTAGGCTGAGGGGAGACCTCATCACTGCCTACAACTATCTGAAAGGCGGTTGTGACAGGGTGGGTGCTGGTCTCTTCTCACAAGTGACAAGCGATAGGACAAGAGGAAATGGCTGCAAATTGTGCCAGGGGAGGTTTAGACTAGACATTAGGAAGAATTTCTTTACTGAAAGTGTTGTCAGGGATTGGAACAAGCTGCCCAGGGAGGTGGTGGAGTCCCCATCCCTGGAGGTGTTTAAAAAACAGGTGGATGAGTTTCTTAGGGACATGGTTTAGTAGGGAGACAGGCACGGTTGGAGTTGGCGATCTTAGAGGTCTCTTCCAACCTAGTGATTCTATGATTCTGTGATTCCAGACCAGCTGTGATTCTGTGATTCCAGACCCTGGCTGCCTTGCAGGGAGCTCACTGCTGCCAAGAGATCCTACTGGTATTAAAACAAGCAATACATAAACATTAACAACTAAACCCCATCTAGGGATGCTCAAAACACGATGATGACTCTCCACCCACGCGGCTTCTTATGTGAGGTATGGACTCAGTTCTTCCTCAATACAGAGAGGACACAGCAGGGAGAAGAAAATGCCAAGGTGCTGGAGGGGCTGCCTGGCTAGTTTAGCACAGTCAGATCTTGCTGTCCCTTGCTGAAAATAAGAAATGGTTGGGTCAGTAGTTTCTTCAGGAGTGTATAGAAAGATTTTACCTACACGAGAATTGAGCCCCACATGGCAAGGTAGTCTTAAAAATAAATAATACAAACTCAACCTAAACAAAGAAAAGTTGCTTAGCTCATCAAATTCAACTTTACACCATCCAAATAACTCTAACCTCATCCCTCATCTTTAATTCCTCCCACTCCTTACACTGAAATGACAGTACCAGGCTGTTTGTGATGATTTTCATGATGGACCAACAGGGCCTCCAGAGCTCAAACTCTCTTTGCTTCTGAAAGCTGAATGACAACACAATATTCTACACAGAAGAAGAAAGTTAAGAGTAATCTAAACTGTTAGCCCAAATTATAAGATTATATCCTTATTTACACTAACATATCAAGGTACTCCAAGTGTAATACTTACTTTCAAAGTTCATTTAAGCATCAAGCTCACTACAGAAGAGATGTCAAATTTGTGAGAAAGCTGAAAAGATATTAATGTCACAAGAAGCCTATCCACCTGTTGCTTCAAAACCTCTCAAAGACAGTAAAGCTTGTGCTGTACAAATTAACTGGGCTTGACAGAAGAGAGAAAATTAAATTAGAGACAGAAAATAAGGAGGGCAGTAAATTATGTGTGATTTATATCTCACCAGCCTGAAACATATGCTCCCATAAACCCAATTTCCATGAGCCTAGGAAGCAGGTATGCCAGATGAAACCCCTCTATTTTATAGCAGAAGCAGAATTTTTTGGAAGCTGTCCTACCTGTGCAAGCTGCACAAATATAAGTTACCAAAGACCCTAATCTGCTCTATCAGCCTTGCTGACACAGCCTTCCCCTCCCTCTTCTGAGATTAAATGCTTGACTTAGCATCCGTTGGCAGAGCACAGGTGGTTGCTCAGAGTTTGATGAATATGAACATGGGGAGTCCCTGCCAAGGGAAAAAAGGGAGAGGAATAAATTTTACCCTAGATGCCACATCTGTGGGGCCAGGCTCCAAAACATCCCACCTCAAGGGTCAGGACAAGAAGCTTTTCCCTGTCTGGCTCATGTTTCCCACAGAAACATGGTGGCTGATTGCAGAAGCTTCATGCAGAGCTGCATCTGGACAGCAAGACCCCACAGCACCAGCGTAAACTGCCCTGTGGGACCTGCCCCAGCCAGGGTCACACCAGTATCCCCCTAGCAACAACTCTATGCTCCAGGCAGGAGGTTCAAGACACTCCTGGCAAAGAGATGTGGCTGCAATTGGGCTGAGGATGATCAGATCAAGTTGGAGTGAGGTCCTCCCATTACACCTTATTTTGCTGCTTAAAGAGTTCTCCACAGCTCCCCAATGTGAAGCCACTGAACAGCTCAGCAGGGGCAACTTCAGGACCCCCCCAGCTGAACTCCTCAATCACATTTTCAGACGTGTCACAGTGACCAGCAAGACAGGGATGGGGCAGCAAAGACTCTTCCACAGCACCAAGCTTGCCTACAGCCCTTACAATTTCAGGAAGCATCTTCTAATTTTCTAAACAGAGCCCTCCCCAGAAGAGGAAGCAGATGGAGAAAGTTATTTTCCCCTTTTCAAATGACCTGCTTTAATAAATGCACACTCAGTTCTTTTCTGCCTTTTTTACCAAGTTAAATGTCAACATGAAATTTCTGGGAAGTTCACAGTGTCGGTGATGAAATATCTTGTTCATGCAAGAAACCAGGGATTTGTCAGTTCCAAGTGCACTCATTAGAGGAGTGGGGTATTCCAAAATATTCAGCTCCTTGCCAACCCAACATAAATTGGAAAGGCAGAAGAAATGGGGGGTTTGTTGTTCAGCAGATCTTCATCCAACCTACTTCACTTCTGTGAGCAGCTCAACAACTTTGCTCCCATGATACCCAAGGAACAAAGATATAAATCTTACCCTTATGCATTTACTATCAAGATAACCATTGCAGTTAACGATGAAAGACAAAAATGGATCTAAAGACTCCCGCTGAATTAAAGCTGAAGGAAGCTCCTGATAGCTCTGCTTTTCTTATTCCAACTTTCTTAGATGTTTATGATAATTGTCTTCTGGGTAATTTGTTTAAATTTGTATGTAAACAAAGAAGTGTTTGTACACATCTACCACCCCACAGAGAGCTGACCTGTGGCATTCCTGAAGACATTTCAGTCACAATTTATTCTTTTCATGTTCCTCCCATAGAAAACCGATTCAGGTCAGAATTAAAGCACTACCTGCAGTAGAAGCCAATGCAGCGTCAGACCTCTGCAAATCAAGTGACTAGTTTTAATACTTCCTAAAGTGGTCCTCAAATGAGGAAAAGCCTTCTGTTTTCCTGCTACTCGATGTTTTCGGGCAGCTGCTCAAGAGGTATAACTCAGTTTAACTGCATTGGAGGCCATTGGCCGTATGCCTACATGCACCAGCAGAAGACCTCTACTGAGTATCTCCACCTTAAAACAAGTCATTTCACTCAATTCTGCTTCTCATTATCATACATAAGACTCAGGTTTTTTACTGAATGTGTAAAATACCCATCAACTTGTATCTGTCCAACTTTCTCTTGCAGGCTTCAGCTAGAGCACCTTTTTTACCTTTAAAGTAGTGGTAGGTTTTGGGTTTGTTTATTCAGGAAGGAAGGACGAAAATGGGAATCAAATGCTTGGAAACTATAAGCTCTTAGTTTTCCCCAGCTAAAGGCAGAGAGAAAAGTAAGCCAAGCCTCCTGCAAGTGAGGCAGCTGGCTTTCCCACAACTTACACCCAGTCATCCACCAGCAGGTCTCATACTACTGGTCTGGGTGTATTTGAAAAGCCTATCCCTAAACACACATCATGGGCTATCCATCATATAATCACCTCCCTTACCATGTCCTACCCATCATATAATCACCTCCCTTACCATGTCCTACTCATGCTCTTCATCTGCCATTGATCAGCCAGATCTAAACTTTCCTTCAGCTGTTGAATTTCATGCTCTTACTTTTAAAAATGCTCCTCGCACTAAAAAAAACAAAACAAAACACACAAACAAAAAAACGAAACCAAAGCCAACCAAAGCCATCAACTCTAGTGTTTACTTTCCAATTTCCACCTGTATTAATGTGAAACAAAGCAACAATCACGGTTTCTGCTATATCACATTATTCCCCACTAACAATAACTTCCAGTGATGCCTGATAAGTTCTGTTTACTCAATCACAAGTAGAATAACAGATGTCAACTAACTGCTTTTTCATTTAGGACCCTTAGTCTAGAGAAGGGGAAGAATAACCCTTTACCCATTCAAATAGCACTTAGTCATGCCAGGAACGCCTGAAGTTAAAAAAACTCGGGTAAATAAAAGTTTAAGAGTTCTGACTCCTAGGAGGTGTTTTACCAGGAATCCAACCTTCTGGTTAAATAAGTGAGATAAGTCAAGCTAGTTACGTTTCTACTTATATTAGTTTCATATATGGGATATCAAGCATTTTTATTTTTTCCAGATACAAGATGAAGCTTTCTGCACTGGCCTCTATTCTTGTGGGAATATAAGGAGAAAGCCATGCCTCTCTTCTTAATATATTAGTGCCTCGTAATACACTCCAGATGATCAATAAACTACATAAAAATTAGAGTCTTTAAAAAATGGGCTCTAAGCAGAAACATTTGTTTTAAAGACTGTGGTGTCTGGAGTATTAAACTCACGTGCTGTTGCATTATTAATCTCTTTGTTGGAAGCCAGTTGATTTCCCCTGCCTGTGTCTGTCAATTAAATATTCAGCGTTGCAGCCATAATTGAACGGTGGATATTTTGGCACGCAAAAATCTTTGGAACAGCCTGTTGACAGTTTTCTCACATGCCATACCGTTTCCAAAAGCCAAGCGGGCTAGCAGGCAAACTGAGACCTTTGCCAGTGGCTACGAGATGCCTGAAAGCACTTCAAAGCGATCTTTTAAAGAAATGAGTTTAGCGAGATGCCTGCCCGGGGTGCGAGAGGGGAGAGAGGGAGGGGAGGCAGAGCCACTGGTACACCCGGCAGCCCAGCAACACAAAGTACCACAGTGGCAAAAGCCTCTTTTTTCTCACTATTAGCGAGCTCATAGCCCCCCACGCCGCGCGGATCCAGCCGTAGAGCACTGCCTCCACCTGGAACTGGAACCGGAACCGGCCCCGCCACGGAGCCGCTGCCCGGGGTGCGGGGCAGAGGGGGGCCTGCGTACCGCACCCCCCGTCCGCCCTGCTGTCCCCCAGCGCCGCGGCAGGACGCGATAAATAAATAATAATAAACATTAATAAATCGTAGCGGGGTAGGTGTGCATGCCCCCCACCCCCCTCTCCCCGGTGACTCCTCCGGGACGCACTCCCCGCTCGCCTCGGCCGGCGGCCCCCGCTCCGCTTTTGTTTGGGAAGCGGCGCGGCCGAGCTTTGCCCGCCCTCCCTCCGCAAAACTTTCCCAAAGTGCGAATCCCGGGAGGGAGAGGGGCCCGGGGCAGTTCGGAGGGGAGGGAAGGGTCGCGGAGCCCCCGCGGGCTGCTCACCCATGACGAGGCAGAGGAAGTCGAGGCAGATGAGCAGGGCTTTCTTGCTGCTGCTCTTGGCCGGGTTGTTGTTCAGCGCCGGGCTGCCCCCATTCTTGCTCTCCGGCGGGATCGCCTTGTCGTACTTGTAGCTCTGCATTATCGGGGGCGAGCGCCCGAGCCGAGCCGTGCCGAGCTGAGTCGAGCCGAGTGCAGCCGCAGCCGAGCCGGGCCGGGCTCACACGCGGTGCGCCGGGGAGCTGCTGCCCGCGCCGCCGGAGCTGCTGCCGGCCTCTCCGGTGGGGCACGGGAGGAGGAAAAAAAAAGCAGGCGGGTCTTCCCAAAAGGAAAAAAAAAGTAATAGCAAAACGAAAACAAAACAAGCACAAACCACCGGCAAAGGAGGGGCAGGAGGGAGTGAGGGATAAGTTTGTGGGTGTCCCAGGGCGGTGGAAAAGTCCTGGAGGAAAAGCCGAGGGGAGGAGAGATAAAAATATATATGTATCTATTTGTATGGAGTCTCAGTAGGAGGAGAGAAAGGTGCGGAGCGAGGAGTTGGGCGATGCTGGCCCCGCGGACAGGTGGGCTCCGCTGCGATGGGGGCTCCCGGCCGCTCTGGGAGCCACCGGCTCGGTTCTGCACTTTTATTTCGCGAGGTCCTTTCCACCCCTTAGGGGAAAAAAAAAAAAAAAAAAAAAGGAGGGGAGGGGGGAAATCAGTCACTTCGCCTCGGATGGGATATCCAAGTAAGCACAGCCCCTTTCCTGCATCTGACATTTTACATAGATTATTAACTAATTAACTCCATATTTTTTTTTCCTGAGGGAAGTTTAAAAAAAATATAAAAAAGAGTCAGGAACTAAAGTTTTTTCGCAGACCAGAAGGAGGGAGCCTCTAGCGTTCACAAACCAAAGAGAGGAGTGCAACGAGGGAGAGAGAGAGGGAGAGGGAGGGACTTTAAACATCTTTCTCCTGGTTTTTCTTCCCGCCCTCCAGCTGTGCTCCATCTGCTGAGACAGACCCTTTTCTAGGGGATGGGCTGTGTGTGGTACCCACAGACCCCAACCCCTGGCAGACCCCAATGGGGCCACCATGGCAGGGCCAGATCCTGCCCTGCCTGCTCAGGGCTGAAGGATGGGTTGGCTGCCGGGTACCACCATCAAACTGAGACAGCTTTGCTCTCCTAAACCACCACCACCTTCATAAAATGAGTGTTCAGAGTGTTCAAGGAAGTAAACAAAAGGCTTCCAAGGAACCCTGGCTGGCAGGATGGTGATACTAGCAGCTCCGAGCAGGCAACTGGGAGCACGGATGGTGGGAATGAGTTTGTGGTACCAAAGTAAACTGCTCAGGACAGAATCTAACCACTTTTCTTCATTTTTTTTTTGGTCTTGTATCTGACCTCAGCCCTCCATCTGTGTGCTGGAAAACCACTGCTGGGCCAAATCTTGTGCTGAGGTGCATATCTTGCCACATCCATGGTGTTCCCTGCCTGCAGAGGCAGAGAGAGCAGGCAGGGATGGCAGGTACAACCTCCAACAAGGACACATTTCCCTGCTGCTTTTTGTGAAGCTGCAGACTATAACCTGAGCACTAGAGGTTGCAGCTCAGCAAGGGCAGGTTTTCCAGGAATCTGTTTAGACACATATCTGGGCATATTTGTGCCAGCCTGGAAGAAAGCAAAGTGGCTATTTTCATATTTTACTTTTATATGTGCGGTGTAAAAAGAAAGAGGAAAACAGACCTTGGACTTTCCTCTAATTCTTTCATTACGCCTCAGTGACATGCACTCAGGTGCCATCTCCCCCCTTACGTTTGAGGAGATGGGCTCTCTTTTGCCTGATATCACACCATGGCACTAAGCACAAAAACATCAGTTTTGATACAAAATGTTGCCCCACGGTGACAATCACCCACCCAGAGGCCAAGTTGCCTCTGGAGGACACATCTCAAGGTCTCTCTCTCTTTTCCCTGACCATGGCAGAGGTGTGGGTGCCTAATTTAGGCTCTTTGGATGCCTGAAGCAAGCAGAAAGAATCCTCACTTGGGAATTCTCCCCCAGCCAAGGGGGGCAGCCCCATGCCAGCTGTGGCCATGCTGCCCAGCCCAGCTCACCCCCCCACTGCAGGGCCAAGCATCCACCTTTCCCCACACCCTTCAGAGTCTGGCCCTTGCGAGAGGAGCCCACAGCTTCCAGCAGCTGGCTTCAGCCTCCCTGCATACCCAAATCTGTTGATTGAAAATGATCCTCATTCAAATTCCCTGGGTTAAATTAAATTTTTAGTTTAAAGTGAAGAAAGAATTAGAGATGTGCTGTCATTGTAACAGCAAACAAGGAAAAAAGTGCCTTTTTATAATTAAAGGGAAACTGAAATTATAGTTTTATATTTGCATTTACAAGACCTCTCAGGCTCCTAATGTATGCATTTTTGTAACAAAAATATTGTACTGTTAATTGATGCAAGCAAGGGCGCACAAGTGAATCTTGACAATTTCTTAAGGGAACAGCCACTACAATTGCTCAGTTCACACTTGACAACGGGTAACTCAGAAGTGCCAAAAAGCAGCTTCTGTGTCTTTGTCAATGATATGCATGAGATTCATGATTAATAATTAATTGTTTATTCATAAATGCAATTATTGAATACACCATGCAATAGCTATCCATTTAGGGCTCAGCTTTTCCTTTCAGTCAGATTCTAAATTCCCACTATGGACTGAAGGGTGTTTTTTCTTGATATAAATTAACTGAACCAATTGCATTTATGTTATCAGTTAATTAATGTTATTATTAATTAATTATGTTATCAGTTAATTAATGTCCCACATTTTTGATCTTAAAACATTTTTGCCATCTTCCCATCTCAGTTGGACCAGACCTCCAGCAAATGAGGAATGCAGCACTGATATAATCTATGGGAAGATAAAATATTTGCAGTAACACTTGTTCTTGCCCAGATTTAAGCATTAACTGGGATGTTTCAGAACCCAACAATATTAAAACAAGAATTGTGTTTTATTCATTCAATCTTGTCATTTTAAGAGAAGAAGCTCTTTATGACTGCTCCTGAAACAGGAAAAGTGGAAGGAACCCCTTGCACCTTTGTATCTGTGGGACATGACTACATGGAAATCTGTTCATTATGTGGAAATAATTTAAAATTGAGAGAAGCTCTTCCTCATTCAGCATGACCAGTCATCATGATCCAAGCCAAAGGGTATCACTTATGACAACAACAACAACAAAAAGTAAGCAAATTCCTATTTTCACTTTTTATCCACAGCCCATTGAAGAGCATGTCCAAGGGCAGCAGTAAGGTCTGGTTTGAGGGAAGAGGAGCCTGTCAAGAGCTCGTGTTTCCACCTGGTAGACAGAGTGGGCATGGGGAGAGAGAAGGGAAGGGAGGCAGCTCCAGTTTCTGTTCTGAGGCTCGTGGAAATAGTTTATCCCACACGTTATTTAATGTAAAATAACAATTTGTTGGAGCAGAGAGTGGATCTGTAGCCTGTTCTTACACTCCCACTTACCCCATTCTGCTCCCCTTGGCCCAGCACAACTTTAATTAGTCCCTACAACGTGTTTCATTAGTCCAGCATTGCTGCTAAGGCACAGCGACAGCCCAGCAAGCAGCACTGCTCTTCGCTGGCACAGACCCTGTGCTCCTGGGGCTGCTCTTCGGCCAGGCCTCAGCACTCCAGGCTGCTCCGCTTGCAAGTGTAGAGAATCTCCTGCACTTCCTGACATGCTGCAAACAGGAATGATGTTGCAGAACAGTTTGATGTCTAAAGTGTGCACAGTTGGATGCTTGTTTTGAAGCACAGCCCAGCACCAAACCACCGCTTCCCCCTCAGGCCTACGGTGGGGTTTTATATAGGAACCCAGTTTGCTTTTCCATCATGGGGAGGAGCAGCAGCTCTTCTGGAGAGGGGACATGCAGTGGGGAAAGACCAAGCCCTGGCTATTATATTTCTTGGAGCTGTTAATGGCAATGTCTATAGCAAACATAAAATAAGAAAGTGAGCTCTGTTCAGTCCTCTGATTGTTATCTGTATGTTATCTGAGATGGTTCCTTACTGAACAGGGAAACTGGGGTAAAGTTACATGCTGTGCATCAGGTGGCCTAAACTGAAGTCATGAGGCTTCTGGGAAGTCCAGAGCTGAACCACCACTACCCTCTTCAAGACTATTTTTAGCACCATCAGCTGCTGCTGGAGAAAACACCATGAGAGGGGCTGTGAGTTGCAGGGAGGGAGGCATTGCCAGGCCCACCCCAAGGCAGGAGGAGGTTAAAGGTAGGAGAGCTGCCATGTCCCCTGCTTGCTTTCACATGTAGGCGACCTTCATCAGCGCCGGGTTGTCCAACCTGCGCAAACATTGCTGTCCCATTAAGAAATGTTTGCTAAAGCTGGACTTAGACCTGTCATTGCAGAGAGAGGCAAATAAAAGTGAAATCCAAAGGGGGCCAAATTCTGCCCTCTCCAATGCCACTGGGAAGAATCAAACCTCATAAATCCACAGGACATTTTAAAAAAATAGCTGATAAATGTCATCTTGATACAGCATTTGCTGCTGTTCAGGAAATCAGGTATCCAGATTGATACAGGCCAGGAGGGTCATCCCTCAAGCATGTGCATCAGTGACCGATGGAGGAGGAAGCTCTTGGCTACAGACTCATTCCTGGCATCCCAAATCACTTGCAGTCAGATTATTCAATTTACCAACAACCTTCAAGTCCAGTCTGCTAGTCCCACACTACTACCAAGTTTCACAGTCCTGGTGTTTCTTCTTAATTTAACTTAGTCCCCCTGAATTTTGCTGGCTCTTGACATCATTTCAGGATTCCATGTCACATTCATACAAAGGGGTAGGGGGGAAATAAAGATTTCAAAAGACATGATTATGAGAAAAAGCTTGAAAATGTGACCTCCAAATCTCATCTGAAAGATCAAAACACACAAGCTGTAGAAAAGGACACCTTTTGAGTTAATCTGAAGATTTTGTAAAGGCCAAATCCCACAATTGGAAGGAGCCTGATTTATGATTTGGGAGCACTGGGGACTACTAACACCTCCTGTATAGTCCCAATTGTGCCTCTGTCTTCAGTCTGCCATCCCTGTTTTAAAAAAAGAGAATAACAGCACCATCTACTGCCCTTCCTTAGCATTTGCTTGGAAAAAACCCTTCAGCTCCACCAAAGCAGCTCCAGCAAGTCAGAGCTATCGTTTCCCACTGCCTGATGATACACCCGAGTATTGACAGATAAATTGGAGCAAACTTGGACTGCAAAAATCAAAAGCGGCATCTTAATTACCAAAGATGTACATTAATTATTAGGAGTTCCAGTCCTGAATAATACATCTTCTCTCCAACTGATGAAATTAAAAAGGATTTCAGTAAACCAGTATTTTCATATAATTCTGTGAAATTCTTTCATGTGTTTATTAGCACAGCCTTAAAGAGCTGTCTGTATAACTCACAATTTCTACCAGGCAGGCATTTTCACCGTCAACAGCAGTTAATTAAAGAGGTGGTACATCACTGCCCTGTTTCAACCTTGGTAAAATCTGTGTCTTGCTCTGCACTGGTGAGCTCTCAGAAGTTTGTTTGAAAGTCAAGAATGTGCCATGGTTTAATTATGCTTCTAGGTCAGGTTCTAAACGAAAGCCCCGTTATAAGCAACAGTCTCAGAGGAAAGGTCCACACTCAAGTTTTTAGCCCCAGATTGATTACCAGTTAACTGGGGGTAGTTAACACATTTGTAATGTCTGGTCTGGACACTTCCCAGATGTTTGTTGCAGGATACAAACATTTGTGGTTTATAATGTAAACAGGTACACCTACATTTTTTCAGCCTGGACTGATTTCTGGTCACAAACTGTCTCAATAATCTAAATGAAAAATGAAAGAAAAAGAAAAAATATTTTTCCACGTCTAGACCAAGCCATTTTATGGGCCACCTGATAGCTTTTGGCAGCGCCTTCAAAGTGTGAAGCCCCTGATGATGATGAACATGAGTGCTGACCGGGCAGGTGCGTGGTTGGCTACTGGCACTGTAAGGCAGCAGGAAAGGCAATGGCTGCACCAAAGAGCAGCCTCGAAGGTGGCATGCATGGGCTCGTATCTTCTAAACACGAGCCAAGATGCTGCTCTGATACTGGAGGGGTCTGGGTGTGTAAGTGGGGAAGCAGAAAGAGGCTTTTGAAAGGCAACTTCAGCAAAATATATTCGGAGCAACAGTGGGGCTCATCAAGAGATGAAGCAGTGCAAGAAAAAGTGAAGCACATGGCCTCACATGCAGGGGTCCTTGTATCAATCCTGTCTTGCACAACTATATGACATGAAAATGGAGGTGCACCAGGGAAGAGCTCCAACATCCTGCTCGCTGCCACCTCACGTGAGATGTGAGGGTCAGAACTTGTATTTGTATACAATGCAAAAGTCCTTGGGCTTATCTGCTCTCAAGTCTCTATCTTGATAATACATTGTCAGCGCTCCTCAAGTATTTAAATGTGTTTGCAAGGGCCAAGCTGGACCCTCCCCAAATATTTGCATCAGCACACAAATTGGTTTTGCTGTAACCTTGGCCATGTATGTCTTGATCCCTCTATACTACACAATATCCAGGAAGGTGTAAAGGGGCTGCACAGCCTAGTTCTGCCATGGAGGAGCTTTCCTCCACCTGCACTGACACTGAAAAAAACCCTTGCAACAAAACAGGAGAAAAGAGAGGGTTTTCTATAAATAGCGCTGCAGTACTGAGGATTGCATAAGGTTGTACCACAGGCTGACAAAATTTAGTTGGTGGTGCTGCAGCCGCCCTTTGAGCAGCCCAGGAACAGGAGCCAGTGGCAGGACCTCAACGTCCCTGTGGGCTGTGAGTGTTGCATCAAGCCTTCAAGGGGCACAGCACACACACAAAAATCTCACCAACACCCTTCAAAGCCTGCTCTTTGCTCCCATTTATCTTATCTAGTACTCCATTGAAGTATGGATTTACATAATAGGTACCTAATATATTAATGTTCCTATTCATTGAGAGGATCTCAGCACTGTTTTCTTTGAAAGCCTTGCCAAAACCGATCAAGCTCCTTACAACAGAAGATGGTTTTATAGCTCTGAAAAGGATTTTCTCCCCCATTTGCCTTCTGAATATTTTCACATAGGCTGTTTGATACTGTGATAAAAACCAAGGCCAAAATTTAGAAGTGGTGGGATCCATGGTTTGGATTAGTAGCACATTACAAAACTACAGCTCTCCAATTACTGACTCAGTACAAACCATTTGGTTCACACCCTCTCTAGCTACAATATTTTTTCAAATTATCTTGCAATATAGCCAGAAGGAGTCAAGCCTGGCCCACTCCCATTTGTCACACACATTTCCAGTTAAATGCCTGATTTCAAAAGGCCAAAGAAATGTCTATAAAGAAGAAAAGCCACTAAAATAAATTATGTTCAGGTTGTGATATTGACCTTAATAGATCTCGTATGACTTGTCAAATGAATGCAAGCTACTTGCAGACCACAGCATCAAAACCCTGGAAGGATGCTATTCTATTTTCTCTGTAGACAGATTCACCGCAATATAAGTATCTAGCTTATCTTTCTTTTCATTTTGAAAGGGCTAAAGAAATACTTGCTTTTATATGAATGTTTGGGCATAAATTCTTCTGCTAGCCAAAGGCAGATAAAGAAAAATGCACAGTAAATTACTCATTTTATTTTAAATACTGATAATGTTCAGATCTTGGAACAAATCATTGGGTTAGTGGTTGATCTTTCCACCTTCCTATCATGCCTTTACAGAAGACATGCTGTAGCATGTATTGGGCTCAGTACAGGACAGGATGAAGTTAGGTGACTTGGGCTATCCAAAGGCTCAAACTACAGCATTGTCTCTTCTGATCTTCAAAATCTGCAAATTTGCTCTGAACTAGGGATTATGAAACAGCAAAGAGTAAATCTCTTTCAAAGTGCCAGTAAATGTCAGGCATTTCACTTTAAACACGCAAAGACACAGGTTCACTGACAGTTGTTGCACAATAGATCACAAATAGCTCATGTGCTCCATCATGGGCCCCTTTATCTCCTTTATCCAGCACTGCCAGCCCCAAACAGTAAATATCACAATCCTTCTGTTTCAAAACCCTGAGATGGTTTTGAAATACTGAGATTCAAGAATGAAAGACAAAGACACCCCAAAGTGATCCATTTTGAGTTCTCATTTTAGCTGTCCTCATCTGCCGGCCTTTCTCCAGCCACACACCCACACTTACAGACCTCCTGCTCTTAGCAAAGCCTTGTACCACGAGGTACTTGGAAAGTGAAACACATGGCAACCATGAGGTGACTGTTGGGGTAACAAACCCGATGCCAAAAATCACAAATTGTGCAAGTCTGACAAGGCATCGTTTCAATTTGGTTTTATTTTCATCTTCTTTTCAGAGGTGCCAGCCTGGGTGGCTCTGTGACTGCATGGGCACTACACCAATAGTCAGCCTGAAAAATACCAATATCTCACAATGTGCATCAAGGAACTCAGCCCTGATTTTACTTTTTTCCTATTGGACTTTGTTTAAAAGGTCCTGATAATGGTCCTCAAAGAGAAAATATGATATTTTCCTACTTCTTGAGCCATTCTTTGTCACATTTTCCATACTCAGATAGCAACTTGCTGTTGGAAGGAGAGAAGTTGTTGCTCTGTATTACACACACTACCTGAAGGTTGAACAGACCAAAGCAGAAAGGAGTGCAAATGAGTTCAGTACTTGAACTCACATGAAGAATAATTCCATAAAAGGGGAATCCTTTTTCCTAAAATAGCTTGGTACCAGGCTGTAGCAAAAGATCCTTTTGCTGATGACAGCTGAGGAGAGCAAGCACAACATGACCACCTGCCCATACAAGAACTCAGCCTAGACAATGTGGAGATCTCTCTGCTGTGACTGTCTGCTTAATACCATTGATTTTAAAAGAAAGCAATAAACAACATCTTGCTTCGAAAGTTTCATGGTCTATAGAAATTAAACCTGGCCAGTCTGAAAGGCTATTATTACTGTGCCTTCTTGTGCAGATATGATCTCAAGAAAAACACACATCTAGGTCTAACAATAATAAATAATAAAGCTATTCATACAGCCTGCTGCTTACATGATGGCAATTTCCCCATAATTACAGGTAGAAGAAATGGGCACACAAACAGCAGTATGTAGTAACTATGGGCTACTCAGTGCTTGAGTTGACGCTATTTCTTATAGGTACATATACTTTTGGGAAGAAAAATTATTTCAAACTTCAACTGAAACTTGATAAAGCTTTCCTGCATCCCTGCCAGGAGCTGTATTCACACCAGAAAAACACAAGGAAAAATAAAATAAAGCACGCGAGCACAAAGATGTTTCAGAAAGAAAATGTTTTCTGTGCGGTGATGAGACCCAGCCCATTTTGGTGCTGGACCTTCAGGCAGTGGAGCAACCATCGAACCCCAACAGCTCCTTCCCTGCCTGTCACGCAAATTGCAAGACAAATTTACTCCCAGGAATGAATGCCTGTGATTAAGCAAACTACAAAATCAAGTGCCTGCTCCCATCCTTTCTCCCTCTCAGGGTTGTGTGGGCAGCAAGGCGGGTGCTGCCAATGGCAGATGCTTGTTCTCCGATAAGGTCAGGGCAGCTCTCGCCTGCTGTGGTCTGCCTGACTGCTGCCTGTGCAGGCAGGGCGGTGGGGCTCTGTGGGTAGCCTGTGTGGTGCTGGAGGGGATGCTACAGCCCCAAGACTCTTTTGGTCATCTAGAGATTGAAAAGGCTCAGGAGAGATGGTTGTAAAGTCACCTCCAACATGCACTGAGACCTTTAAGTCAGCACCCTCCTAACCAGGGACAGGGCACATGCAAATGATGCTAGTAATTGCACAGCACTCATTAAGTTGTTAAGGTCACCTGCAGCATGCAAACAAGGCAGAGAGGGAGCGTCATGTCCCTCCCATGGCTCCTGCACCTCCAGGCATCCACCCACGGCCACTTACTCATTTTGGCATCTCATCTGGCTCCTTGAACCTTTACATGCATCTCCACACCATGCACATCAGCGCCTTTGAGGCCAAGTTTAAGTGTTGGCTCCCAGCCCCACATACCAAACCAGGGCTGAGCCATGGGGCCAAGCACAGCTGCCTCTCCGGAGGAGCTTGTTCATGGCTGCTGCTTATCTGAGAGATGATAAAAGCAAATATTTTGATACCCAAGCTGGGGGTCTAATCCTGCCCAGAGCTGAAGTTGAATGCTCCCTCCCAGGAGTGCACAGAGACATGGGGCAGCAAGAGATGCTGAACACTCCCCCTCCTCATCCCATGCCAGCAGAAAGATGCCTTCAAAGTAAAGAGGAGGAAAAAAGAACCCAGGCAAGAGCCATCTCTTTTAGTGCTTCTGTTTTCTTCCAAAGCCCATTAATGGCCTAGGGACAACTTTGTTTATTTAGAAAAGAAGGTGGATGAATCAAAGTTAGTTCCTCATTAGGAAATGTTTTCCAGCTCAGAGCAGATTCATTTCCAGTCACCTGCAACCATCCCCAAGCTGCACAGCTTAGAGGACACCAAGCACCAAGAGGCAGTACATGAACAGACAGCAGCATATGCAACATACGCAACATACCCTTGACCTGATGAGATGCATCCCAGAGTCCTGAGAGAAGTGGCTGATTTGCTTGCCAAGCCACTCTCCATGACATTTGAAAAGTCATGGCAGTCAGGGGAAGTCCCTAGTGACTGGAAGAAGGGCAACATTGTGCCCTTTTATAAAAAGGATAGAAAAGATGACCACTGGAACTACCAATCTGTCAGCCTCACCTCTGTGCCTGGGACGATCATGGAACAGATCCTCCTAGAAGCTATGTTAAAGCACATGGAAGACAGGGAGTTGATTCAAGACAGCCAACATATCTTCACCCAAGACAGCCAACATATCTTCACCAAGGGCAAGTCCTGCCTGACCAACCTAGTGGCTTTCTCTGATGGGGTGACCACATCAGTGGACACAGGAAAAGCAATGGATGTAATCTATATGGACTTCTGTAAAGCCTTTGACATGGACCCCCACAAGATCCTTCTCTCTAAATTGGAGACATATGGATTTGATGGGTGGGTTGTTCAGTGGATAGGAAATCAATTGGATAGTCGCATTCAGAGTAGTGGTCAACAGGTCAATGTCCAGATGGAGATCCGTGACAAGTGGTGTCCCTCAGAAGGCTGTACTGGGACCAGTGCTGTTTAATATTTTCATTAATGATACAGACAGTGAGATCGAGTGCACTTTCAGCAAGTTTGCAGATGGCATCAAGCTGAGTGGTGCAGTTGTCACACCAGAAGGACGGATGTCCAGAGGGACTTGGACAAGCTGGAGAAGTGGGCCTGTGTGAACCTCATGAGGTACAAGGCCAAATGCAAGGTCCTACACCTGCATCGAGGCAATTCACAGTTTCAATACAGGCTGGGGGATGATGTGATTGAGAGCAGCCCTGTGGAGAAGGACTTGGGGTTGCTGATTGAAGAGAAGCTTGACATGAGCCAGCAATGTGCACACACAGCCCAGAAGGCCAACTGTATCCTGGGCTGCATCAAAAGAAGTGTGGCCAGCAGGGCAAGGGAGGTGATTCTCCCATTCTACTCTGCTCTCTTGAGACCTCATCTGGAGTACTGTGTCCAGTTCTGGAATCCTCAACATAAGAAGGATATGGAATTGTTGGAGCAGGTCCAGAAGAGGGCCATGAAGGTGATCAGAGGGCTGGAGCATCCCTTCTACGAGGACAGGCTGAGAGAGCTGGGTTTGTTCATCCTGGAGAAGGCTCTGGGGAGACCTTATAGAAGCCTTTCAGTACCTGAAGGAGGCCTACAGGAAAGCTAGGGAGGGACTTTTTACAAGGCCAAGTAGTTATAGTATGAGGGGCAATGGCTTTTAATTAGAAGGGGGAAGATTTAAATTAGATACTAGGAAGAAATTCTTCATGATGAGGGTGGTGAGGCACTGGCACAGGTTGCCCAGGGAAGCTGTGGATGCCCCCTCCCTGGGAGTGTTCAAGGCCAGGTTGGATGGGGCCTTGAGCAGCCTGGTCTGGTGGGAGGTGTCCCTGCCCATGGCAGGCGGGTTGGAGCTGGATGGGCTTTAAAGTCCTTTCCAACCCAAACCAGTCTATGATTATTTTCCTGCCCCCATGGACCCACATTTGGCTGAGATGGTGGAACAGATGTTGCTCAACAGGATGGCAGCAGGAGTTGGAAAAGCCCACCTCCTTGGCCCTTTTGTTTTTTCCCCCATCCAGATGGGATCCCTGGTTTTGGGTCCAGCTGCAACTACCATTTCAGAGCACAGGACTGCATTCGGGAGCCCAAATTCCCCCCTTGGATGCCATCTAGTGCCCAGTGCTGAGAGTGGAGGAGATGCCGGGAGCTACTGGGCAGGGAGCTCTCTATTCCTCTTCCAAGGGCTTCAGTCACTCTCCTAGCTTTAAGATGCCTGCTTACATCGGACTATTTCCCAAAATCTCGCTGAAGATCACCTGTGATTTGGGTTTGACAAGCCTCTTTTGAGCATTTCCTTGTCTACCTCTTTTTTTTTGGTCTCTGTAATATTGTATAATTTCAGGGATAAGCACAGACTTAGGAGGTAGGACTCTTTCAGAGGATAACATCTGCTGGACTTGTCTAAAATCTGTTTCAAATCAGCAGTGCCACTCAGATTTATAGGAGAAGGCTGGCATAGGGTGGGAAGTGCCTATTTCTTTTCATTTGACTGTAAAGTGAACCGGAATGGCTCATATGGAAGTTGCTGCCTGTTCAGCGGGCAGCATGGATCCCATGCAGGGCTGTACTCCTGCTTTTGAGGGAATACTTGAATAGATTTTTATGAGCCAACATGGTGAACTCAAACAAAAAGTTTCTTCGTGGATTATATGAGGTGCAGGGTGGCAGAGGGAAAATGGGTAGAAAATAGCCTAGCACTTAAACACAGAAATAGGACTTTCAACTAGAATATAAGGAATGCAGAAGGAAAAATAACCTTTCATATGCATTGCAACTTCTTTCAACTAACCTCTGTATTCTTCTTATTCCTTCTAGTTTTACTTGTTTCTACTGGTTTTATTCTTCTCTTGCTGTATGTCCTCATGCATATAGAGCTTAGAGCATTAGCACAACCTGCAGCCACAGGTGCTTGCATTGGCCCATCACACATGCCCATGCAACCCCACCCCACAGCTGGGCACCCAGTGAATACCACACCCATCTCTTCTCACACCCATCTCCTGGTCTTCAGGAGGTGAACTGCCCAATTGAAGGGTTGGAGTTTATACTAGTGTCAGGGTACAGGGCTGAGGATCCTCAGTCAAACTGCAAGATTCAGGTATCCGAAGGAGGATGGAAACATATTTTACTCAAAACCCCTGCACTACCACTTTATGCACATCCCAGTGCTGCTGGCTGTGATTTTCCTGTGTGATGGCAATGGCCATCCCACTGATAAGCACAGCACATGCCAGCCTGTAAGGTCCTTCCATCACCCAGCATCAGTCCTTAAAAGCATCATGAGATTCAGAGACTGGAAACCTCCCTCCTCCACCCTTCGCCCAGAGCCACGCACCCCACGTGACCCTGAAGAATTGCAGCCCCACAGCTCCTAAGTGCTAGCTCAGGTCTGTCTCACCAAGCCCAGGTCTCACCTCTGCACTGCAACGTAGATATATCCTCAGGGCACATCTATTCACCAGGCTTGGGCTGCTCTGCTCCTGCTCAGAGCTGGCAAAGTGCAAGTCAGGTCTGGTTTGCAAGTTGCAGAGCGGCATAACAGTGTACAGCAAGCCAAATTTGCCTGGGCACCACGCCACACTGAAATGGCTCTACAGCGCATCCAGCTAAGGGTGAAAGCAGTGAAGGCTGTGCAGACCTGCTCCTCCAAAGCCTCCTGCTCTGGCTCCCAGCTCCCCATTGCCAACACTGAGAGCCATGATGCACTCCCATCCACAGCCAATTCTGCTTTCCTTTGCCTCCACTGGCATCTCCCCCTCCCAAATGTGGCATGCTCTCATTCTTGCTGCAACAAGACCATCAGGAGCATTGCATCTCAGTATCCTTGGAGTAACGCATGGCTTCTGCCAGAGTCGTGCTCTCATTTACAGAGGCACTGGGAGTGAGCCTGCTCTAGAAGAAGCTGAAATGATTCACTTGTAGGCTTGCTTGCTGTTTTATTAATTCTTTTTTTTTCATCTGCAATTTCAAATGGTGTAATTTTGAGATCAAAGCCCTTCCCCTGCTTTAATGGTTCTATCTAAGTCCTGGTCTTCACACATATAGGAGCCTCTGCCTCAAGGAAAGACGTGAGACTCAGTCTTAGCTAACACGAATCAATTCACAGGGAAGACAAACTGGGCTAAATTTTCCTCTCACTCATACCCCAACAAAGTTAATTGGCTTTAATGTGGGAAGAACGTACCTACTCAACTGATCTTAGTCAGATCAGGCCCATCCCTGCCATGTATTTAAGAAAACCCTTTGGATGGTACTGCCTGTGAAATAACTGCAATTACCCCTGGCCTGAGGTGAGAAAGATTAGCCAGAATGTGTTGCATGGACAAACAGCCAGCAGGACACAAGGCAGGGGGCTACTGCACCCTTCTTCCTGAAGAAGGGGTGTTTGTGTTGGGCTTCCTGAGCAATACTCACTATGGTATTTGCACTTTACCTGATTTCTTCAACACATTAAATAGTTCCATGCACATCCTTTCCTCCCCCATTTCAACACTGCTGTTCTGCAGGATAGGAAGAAATTAAATGGGGCTCAAAATGTACGGCTGCACGTAGGTCTGAGGGAGAACAGAGCTCCTACTCAGCTGGAGATGCTGGTAGACATTGCCCAATGTCATTCAACACATCAGGAACAGGAAAGCCTTCACTTGGGACAACTGCCAAAGTTTAACATAAGGTGCAACTTTAAAAAAGGGTAGCAGGACTATATTTTGGTTTAGACCTGTCATAGTTAAGCTTGGTTTAAATTGATTAGATGTTGTCTTATTGTTAAAATAAAGAGAAAGAAACATCACAGATGCTGTCCTTTGTACACCAAGCAGTGGGTTTGTACAGCTATTCTGGCCAGGAAAAGGATATGGCTAGGACAGAGCCAGTCTCACCAGTTGCATCTGAAGGTGAACATCGCTCGTCAATGAAAACTGCAGCCCAAAAGCATGGGAGAAGAGCTTGGGTTGTTTTAACTGGACCTACTCTCCAGACTCAAGCTCCCCTTGAACATGGTCCCAAGGCAGCCAGCAGACTCCTAAGTGATGCCCTCTCTCCTTTGGGTGCTGGCTGAGACCATGCTGGAGCAAGCATTGAATAACTCCCAAGCCAACAGCCAACATTTGTTCATTTGATTTCCCCTCCCAGAGGCAGACGCTTTGCTGTCACTGTATGCAATGCAACAGGCTGTCTCCTCCTGGAGATGCATCCCAGCTTCCCATCCTGGTCCTTTCTGCGTCACCTTGCTCAATGGCACTGCTGTTATAGAAGACTGCTCAGGTTATGCATGTCTTCAGAGCCAGGTTGGATTCTTCTCTGATGCATGACAGCTCATGAATCAGTATGAATCAGGAGCAAACTAGCTTCCCTCAAATTTGCAATGAGCTGAATCTTTTTCTCACAGACCTACTTAATCATTCCCCATTTGAAAAACAAAACAAAACACACACCCCCCCCCCAAATACTCATACTTTCATACTTTTCATTTTCTCACACCTAGCAGAAGAACAGGGTCTCTTTCCCTATTAGCAACTAAGTACATTTGTTATGCACAGTACCATTTGATGTACGCATTGCTGATAAAACACAGACTCTGGTTTAACAAATCAATACTACAGTCCCGTTCAAAACCTCTTTGAGCAAAGGGCTGCTTGATGTTTCATGTTTCCTTACCTGATCTTTCATACTTCAGCATTTCTTCATTTAAAACATTGATAATTAAGAATGCAGAAGGGGATGATCACAAGGAGAGATTAAAGAACTTTAACAAAATATTTGAAATAATAGCATCACTTGACAGGGAACAATGCCTCCTTATTAACTAACTGCTGTGCAACAGTGCCAAGGGATCTCAAGCAATGGCTCAAACCCGCTCTGAGTTAGGTGCTATGCAAAGAAAAGAGCTGCTACAAAAAGCATACAAACCCTCTACAGGACACAAAAAGCAGCCTAGCAGATATTTACATCTCCAGTTCCTTTGAGACAGATTCTTACATTTTTCTCAGTTCTTACTGAATTCCAAAGGTTGATAAAATGCTGCCTGAACCAAGTATTTAGGAGCTCTATTCTTCAAGCTACTCTGCATTTTATAAAGAGAGATGTGCATCAGATGACATATCAGTTAAAAATAAGTAAGAAATATCAAGCAGTAATAAGTACATGTGCCACAGGTTTGCATATCTTGAATACTGAAACGCCATCCAATCATGCATTAAGTGACAAGTACCACTTTTTTCCACTGGAAATAGCATATGTAATGGCTTCTGGTTTGATAGGATTTTTATTTTGGAAAACTGTCCTAATAGACACTGCTCAGAGTTAATGGTAAAGAAGATAGACCAGAGACCTCTGCTTTGCAGCTGGAGTAGACTAGGATTTTAAGTTAGTTCTTGTGGAATTTTTCTCAGGAGACCAATAACAACCCTGTAGCAAGCCTATAGTCACCAGCCTCATCCTTCATAAAAATGGCAAAGCCAACATTGGACTCCAAATGAAGAATAAGCAGCAAGGATTAAGGGTTTCAGCTATGAGTGCCACAAAAACACCACAGGCTTTCTTCACTAGGGCTCAGTAAGTACCAGGGCTGGCTTAAGAGTAAAAATTGCCTCTACTTCACGTGGAGATCCAAGAGCATTCTGTGTCATGACCCCACGTAAAGGGGTGGTTACTATGGACTGAAGAGAGGTGGAATTCAAAACCAACCTGGACATCGTAGCTACTCTGCAAGGCAAGATAAATGGGTAAATTCTTATGCAGTTCAGTATAAAGATCTGGCCATCCAGAGTAATTTCACTGCATGAGGTGGATTCAATTTCTATTTCTTCCTTTCAGCCACAGTACAGCAAGATCAGCTCACTTAAAGCACTGGAGGGGAATCCCTGTACAATAACCCACACTGCCTTTAATTGCTAAAATAGCCATTAGTCAACAATCCCACCTACTGTTTCTCATCCATACAGCTCCGATCACTTCAGAAAGCAGGAAAAGCAGCGCACATGATTTATAGGGAGAATACAATATAAATTGATATAATTCCTCCATTAGTCATCACAAACATCCTGTGAAATATCCAACAAAGACATCCTAGCTCAGCAATGAAGCTATGTTCCTCTCACGTCCTTACAGAAAAAAATAAGATTAGGAAAAGGGTGATGGCTCAAATGCCCAGAAGGTTTTTCTAAGCCTCAAATTACTTTCTCCCTCTTCCTTTCCACCCTGTCCCTAACGTGTTTGAGAGGCACTTATGGCCGTACTTCACACGCTCATCCTTCCCAAAAGATGCTCAGCAGCAGAGAGGACTCTCTCAGTTCTTACTCAAGGGAACTGAAGATGTGGACCAGAGTAGGAAGCCACTCAGCAAAAAGACTTGTTACAAGTTGAAGGAATCCACTTAAGACTTCATGATCTCAAAGAAGCAGGAACAGGAGCTGAAGGTGAAGAATACTTGTAAGAATAAACAGCCATAATTCTTTTTTTTTCTTTTAAAAGAGATCCAAGGAGGGAAATACATTGGGAATAAAAGCAGGCAATGTTAAAGGGATACAGGCAAGGCATGAGAACAGTCTGGGGCTTTCCTTCAGAGAAATAGGCAGAAGGGAAGAGGAAAAGAAAAGCAAGGTGGGAAAGACCTAAGAAGGGAAAGGGAGGTGAAAGGGGCAATAGGATCAAAGAAGAAGAGAAAGAGAGGGATGGGGGGGGAGGGAGGGAGGGAGGAAGGAAGGAAGGAAGGAAGGAAGGAAGGAAGGAAGGAAGGAAGGAAGGAAGGAAGGAAGGAAGGAAGGAAGGAAGGAAGGAAGGAAGGACGGACCTGACTGGGCACTCTATAAAGAAAACTGAGAATAAAGACTCATAGAAGGTCAAGTGAAGGAATAGAGAGCATAAGCTGGAGGTCAGAGTCAGAGGCCAAGATGCAACAAACACTGAGGAATTCAACAAATAAAAAAGCCTTCAATAATAGGATGCATTAATTTTTTGAGCTAATCCCTCTATTTTCACTGGCTGTAAAAGAGTTTGTGTTTGAAACAGAATTTGAAACACAGGCGGGGTAAGTAAAAGATACATCAGAAGAGGTGAAAAGAAGCAGAAGCAGCATTTTTTCCTATATAACCTCTCATATTTTATAGCTCCACCTCATCAGAGTACATGATCATACATGGTATAACCTTTGGGAGGTGAGTTTGTAGGTTGTCCTACATGACATGCTGTCAATCGCTGTATAAATCATTGCTCTCTTGATTTTTCTCATGCTGTATTCCAAATGAGTCTTTCTCAGCAAAAGCTGCTGTTCATTCTCAAAGAAGGTTAAACGGTTTTCCAGCTGATCCTTGGCCACAGTTTCTTTCCACTCAGTCCAAAATAAGGGCCAAATACAAGCTTGGCTCTGTTCCGTCTGTTTTCAGTATTAATTGATAAGTTTCATCTGGAAAAACCTTCAGATTTATCTTCCACTCTTCCCCCATAACAAGCATTTTCACTGAACATGTGTGCCTCATGTTGTTGTTAAACATAGCAGGGCTTCATTTCCACATGCCAACTTACAAGACCCAAAGTCATTTGTTGTTTCCTACTTGTTAGACATCCCATCCCACTCCAGGATGCCAGCAAGGGACTTAACAAGACCTCATTTTATTGCTAATGAATGATTGCCACAGCAATCACTGGGTTGCACAGTGATACATTCTGGTGTAGGGCTGTCCAGGGAAGTTCATGAGATTCCACCTACTTCTGCATATCCCAGATTTTAATTCCCAGTCCAGCAAGCTTGGCAAAACCATTTTGATTTCTACTTAAGTGAGTTGTGAAAAACTAACATTCTCATCTGAGAGCAGGTCTCTGAAGACTTCCACAGAGGATGTGAGCACAGCTCCCACAGTCAGGTTAGCCCCAAGGCTCACATCTGAGAGGGCACCCTCGGACTGGAAGTGCTCCACGGCCTTAGCAGAGTACAATGGTTTAAAACAGTAAAGCTGATTCACCAAAATGATAAAAACAGATTAGGAGATCTAATCTCTAGGCAGCAGGAATAACTGATGGGAAGGCCAGCTGTGAAAAACCCTCTAATTTACACAACACACAGAAATGCACCAAAACCGCTACTATAGAATGAATTTCTGTATCACAAGTTGGATAGAAAATAGTTGCAGGATTATTACAATATACCATTTCTCAAATTAATCAGTACATTCCTGATACAACATACACTGAAGTCTATGGGAAAAAAGCCAACTGCTTTCAGCATGCATTGGAAAAACTGGAAAATTACACTAATGCACAAACTTGCAATAGGACACATGTAGAATGATATCGCTGCTTATAAGCTCAGTCATATCTATCAGGCTGTATATTTAAACTGATGCACTAACATGCAATATAGCCTAAGCAAAAAATTTAGATCCCTAGCTATCTAGTAACACTGCTGCATACATCCAGCGTTTGTGATTACTGCATTATGAGGCAGGTACTTAAGTGCAAAAAATATAGTCAAAAGATTGTTATTTCTCATGAAAGAGGTTGGAGTTGTTTGTTTTTAACATGGATAATCAAATTTAGGTTTATTTTTGCAATACACTGCTGAGTTATTAAAGAAAGCATTGTATAGAGGTTAACTCAGAAGCCTAGGAATCAGGGAAAACACCCTTTATTATGTGATTGGTGGTTTATCTTCTGATATGTAAAATACGAGTAACATCCCTTTGGTGAGGCCCCAGTTCATTAAGATTTTTTACACAGCAGTAAGATACAAAGGTTGGAGAGGAATACAACTTCTGAGTGCTGCAAGTCAGAATTTACGTGCCCTCAGCATGTTTTAATGGCTTTGACACAATCAGATTGCCTCACTGTAAAGCATTACCGCACTTTGGTTACTGCCCATGTAAGATATCTTACCTTTGTATGAAAGCAAGGCAACTGCAGGCAGATTGCTCCATCAGTGCCAGGGTAAGCCTGGGCACATGAAGTTCCTGCGGAGCAGCCAACAGGCAACAACTTCTTTGACAATGGCAACTTGTATTAAAGCCTTTAGCAATTATTTCTCAGAAAAATCTCTAGACAATTAAGTCCTCTCTCCAAATGAGTGCAACAGTTCACGCATGTTTCCCATTGCTGCCTTGTTAAGCTTGGTGACCTACATGAACGATGCTGCTGCAGCTTCAGACAAGCCTCCAACTCACAGATACACAAAAATGCCAGTCGTAACTACCCGTGAGCACCCATTTTATGGCAGCCTTGGCACAACCATTACAGACACTGAACTTTTCATCCTAGAAGACTATCCCACCAGGATTGATGCACACAATGGGGGGGAATACCCACTTTTTCCTATCAACCAGCAAAAAATCTGAATTTCTCAGTTTAGATCCAGATGCAAAGGCATTGACAGCCCTTTGGCTAGTTTTCTGTTTCCAGAAGGCTCTGTTATTTATTTCTGATTTGGTTGGGATTCAGGCTAATGCAATGGATGTGAAAAATCTCTACTGCTCTTGCAAATAAATTGAGCCATTCTGTTGCCATGTCATACAAATTTATAAGGCAGATCTGCTCTCAAATTTCAACTCTCCTTGCTGTGTATAGCTCTAGTAAGATAAAAGAGATCATTTAATGAATGTCTGCAACTTATATCCACTCCATCTTGATGGCAGCACAACCTATGTATAACTAGATTTCCCTCCCCCTCTAGACACGCTTTCTTGATTCACTTTCAAAATCCAAGTGGGTGACAGTGGCTGAGAGGATCCTGATGTGCCTGTGTCCACACACGTTCCATACGAGCCCCTTCCTCCAGGAAAGCAATCCCTGCATCACTGCTGACTGTAGATATCCAAAATGGTTCTGGTTGTTTGCAACTGGGGACTGGAGGTGGATGGGAGGGGAAGTGGCATGATTTATGCTTTGCCAGAAATTGAACTTATAATTTATTTTTTTTAACACTATATCCAGATCTCTGGGACCAGCTGAGCATCCTGCTTGTTTTGCTTACAGACTCCTAATTTAGCCAGCTTTGGCTGAGATAGGTAGGGTTTGTTGTAGGAAGAGGAACAACTGGATTATAAACACAGCAGGGAAAAGATGTTCCATGCAGCTACTGCTCAGGTGGTACCACCCTGTGCTTCCTGCTCAAGGTAACCCTCCCAAGTGACTCTGAACAAGGCATGAGCCACACTTAGCAGGGACTTATCCAAAAATCCCTATACAAATGCACAGGTAATACAGGGTTGATACAAAAAATCACTAACAACTGGAAACTGTTCAAATTAATCCCCCCCTGGAAAAAGCATATCCTTTCCTCCGCAATCCCCTGAGCATGCAGCTGAACACACGCATCTCCCTGCCCCTCGCCTACTTTCCTGACAAATCCTCGAGACATCTATCTCCCCACTCACACTTCACTAAGCAAACTGCAGACTCATAGTTCAACCATCTTCCTAATGTTACTATGGTTTCCCAGGTCTTTTACCAAAGCTCATTCTCGCGATGTAACCTAAAATGCTGTTCCTGAGACCTATAAGAGATTCCTGTGCATGGACTGAAGTGAGGATCTTTTCTTTTCCCCTGTAGTTGATTTATTAAAAATACCTAATCCTAACTGTGCCAGTTTCTCAAGAATACACCCTGATGGTTTCTGAAGGAAAAGCAAGCCTATATAAAGATATGAGAGATAGGATTTCACAGCCATAACAGCTAGGGAAGCATCAAATCTAGGGACATAATCACATCGAGTTACTGATAATCCTTATAATGGGGGAGATTATTTAAAGTCATACATCTTTCAGATTTTTTTCAGTTTAATATTTGAAAGAAGCCACTCAAACCTCTCAAACCAAGATTCCTGATGCAAGAACTCCATACCACAGACCCAAAATAGCAGAATTATGAGCGCTAAAAGTGTCTAGTAAGGTTTTTATTTTAATTCATATTTGAGAAAGGTTTCTAGCAGCTAGGGAAAGTAAGAGCTGTATTCATAAAACCTTTGGCTATTTGACACACAAATGGTGCTTTTATTGAGCGGGAGGGTGGGCGCAGGAGGAATGGGGAATGTGCCTATTCCGCATGAGGAATGCGATTCTCTGATTCATAAATCTTCCCCTTCTCCCCCAGCTGACTAAAGGAAACCTTTCTCAATCTGCTACCGAGGTGAGAGAGGGCAAGAGCGATTCTCCAAGAGCACCAGCCCCAGAAAGAGGCATTTCAGTTGAAACAACACACTTATTAAAAACACACACACAAATAGGACTATGTATTACAGCCCAGCTGAGGAATGCTCAGACTCGACACAGAAAACAGCGGGGACAAATCACTCAAAGGTGCAGCCAACCCACCACATTAGCAGCCTGCCATGAAGTGTAATGTCCTGTCATAAATACATACATTTTTCAGGACTGGTCTGAGAGTTTCCAATCTAAAACGCCCACTCAGACACAGGTAGGGAGAAGGAATAAGTTACAAGGATAGGGAACTGAGACATAGATAGAGGGGTAAATCAAAAACAACAACAAAAAAATCTAGATTTACTTTAAAATTGGCAGTTGAAGAGGATACATAGACCCAAGAAGGAATGGGAACCACAACCTCTGATTTCAAAGTAAAGCTTTGTGCTGAACTGCAGGTACCACGAGGCACTAAAGTTGCTTCTAAGATGCAGCCCCTAAGGCACAGGGGAATACCTGTCCATTGGGTTGCTCTGGGCATAGTGACTTCTCAGCTCAACACTGTTAAAAATGGAGCAGTTTGGGTTAATAAGAGAGGTCTAACTTTTGGGAGATTTCCAGGTGGGGAGCTTAAATGTAAAAATAAAATAAAAGGCACCTATAGTTTAGGGCTTGGTAGCAGCTGAGTGGAAAGTTTGTATAAGGATTTTTTTAAACTTCAGCCCAGCTCCATCTCTCACACATTGGACACTTCTGCCTTTAACTGTGTGTAGTCCTTGACTGTTTATCTGGCACCCCAAAGGACTGAAACCCCATGCAGAGCTATAGACTGGGTACAGAGTGGCTGGAGGATAGTCAGACAGAAAGGGACTTGGGAGTGCTGGTGGACAGGAAACTCAACATGAGCCAGCAGTGCGCTCAAGTGGCAAAGAAGGCCAATGATATCTTGGGCTGCATCAGGAACAGTGTGGCCAGCAGGACTAGAGAGGTCATCATCCCCTTATACTCGGCACTGGTCAGGCCGCACCTTGAGTACTGTGTCCAGTTCTGGGCCCCTCAGTTTAGGAAGGATGTTGAGATGCTGGAGTGTGTCCAGAGGAGGGCAACGAGGATGGTGAAGGGGCTGGAGCACAAGCCCTATGAGGAGCGACTGAGGGAGCTGGGGTTGTTTAGCCTGGAGAAGAGGAGGCTCAGGGGAGACCTTATTGCTCTCTACAACTACCTAAAGGGAGGTTGTGGTGAGGAAAGTGTTGGACTCTTCTCTCAGGCGAGCAGTGACAGAACGAGAGGACACGGTCTCAAACTTCGCCAGGGGAGGTTTAGGATTGACATTAGGAAGAAATTCTTCACTGAGAGGGTAATTGTTCATTGGAATGTGCTGCCTAGGGAGGTGGTCGAGTCACCATCCCTGGAGGTGCTCAAAGAGAATTTGGATGAGGCACTTAGTGACATGGTGTAGTTGACAAGTAGGAGTAGGTGTAGGTGTTGGGTCGTAGGTTGGACTCGATGATCTCAAAGGTCTTGTCCAACCTTATGATACTGTGATACAAAAACTAATAAACCCAAAAAGGGCATCTCACCCAAGACTCTTAAACCATTAAACTATCTTCCAAGAATAGTTCATCCATTATAAAACATGTGCTGCTCGCTTGCTTCTGTGATGGTGATGACAGGTGAAGTTAGGCTTAGTGTTAGTATTAGTGTTAGTGGGGCCTAAACTGCAGGGCTCTTATATTGAATGGAATATTCTCATCATGCTTTGTCCCCACAAATGAAAAAAGGGATACCCCTGATAGCAAAGCCAATGGTGCATTGTTTGATTTTGATATGTTTGCTGTTGTACTATTGGACCACTTATTACTATTTCTAAATATCCCTAAAGATGAACTTACATTTTGCACAAAAGATTTTTCTGTCCCCTTATAACTAAACACTACACAACCATCCATTTTATTAATCCTAACAACAATATTATTGAAATTGGAAGAACACTTTCTGCAGCAATGTCGGCACGAGCCATTGGTCTGCAGGCAGGTCAATCAGACAGGTAGAAACAGGTTTTCCAGGATGCTGTAGCCAGACATGTTAAGTCCCGTCCCGTCATGTTGTCTAGGGTGATACACACATTTGTTCTGTTTTGCGGGCATACAAAATGCTGCAGCCATGCCCCAAATCAGTACGAGGATAGTACTGGCCATACATTGCGTGCCGGGACCCATTGAGGTCCACGATCTGTGGAAACACAAGCACACCCTCTTCCCCAGGTTAGCAAATCACAGGGAGCCGACCACTGACCTGTCTGTAAGTCTTGCATCATCACTTTCACTCCTAGACCCAAAATGTCATAAAATCAGGAGTTCCTGTAGATCAGTGATATGCAAGAAATTCAATACATAAGTTACCTTATTCAAACGTGCCTCTGGAGGTTCACCCACCATTCCCCCTTTTTGTTTTTGTAAAAAGCGCTTTAAGGTACCATGGGCATGTTCCACAATGGCCTGCCCCATAGGAGAGTGGGAAAGTCCCATGACATGCGTCACCCCCCATAAATGTAAAAAGGATTTCACTTTACCAGAAACATATGCTGGACCATTATCAGTCTTAATCTTCTGTGGAACCCCTGCAATAGAAAAGGCTCGTTGCCAATGCCGAATAGCATCACGCACCGTTTCCCCCTTATGAGCGGTAGTAATAATAACTGAAGAAAAGGTATTAAGAGACACATGTACATATTTTTGTCTACCAAAGACAGGTATATGTGTGACATCAGTCTGTCAGATCTGAAGAGCTCAAAGTCCACGGGGGTTGGTACCATAAAAATGTGGCACGTGCTGGCCTTGACAATCAGGACATGCAGCAACGATGGCATGAGCATCCATGTTGGATAAGTGAAACTGATGTTTCAAAGCTCGATACTCCTGATGGTAAAATTGATGAGACGCTATTGCTTGTTGCTTCATGTTCGGGGTAGGTCCTAGGGTGACACCAGACACAAGTACATCGGCCCTAGCATTTCCTTCAACTATAAACCCAGGCAAAGTTGTATGATTTCTAACATGCATTATATAGTAAATATGACGTCGTTTCTGTATCTCTAACCATAAGAGTTTTAAGACACCAAACAAGCGTTCATTAGTAGTGTGTTGTAATACAGTCTTATCCAGACATCACACCAACCCCATCTACATAAGCTGAGTCAGTCACTATGTTTACAGGACAAAGAAAGTGCTGAAATACCATTGACACTTCTTGAAGCTCCACAACTTGGGGAGATCCCTCTTGATATTCCATTTCAGTTTGCCATTGCCGTCCATCATGCCAAACAACAGCTGCTTTACCTGTTTTACCTGACCCATCAGTAAATACTGTGGGACCCTGCACAGGGTTGGTCTGGGATAATTGTTTCTGGCCAAATCGAATCTGACTACCCAGTTTAATTAGTGGATGAGAGGGCAAATGATATGTTATTCAACCAGTATATTCCATGAGTGCAGCTTGCAATGCAGTACTGTTGGCAAGACACCACTCAAAATACTCAACGTGAATGGGTATTGCGATAATTTCAGGGTCTCTTGCTATTAATTCAACACAGCGAGTTCTGGTTTTTGCAGTAATCTGAGCTATAAGTTCAAACAAACCAGGAGCTGTTTTCTTAGATTTAAAGGGTAAAAAGGCCCGTTCCAAGACATGTAGTGGATCTTGCCAATTGATATTCCATTGTGCTATCATGGCAAATAGTATCATATCATCTATTAAAATAAACACTTGTATTGCCACAGATAATCCTCCACACATGTTTTTTCATGAGTGCTTGTTCTATCTCTGCTACCACTTGTTTTACTTCCAGTGTTAAAGTACGTGGTGCACAAATGTCTGTATTTCCTTTTAAAAGTTCAAACAAAGGCTGTAACTTGGAAGAGGGGATTCCGACATAAGGTCGAATCCAATTTATTACTCCTACTAATTTCTGCACATCATTTAAAGGTTATATATCTATCTGCAACTGAATGGGTTGTGGCAAAACTGTTTGATCCAAAACTTTCATACCCAGATAAAGCCATGGCTGTTGTCATTGCACCTTTTCTGGGACAATGACCAGTCCATGCTGTTGCAAAGACTCACGTGCTTTAGCTTCCATTTAATCTAAAATTGCCACATAGTCCAGATTTTCACATAATACCAAAATGAGAATAAATACCAAAATCAGACTTTGGACCCATATGCACTATATTTCTCGAATAATAATTCCATATTGCATGTTGTTACATTACTTTACAATGACCTAATCACAAGATTGTTTTTTGAATAACTAACCCCCAAAAAAGTCAGTTTCCAATGCTGAACAACAGTTCAACATCTACTCTTGGCCCGTACAGGGGGGGTGATAAATAACATCAGTTACATAATATAAATGGGAATTGCTTGTTTACACATCTAATGTGCATAAGCCTCTGATGCATATAGTTTCTCTAATTAAAAAGAAACATTTCACATGTCACAGTTTACCCACTGTTGCATTATCTCATTAACTATCTCCTCCAAAAACAGACAGGAAAAGCAAATCCTACTGAAAATCCACAGATTTATGGTACTTAAAAGGGTTGAATAGCATGCCCCAGAACCTAAGCTTTTGTATAAACAGATGCACAGCATTCCTGGTCTTTTTTGGTCACACTGAAATGGAAAAATACAGCATCCTAACCCCTTCCCAAATGGGCCAAGAGGTAACAGGTCAAACATGGCCCGAGATGCTCAGCTATGAGCCCTTCTGCTGTTTCACAATGGTGACTGAAGTCAGTGCTTCAAGTAACAACCAGGTTTGCCCAGGTGCCCTTCCAGCCCTGCAGCAACCTGATGTTTAGCCCCGTACTACTGAAAAAAATCCCTTGCATATTGACTGAAGACAGTTTGGTGCCCAAGAGAGGCATCAGCAAAACGTGAGAGCACAGCATGAGCCTCTAAGAGCTGTGAGGGTCCCCTATATTTCTGCCCAGGACTCCAGCACCCCAAAGAGGGTGCAAACACCCCTCAACGTTTTAGCATTCAGACCTAATTTCTACTGTAAATCCAGCCCAGGTAGCACACCAGGGAGAGCTGAGTACCCCATGCAAACGCCCCCCCGTGGCAGCTTTCCCCGTGCTATCACATAGTCCCCATCTGTGAGGTGCTTGGATAGGAGGATCTGACTCCTGGCTGGCACTGCAATAAGGGGCACAATCAGCAAAGCAAGAGAGAATAAGCCCTGGTGGGATGCATTTAATAAGACCAAACTCAGAAAGAAATGACTGCTAACACAGTGTATAAAAAAGGAGAGACAAACGGCCACAAACAAAACAAAAACATGTGAGGATACTTCCCCTACAAAGAGACATATATTCAACTACTCTAGTGAAGGATTTCTCAAAGGGAAAGTTGGGGGGAGGAATCCCAGAAACTGCAAACCACACCGCTACTCAGTCTACATTTGATTTCCTTTTTAAATAAGCTGCAACACTACTAGGAACAGACAGATCATTCAGAGATGAACGTAAGCAGAGTAAAGAGATTTCTATCCTGCTTCACAGTCAAATACCATTTCTTGTGATCTACACCAAAAATAAAAATGTCACTTTTTCAGATACTGGAGTCTCCATCTCCTAGCAAAACCTCCCCATCCTGGCATTTTACTTAAGACCCTCCAGCTCCTGCCTATAAGCACAGCTCCTTTCAGAGTGTGCAAATGAAATACATAGATACACATACATATAAATGCATACATACATGGTTTTATTTAAAAGCCAGAGGGAAAATTAAGCAAGTTCCCTCAAGCCTGAGCACCAGCACCGCTTTCCAAGAGCGCACCAGGCCCTGCAAAACTGCTTTCAGCTCTCACTGACACTGATGCAGGTGGAAGGTGCTCACCCACCTGGTGACATGCTTGCTGCCAAGCAAAAGGGATTTCTATAGTCTCCTGTAAGCCTTAAGGCCCCCAAAACAGAGCTAAATTAAGAACCTGATTAATATTAATTCAAGATTTCTAGTAAACAGCTTCTGGGTGTACAACAAGCTGCAGGAAAGAGTTGGGATCCCCAAATAGATGTTTTCTTCAGGATAGGGTTTTTTCCCCCCCAAAGTACATTTCTAATGAGAAGTTCTAGCAAGAAGCAGCCTACTTAGAGCAGCTGTGCTATTATTTAATATACATCACCACCATACCAGACTGAAGGCTGTCCCAGGGCCGAAATGCTAAGGAACGGATAATGCTACCGTTAGGCTAAGTTGTTAGCTCATGAGAAATAGCAGCTGACAGCACTGACTGCTAACATATTAATATTTTCTTCCTCATGTATCCATTTTGCTCCTTTGTATTAACACAGCTACTGACATACAAGAAGGGTCTGGTAGCTGCTTTGCCAAGGGAGAACTGCTTATCTACCATCACATCCCAACGCATCACCCAGCAGCTGCTAGCAGTAGGTAGCACCACCATTGCCCCAAATTCATCCCTTCCCAACCACACACATGAACTTACTAATACACACGAGGTCTTTGCTTCCCCCGGCCTTCCATTCAGGGTGAAGGGCAGCAAGCAGACGTCCATGAGTACCACCTCCCTTCCTCAGCATTCAAGACCCAGATCCTGACACCCACTGTCCACTTCACAGCCACCCTTCTCCATGACACTTCCTTTCTCTCTCCACCCTACTAATCAAAACTCCACCACAAGCCCCTACCTGCCCGTGTTATTTATTTATTATCAATTTCTTCTACCCTCCCACCTCATCTCTCAGCCCAAGCTACAGCTGAGCCTCACAGGGTGCATGTGGGTCATGCTTCCCACCCGACAGCACATCCCTCCTGTGGAGGTGTGCTCTGTAGACAAAATGCAACTTCCCTGGCTGGTGCCGCTCCAAGCAAAGTGTCAAAAAAGGAGGGATCAACTCAGAGAAGGTGTACCAAAAGGAGAACAAACCCAAGGACTGTGTCACCCTCAGGTGGGTGTCACTCTAAGGAGGCTGACACTCTCAGGTGCATAGTCCTCAAGGATGGTACTACCTCCAAGCAAATATACCCCAAAGAGGGTGCGCTATAAGGAGACTTTAACCCAAGTAGGATGCAGTGCAGCAGGCTGTATCCTAAGGAGAGTGTCACTCTTAGGCAGCTGCACCTCCCAAGCAAGTGACACTCAAGGGGATGCCACCAGCTGACAGATGCATGCTCTGACAGGTGCCATCCCAAGCCAGGTATTCCATAAGGAAGGTCCACCTAAAGGAGGGCATATCCCAAGAAGAGCATCCCCATCAGATAGATGCACCCCAAGCAGGGTGTACCCTAAGGGCAATGTCACCCCAAGGAGGGTGTCGCTCCCAGGCAGGTGCACGGCAGGAAGGGTGTACCCTGAGGACAACGTCACCCAAGAAGTGTGTCACTCCCAGGTGGGTGCATGGCAGGGAGGGTGTACCCCAGGGACAGTGCCACCCAAGGAAGATGTCCCTCCCAGGAGGGTGCGCCCCAAGCCAGGTGCGCCCCGAGCCGTGTCCAAACCACTCCAGAGCGCCCGAGCAGAAGGACACGCCCAGAGGAGGGCGCTACCTCCAGGCAGATGCCTCCCTAGAGGGGCGTCACCCTCAGGCAGGTGCACTCCGAGGAGGTCTCCCCCACTCCCTCCCCCCACTTGGCACCCGCGGCGGGTGTGCCCCTCCTCTCCCCTCACCTCCCTCCCCGCCGCCGCCGCCGCCGCCGCCGCCGCCGCCGCGCCGGCCCGGCCCTGTGCATTGTGGTCCGGTGGCGGGGGGCGAATATGGCCGAGAAGCAGAAGCACGACGGGCGGGTGAAGATCGGCCATTACGTGCTGGGAGACACGCTGGGGGTCGGCACCTTTGGCAAAGTCAAGAGCTGAGTACCGCAGCCACGGGGAGGGCGCTGGGCTCGTCTCCCCGCCCTTCTCCTCCCCGCCGGGCATCGCCTCCCTTCGGCGGCGCCTCCGCCGCTGCAGCAGCCCCGGGGGCGGCAAGGGCCGGTGGGCGGCACGGGGTGGGAGGTGCCCCCTTCTCGGGGTAGGGGAAGAGGGGTGAAGGGAGTCGCGGACAGCGGGTGAGCGATGCTGACCTCCCCGTGCCTGCTGCAGCCCCCGGGGCTCGGGCAGAGCCCACTCAAACTTTCCTCCCGGAGCAGGAGGTGGTGGGAAGGATGGACAGCAAACCGGGCATCCTTCCATCCCCGTGCCCGGGCTGTGGTCCCCGCTGTCCCTCCTTTTCCAAAGGATGGGCGTGAGGAACCTTGAGGAAAAGGGGGTTTCTCATACCGCCCTGGCAGCCTGGGAAGCGGCTCCTGCGGGGCTGAGACGCGCAGCGGGCAGGGATGGAGGGGCCGGATCAGGCTCGGGCTGTCCACAGGAATTCATTCCTCTGTCATTCGTGCTAGAGTAGTCAACGTGCATTTTCTAGGCACCAGCTTTGCTTTGCCCGACTGTCAGATTACCAAATATTTATATTTGTTTTTCCTCTGAATTCTGCCATTACATGCAAATTTTATTTTTTTAATCAAGATATTTTTTAAAAAAAAACACAAACAAACCAAAACCAAACAAACCAACCCAAAATTTATCATCCAAGCAAAATGGACAGCTATGATTCCTGGTTCGGAATGGGTTTAGCTCCAGCCCTGTGAAGCAGCTACCCCACTTGCTGTGCCCCTGGCCCTTGGGAAGGTTCCCCACAGTGCTGTGGCCGGTCAAAGGGGTGATGTGCCCACACATAGCGACTGCAGTTTTAAAATAAACCAAAATTGACAGCAGGGGAAAGAAACCACTGCAACCACTGGAGATAAATCCACCTGTGACCATTAATCAGGCCCCTAAAAATATATTGCTGTGTTTAAACCCAAACCACAAATTTACTTACTAAAGAATTATCAGAATAAATACTTCTATCAGTAAGGACCATTTAATTTACTCATATACCAGCAGACCTCAAAAGGGCTCCAAAGGCATTTTTTTTTCTTGTGGACCAAGGTTAGCCAATGACAGCCTTTTTTCCTTAGCTACCTTTCAGGAGTAGCTAGCACAAACACTTCCCCCTCCCCCATATGACTCGACTATGGTAAAAACTGAGTTTCCAAAGAAACATTGCAAATGACATAAAAGAGATTTCCTAGCTCAAAATCCTTTAAGGCTGAGTAGCACCCTTTATAATTTTTTCCTTAATCTTTTGCCTGCAACTGGCAGGTGAAATTTGGACTTGAGATTGGAGAGTGAGATGAAGAAACTAGATCTCTTGTTTATAGAATTATAGCATTTTAATCAAATGAGCTTTAGAAAAACCTTTATTCACCCTGTTTTCCAAGAAACATGAGAAAAGCAAAGAGATTTTTGCCTGAATTGGTTCAAGCTTTGTATATATTGTGTATAATAATTGCTTTTTCACTAAGAAGGCTGATGCCATCTGTGACATTTCTTGTTGCTGATGTGTTTTCTTCAAACTCTGCCTTGCACAAGACTGTGAGAGACATCTTTTTCCAGCCTTACTCCTTAAGTTAAGAAATCGTAAATTACAAAAAAATGGCAGTGAAAAGAAGGATTTAGTGACAATGGGGTACTAACCAGAGCTTGAATTTGTGGCTGGAGCTGAATAGTCAGTTTGAGTCATCAGAAACCAGACATATGGCAGAAAAAGTCCCTGCTGCCCTGTTGGGATGTTCATTCTGGCTCAGCACTGCCAGTGAACAGATTCTCCTAAAAAAATGCTGCAGGAGTTGCTTAGTTTTAAGCATATTCAGTTCCTTGATCTTGTGTATAGAAAGACCATACGCAGGGTATGGGGGGGAGCAAATAGACTGGCAGATGAGAATAGGATTTTGGTGATAATACTGAAATTCCAGCTGGAAATTATTAAAATGCAGCATTTTTTTACAAGATAAGAAGGTGGAAGGAGTTAGCGTGGTGGATGTGAATGCGGTGAATGGATAGGAGGTCTCATGACAAGGGTCAATATTGCTACACAGAATTATGCCAATTACAGGGGGAGCTGGTAACAGTTATTTTCCATGTCCTCCAGGCCAAAGATAAGATTAATTTGCAGAAAACAGAACTATGGACATTATCTTGGCTTCTGAGTGCAGGAAGGAGGTGGCATCTCCTCCACTGGTGGTTGGTAAGAACAGATTAGATGTTGCTGCTGTGTTTGTCCTGGGCACATCCTACCTTGTGGCTCCCTGAAGAACTGTCCTGCGACCACAGCCCTTGCACAAAAAGGTTCAATAGCAGTTGTAGCTTAGAGAGCTTAAATCAAAATCTGTTGGACTAACACAAATATTTTTTTCATGTGGTGCCACAAATGATGTCCCTGGTGACCACTTGGTGGTTTCTTACCCAATCCTTGTTGGCCACCAAGTTGATCAATTTGTGGTCCCTCAAGGACCAGCAGTGCTTGGGTTATGTTTATGTTGGTTATGATGACACCTCCATGAGCTTGAGTTGGGGTCAGATCACATTTTCCCAGGGTCCGTACCATTGCTGCTGAAGGACAAACCTTGTGTTGGAGGGAAGATAAACTAAAGGAGACTGAACAGATGAAGGAAAGGGAAAGGAAGAATGATATAACATATGAGCAAGTGGCATTTGGGCAGAATTAATACAGTGTTGCTAAATATATGCTTTGGAAGAATTTAATTTTTAACTTTGGGCTAAGATCAGAGCTGGAACAGCTGATAGGAAAGGAGTTTTCTTGCCCCTTCATAAACTTTTACATTCCTCTGAAGCATTTGCAAAAATGTTGACTCCTTGTGCTATATGAGCTGCATCAAATGCACCTAGAGCTAGGTTTCATGCTGTCAAGGGGTTTTAATGATTGTCTCAGCTCACAATATTATAAACACTATTCTTCTTCATTTTTCTCTAATAAAAATAACTAAATCAGAAGGGGTTTGTTTTTTGGGGTTTTTTTTGTTTGTTTGTTTGTTTGTTTTTGTTTTTGTTTTTTTTTTTTTTTCTTCCAGAAACTAATTCTATTGTCTCCCTTCCCTTCTTTCCTAATAACATCTCATTCTGATGCTTTCTCATGCTCAGGCAGTCACATGTGCGAGCAGATGGGGTAGCAGCGAAGGACACTCACACTGTGTCCTGTTTTGTGCTGGGTTTTGGAGTTTAGGGTCAGCATTACCACCTAACCCTTATGGCTGGGGTCTTTTTTTGTGGCAGTGTGTAATGCTGCTCCTCATTTCAGTGTCAAATCCATCTTCTCTGCTCGCCCCAGCAGAGTCCTAGTTGCTAGTTTTAAGCTTTAGTGGAACTTACCTGAGTACTTGTCACTAAAAGACAAGATGTGCTCAAATCCCCTTTCTAATACTGCTGCTCAGCCTTCCCTCCTCCCCCTGGGTTTTTAATCTGGGGAGGTAATGAGAGGGAAGGAAAAGGCTTCCTTAGCACTACCTGAGACCACTATTGCCAACCTTGGGCAAGGAGAGGACAAACTCGTTAGAGATGAGCTGCACAAGCATCCCCTTCCATGCCTGTGGGAGGCATGGGGACCTGCCAGTGCTCCTCATCCTGGGGCCAGATCATCCCACCAAGGTGCTCCAGCATATGGGATTGGATACAGTGATTCCGTAAGCAGAGGGAAGGTTGTCCTTACTACTTCATGTTAAAATTCCTGCATCTACAGGATGCAGCCAGAGAGACCCGAAAAGCAAATTATGTTCTCTCTTTGTCTCTGTCTCTCAAGGCGTTCAAGTAGGCTTAACAAGTCACTGGGGACTGAAATAGTAATATCTCTATCTAATGCTTACTGTAAGCAAAAGATGGATTACAAAATAGACTGTTTCTTTTTAATTATTGATGTGTTTGAGCTAACAAACCTTTGCAGAGTTACACACTATCTGTCATGCATGAAAAGGAGATAAACTATTCAGCAATGGTATTAAACCCCATAATTATTCATTCTAGGCATGGCCACACCCTCCCCCCAAGTGTATAATAACAAATTTTCAAAGCATTTACAGGAATAAGGCCAGAAGAGGTTGTCTTGAAACAAAGGATGGCAGAGATCAGGGGTTTCTTCCTAGTTCATCTATAAACTTCTTTGCTGTTCATCAGTTTCCCAACTAATGGCTTAGTGCTTTATAATCTTTTAATGGAGTTGAATGAATCATGGGCAGCTTTCAAAGTACATCTTCTTGTACTCCCAGGAAAGAGAAAGCAGAGTTATCACAGTGCTATAGTTGACCAAATCAAATGCTGCTGTAAAAGACTATCTCAGAGACGTCTGCTGAAGTTGTCTTACACCTCTCTGTCGTGCCTTCCCCAGCCTCCTTGGTGTAACATATACCATGTGCATACCATGACAACCTTGGCAAAGGGAGATCAGTGGCCTTTTTAAGACTACTATTGGCACAGTGTGGGGAGAATTTCTTGCAGAAAACAAAGAGACTGTACTCCAGCCCCCTTGCAAGCCCCAGTAAAACTTGAGCATGCTGTTGTAGCCCTTGCGTGCGTGCTGCTTTGCAGTCTTGCTCCAGCAAGGTCTCCCTGCCTTGGGGCAGGTTCAACACTGCCCTGCTGTCTTCTCCCCAGGATGCACAAGGGAAAATGCCTCCTCGAGCTGTTTACAGCACTCTCCTTGCACTGCACAAGAGGAATTATCTGCCTTCTTCAGCCCTCAGCTAATCCCTAAATTGCATCTATACTGCAAAGCTTAGTTTATTTTCATTTCATCTAGTAGTTTTAAGTACTGCAAGTAATAAAATGGACATGCAAAGTGGTGCTTTAATTTTCAAGGGCAGTAAAGTGTTTTATTTTTAGGATGCTCTTACCGAGGAAAGAATCTCTGGCAGGTCTTATTTGGTGGCTAATAATAGTGACCTTGCGTGCCCTGAGCAGTGCTGCCACCTGACCCTTCTCATGCTGTCTGCTTATGCCGTTTGCTTCTGATCAGCTCATTAAAGCCTCCAAAATTACAGGATCTAATAATGTGATAACAAGGTTTGCTCATAATTAACTCCTTATGCTCTATGTTATTATTGGAAGGGTAATGTTCATAATTAGAGAGCACAAATATTTACTGTAAGCGCATTTTCTGTGCAGTCTTTAGAAAACCATCCATATGTCATCATTTTTAGTATCACATTGGAAAATACTGAGAAGGGGTAGCTTATGATCAGACAACCCTTATAGATACAAACATCCAACTGACAGTTTTCAAGCAGTTTCTGCTGTTAACTTCAGTACGAATTTTGCTTCCAAGGAATGCTTTTTTTTTTTCCCATAGTCTGTTTATTGATAACAAATGGATTAAATGCTGAATTCATTTCACATTATTGTTAAGTTAGTGCAATTCTACCAGTGACAGTGATGCTATGCCCAGTCTGTGCTTACTGTTTGTCCCTGTGCACAGGAGATAAGCATCAGCATCTCAGCGCACCAAGTGCATATTATAAACCCCCATATTGAAGTTTGTATCTTTTGTAAAAATAGAAGTTGCTCTTGCAGTACAGCAGTGTTTGTGCAGCTTGTCTTCAAACCAAGAAGCACACTTGAGAAAGTATAAATAGAAATTCATTTTAGTAATGCAAATCCCACAGTCCTATTTTAAGCAGGGAAAATCCCTGTATCATTTTTCTTTAAAGAAATGTGATGGTTTAGTTCTAAGACTGGGCTTCTTAGGGATTTACTCAACCAGTGTGTTATAACAAAGATTCTCCTCTGCCATTTAAATATATCTGTTTCTGATTGGTCTATCTTTTATGTACTATAAATCCTTGCAAATTAACTTTGTGTATGACCTTCTCCAGTAACTCACTCTGTTTTATTTACTTGAGTGTTTTTTGCAGATAAGTCCCCTCTCTCGTCTTCCATGACTCCACTGGGAAAATAATAAACGAAGAGACAAAAAATACATTTAAAATATCCCACCCCCAATCTTTTGAGTTTTTTCCCTTCAAGAGTTGCTTTTTACTTATAAATCACAGTGTCCTAGTTTGCTTCTGTGAATGTTGCTACTCTGTTTAGTGACTTTGCAATGCTCTCTTTCCAATAGTTGGTGAACACCAGCTGACAGGGCACAAAGTAGCAGTAAAAATACTCAACAGACAGAAAATACGCAGCCTGGATGTGGTTGGGAAGATCAAACGAGAAATTCAAAACCTTAAACTCTTCCGGCACCCTCATATTATCAAACTGTAAGTACCCTTTCTGCCATGTGTTCAGCTTACTCCTCTATCTGCAAAGACTTCACATACACCATTGAACTGGTTTCAGAAGATGGCTTAGAGTAGTAGAAAATTTGTCAAATTTGTGCATGTTAGAACCGAACATTGATTTTTGAGAATCTCCCACTAACTTACAGGGGGACACAGTTGACACTTTAAAAAATTATGGAAGATGTTTCTTCCATTGGGAGCCTGGGTTATCGCAACAGTCAATAGACCCTGCATCAAGTTTTGCTCAGCAAAATCTGTCCAAGCTGTTCTCATTTCCATGTAGAGGCCATTATAAAGGTCCACAAAGAGTGTCTCAGCTTTCCTGTGTTGGGATGCTATAGGAGTTCTCGTGATGACCATTTTTAGGCTTGATATCTCCACATTTAAAGCTGCTGAGAATTGTGCCTGAGGAACTGCAGATCAGTCAGGCTTGTAGAGTGAAACCTTGGCCTGAAGTCAATAGGATTTACGTTTTAATGGCCTGATTATCCAGAGCTTAAAGGAACATATTTTTTTTTTAATTTATTATTCAGACATAAGTTTTCAAAGTTGCCATTCTGATGAACCTGAATTTAAGTTGTAAATCAGCACCTGCACTCCAGCCTCTGGGATTCCTTCTCAATCCCCAGTTTGTGCAGACAGTTCACATTAATGAGGCACTCGATAATATCTTTGGCATTTCTATAAAAGAAAGCTGTTGAATGGTAACTGCAAGGATAAGTTGACATTTAGGTCAACCTTAAAACTGGCATGAGGTATAGCAAATACCTGGGACTTAGAGGCAAGAGAAAAAAATTATCTCTGCAGTTAAATAACTATCCATGCAGCAACTATTGACTTAGAGTAACTTCACAGTTCCATAGATTTATTGGAGAACAGATTGGTATTATTTCATGAAAAAGCCAGCAAGAGTCCTCAACTGTGCATCCTGCAGTTAAGTCCTGTTCACATATTTGTCAAACTATTAAAGCCTAAAAATTAAACTTATTTTAATAATATCAGTGTGCTATGGTACAGACTGCAATCATGAAATACAATGAAAAGAGGTGAGGAGGAGACCTCAGTATGTAAACTTCCTCTTTCAGTAGCTTTTTACATATATACAAACTAGTGGAACAATTACAGATAACTTTGACGTCTGAGTCCAAAGCACTTCAGAAAAATTAAGTTGAACCTATTGATCTTTGTGGGACTACCACTCATTCATTTGCTGATCTCTGAAAATTGTTTGAAATCTGTTTCAAATTACAACCCACAGAAATTCAGCTATAAAAGAAAAAAAAGTCAACATTAATGTGTCTGAAATAAAACAGAGCGGGGGGGGCTCAGCTGGTGCTGATGTGAATTCCTGTAGCTGCATTGACCTTGACTGATCACTGGCAGTTTGTACCAGCTGGGACACTGAAATGCCCTTGCAACTCTTAGGGGTCATTTTGAGTGAAAATGAAGAATAAATTTGTGAGTCAAGGGTAATACTCTTTATTTTTTCCTCATTCTAGAATATATAGAGTTTCAGTGTTTTTAAAATAATTGATCTTTTGGAGTGTTCATCTTTGTTTCTATACTTCTCTAAAAGAAGCTTCCTCTAGTGTCTACAGTTCTTCTTTATCTTCTTTATCCTTCATTTGAGGGAAACCAAATATACCCCCAGCTAGCAAGGCCTTCATTTCTAAAGCTGTTGTTGCAGATCTTAGGTAAAATGGAAATTTGAGAGTCCGGAGAGTCTTAAATGTGATGGGATTGTCTGACAAATATTTCAGAGGATTATTTAAATGCTTGAAGGAAAACCATAGGTCTATAAAAGAGATCCTTTCATAGACAAGTAAAAGATGATACTTGAAATAAGAGATGGCTTTTCAGAAGTGGAAAGCAATTATAAATGCAAGATTCAAACAAGTGCTTATTTTAAGAGTTGATATGAAAACAATAATCTGTTTAAAAGTCTTTCCCTGTTCTTCTTTATTATTTTTTTGCTAAATTTGCTTGTGCTTTTGAAGGTACCAGGTCATCAGCACACCAACGGACTTCTTCATGGTCATGGAATATGTATCTGGCGGTGAATTATTTGATTACATCTGTAAACATGGACGTGTAAGTGCCAGTACCGTGTCAGCCCAAACACTTGTGTGGGAAGAGGATGGTGTTTAGAAGCAAAACGACTGCTAAAGGGAATGCTGTTAAGGTTAAGGCCCAAAATAGAAATTGATTCACAGCAATCCTATTTGGAGTGTCTCGTACCCAGCTTGCACAGAAGTTGTGTGCGATTTTTTGCAATGTTCTTTGATATATTTCGATATACAAACCAAAATATCCAAGGTAACATGTTGCTTAGTGCAAATATTTGGAAAACTAGCATATTTTTATAAGTTTAGCTATGGGTTGCCTCTCAAAACCTCCACAGTTCAGCAGCAGATTTATGTTTCTGCAGAGCACTGTAGGGGGAAAGCACTCAAGATAGTCTTCATCTCAGTCATTTGCCTCCCCCTTGGCTCCACATCAGGTTTTTTGAAGACTTTTTAAGGATGTGGCTTATCTGAACAACATTTTCAAATGCTAGTAATCTTAATGGGTATAAATCACCTGAGGCATAAGTTGAGCCCATGAAATGTGATATGGTTGAGAATCATTAGTGTCTGCCCCATGGACATTCTCATAGGCAGGGAGCAATCGCAGGGCAAGGAGATAATGGGCTGAAGTGGACATCCAGAATAAAGCTTTTGGTGAAGGATCGGCCCATCGTAGGTTTCCTCTCTGTACTACAAAAATCAATACATTTACAATAAATTAGTTTAGATAGTGCACTGGTCGATGGAGCTGACTCCCTTTACTTTTCTATGTACAGTTCTGATTTCTAGCACATTTTATCTGGATCTTTGCAGTGACTAATTTGGATCCTTTCTGAACTTTTGAATTCAGAAACTAAATTTTTATGAAGAGATTCTTTAGGAAGTCATCAGTAAAAGTAATCAATCTCATATTTTTAAATATGATTTCTCTAATATAGCTTATACAAATTTATAGTTAATATAGAGCTATATAGCTAATTAAAATAATCACAATATTCCACCTTTAGCTTTTTTTCCCAACGCCCTCTGTCCATGAGAAATTGTTCCCTGCAGCATCCTTTGTGGTGTTTTGTTCAGCCTCGATCTACATGTATAGCAGAACTGCTCCCATTGGGACAGCAGGCCATTGCCTCATAGGTGCCACCAATAAGTTCTTCATGATAGCTCAGCTAAATTTAGGTTTGTAATTTAATCTCTGGGCTGTATCATTTGCAAACACTAGTACGTTATAAAACGCAAGGGGGGAAATCTGCTTTATTTGCTGTTTCTGGTCACAAGCATGCTGTGATTTTTTATCTCTGTACCCTGGAACATTTTGGCTCCTTGCTAAGACAAACTTTCCCTTGCCAGCTCCACACACAGACCAACCTTCAGGACTCTTTCCCCTTGTGTCCATAGGTTGAAGAGGCAGAAGCTCGACGCCTTTTCCAGCAGATTCTCTCTGCAGTGGATTACTGCCACAGACACATGGTTGTCCACCGAGACCTGAAACCAGAGAACGTGCTGCTGGATGCACACATGAATGCAAAGATAGCCGATTTTGGTATGTGACCCCAACAGCATTCCAGAAATGCAGCCAGCTCTGAGGTACTTGCTGGAGCGTGTCCGTGTAGCACACCTTACAAAACACAGAGCCTGTTTTCCTATCCACTAGCAGTTGCTTTACCTGAAAAGCCCACAGTTATAAACACTGACCTTTTTGCAAAATCAGGCATTACTTATTGTAGGCTGCTTCTGTACTGGCATTAAGAATGGAGCAGTAAAGTAATTTGCAAATCTTCACTATATTTTAGTATAATCACCTAATATAAAGGTTTAGCTAATTTATGTTTAAGACAGCCTGGGTGCAGTTAATTCCAGGGTGAGCTGGCTGACTATGTTTATTTTCATGTGCACTCTCTGTACATTTGGCCATGTGCTCTTGGCCTCACTTCATTTTACAAATGAGCAGTAACAGGAGTTTTTGAGTGGCATTACTGATTGAAATCCATTTAAATAGCTGGGCTACCAGCTTGGTCCCAGTGAGTCCTTTTTAGCAGTGATAAAATCTTTTGAAAATTTACTAACTTCAACCCACACACAATTTCCATATAAAGTATGTGCTTTGGGATGAATTCTGTTTCTTTTACTCTGTGCTCTGGGATTTAGAGATGCAAAATTAGCCTACAGTGAATATTCCTTGGTTGGATGTGAAAATAACAGCAACAATATAATAATAATAATAATAATAATAATAATAATAATAATAATAATAATAATTTGCAAATCAGCTCAAAGGAGTCTATCTAAATTATGTCAATTCCCCTCCAAATTTTCCCTTCCATTTGCTATACCTCCTCTGTGCAACACAGTGTCCTCTGTGGCTGGACCTTCAGATCAAACATCATTGTGTAGTAAACATATTGTTTTTAGGATTGTCCAACATGATGTCAGATGGTGAATTTCTACGCACCAGCTGTGGTTCCCCAAATTATGCAGCCCCTGAAGTCATCTCTGGAAGGTAAGACATTCCACTTCTTATCTGAGCCTATGTGAGCACATGGTCTTTAAATTTATTCTTGGGATTGGAAACAGCTTTGTACATCTAGTAAAAGCAGCTGAATCATTCCAGCCTGTATTTTATGTTTGGGTGAATCTACTGGAAAAAATCTGAACGTTTTCTTGATTATTACATTTCTGAATAGCTGTAATAGCAAACCATGTTTTGCTGAAGACATTTACTTTGCAAGAATCATTAATAGCAGATGTTTCTATTGCTAATTTAAGAGGGTAAAAATTACTCTTTGGGTGCAAATACTGAGGTTTCAGATGGAAAGACATTTCCAGGCCCCCCTCTTATTTCTTCTGCCCACCTATAATATAAAACACAGTGTTAATGAGGAAAACCATTCACTTAGAAGAATCAGGAAGGTCTTTAGTCACTTCCCTATACTGTTGAACTCTTGTATTGAACATACTTGTTTTCTGGTTCCTTAAGGTACGGGATTTTTTCATGACAGTACATTCAACCATCATAACTTTGTTTTGAACTGATAAGTTGAATTGACAAACCTCCAGTGTGGTTGCATCTCTCAGTATGCAACATCTGTATAACACATGGTGTGTTCAACACATTCTGCAAGATTGAAGTGGACTTTGCCATGTTGATACAGAAGTGTACCTCTTATGTTTTACTGTCAGAAGCCTGAGTCACACAGAATATACTTCTTTCACTCTCTCTGTAATATCATAGCAAGAATTGCAAATACAGATTTTCAGATTTTCAGTCTTCTGTATGGTCCTTCAAGCTGCCCATCCCTTCATTATCCGCCTCAAATTTTTTAATCACTTTTTGCACAAGCATTAGTTTTCCTAATCCAGCATATTTTTGCCTATAGCTGTAGCTTTTAAATACAACATTTTGTTCAAAGTGTTTTAGCTGTGGTTATGATTATTTTATCACTGTTTACACCAATATAAGTGTTGGCAGAGTATCCTAGGAATTAGACCACTATCCAAAAACCCTGTTGTGACTGCAGCTCTACATACAAAAGCAAGTAAATCCTCATTGTCAAGGAGGGGAAAAAGCCGGAAACTCTACTGTGATTAAAAAAAAAAAATATATTAATTCCAGGTCCTTTTCAATAAAGACCAGAAGTACATTTTTTTCAGTTCGTATAGGAGACAAGGCACGTGACAGAATAACAAGAAGTAATTAGTCCCTGCAGGTCCCTGTATGCAGTGCCTTGTTGTTCCAAGGATACAGCTTATAAACAAGCCACCCTACCACATCAGCACTGCTTACAGTACCAGTTTTATACCCCTGAATAATATGCCAAACTGCCCTCTTCTCAAAGAGCTGCATTTCTGGAGGAGAGGCATGACCTGCTGTTCCTGCAGCGGGATTAATGCCTTGCCAGTGCGTGTGCAGCATAGGGCTGAGCTGGTTCCTGGCACCTGCGGCCTTTGCTGGGTAGAGCACAGGAGCTGTAGAGCTTGACAGCTCAGGTTTCAAAGTCACAAAAGCACATCTCATTTGGGCTTAGAGGTCCAATGAACTGTTCAAGCAATGTGGTTATCAGCGAAAGAATCAGGCTTCCTGTTTGTTGGCACCGGGCATGGAGGCAGGACCAAGGGGGAATCTAGGTAATTGTTTCCATTTCTGAAATGCATTTACTTTACTGTTGTCCTTGGCCTCAGCATGGAAAGTCTGACCCTTGGACAAGAAGAGCTGGTGTTTGGGTGGTGTTCAGAGAATGAGCATGTGCATGACCAGTGCTTTTTGTACAAGTGTATCTGCAGTAGTGCTTTTCAGGAGGAGCAAGTGTAGGATGATGAGGTTTCATGCAGAGACTTCAGGATTTCCATTTCAGCCTCTGTATTTTTGTAGGATTTCACAGCCCAAGAGCAGGCACTACCTCCCAAAATCTCTGCAAAAGCATTGGTTGTAGCAAAAAGAGATAAAGAAATCAATCAAGCAAGTAACGGCAAACCCTGTACATTTGGGGTGTTCTGACTTGGTGATGCCAGGGAGCATGTTAGCAGCTTGTTGGAAGCAGGAGCGCTTGCATACTAGCACACAGACTTCAACTGAAAATAAACACTTGGAGATATAGTATCTACTGCTATTTGATCTTCATCGCTGAATGATCAGAAATTGCTGGCTAGGTCCTAGTTTTGAAGGAGAAAACAGCTTGGTAGAGCTCTTGAAAACATGGGGTTTGGCTATTTGAAGGGTCTAGTGGAGTGTTGTGGTTTGAGATTTTTCCGAGGAATTTTTCTTCCTCTTGCCAATAAAGGGAATTTCAGCAGACGCGAGGGGGGATGGGGAGAGGACGGACGTTTCTGGGGAAACCGGGACAGAGGTCGTGCCCGGACATCCGTTTTCCTCTCGGACGACAGCGGCGGCAACGGCAGCGGCAGCCACTGCGTGTGTACGGGTTGCAGTCTCTGAAGGAAAAATCACGGGTCATCTGAATCTTCCACAACTCCGGCAGAACTCGCACTAAGTTTCCATCTCCCTCCCCCGCCCTTCCCCGGTCGCGGGGGGGGGGGGGGCTGCGCCTCCCCCTGCAGGGCAGCGACTGATCGCCAGCTCTTAAAGAGACCTGCATCACAAGATTTTGGGTACAGGACTCAATCTATTTTTTAAGACTTTAAAGTTTTAGTTGTGATTACTGTTGATTCTGTTCTGTATACACATATATTTGTAGCTAAGAACTGTTATCTCTTCTATACAATTTTTTTTTTCCTGATTAAAGATCTTTAATATCTGATAACATATCTTAGTTTTCATCTAAACTAAGACATGGAGGCAGGGACATACCTGGTCCTTATGCCATGGCTGTCCACAGGAGCATGGGCAGCCCATGCCATCTCTGCCATGTCATTTCCCCTCAGTGATTTTGGCTTAGGTAGGTTTGATTGGGGGCATCCATGTCAGCAGACCTGGGGAGGGCTGTTGCTCTGGCCCCAATGAAGCTGGTAAAGGGTACACCAGCTCACCCATCAGGACCTGCACCCTAACTAGGAGAGAAGGATGGAGGATGACACCTTTCTCCTGCCATTGCCTTTGCACAGGCTGTATGCCGGCCCCGAGGTGGACATCTGGAGCTGCGGTGTTATCCTTTATGCCCTTCTCTGTGGCACTCTGCCTTTCGATGATGAGCACGTCCCCACCCTCTTCAAGAAGATCCGGGGAGGTGTGTTTTACATCCCTGAATACCTCAATCGCTCTGTTGCCACTCTTCTCATGCACATGCTGCAGGTTGACCCCCTCAAGCGAGCAACCATCAAGGACATCAGGTCAGCCCAGGTGGGATGGGGTGGGATAGCTGCATTTGGAGGGTTCTGGCATACTGATGGCAGAGAACAGTGGCTGTCCTGGGGGTTACCTGCTGGTGGTTGACAGAAGTAGTCAGCTAATTCAGATGGTGTTTGTCCCAAGTGATTCACGGAGCACTCCTGCATCCCTTTCTGCTGATGGAGAGGTGGGTGCTGCTGGCTGGCAGCGGGTAATGATGAACAGAGTGATGATTTTTTATATATATATATTTATAAATATATATAATTTTAAAATATTTATATAAAATGCTATTTTATTGCATTATAAAATAGCCTCAGAAATCCCTTTATAATGCTTAGCAAAACTGCTGTATCATGCAATAATCCTAAAAACTTAATATCCATCAACTATTTTTCATTACTTTATTTCAAGACGATCTCCCTCTGGGTACCAGTTCAGAAGAAGAGGGTAATCATTGTACTTAGTTTCTGTCCAATAAGAAAGGAGAAGAAACACAAGAATTACTGACTTAATCCTTAAATATAGGACGTAGTTTAAAGTGTGATCAAATGGTTCATCTTTAAGTGCAGCGTAGTTTTCTTATCTAGTCAATGAGTGCAGTGCCCGTGAACCTTTTATCTGCATGTATCACTGGAAATTCAAGATAAAGGGAACAACTGGGCTCTTAAGCAGATACTTGTGCCTTCAGAGATCATTAAATGTTTGTGGCTGGTAGTAGGACTTCAAATTTCTCATAATGTGAGTAATTTTACAAATGTTTTGTAAAACTGGAACCTGAAACACATTTTCTGAAATTTATAGTTATCATTACATCTGAGTGGTGTGCTAAGCATATATGCAAATGTTACTGGGACTTTCAGGAGTTATTAGGTTTTTAATGCATTTGCAATGGATGGCCTTAATTTTGCCCTTCAAGTAAAATGCCTCTTTTATTTCTTAAGTCCTTAAGACTATAGGATTTAATTACATGTTAGAGCAGCAGCACACGTGGCAAGATTACAGCTGATATGTAGAACCTATAGACAAGTCTCTATTGCATTTAGCCACTTAATTATAATTGACTTCATTGTAAAGCAATGGAAACCAGGTGCCTGGATAGCTTTGATGCTCTGTATCTCTGTCAGACGCATAGTAATCAAAAAGCATGAGTGTCTCATAAGTGCTGAGGTCTTAACTTCAGAGCCAGGTGAGCAAGCAGATGTGCTTGCAAAGTGTCATCAATGTTGCAGTACTGGGGGAACCATGCAGGGCTGGGTTGAGCTCCCCATTCTGTAGTTGAGGATTAGTCTTAGCTAGACCAAGCAATACAGTTGGGTTGTATGCGGTTTCTCATCCCCAAGGTTCATTTTGACCACCACTTCTCTAGTGCAAAAACCACTGCTTTTTTAGGAATATGGACCTAATTTGGTTTGCCAGTGCCTGTTTGGCTTAGTGGGATTTGGAGTCACCTTGCTAGAAACCCATTGCTTATTCCTCAATGAAACACTTTAAACACCAAGACAAAGCTGTCCGAATGCTCTTGGGGAGAAATCCAGGGACTTGGTGGCAGTGGTTGCCCCAGACTGCTTTGCACAGAGCTCACGATTGCTACTTCTCTGCCTTTACTCAGGGAACATGAGTGGTTTAAGGAGGAGCTGCCCATTTACCTGTTCCCAGAGGACCCTTCCTATGACGCCACCGTCATTGATGACGATGCAGTTCGGGAAGTTTGTGAAAAGTTTGAATGCACAGAGTCAGAGGTGATGAATAGCCTCTACAGTGGTGACCCTCAGGACCAGCTGGCAGTGGCTTACCACCTCGTCATTGACAACTGGAGGATCATGAACCAAGCCAGTGAGTTCTACCTTGCCTCCAGCCCGCCCACCAGCTCCTTCATGGATGACAGCACCATGCACATCCCTCCTGGGGTGAAGCCACACCCCGAGCGGATGCCACCGTTGATAGTGGACAGCCCCAAAGCACGATGTCCTTTGGATGCCCTCAACACCACAAAGCCAAAACCCTTGACTGTCAAAAAGGCTAAGTGGCACCTGGGAATCCGCAGCCAAAGCAAACCCTATGACATTATGGCCGAGGTGTACCGTGCTATGAAACAGCTGGACTTTGAGTGGAAGGTAGGGAGTGCTGGTGCTTTGTGATGGTTTTCAAGCATTGTTTTCACATGGAGGTTGGTAGGTATCATTACAGCCTCACCTGTTTCCAAATGAATACCCATACCTTGCAATCATCCCTGCTATTTCTCATTTATTCAAGCACACTGCATTAAGGTGCTAGCTGGGATTAAATATCTGTGGCATTGATTTATGGTGTGAAATAGGAGTTTTGTTTCTGAATGCTCTTAAGCCTTTGGCTGGAAAGATGATTCTGCCTCGTTTAACAGCAAGGATAAGAGAAGCCCGTCACATTTCTAATTTTAGTGGCTAATACCTCGTGAGGTCATCTTGAGTGCTGCTGAGCAAAGTGACTCTCATCATTTCTGCTTGGTTCCTAGCAGTTGTGTGTGCTGAAATGGCATCATATACATCTTCTTAAAAGCTGCACAGGTGAGGGGCAGAGGGGGCAGATGACATTTTAGTTGACAGTACTTGCTTCAGATATTTCTTGAGAGGTACACAGCATTTAGTCACAATCTTTTTCGAAATCTGATTAATAAATCTCTAAATTAGCCCTTAATGGTTTCTGATGAGCCTGATTCCCTAAATCTTGCTGCAGTCACTGATGTGAGCTGTCCTCACTCATAGCATTTTGTAGCAGCCTTTTGTGTGCATCAGGAGCAAGGTAAAGAGAATTTCAGCCCAGATCTTCATCACCAGAGGAGATACCCTCCTCACTCTGGGTCCCAAGCGTTGTACAATGTGAGCGTCATTGTGCCACTTCTTCAAAGCCTCCTATCTCCTCCTTATTTTTGATAATATTATGTATTTAAAGCCACATAGTGCCCAAAAACCCGATTTCACTGCACCAGCCAGGAGATGGACTGTCTGCAGATGCATATGCCTATACCAGCCAGATATCTGTTAGCTGCATAGTTTTAGAGAGAGCGAACAATCCTGATGTATTTCTGGTACAGCTTCACAAACCAAGTCAGCCCAATGTCTCCTTGTAGGAAGTGGACCTTATTTTGTACAAGGAGATTTCATAATAGTCTTTCCCACTCTAAGAATAACTTCAGACGTGACTCTTCATCAAAATAGCTTTCCCATCTATGCAATTGTTTCTTAAGTATAGCACAGAGAAAAGATCTCATTGCAAATGAGATGCAGCAGATTGTGGGGTGTGAAGTAGCAAAAGAAAATACAGCTCAGGGCTGATTCACAAACACTGAATTTAGCTGTTTTTCTTACTGCCTTGAGTCTTGCCCCTGAAAGCAAGTTCCCCATTGCAGGTGGTGAACTCCTACCATCTCAGAGTGCGCCGCAAAAACCCAGTGACAGGCAATTACGTGAAGATGAGCCTGCAGCTCTACCAGGTTGACAACCGGAGCTATCTCTTAGACTTCAAAAGCATTGATGGTAAGCAGGAAATGGTGTAACAGGAGATGAAAACCCACATAAAATGGCAAGTTTAAAAAAAAAAAATAAATCACTCTTTGCATTTCGAAACGCTTTCAAGCAGCTGTTTCAAGTCAGCAAAAGCCCTTTTGATCCATTTGTCTCCACTATTACTAGGTCCTTACAAAACATGCATTGTAGATCCCAAACTCATGCCATTTTTCTTTTTTTTCCCTTTTTTTTTTATATTATGTAAGATGAAGTGATGGAGCAGAGGTCTGGCTCATCCACACCACAGCGCTCCTGCTCTGCTGCTGGCTTGCACCGACTGAGGCTGAGCATCGATGCTGCTGCGGCTGCCGAGTGCCAGTCACTTATGGGCTCTCTCAGCGGCTCCTTTGTCGGCAGCATCCCCTCGGTGACGCCGCGCTTGGGGAGCCACACCATGGACTTCTTTGAGATGTGTGCCAGCCTGATCATGGCCCTGGCTCGCTGACAGGCAGCACCAAGGCACCAGTCCCCTCTGCACATGGTATTGCCCTGTGAGGATTTGGCCTACTTGTCTGTTCCTTGTTTCTTCTGCTTTGTTCCTCCTCCTCCACCCCTCACTACTCCATAGCCTATGACACAGAGCCAATTCCAGACCCAAAACATATTCCTCTCTAACAAGGCACTGAGAAATTTAAGAATAACTTTTATTTCCCTCATTATACCATGGTGAAATATATCCAATACACTTTTTTTCCTAGTGAACCGAATGAGAAATATTGGTATGACTGTAAAGTAGCAAATGTATCACTGAATTTTTGGAAAACACCTGCCCCCTGGTTCATCCTGAGTTAACGGAGCCATGGCCAAGCTTTCTGCAATGTAGGTAGCATGCAGTGAGGTTGATGTTTGCTATACAAAGCAGGGGCAGGATGGACTAAACCAGGTCAGAGGGTCGACCAGGAGCTATGTGAAACGGAGCAGAGGGATAATGAAGTAGCTCTGAGGCATTGGGAACGAGGTGCCAGCGGGGCTGCCGGCTTCTGGTAACAGTTTCCTCCTAAAAGTAGCAGCTGCATAGATGCTTCTGCAGTAGTGCAATATGCTGTCCCTCCCCTCTGGGGTTTTTTCCCTGTTTAAAGAAAGGGGAGGGGAAGGTGGGGTGTGCAAAGGTTGCAAGCCTACCATGGGAAAGCATCTGTGTGTCAAGTCTTTGCAGAGGAGTGTCCCATAAGATGCTTTATTTCTTCTTCCTAAAAGCCTCAGACAGTATTGACCTGCTCACCACATTCAAAGGTGAAGGCTGCTTACCTTTTTTCCAGCTCTTAACATCGCTCCCCTCCAACCTGCTCACCTTCCCCTGCTGCATCGCCAGCTCCAGGGTCTGAATCCCAAGCAGAATTCAGATGAGCCACTGACGGAGGGTAGGATGCTGGTGAGCTACCTGAAAACCCAGCACTCTGCACAAAGGTGGGGATCATCGCTGCCGGACAACAGCCAGCAGCATCATGCAGCTCCAAAGCATTTGACTCTCACCTTTCCCGTAGGAAGCCTTCGCCTGTTGTCACCACCCTAAAATCGCTGCCAAATCTGCCATTCCTGCCTTTCCTGCTTGCAGCTTTGTGCTGCTGGAGACTCAGATTTCATGCCGAAGGGCTCTCCTGTCCCACTGCTGCTCACTGGACTGGGACCTTCACCACTCTGCTGATAAGGCAGGGAAATCTGATTTCAGAATTTTACTGTTTCTTTACTACTGGCAATCTGAAGGATAGGATTTTATTTTTTAAGAAAAACTACAGGGATTTTTAAGGTTAAATTCTTGTTAATCAAGGGTAAACTGTAATGTATGTGTGGCTTCTTTGTTTAAAAGAGCTATTATTTTTTATTACATAAGCTTAATCTAATGAGCAGCGTTGGCATTTGCTTGGCTTCACTATGGTATTTAATCCATTTACTTCATCGCAAAGGAACATAATAGTCTAATCAGTCAAGGAACTAATGCTTTATGAAAACTTTACCAAAAAGTCTTGGGTAGTTTTTTTTCCTTGTTTTGTTGTTTGTTTGTTTTAAGAAACAAAGCAAAGAACTTGAGCGACATTGCTTGTCCCAGTTATGTGGTCATTCAACTTTAAAAAAAAAAAAAATCTTCTTTTTGATAGCTTTTTATGATACATTGAGGTTTTCTGCTAGGTTTTTTTGTACAGTTGCACTTTAATTTATGCTTTCTGCAAGTTTCTATGAGAAGCAAGGGTGAGAATGACACATTAAGGCTTTTGTATTAATCATTTTAGGTAATGAAGACAAATATGGGATATTTTTGCCATCTACTGGCAGTTAAGTGGACATTTTCAGCTTGAAGTCCCTTTTTCTAAAAAACACAAATTGCCTTACTTTTGTTACAGAGTACACTTGTATTCTCACTAATGTGACTTTACAACTCCAATTTTTCCAACAGCTGCACAAAGTAGAAAGCTTTTTCTGTTAAGTTCTCGTATGCTAAATCCAACACAGCAGTGGCTGGATTGCAAACCATTTTGTTTTTAAAAGAAACACTGGAAATATTTGTAGTACTCTTAGGTTTTGTAATGAGTTTTTTATTATATTATCATTATTAAATAAATATTCTGGGGTGGAGGATGGCTTTGGTAATATGCCTGGTGGCTGTCAGATGATGTGTGTCTCCAGTGCTGGAGTGTGAGCAGGTTATACCTGGCAAGGATGGATAATCCAGACTCCTGTGTGCAAAAAATAAACCACCCCAGAGCCAAAGCTGAGCAGCACTGAGCTCTTCAGCAGCTTTCAGATTAGTGCTGAGACCCAAGCAAATGCTGAGCAAACAGCCCTAAATGGTTTTGGGTGCTGGAGATAAACCCCTCTGGAAAGGAGCAGGAGAGGGCAGCTGAGCGGCCATAGAGATAGACATTAATTTCCATCCAGGAAACAGTTAGGAGTGTTCATACCCCCACTGTTAAATGTATTGGAAGTGTAAAAGGCTGTTTAAATCACCACTCAAAACTGAGCATCTTGCCAAGTTGCTTGTCCTGGAAACACCTGAAGCCCAGTTGATAAGGGGCTGGCTTGTTAGATATAATGTGTGGCTCAAAAGCATGTAGATATACAGATGTCTTGCCTTGAAATAACATTCTTCCTCTTGGATTTCCTTTCCAGCAGAACTAACAGTATCAAATAGCAGCAAATGCCTTTGGGAGGAAATATTTACTTCCTGGAGGCAGGTGGGATTTCTAGGTGGTAGAATAAGCCCTTGTGGCACTTCGCATCTTCTCAGATCCATACAAACATTAACTCATATATGGATCTACAAAACCAGTGCTGCCTAGAAGGCAGTAAGAGTGTCTCAATTTTCCATATGGAGAGACGCAAAAAGATGAAGCAACTTTCCTGCCTTGATGTCAGCAGAGGCAGTGGAGCAAGTGAGACTGATGGAAGTTCCTCCACAATGAACGTGTTGGATTAAACTGTCCATTACAGCCTTACCAAATCCACCCTGCCCATTTTGAAACATTCTGAGAAGGTTCACTTTTTTTTTTTTTAGTTTGTTTTACCTTCAAATAGGCCATTTTCTGTTTCCTGGCTGCAGAGAAGCTGCTGACCTCTAGTTATGTTTTCCAGAGGAACAGTTTAACTTTTACACTGCTACACTGTGGTCAGGGTTTTTTTGAGTTATGCTGGTACATGCATGAACATCAGGAAAAACAGGGTAGACTTATTTGAACTATAGAAACTTGAATTACTCCAAGTGCAATTCTTCAGAAGCCACTGGACAGCTGTGCTTTGCAAGCACAAGCTCACCAAAACTTGCTCCAGCCCAAGGGGGAGAGAGAGAAAATGCAAAGGATATAGAGTTCAGATGATAGGCTCCAGAAGTAACCTCCAGCTCCTGGATGAGTTAATTCAGAAATAGCTTGTACTATACTAGTTGGCAAATGTATGTATATGTATATTCTATATGTATACATATAAATTTTTAAAAAAATAGGTAGCATCCCTGTCGTTGGCCTCTCATGTTTATAGCCCTGGCAGGGTAGGTGTGTGCCCTGGACACCTGCCGTCGCACACAGTAATCCCATCATGAGAGAGGACCCAGAAAAAAGGGGATGATATTTTTACACCCTGTTCTAGGTAAAGCCCATGAGTAGCTTAGCTGACCCTGTCGGACCCAGCGCACCCTCCCCAGCCGAAGCCTTGCTGCCAATCGGGTTTGGGACAGTTTTATTTTTCAGGAGTCAGAGCTGAGCAGGCGATGGCAGCAGGATTTTTTTTTTTTCTGTTAATGGGTCAGAAATGTATTCAGTGTTTGTGTGTCCAGTTTAACAGTTCATAGGAAATATGTGTAGAAGCACAGGGGTGTATATATGGGCAATGGTGTAAAAAGTGAAGCAACTGGTTAGTATCTGTTGTATATACATTTTTTGTGTGATTATAATGCCATTCATATTGGAATAGATGAATTTCAAACAAAATAACCATTCTGTCTACTCCTTTTTGGTTTACTGCTCTTTACCACCAGTGATCTTGTGTGCACTTATATAGAAGAGAGAGAAACCTATCTGCAGGACATGAAATTGTGCCTTCGATATCCATCAGGACTTCTGGAAGTCTCAGCTTTATTTTAGGAGGTGCACAAATCCCCCAGCTTATGCAGGATCCCACCAGTGAGACATGCAAGCCATGTTTCTAAATACTTGAAGTACCATTTGTTGTGCAATCATTTAGCTTCACCCTCATTAGCTGAGAGAGAGGAGAGGGGGAAGAAGTATCGCACATCCATCCCTTTGGATGAACTAAACAAATCCTCGCTCCACCACCTCCTACAGTGTTTTACTGGAAAGTTTTAGGATCCATTTGTGTTTCAGGTGTATGATGTACCTACTAGAATCACCTTTCTTAAGGTCTTTCTTACTTTGGTATGGGCTTTCCATTTAGTGCTTTCCTTTGGCTTCCTTAGCCCTTCCTGTATGTATTCCTTTTCATCATTCACTGCTTCTTATTAAAAAAAAAAGCAACCGCTTCCTATAATTCTGCATTTCCTCCAGTCTGCCTCTTGGACATGGAGTTAAGGATTCATTCAGAGGTACCTCACTCCTGTGCCTGAAAGATGAACTAGTTTTCAAAATTCCCACATTGTACCTATTGACCAAATGCTGACTTTTGCTGAGAGCAAACCTGGTGTTACGTGTATTTGATGCACATAGCTTTGCTCATTTTGATCATCAAAGTAAGGAGAACTGGACAGTCAATCAGAGCTCTATCTGCATGATAGAGTACATTTTTGGTGTTAGAACAAGCCTGTTTTCAACAAAAGCCTCGGAATTCCTGCCGAAGCTGCCTTAATTTAAAAATCAAAGTTTATTTGTAAGATTCATCTCATGTTTTTTTTCAAGTTTTGAGATAGTTTATTTATCCTCACCTCACGAAGCTGTGAAGTAGATACTGTAGACATGGTGATATTTAGTCTTGTTGCTGAAAGCACGTTCATGTGTTCTGTATCATGTTATATTCACGTTATGTACCTCAATGCATTTGGGTTTTTTTCCTTTTAGAGCACAAAGCAAAACTGAATCCCAGGATAACTGTAGTGCCCAGCATCTCTGGGCAGACAAAATTCAGCTGTATGAGAGAGATGAACTGGACGAGTCCATTGCAATTTTTTGTTCATATTATAAGCAGTATTTATGATATTATGTATTTATGATTTTTTTGTTAAAATAATAAATATTTAAAAGCTCTGATTATAAGCATCCCTTCAAACATATTAACATGAAGTTCAGAAAAAAATATTGAGCTCTATAAATACTCCATCCTTCTGGGCATTTTGTATTTTGTTAGCTGATGGACTGGAGAAGGTTTTGTTTTCAAATTAATTGCTTTAGTACTTTATGGGTGTAGCTGTTGTGGAAAGGCACAGAGCCTAGGTTCAGTTTTGTCCTTTGTGCAAGTAACTGTGCATTTGATAATCACAACAAAGCCTTTTACCTTCCATTTATGACGTGGAAAGTGTTTCTCAGTGAATTGCACTGCATGTGACAGCTGTCTCCATGGTTGACGTTTGCACTTTAATAAACTCAGAGATGAAAAGAGGCAAGAGCAACAAATCCTTAAAACTTACTTGCTGCACAGTCCCTTTTTGCCAACTGGGATTAGCTGGTAGAGTTGCCCTCCGGAGATGCTTCCAGCACATCCTGGCTCTGGGTGCCCCCAGAGCTTGGGAGTATTAAGGGGCAGGGAGGGGCATTAAAATATATACATGAATAACAGAAAAACAGCTTAAAAAGCCAGAATACATGCCATGAGCCAGGCACAAAGGTTTTATTGTGTATTAACGTGCATCCAGGAGAGCTGATGGAACTGTGCTGACTCAGATGTAGACTCCTTATGAAAAAGTGGGGAGAGAAGGATTTTAAAAATACTGTGCAAAAATAACCTTTCATTGCAAGAAAAGCACCTGGGACACTCAGTTTTCCCTCAGATTCAATAAGTCAAAACATTTTTAAAAGGAGCATGGAGGAATAGGGATTAACATTCACATAAGGATTACTTCAAGTTTTGATGTGTTAGCAAGGCTATGAAAGAAAAAATCTTGACCTAAATATAAGCAAACCTGTGGTTTAATTGAGGAAATCTTAAGTTGCTATATGTAAAGCATTTGTGTATTGTCTTGAGTCATCCCATATCAAGTACTTTCCTCCTGTACATGCACTGGAATCTCTCCATGAATAAAAACAGTTAAAGTGCATTGCAAGGCATCTTTGCATTAAGTCAGCTGTCAACGCACATGCAGAAGTTTGTGTTTTGCATTGAGTTGGGTCACAATCCACAAGGATTGTGCATAATTGCACCAGGAACAGTGCCCAATCACGTATATCACAGGATATGTGAGGAGATGTCTTTTTTAAAAAAACTTACTTAATTTTAAAAAAAGAAAAAAAACTTGAAATAACTTCCTTAGGAGACAAAAAGGACCTAGCACATCTGGCTAATACAAGATTTGCCTGTAGTGCTTACAGAGCATGTGATTAATAGACTTCAGGAGTTCTGAGCTAGTGCTGGATAGGGAGGAGGATGAAGGAGTGGAGGAAGGAGTTGAGGAAGGGGATGTTTTCTTCACAATATCACCTAAACATTGCCATGGAAAAAAAAGCCCCTCCAGGTAAACTGTCTCCACAACTTCCATCAGGACAATTCCTTGCAAAAGCTGTAGGTGAAGAACATGGCTCATGTCCCAGTCTGCTCTGAAGACAATCTCTTCAGCTCCCTGAACTCTCCATCTCCGCTAGAGAAGTCTAAATAATTGGGCTGGCAAGCCTGCAAAGCTGCGCATGCTTAGAAGGGTTTGTTTTATTTATTTTTTATTGAAAGGATGGCTACAGGCCAACGTACTTAATAGTAACCACATGGTAAAAAAAATAAGAATGCCTGTATGGACTTAAAAGTAAATGTTAAATATTTGCTCTGTTTTTCTGATGTCTTCTATGCCAGCTTTGAAATAGCCGTGTGGCAAACAGCACTTTTATTTTGCTCTGTTTTCTTAAGCCTGGAACAGTTAATAATTTCTAATTAAAACATCTACATTTTTTAGGATATTTATAAGCAAACTGATATGGACTCTTAAAAACGTGCCTGGGAGGGGCAGAAGCTGTACACTACAGTCATATTTAAGTTTTTTTTCTTCCAAAGCCATGTAAAAACCCTAGCCACATTTTTTGCTTTTCAAGAGGTATCCACTGGATACACCAAGGAGAAACTATTAGTAATTTATATTTCTCTTCCTACATTTAGGAGCATTTTTCTTAAAATAAGCAATCAGCCTCCAGGCCCACAGTGGAGAATAGCCCGAACACAGAGGCAACTGTTGGATAACTGCCTGCTGCTGCCAGTCGGGGGAAGTCAGAAGTCAGCCTTTACATATCTAGGATGCCAAAGTTAGCTTACAAAAATAAAGTAAATTTTGATTGAATGCTTTATTTACTCTTTTTAAAAGTTTTTTTGGAAAGAAATTAGTCAAGTTTGTCACTATTTTATATATTTAACCCAGCAAGAGTGGTGGTACATACTTTTTGTCCCAGTCCTTTTGTCAAGACCAAAACCAGTTCAAATTTATATGGTCTGCTTTTTAAAGAGATAATCTTTTTGAGAGTCTTGCAATTCCAGCACCTAAAACAGACAGCAACGAGGCGAACATGGAGCAAGTAAACTGTTACATTCTGCACAAAATTTTTCATGCAAATGCACAAATGTTATAGCCATTTCAGAACTGACCAACAAGGTACTTCCAAAAGTGAGATACACTGAAAATAACTAATGTTGAGATAATCCCTGAAGACATGCTCTAAATAGCAGATAGAAAGATGAAATGTCTCTTGCACATTTAACAGTGTAAAAAAAAAAAAACCAAACAAACTTTATTTACGTTCACATTGGCTCTCCACAGTTGACCAATGTGGACTCTCACATATGCGGGACAGACAAAAGAGACCTTCAGGGATGCTCCAGGGGACAGCAGCTCTTGAGGCAGTTAGGACTGTCTGTCTGAAAAAAAGAAAGTTTCATAGCAATGGACAACAGGAGGTTCATTTGTATCAATTATGCATGAGCATGCAAGGAAATGATATTGCAGCAGGAGATTTAAGGGTGTGTTTTGGCATGGCTATGCACACTGAGTGGCTCATATTTGATGCAGATGTGAATTAATATGTCATATCTGCAGGCAGTCAAGGATCTCCAATTTATACAAGTCATGACTGGACGGGGCTTTTTTTTTTTAGCTGCAGTTGGACTGGAAATCTGTTTAACAGGAGAATAGCAGACTAAAACTGGAAATACTTGTTTAATATTCAATATTGTATATTTACATTAAAATTTCTCTGCCTTCAGAAGTTTTAAGTACATTTCTCCAGATCTCAGAAATCTATACACAGGAAGGAGAGGAAAATATGCATCATCATAAATAAAATCAGAATTTACCTGAAGTTCAAGTGCTCCACTGGAACATACCCATCTGAGAGAAGGAGGAAAAAAGTAGTAAATTAGTAAACTCCTGAGCAAATGAAAGTGCAGTGGATAAGCACAAAGAAAGTACTGTTGCTTGCAAAGCTGATTTGCCCCTCAAAACCTGATTGAAAAGTGACCACCCATGCCAGAGACTTTCTGCAAACTTACATCTGCCCTCTGAATTGCGGCAAATCACCACGTTGCCCTCTGTGACATTGATAACGTCCAGCTGCTCTCCAGCTGTGATCGGGAGATCAACTCTTTCTGGGGACCGAGCACTTGGCAGTGGCTGTGTTGATGACACTGATGTCCTTGTCATACTGCGGAGAACAAATCAAAGCATGAGATATTCTACTCTCGTGTGCAATGTCTTTAAGGGTAGCAGGGAGGGACAGAGGCAACAGATTGCAGGATAGCTGCGAGTCTTTACTTGGGGCTGAAGAAAGCGAAAAATACCCAGCAACATCCCTGATGAAGATCCCAGATTAGGGGAGAAAGCAACAGGTCAGTTGGACATCTCTCCCAGCATAGAGAGGAACCAACAACTTTCCACTCTAAAAAGAGTTACGTATCATAAATATTTCTCTAAAAAACTTCTTTTTCCATCTTTTTTCTTTTTTCTGCATTGCTCTTATTGAATTTGAAAATACTTCTGCATCAAGAGAGAGAGAAGAGACATAAACACTTTTGAGCTCCATTTAAACAACCCCTAGCACATTGGGAAATGCAACCCAAAGCCTAACTCTGGCCTTGTCTGCAACGAACTCTTGGAAGAGCAAAACCACACTGTTCACATTGCTATTTTTCATGAAATGATGAATATGCAATTTGAATCTATATGTAAGCATAACAAGCCATTTTGTATCTTCATTTGGAATAACTGTTTTCTCTCTAAGCAGCGTGGGAACAAACAAACTATCAAGTATTTGTGTTTTTATAGAATTCAACAATTCACTTCCCCCTCGAGCAATTTGTCGTCTTCTGGTTTTATTTATATTCAAACATAAAGGGTCCCCAGATAACTCTCATCCTGAGTCAATTATAGAAGTGGGGCTTGACACAACTCTGCAGATTTTTGTTGCTTTTTTTAGTGCATAGAAGAGACAGTCACCCAAGCACACATTTATATGGCATTGTAAAGTGAAAATAAGCTCTTATAATTGTCTTAAGAGGAACTATGACCATTCATGCTGGGGCATTTCCTGTGTATGGAGATGCCACTCATTCTGGTTTTTACAAGGAATTCCAGCTGTGGCATTCATTTAAAAAATAAGACAGGAACAAAAACAACCAACCAAAACCCACCCACCTGCAATAAATTATTATCCCTTGGCTAACTTTCACACACTTATAATTAAGAGAAGAGGAAATAAGAGCTGAAAATAGGGAATTTTAAGTTCTAAAGAGATTCTTCTTCGGCAGTCTCAGCCTGCAGAACCTGCAATCTCTAAGGAATGGATAAAATCACATCAGCTTCCTGTTATTCTGTAAAATTCTCTGGGGAACGCTAATAGAATTAAATATGGGGATAACACCCCAGGACCTGAGGGGCGCGGTAGCCAGGATCTCCAACTAGATGGACAGTAAAAGAGGGGGTGACAACAGCTCATCTGAAGTGCATTTACAGTAATGCACACAGCATGGGAAACAAATAGGATGAGCTGGAAGCTGTGGTGAGGCAGGGCGATTATGGTATAATTGCCATCACGAAAACATGGTGGGACAACTTGCATGACTGGAGCGCTACCATGGATGGCTATAAGCTATTTAGGTGGGACAGACTAGGAAAGAGAGGTGGTGGGGTTGCTCTATACGTCAAAGAGTGTTTTGACTGTATGGAACTCAGTATTAGCAATGATAAGGTAGAGTGTTTATGGGTTAAACTCAGTGGTGTGAGTGGTAACCCAGATGTGGTGGGAGTTTGCAATCGGCCACCCAACCAGGATGAAGAGACTGATGAGCTCTTCTATAAACACCTAGGAGAAGACTTGAGATTGCATCCCATCATCCTCGTAGGGGATTTTAACCTTCCAGATGTCTGCTGGAAGTACAAAACAGCGGAAAGGAAGCAGTCTAGGAGGTTCATAGAGCGTGTGGATGATAACTTCCTAACACAACTGGTAAGTGAACCAACTAGAGAGGGTGCCCAACTGGACCTTTTGTTTGTGAACAGAGCGGGCCTTGTGGGAGAGGTGATGGTTGGAGGACATCTGGGACACAGTGATTACGAGATGGTACAATTCGCGCTTTTTGGGGCAGTGAGGAGAGGGGGTCAGCAAAACTGCCTCCCTGGACTTCCGAAGAGCAGACTTTGAACTCTTCACAAGGCTGCTTGATAAAGTCCACTGGGAGGTAGCTCTTAAGGACAAAGGGGTGCAAGAGGGCTGGACGCTTCTCAAGAAGGAAATCCTGGTGGCACATGAGCAAGCCATCCCCGTGTGCCGTAAAATGAGTCGGCAGGGAAGAAAAACAGGTTGGCTGAGTAGGGAGCTTTGTAGCGATCTCAGGAAAAAAGAAGAAAGTTTATGAGCTTTGGAAGAGGGGACAGGCGTCCCAGGAAGACTACAAGGTTGAGGTGAGATCATGTAGGGAAAAAATCAGAAGGGCTAAAGCCCAACTAGAACTTCAGCTGGCCACTTCAGTCAAAGACAATAAAAAGAACTTCTTTAAATACATCATCAGCAACAGGAGGACAAAGGAGACTCTCCTTCCCTCGCTGGGTGCAGAAGGCACGGTAGCGATGAGGGACAAGGACAAAGCAGAGGTGCTCAGCACCTTCTTTGCCTCAGTCTTTAACTCCAAGGAGGAATGTGCTAGGGATACTCAGCCCCCTCAGCCAGGAGACAGTGAGAATGAAGCTCCAGCTGTTCGGGAGGACTTGGTTAGAGACCTGCACGGCCAATTAGACATACACAAATTCATGGGGCCAGATGGGATCCATCCGAGGGTTTTAAGGGAACTGGCAGAGGTTCTCGCCAAACCCCTTTCCCTCATCTACCAGCAGTCCTGGCTGACTGGGGAAGTGCCACTTGACTGGAGACTGGCAAACGTTACGCCCATTTACAAGAAGGGTCAGAGGGAAGATCTGGGGAACTACAGGCTTGTCAGTCTGACCTCGGTACCGGGGGAAGGTCATGGAGCAGATCATCTTGAGTGCTATCATATAGCATGCGCAGGACAACCGGGTGATCAGGCCCAGTCAACATAGGTTCACCAAAGGCAGGTCCTGCAAGACCAACTTGATCTCCTTCTATGACAAGGTCACCCATTTAATGGATGAGAGAAAGGCTGTGGATGTGGTGTACCTGGACTTCAGTAAAACCTTTGACACTGTTTCTCACAGTATCCTGCTGGAGAAACTGGCTGCCATCAGCATGGACAGGCACTCCCTCTGCTGGGTTAAAAACTGGCTGGATGACCGGGCCCAAAGGGTTGTGGTAAATGGAAGTAAATTCAGTTGGAAACCTGTCACGAGTGGTGTTCCCCAGGGTTCAGTGCTGGGTCCAGTCTTAACATCTTCATCAGTGATCTCGATGATGGCATCGAATGCACCCTTAGCAAGTTTGCAGATGACACCAAGCTAGGTGTAAGTGTGGATCTGCTTGAAGGAAGGGAGGCTCTGCAGAGGGATCTGGACAGGCTGGATCTATGGGCTGAAACCAACAGGATGAGGTTCAACAAGGCCAAGTGCAGAGTCCTCCATTTGGGTCACAACAATCCCATGCAGCGTTACAGGCTTGGGGAGGAGTGGCTGGAGAGCTGCCTGGCAGAGAAGGACCTGGGGGTGTTGGTTGACAGCCGGCTGAACATGAGCCAGCAGTGTGCCCAGGTGGCCAAGAGGGCCAATGGCATCTTGGCCTGTATCAGAAACAGCGTGGCCAGCAGGACCAGGGAGGTGATTGTGCCCCTGTACTCGGCACTGGTGAGGCCGCACCTCTAGTACTGTGTTCAGTTTTGGGCCCCTCACTACAGGAAGGACACTGAGGTGCTGGGAGCATGTGCAGAGTAGGGCCACGAGGCTGGTGAAGGGGCTGGAGAATAAGCCCTATGAGGAGAGACTGAGGGAATTAGGGTTGTTTAGCTTAGAGAAGAGTAGGCTGAGGGGAGACCTCATCACTGCCTACAACTATCTGAAAGGAGGTTGTGATGGGAAGGGTGCTGGGCTCTTCTCACAAGTGACAAGCGATAGGACAAGAGGAAATGGCTGCAAATTGTGCCAGAGGAGGTTTAGACTGGACATTAGAAAGAATTTCTTTACTGAAAGAGTGGTCAGGCATCGGAACAGGCTGCCCAGGAAGGTGGTGGAGTCACAATCTCTGGAGGTGTTTAAAAAACGGGTAGATGAGTTTCTTAGGGACATGGTTTAGTAGGGAGACAGGCACAGTTGGACTCGGTGATCTCAGAGGTCTCTTCCAACCTTATGATTCTATGATTCTATGCATGACTTCGCACAACACAACAGGCAGTGTTGGAGCAATCCCATGCAGGAACACTGTGGTGAGAACCCAGAAAATATATCTCTGATTTGCATTTATTTGTGAGTCCTCGGTATTGGATCATGAAAAAGCTCCATGGAATGCACATATTCCAGATCTAAAAGGGACATGAAATCTCTTACTTCCATGTGAGTTTTCACAGCACCCATAACAGTTTTATTTTTGCTTTTATGGACAAATGGTACAGCAAGAGGCAATGCAATTAGTCTAACTGGAAAAAGAAGACTCAAGAAATCAATGCTTTAAAATAAGGGCAAGAACAACACACAGGCAATTACTGCGCTGTGTACAAGTCTTCTAAACACAGTGCTCTTATCAAAATAGCAATAGCTGACCCAGAGTTATCAAATATTTAATCAAGGCACAACTAAGGAAAGAACTGGTCTGAGCACAGCAGAAAAGCAGTCAAATATATAGCAACTAACACCTTTTTGTCTTGGCTAAGTGGGAAGACGTGATCCAGCTTCAGGATGAGACCCTCAGAGTATGCTTTGCCCTCAAGATATTGGCTGCAAAGTTTCCTGAAAGCTGGGTTCAAAGGGAAAGGACCCTAGCTAGAGCAGCAGCCAAATACAAAATGTTTATAGGATCGGGGCAGCCTGCTCCTGCAAATGAGTCAAGAGATGTGCATAAAAAGTTAGACAATATGTGTAAACACAGAATAGAAATCATTACCTTTCCACATCATTGCTGCTTTTCCTTTGGTCTTTATTGTGTTTTGCCATTAGAAATTTTGGCATCCAGGTTTTGTACTTGTTGTCCTTCTCCCTGAGAAGAAAGAGCCACACGGAAATTCAAGTTTTTTTCCAACAGACCATGTCCCCTCAACCCATGTACCTACAAAGTTGGGTTTTTTCTCCCTGTCCCTCTCCCCCCAAACAACACAGAAATGCAAACACTTGCTGTGATTTATACCAGCATGTGCTGCTGCCATAATTTTCTGGCAGCAAGACATCAAGACATGCTGTTCCTGTTAAAAGTAATTTTTCTGACAAGGAACTTGCCAGGACAGGGCTGATTATCGGGTCTAGGGGCCACAGTTTTCCTTCCTTAGGAAAACTATATGAATTTTCATGTGTTTCAGGGAGCAGCTCTCTCCTTTTCACATCTCTGGCATTAACTAGGTAACATTAAAGAAACATTTTGTGGGATGCTCCTTGCCAAATTAAACAGACATGGAGAGGGCACCTGGACTGTCTCCAGAGGACTGAATACCGACCAGCCCATCACCCTCCACGGCTTACAGTACCACAGGCTCCTCAGGGCACAGGTCTGTGCCAAAAGGAACATCTCCTTGGCCCAAGGCCAGCCCCAGGAGAGGGCACCCTCCTCACCTCAGCTCTCTCTGCCCCACCTGGGCATCATCGTACACCATGTCCTACTGGGAAACAGCCACTGTCAACCAAAATGCAGCAGAGAAAATTATTAGGAGATGTAATTCTCAGCCTGGTACTCGAATCAATATATTGCAAAGGAAAATTGGGGATGCTGTTAGTCGCTCAACCCAAAGGGGTCAAGGCAATGCAGAAGAAAGGTTCTTAGGGCTCCAAAAACGAGACAAAACTCCAGCACAAGGCAGGATGCTTGGGTTCACGTGTGTTTGTGGGGAGTTTTTTGAACAGGTTTGTCTTTCCAGCTCCAAGGATGGTGCAGGAGCAGCAGCAAAGCCCCAGCTTCCCAGCCCAGGCAGGGTTTCGATCCTGAGGAAATGGGTATATTCACTTCAGCACCTTCTCAAGACTCGATTAGTGTGGACGGGTTTTGCGTCCACCCCAATTTACACAAGCATGAACTTGTCCCTCCAGCAGAAAGTGACAGGTAGTATTACAGAGAGCTGCCAGAGCACAGGTGGCTGTTAAACACCACTGCCAGTCTGTAAGTAGTATCTCAGCACAGACAGTTTCACATGTTGCTGTGAGAAATAAAGAACAATTTGCTGCTTAAACCAAAGGATACAAGGAGAAAACGGCCTGACTGTTCCAGGCACAAAACACCCTGTTTAAGAAAGAATGAGGTGCGGCATTATCTCAAGGTTGCAGTGTTGTCTGCTTAGTGAAATATGTTAACATAACGTCCTTGCTTTTGCTTTTTGCTTAGGATTAACAGGTGTTACTTGCTTTTGCTTTATCTTGCTTAAGATTAACAGGTGTTGTTATCCTGTTTGCTATCCTGTTTGTGTAACTGCTGAAATCAGCAAGTCGGAGAAAAAAGGGTATAAAAGACTGCTTGAGCTACCCAAACTTTGCGAGCCTTGGTGAAGCTGCGACTTCCCGGCCACCCAGTGCTGCTTTTGCTTTCCTATCTGAAATAAACTTTTAGCAAACCATTTGAGACTTCATTTGTCTTAATTCAACTATAACAATTTTGGTGCCGTGACTCGGATCCAGAAAGCTAACTCGGATTTCGACTCTGGGAGGGCGCCCCATCCTCGGATGGTCCCGGAGGAGAGTTCGACTTAGGTTTACCTGGATTTTCCAAACGGAGATAAGAAAGCAAAAGAGAAAAGAAAAAGCAAGATACTGCAGTTCCCCGTAAATTTTGTGCATGAAGAGCCAGGCGAAGACTCCAGAGGGAGTAAGTATATAGTGGTTCCGTCTGGTTGGGGATTGGGTACCCGGAGTGCGAGTGATTGAGACGTCCACCGGACTTAGTAGTCCACCAGGCGAAGCGAGTGTGGACCTCCTAGTAGTGCGGTTCCCATTGTCCGCGAGAACGTGGGCCACGAATAGAGGGAAGTGAGTGATTTGAGAACGAAAGAAGGCACTCTCGGAAGATGGGCCAGAAGGAGAGTAAGGCTTCTGGACCCATACAGGAGAAGAGGGGTAGGGGTGGGCTCCCTGATATACCCCCGGATAGCCCATTAGGATTAATGATTCAACATTGGGATGATTCCCCCTCCCTGAAAGGGAAATCTAAGGGGAAAATGATCCATTATTGTATGGAGATTTGGGGAGGAAAACAGATAAGAAAGGACTTATATTGGCCAATTTATGGATCTTTTGAAGATTGGATATGCCAACAATTAAATATATATGTCAACAATAGGCAGCCATTTAATAAGGAGGAGAGTGAATATGCCTTTTTGTGGATCCTGGGTACGGCCCAGTCTGTTAATTTATTCCCATTGAAAGAAAAGAAAAATAACAGAAGGAGGAGGGGGGGGTGAAGACGAGCTACCGATGCCTCTCCCACCCTATGTTCCACCTCCTCCGTCATTACAAGACTCAGATCAGGATCTTCCTCCTACCGCCCCTCCACAATCTGAAGAGGGGACTTCTCCTCCTAGCCCAAGAGTAACTAGAAGCCAAGCCAGAAAAAGAGAGGAGGAAAATTTGTTGTACCCATTAAGAGAGACTGCCATGGGAGGACCACAACCCGGGGTGGGATTTGTCTCTGTGCCCCTTAATTCTGGGGACGTCAGAGATTTCAAGAAAGAAATGGGACGGCTATTAGAAGACCCATTAGGGGTTGCAGAATGTTTCGATCAGTTCCTCGGGCCTAATATTTATACTTGGGACGAAATGGAGTCCATCTTAAAAATCCTGTTCACAAACGAGGAACGAGGGATGATAAGAACAGCCGGCATGAGGAATTGGGACCAGGGACTGCGACGAGCAGAGGGAAGCAAGACACAAATTCAATGTGAACCATAAGCAAGCTCCCTCTTTATTCCTCCAAGCCATGACTTACATACACAATCAGTTAATTATGCCTACTAGTCATTATCTTATTGGCCAAGCTCTAAAAGCAACCTTAACATATTCCTCCTACTTTCGGTTACAGCTTCTATGTTATTTTGCCCGGATCTCAGCTCCTCTTCAGTTGTTTATCTCTTTCTCAAGGGCAGACTGTTTTTGCCGACTTGCCAAGTTATGCTGCCTTGACAAGTTCTATCCCTGGCCTAACGGCCGTATAATCTAACCCTGACTTGCACAACTCCTCCGTGTCTTTGCTCTCTAAGCCAATTTCCCAACAAGAGACACCAACATGACCCCACCGGAGATGTTAAATGGCCCTTACAGCGGCCCAATTGGGACAACCAGAACCCAGCTCATAGAAATAACATGGTTGATCTCCGGGATATGATAATTCAAGGAATAAGAGATTCGGTACCCAAGGGTCAAATTATTAATAAGGCCTTTAGCTGTTGTGGTTTGGGATTTTTCTGAGGAATTTTTCTTCCTTTTTCCAATAAAGGGAATTACAGTAGACGCGAGGGGGGATGGGGAGAGGACGGACGTTTCTGGGGAAACCGGGACAGAGGTCGTGCCCGGACATCCGTTTTCCTCTCCGACGACAGCGGCGGCAACGGCAGCGGCAGCCACTGCGTGTGTACGGGTTGCAGTCTCTGAAGGAAAAATCACGGGTCATCTGAATCTTCCACAACTCCGGCAGAACTCGCACTAAGTTTCCATCTCCCTCCCCCGCCCTTCCCCGGTCGCGGGGGGGGGGGGGGGGGGGGGGGGGGCTGCGCCTCCCCCTGCAGGGCAGCGACTGATCGCCAGCTCTTAAAGAGACCTGCATCACAAGATTTTGGGTACAGGACTCAATCTATTTTTTAAGACTTTAAAGTTTTAGTTGTGATTACTGTTGATTCTGTTCTGTATACACATATATTATATTGGATATTATTCCAAATTGTTGGACCCTGTAAGCTGAGGATGGCCCACTTGCCTACAGGCGATCGTGGCTACCGCGTTGTTAGTAGAAGTCACACGAGTCATCCTAGGAGGAGAGTTAAAAGTATATACTCCCCATAATATTCGTGGAGTATTGCAGCAGCGAGCTGATAAGTGGCTTACTGACAGCTGACTATTGAAGTATGAAGGAATTTTGATTAATTCTTCCAAATTAGAGATCAAAGTTACTTCCCTCCAGAATCTGGCCCAGTTCCTATATGGGGAAACCAAAGAAGAATTGACACATGACTGCCTTCAACTAATACATTTACAAACTAAAATAAGAGAGGATTTAGAGGAAACGAATTGGGTGAAGGTGAAAAATTATTTATCGACAGGTCCTCACGAGTAATCGAAGGACAACGGAAATCGGGATATGCTGTTATAGACGGACATATGTTACAGACAAAAGAAGCAGGACAACTAAAAAACCTGGTCTGCACAAGCATGTGAATTATATGCCCTATGGTGAGCATTAAAGCTCTTAGAAAATAAAATTGGAACTATATATACAGATCCAAAATATGCCTTTGGGGTAGTGCATATCTTTGGGAAAATTTGGGAAGAGAGAGGTCTAATTAATACCCAAGGGAAAGGATTAATCCATGAGAAATTAATTCTGGAAGTTTTGAAAGCATTAAGGGGTCCGTTAAAAATAGCGGTTGTTCATGTAAAGGGACATCAAAAGGGAATTACCCATACGATAAGAGGAAACAATTTAACCAATGCAGAGGCCAAACAAGCTGCGTTATTAACTTTAAGAGAAGAACCTGAGAGGTTAAAGCTAGACAAAAGCTTTACCCTCCAAGAACTGGACAAATTAAAATAAATTGGGGCAAAAAGAGAGGGGGACAAATGGCTCTTGCCCGATTGTCGAGAAATCCTTCCAAAAGGGTTAGCTTGAGGGATATTGAGCAAATTGCACCACAAAACTCACTGGGGGATTGAAGCCCTAGTAGATCACTTTCAATTAAATTATTCTTTCGTGGGAATATATGGTTTAGCTAAAAAGGTTTTGGAGAGATGTTTGACCTGCCAGAAAGTCAATAAACGGCAACGTAGGGAAAAAGTATTAGGGGGACGAGAATTAGCAAAAAGACCTTTTGAGAAAATACAGGTAGACTTTACGGAATTACCGAAGGTGAGGAGATATCAGTATCTACTAGTCTTGGTGGACCATCTTACGCATTTTGTAGAAGCCTTCCCGGTAGTAAGAGTCACCACTGCGAAAACAGTCGTCAAAATTCTCCTCGAAGAAATTATCCCGAGATATGGAATCATTACTGTAATTGACTCAGATCGGGGACTGCATTTTACTCCCTGGATAGTCAAAGAAACGGTCGAATTGTTTGGTACAAAGTGGGAATATCATACCCCCTGGCATCCACAAAGTTCGGGAAAAGTGGAGAGAATGAATGGGGAAATTAAGAAACATCTTACCAAACTTATGATAGAAACAAAGATGAATTGGGTTAAATGTCTACTGTTAGCACTACTTCATATTTGAACCCAACCAAGGGCAGATACCGGCATCTCCCCCTTCGAAATATTATACGGGATGCCATTTGATTTTGGAGAACCAATAGAACACCCAAAAGTTGCAGACAAAGCCATAGCCGAATATATATTGGAACTTACAAAAAGAAGACAAGAGTTGAGGAAAAAGGGACTGGTAGTACAAAGACCTCCTTTAGATGTCTGTATACATAGGGTCCAGCCAGGAGATCAAGTGTTAGTAAAGACCTGGAAAGAGACTTCTTTGATGCCCCGTTGGGAGGGACCCTTTGTTGTTTTACTTACCACAGATACTGCAGTACGGACAGCAGAAAAGGGGTGAACCCACGCCAGTCGGATAAAAGGACCTTTGCCCCCAGAGAGGTGGACTGTGACCTCTGAACCAGGGGACTTGCGGTTACGAGTCACGAGGAAACCGGACAGCGAATGAACCACCACCTTCGGTGGGCACCCGCGGCGGGATGCAGATAGGAGTGGTGGTTCTCATTATCAAGGAAACTTGGTAAGGTCCTTTTCACACCTTGGAAGGAGGAAAGAATCCCGGATCAAACAGGAGGTGCTGGACTGTACAAGATATTAGAAACAATGCGATTTATACCTTTTTGTTGCGAAATAGAAATTGACATACCTAGAACCCCTGAACTTTCAGAAGTGGGAATAGCACCCTGTATCAAACATCCCTTATCAGAGCATGCGTGTTGAGATGGACATCTTATTGTAAAACATGTTGTCATCATAAGGCTGAAATTAGAGTACGAGTAGAGATTTGCAAACTTTTCTGCTGGTGGAAAAGGTAGATTCCTGATACCTGGGAATTTTTTGAGTCAGATTGGCACAAAGTTCTAAAGAGGTGCACCAAAGAATTTGCTTGGAAAGGTGATCGGTTGTAGAACAGTCTGTTCCCCCAAAGAATACCTATTGCTACCAAGAAGACATATTACCCCGTTGCTCTTTGCAAAAGAGTAGACGAGGGAAAGGTAGAGAGGTACCAGCTGTGGGGAAGATGAAGGCTGTTATTTTAGTATCTGTAATCACAACAATAGTTGCCACGGAACATCAACCTTTCAATTGGACTCTCATCAGGTGGGATGATTCTAAAATTCTTAGGGTAAATATTACGGCCGGATCACCTGTTTTTTATGTAACCAATTGCGATCTATTAGAGCCAGTAAGTACCTGGCACTATAACTGCAAGAAACAGCACCTCTGGGGAGGAAACATAACGGCCACTTATTGGTGTCCGAGTTCAAACCCTGGGAAGAGCTATTGCAACTCTCCTGGCCACTATTACTGCGCATATTGGGGGTGTGAAACGATAGTAACAGCAGGGTGGACAGCTCCGAACGTAGACAAATATTTGCAAGTTACATGGATACCAAACGGTTGTACAAAACCTTCTTATGCCTATAATGGTGCTGTGACAGGGGCGGGGACCTGTAAATCTCTACAGATTAAAATATTACAGCCCCAGGACGCGGGATGGCTATTAGGGCGAACTTGGGGAGTAAGGTATTGGGAACCTGGGAAAGATAGAGGGGTGGTGATACTTATTAAGAAAAGCGTGATCGTACCCGCTCAACCGGTAGGACCGAACCCAGTTGTGGGAGGAAAAAAGCGAAAGAAAGGCTCCCTGGGTACTACAGGAACCCCAACTCTATCAAGAAATAACACCCTAGAAAGCTCGAAGGGTGCTGAACCTCTATGGGACATGATGCAGGCGGCATATAGCGCTTTAAATGTAACCAATCCAAATTTTACCCAATCTTGTTGGTTGCGTTACGATATTGAACCTCCTTTTTATGAAGGAATAGCAGTGGCATCTTCCTTTAACACTTCTAAGGAAGACAACCCTCCCCAATGCAATTGGGGAGATCGAAGAGTAGGGATAACGCTTCAACAAGTTAAAGGGAGCGGTTGATGCATAGGAAAGGTGACAGGTGTCTCTGTGTACAAACTCTATCAAAGATTTTACATCAGACGTTAAATGGGTGATACCTAATGATGGAGCCTGGTGGGTTTGCTCCCTGACTGGATTAACTTCTTGCGTGTCTACCGCTATCCTTAAGAGGAATGAATCAGAATTTTGTGTTCAAGTCACAGTGGTGCCCCGAATTCTCCTACATGGAGAAGAAGTCATGTATTTGCATTGGAGTAATATAGGACATAGGGTCAGCAAAAGAGAACCAATAACAGCTATCACTGTAGCAGCCCTATTAGGTTTGGGGGTTGCTGGAACCACCACTGGTGCATTATCCCTAACCCAACAGCAACAAGGCTTAACACCATTAAAAGCCACAGTTGATGAAGATTTAGCCAGAGTCAAACAATCTATCACCGCTTTGGAGAAATCTTTAACTTCATTATCTGAAGTGGTCTTACAGAATCGTCACGGGTTAAATTTACTATTTTTACAACAAGGAGGGTTATGTGCAGCTCTAGGAGAGGAATGTTGTTTCTATGCCGACCACACTGGAGTAGTTAGAGATTTGATGGCTAAACTGAGGGAGGGACTAGAAAAGAGAAAACGAGAACAAGAGGCTAAGGCCTCCTGGTATGAATCTTGGTTTAACCAATCTCCCTGGCTAACCACTTTGATTTCTACTTTAGCAGGGCCTGTCATAATGTTATTATTATCTTTAACCTTTGGTCCCTGTATCATTAACAAATTTGTAACCTTTTTCAAAAACTGACTAGATAAAGTACAATTGATGGTGTTGAAACGATCGGAATTAGAGATGAAAATTTTGCCAAATGATAATCTTGAGTTAGAAGCGGCTCATGATGTTTTGAACAGGTTTAATCAGCAAATTAGTGGTAAATAAAAGAAGGGGGGAATTTGTGAGAAATAAAGAACAATTTGCTGCTTAAACCAAAGGATACAAGGAGAAAATGGTCTCACTGTTCCAGGCACAAAACACCCTGTTTAAGAAAGAATGAGGCACGGCATTATCTCAAGGCTGCAGTGTTGTCTGTTTAGTGAAATATTATGTTAACATAACGTCCTTGCTTTTGCTTTTTGCTTAGGATTAACAGGTGGTGTTATCCTGTTTGCTATCCCTGTTTGTATGATTGCTGAAATCAGCAAGTCGGAGAAAAAAGGGTATAAAAGACTGCTTGAGCTACCCAAACTTTGTGAGCCTTGGTGAAGCTGCGACTTCCCGGCCGCCCAGCGCTGCATTTGCTTTCCTATCTGAAATAAACTTTTAGCGAACCATTTGAGACTTTATTTGTCTTTATTCAACTATAACATTGCCTCCCTAGGTATGTTCAGATCTGCAGGAGGAATGTTCTTTGAAGAAAAAAACCAAAACAGAAATGAGCAAAAAACCCACCCTCAATGAAGCACAATAAAGTTAACATTGCCACATTATGTGATTTTCAGAGAGGCACAAGGCATAAATTTGCTTTTACATTGTGCAATACATTTGCCTCTTCATACGCACACAAATACCCAAGAGTCACATACATGTACGTTGCTTACCTAAATTTGGTACTGAAACTGAAAACAATCTGTGGATAGAAAGAGGCTTTTAGAAACAAGTTTGCACATCAGCATCATCAAAAAAACATGAGCACTGACAAAACAGCAGTGCTCACTGCTTAAGCAATGGAGGAAAGTCTAGGTACACAGACTCCCTGACACCAACAGCATTTGCCAGAATTACATCCCTTGCTAAATAAGCATCTCCATCCTCTAGTAGCAACAAGAGCTATGTGTTCACCAAAGTAGGTTATGAAAGGTCTACCTTGCATCCAAAGAACAGTCCAAACCTGTTGTGGTTTCGGATTTTTCCAGGGAATTTTTCTTTCTCTTGCCAACAAAGGGGATCCGAGTGGGACACGAGGGAGTGGAGGGAGGGCATTTTCGGGGAAACGGGGACAGAGGTCGTGCCCTGCTTGGCCCGGACATCCATCTCGCTTCTTCTTGCTCTTGCTCTCTCGGTGGTGTGAGGAGGAAGAACAGCAGCAGCAGCTACTGCGTGTGTGCGGTTTGCAGTCTCTTAAGGCAAGATCACTGGTCATCTGGATCTACCACAACTCCTGCAGGACTCACACTAAGTTCCATCTCCCCCTCTCCCGGCCGGAAACTCGCCTGGCGGGAACCTGGAAGCAGCGGTGGCAGCGGCAACGAGGTGATTGTTGCTACCCTTAAAGAGACCCGTATCGCAAGATTTTGGGTACAGGACTCAATCCATTTTAAGATTTTAATTACGATTACATATATTTGTAGCTGAGAACTGATATCTTTTCTATACAAATTAATTTTTTTTCTGATTAAAGATCTCTTAATATCTGATAACATATCTTAGTTTTCATCTAAACTAAAACAAACACCCTCCTCCTGCCCACTCCTACACCCCTTCCCAATAGCTAACGGGTTGATGGACAGTTGGTGACTGTAATCAGTAGTAATTCCCCCCTCATAATCTGCCAATATCAAGGGTTGCCCAGGAATTTAAGTGAGAATGACTGTAGGTATTTAAGGTGCTTGTGGGTGCTTTAAAGGTTCTTTGTGACAGAAGAATGGTATGAAACCTGGTGGCTGCTTCCTGATAATTATATTTAGCAGTAATGCAGGAAGGAGCCACTGACATGGCAGACCACCTATTGTGAAAAGTTTTTTAAGTAAAACAAACCTTATTCAGATAAAAGAGGAAAGGGTTAATCTGGAATTTCCAGTAAATTTCCAAAGAATTTTTTTTTTTTTTTTTTTTTCCAAAAAAATAGATGCGTAGGGTGAGGCACACAGTGACAGTGATGGAGGAAGGATTCTGCAGGCAACTATTGTGCACTTGAGGAAAAGGGATTTTCCATGGAACTTAACCAGGGTTTTGAACATTAAGAGTACCCTAAAGGGCACTATGGAAAGTTATACAATATCCTCTACCCTAACTTGTTAAAATACAGACTCAACAGCTTGACTATAAATGGTACTTGGAATTAAAAAATCAGCCCTTAAGAGCCACATCATCAAGCCATTGCCTAATGCTGGCCCACAGGTCTAGGTAGCAGATATCACATTTCTATGTTCAGGTAGTTATCAGAAGTATCAGAAAGGTACCGAAGGCAGCAGAAAGTCTATGAAAACTTGGACACTGCTGTAGGACCAACTCCTGTAGATTCAGAGACTTTGGAGAAGCTGCACAGATGGACCGCTGGCCACATCTGCTGTAGCAGCTCCTAATGAGTTGACAGAAACACTTTTGGCATAACTTTCCCAATAAAGCTGTATTCCTCCCTCCTAGACCTCCTTCCCTCAAAATATGGCAAATACAAATGTTTAGGTTTGGAGTGGGAAGGAGTTGGACAACCAGCATTTTCTTACCTTAAGTTTTTCTTCAGTCTGGTGTCATTCAGCTTCAACTTTTTTATCTTAAATGAGTTTCCAAATCTCTTTTGGTTTTATGTTCTGTCCAAAAGAGAATTAGATTTTAAATTAAAGAGTCACTAGGCACTGAAGTATGTGAGAGCTGCAATAGTCACAGCCCCAGACATCCTGAAGCAGGTAAAGGAAGGTCACCAGACCATAGCAGTAGGCTTTAAGCCGTAACAGCATCCTGTGGATTAATGATGCGTTCAACAGGATAGGCACCAACACAGCAAAAAGGTGATTGGATTTACCAAGTCCAAACTCAAATCTTTGTTTAGCTTTAAACTTTTCTGTGTTAACTGAACCTGTTCTCCTCTGACCCAACAACTGCAGAATGTTCCAGGTTTATTTGGAGTAAAAACTCCTGTTGAAAGGGACAAAAATGCCCCAGAAGCATGCAGTGCACGTTAAAGGAGTACATCAGGAGCATCTGTCTGTGCCACCCTTCATCACCCTTCATTTCTGTCGTGTGTGCTCTTGAGAAGGACGTTCCACTACACACACCTCTCTCTGAAGCTTATGAGGGGCTGCAAAGCTACACAGCAATTTTCTAATAAAGTATCTGGGAACAACAAAGACCTTCACAGGGGGGACATTACCCATGCACAAGTACTATTAAAAATACTTTATGTGTATCAGCACACCTAATCCTTCATGTGGGATCAATAGAAATATTATGTAAAGACTCATTTGGGGATTAAGACACTGACCTCTGAACCCCATGAATTTGGTTCCAACCCTAGCTTTGTCATGGTATTCCCTTGCAAACCCAGCAAGATGCGTGGCTCCTCTGTGAATTAGCAATAGAATTTAATTTCTGCTACTGTTCAGCACCCAAGTGCAGAGGGGTGCAAAAGTGGCATGGGGGCGCTTCCCAGTGGCAGGGGGACATGCATGGTCGGTCCAAGAGCCAGATGCATATGCCAGCACACTAACCTCTGTCCGGAGAAGTTTGTGCAGCTCTGCCACACAACTCCCATGGACAGTTTGCAGGGAAATGACACTTCCAGCCTTTAATAACTGCTCAGTCACCTCCAGGGTTTTAGGTTTCCCATACCTTTCCCCCTCTCTGACACACACAGGCTCTACATGCACGCATAAGCTAGACTTAAATCCAGAGGCAAGCTAGTATGAGTATCACATCCGTAAGGGAAAAGCAGATGTACAGCAATACCTTATTATTCCTTCCTCCCACTCCACTTTTTAGAAGAGAGCCACCGGATGCGCTTGAAGTAGTTGTGTGCAGCGTCCCCAGTCCATAAGCTGTTCCCAAAGGCTGTCTCTTTTTCTTACAAAAGGATGCAGGGAATTTTTTACTACATGAGGGTAGGGAACCACACACATTTAATATGTGAAAACACAACTAACTTCACATTTCACCTCTTAATCCATTTGGGAAGCCCAGGCAATGAATAAACCTGAGGCTGCAAAACTCATTGCTTTATAACACACCCTGTGGAAGCAAATATCTTGAGAAGCTATATAAAAAAGAGCAGGTTGCAAGTTAGTTACAGCATGTCAGCCTGGGCTCCTTTCAGCTTTCCTGCCTTCTGTGATCTGAAATATGAGCATTTTGTCCCTTTTTATGAGAACAATGTCTCCATTTGTCCCTTAAGCATTACCTCTTTCAGCACACAAAAAATGTGTCATTTCTCAGCTACAGCTGAGCAAAGCTTTTGATCAAGAGAAGGATAGCAAGACTGTCCTGTGTGTTTATGCAAGCAGAGGTCTGTAAGGGTAGTATTTCCGGTGGATGGAGAGTGTTACAGAATCTAATAGAAAGGCCTCACTGCTTAGGGATTTAACGTGGTAACTATTTTTTGCTCCCTAAATGTCAGCCAAAGGGGAAAGAGGGAAGAAGAGGGGGAAGAAGCCATACAATGATACAACATCTTCCTGCACTTACATTGGGAATAAAAAAGGTTTCCAGCTAGTACCTGGCATGTGAGATCAAGGAAGTATGATCAGTTTTTCAAAATACAGGCTAAGAAATCGCAACTTACTTTGGTTTTCCTGTATTATCACCCCCAATCTCAACATCTTCATATGTTTCTTTGTAGCTGTTTCCTGAAACTTAAAACCAGGGCGTGCCATTATCACAAACCACGTTCAGTAGCAATGAGGTGAAGTTTGCTGGACAAATTGCACCCAGGTCATTACATTTTACTCTTACAGAGGCTTCAAGGTTGCTCAAATTAATTCCATGCTAAACACATGTACTTCTCTACACTGGTTTTAATGGGGATTTAGAGTAACCAAACCAGAAGGAGGTATTATAGATATTAAAAAGTTATTCACGTAATCTCCCAAGGACCAGTCCAAATTAAAAGCAGCTCCCATTCAAGCTTCCCCATGTGCTTCACTTACTGCTGGCTGAAGCAAACAAACTTGAGGCATCTGACTCTTGGCTGCTGAAAGACAGAAATATAACATGGACATGTGTTGCAGCATAGTTTTTAAAAGACATTTCATAGACACAGACATTGAGAGGAGCCCAGGCCCATACTCACAGTCTATCTTGCATTTCCTCAATGTCGTCATATATGTCCTCTGGTACCTCTAGAGACTGCCAAGTGCTTTGGTTCAAGGTTGTTCTTTCCATCTCTGGCTTTGTAACACCAATATATACAAAGCACACTGGAAACAAGAAAGGAACTTTGCTTTAGAAGCTCTTCTGAGGAAGAGTCTACAGGTGTACTTTCTATTCCAGTAGTCCAGGAAAGTCTCTGAGCCACTTTGACAAAGAAAAGTGAAGATGTTTAAAATATTTTAGGTTTTAAAACATTTAGCTTTCAAACATTTTAAAGCTTTAAAATACTTTAGACTTAAAAAATATAAAACATCTGTCGTTATTCTCAGTTGTGGCAGCTCTGACCCAAATGCTCCTCACCAGAAAACATCCCAAGAGACTATTCATGAATGTTCAGAAAACTGATTGAAGGGACAGCATAGAATGGTTGGTGGATATGCTAAGGTCCAAATAATGGGTCAGTGCATTGGGAATGTACCTGTAAATCAACATCTTAGAAAGGAGAGAAGGAGGGAGGGTATCCCAGGGATGTATTTCACCAAAGGCTGGAATCAAGCACAAGAGTTGCAGCTCTAGAAAAAGATTAGTAATGAAGGACTCTGTTAAGTGGAAAAATTAAATCCTTAAAACTGATTTAAGAGTTGGAATAATGTGGAAATGTAGTCACACAAATAAAAGCAGATAATGTTTCTAAATGAACACAGGTGCACGCAGTAGGTCTCACCATAAATGTGCACCACTCCAATATGATCTAGATAATGACCAAAGTTTCTGCAAAACATTCAAATCCCTACAAAGAAGAAAAGGACACAGACAGCGGAGGGAATGGTGTTGTGTGGGACAGAACCAAACAAATCTCCAGATAAGCTTCTCTGGTGAACAATAGCAGGCAGCTCACCATGAGTACTTTTTAAAAGAAAATCCCCCCCAAATTACCTCCATCTGTTCAAAGGTCAAGCAAACCACCTACATTTCTTACAAAAACAAACATCAACCAAATCAGAAAATTATTATTGTTTTAAAATAAAAGAAACAAACCCAAAGACTACACCAATAACAACAACCACAGCCACTGTCAATAGATACTTTCTCCTTCACACTCCTGACCTGTCCACAGAGCTACTTTTTTTTCTTTTATCTTTGAAATGCTGCCATATCACACTAACAGCTTGCAGAGGCAGGAGTAAGCCTTTGCAGAAGCTCACGCATGCTTATACCTGAAGTTGCAAAATAGTATTTACAAAGGAGACATGACTGGCTTTAACTGTGCAGCTAATGTGCATATCACCAGCTCTGGATGCTATCTCAGAGCACTGTGACAGAAGGAGCCCAAAGACAGAAAACCACTCACTAGGACTACTAAGAGGATGGAACAAGAAGCCATCATCCATCTTAATAAGGGACAGAGCGAGACTTCAGGCTCTCATCCTGCTCACGTGTGTTTCTACCACAAGCCTTAGCCAAACCCTTTTCTGAGACGCAATAAATAAAGAAGCAGAGATGGATTTCAGCTCTCTCGGATAAGGGCAATCTGCTAGAAAAACAAACACCTTGGTTTGAATTACGCAGATGGTTAACCAACATAGGAAGCTATTTGCAAAACTAAAATAAATTATTCAGTCCAGAATACAAATGTGCATGTAACCTTTTGCCCCGGTTTAACTAAATTGGTTCAAGAGTTGCATCCAAATTTCACATTGTTTCCCACATGGAATAGACATTTGGGCAACAGATGGGACTGAGGATTCAGGAAACATTCAACAGTGCAAGGAGATACTCACAGAGTTCTGCTCTGTCTTTTGTCAGCCCTTGTGGGGTAGGATGCTTTGTATTCGGGGTACTGGTCACGCCAGTGGCACCTTCATCCCACCTCTACCATCTTCCTTGGTTTGGCTATTAGGAGATACATATTCATTTCCACCTGTCTGAGATCAGAGATTTGGTTTGGTCAATATAGTCTTTAGAAACAGCTTTCTAATATAAGGTAATATAACTTATATATACATACATCTATAAAAATACAAGTTATCTTTTTGTGGACTTAAAACACTTTCACCATCAGGCATTTCTGGTAGACATAGGTGCGGTTTGGCAGCACTACCTGCCTTTTAGGCAGCAGTAGTTGAGCATTAGGCAGGCAAAAGAGAAGGCAGAAACCCCCAGGTGATTAAGGACTCAAATTTCAACTGTTTCCTGAACAGAGGAAGAATAGAAGGAGAAAAGTAATTATTAAAAGTAGTCTCAAGGACACAATACCTTGAAAAAATTCTTTGCTTCCTGTTGCTCTCTCTCAAGACTTGGTTTTTCCTCTTTTTCATCCTCTATTATAGCTCTTCCAGGACTGGAAATTTCAAAAATGAGAGAGATCTCAGAACAGAGACACAGTCACAAAGTCACAGAGAGACAGATTGCTTTATGACTATACCCAAATAAGCCACTCATTTTCACTTTGAATGATGTAGGAAAGACCACCATTACTAAAACCAAGGGCAAATCCAAATCTAAAGGCCACTGCTTGCTTACTTGGGGTGAGAGTACTAACTCTTGGAAAAGTGACAAACTAATATGATTGTTTCCTAGTAGCAGGAATGGACAAGCTAGATCCATTTGTCAGTGCTGGTACCTGTCTCACAAGATTTGCATCTCTTTGTACTATGTTGCAATTTAGGGAAGAAGATACAGCAGAAGGAGGCAGAACACAATACCTTTTTTCCGGTATGACAACATTTCCCATTGAAATTACCCCCTTTTATCACACGATTCTTCAATACCCATTTTAAAAACAGTCTTTAGCCTGTGACAGTAATGAAACACTGCAAGGAGTTTGAAATGTGACATTTGTAGGGTGAAATTCAGTGTCATAGCTTTGGATCCGGAACTGGGTGTCGCAGTTTGAAAGCCTTATATCTCTCCTTTCTTATACTGAAAGAGTTAAGATTTTGATAGGAAAAGACAATGTATTTTTTTGTGGGCTGGTGGAGAGAAGAAAATCTCCCCTCCAGATATGCATTAGAATAAATACAATCTTAGAAACCATCAGTGCTGACACAAAATAGCATCATCATCTACATTGTCCTGGTCATGAAATATATGAAATGTCTTTCTATTTACTGAGTGTTACAATATTCTAAACCTAACCTGGGTTAGTTGTGGGGTTAGAAGCAACTTGAGAGAAAGGAAATTACCTGGATTTGGCAAAGAGAAGACTCTTCTGTTTCTAGAATAAAGAGAAAGAAAGCCTTCAGTCACCGTGCAGTTAAGCTTTTATACAAGGCCTCAACTGTCATCTAGTATTTAAAGATATATTTCTTTAGAAAGCCCAGAGGCATTTTACGTTTGGAATATTCATCAGAAAAGGATATTTCCTCTGCTTTGCAGGGCAGGACACACACATATTGACAAACTATATAGGGATAATTTAACAGTGCAAGGAATCAGGCCAACAAAGCTACTGGTCAGAATGAAAGCAATTGCAGGTTGGAGAGCTTACAGAAGAGGAGGAAGATTTTTTAATTAAATAAACATTTTCCAACCTACCATAAAGTAAGACTACAGCCAAGCCAGAGAACCTCTGCAAATCATGCACAGATAAGTGCATTTGGAAACTTGTGCTATTTCCTGGACAATTTGATTGCTTTGCAAGTCAGGACCTAGAAGTGGAGTTTGACGTTTTCCAAAGAATGGTTTTCCCTCTTTTTAGCAGAGCCAGAACTGATATCCAGTACATGATCACCTCCTTGCACACGGTGACATGATCTCTCAGCCTAGCTACCCACCATGAGCTTGGCCATGCAGTCAGGCGGGTCTTCTCTAGAGACAGCTGTAGCAATTCCTGCCCTGTGCAATGCACTATCCTGCCTTCACTGTAGGGTATCTCCACTGCCAAGGTGAACGGCCACCCCCTTTGCAGCCAGGGTAAGATGAAAAGTCAAGTTGTAGTTTGCAGCAGAGATGTCCCTGCAGCAGGGGATGAAAACCCATACAGTCGTGCCCACAAGGGTTGCCCTTGCTTATGAGCCAAAACTCAGAGTGCTGCCATGACAAGGAATATATCTCAATTTTGCTTTTATGCCTTCACAGAGTGATTACTAGCACACAGCTCGCCTTTGGCAGGAACTTCTAGAACAATTCAGTGGATTTTTCCTCCAAGAATTCATGATCTTGATATCAGTGCTTGCCACTTACTTGGTCTACCATCAACACCCAGATGGTGTTACCACTGCATTATATGTTTGCAGCAGAAGTCAAGAGAACTGACTCTCTCTGCTAGTGTGTTTGGAAATCTCATTAGTCTTTGTATTCCCTTTGCAATTTCTTATTTATTTTTGAGAGTCATCACAGACAACACACAAAGAAATACTTGACAGATAAGAAATACAGATATTTTAAGTTTGTAAGATAGGAAAGCATTGTATGCATGGTACAGTCAAGCCTGAAAGATCAAAACTGACTGTGATGAGACTTACTCTGTGTTCTTGAGGCTCTGCCTTAGGTACTAGAAAAGATATTTGTGAATACATATTACTTTTTAGACCATATTAAAGACATTGCACCTTAAGTTGCAAACTCTAACTTCAGCCCACTTGCTCAACATCCAGGCAGACATTCACCATGCTACATTCACCAAGTACTACAGGCCAGGGTCCTTCAATTTGCTATTTAGCATTGATTTACATTTGAAGGACTGCAGCATTGAGCTTGACTGGCCACGATTTTCATAACCCTAGGGGTAAACCCAAGAGGGCTGTGGTAGATCCCCTCAAGGAAGTTGCTTTGCTCCTGTTCCAAGGGGAGAGAAAACAAACGTACAAGGCAGAAACTAACCTCCCAAAAAAGAGGCAACTTTGAAAAATGTAAAAGCAGAGCAGTGGCAACTCTGATAGAGAAAATTATACTGGGAAGAAGTAGTGATGAAGATGGAAAAGCTCTGTACCCTGTGCCCTTCCATTCCCAAGAAGATGCTGAGGTTTGCCTCGCTATTTTCCTTCCTTTCTCTTCAACAAGGGTAGATTCTCATGATTTTCCCCACTGCAGTTTTATTGTAAGCACCATCTCACTATCAAAACACTAACTTCTTTGTCTGTGCCCCAAAGTCCTCATACACTGCCAGTACACAGAGGGACAGTACAGACAGTCATGTTTGGTCACAAAGACCAAAGCATAGCTGCTTTTCTCAACTTGAAGAAACTATATTATTTCCCTTCTTAAAGGCTTTATCCCAGATAGTATGTAATTCACCCAGCAGTCTTGCCTTCCAAAGTACCTTCAATGACACACGAGGTTGTGGTATCCCCAGACTGATTCAGGTACGTCCAGGTTTCTTCATAATTATGCCGCTCTTCAAGTTGAGCACTGAGAAGATGAAAGAAAAGAGAGAAGAGATTTTCTTTCTGGCCCTTTTAGAAGTCTGAAAAAAAATATTAATCTTAAGGACAAGGAATTCAAGTGCTTTGATACCATGCCTACAAGAAAGTAAATTGAGAATTCCTCAGAGGGAGAGGAGACCTGTGCCAGACATAGGGCTCAGCTGAACCTTTCCCCCCCAACTCCACAGTCCCAATGCTTTTCCTTTGGAAGTGTAGGCTGTGTTTATAAGGCTCAAAGCATATAAGGAAAGTTTACACTGGGATTATGGTGTTCTGCCTACGGTGACCCCTCAAGTAGAAACAGAACAATAAATCCAAGGAAATCAGAGTGCAGTATTTTTCAAACCTACTACAGCTACTTTAAAATTAATAATAACCCAGTTGCACTGTTTGGCATACTGTTTCTCACCTAAGGAAACAGGAAGGGGAAAGCAGAGATATCAGCGGGTATGTTTAAAGGTCTTGCTCCTGAGCTTATCAAGCCATGCGCTCTAGGCTGACATGGTAAGCAGCACATGCCAGCCATAGGAGGAGGCAAAGTATCTCAGACCCAGCACCACACAGCCTCAGGTAGTGGGTTTCCCAGTCCCCATCTCCTTATTCTCCATTTTATTTTCCTCCTCTGAAAATTCAAATTAGTGTCACGGGGGAATAGGTGCAGAGAGAAATCTAAGCCTTTCCAGATCACCTATGAAATCTCTGTTGTCTCCATCCATGGCAATAGAAGTTTCAGCAACTTAGGAGTGTACTGGGAAGTGGCAAATGCACAAGATGCAGTTTGTAGCACATGCAGAGGACAGGGTAGGGTGGTGAAAGGGCACCAGGAAGAACGATAGCGAGAACTTCCATCTTTTAATGATAAATCTATAATAAACCTCAGGAAGAGTTTGATTTTCCTTGAATCGCCCTCCTGTCACAATTCAGTTTCAACAGAGTAATGACTAAGCAGTTGTTGCAAACCAGAAGAAGAGGAACAAGAAACTCAAGGTGCATTTTAACAGTAGTGAAATCAGAGTAAGAATATCTAAAGTCAAGCAGAAGCTTGTGCTAATACCAAAGGCTGCCTAGCCCCCCTGCAACCCCTCAGCACTAGGGGCAGTGCCTGCTGGCTTGCTGGTCTCACAGCATGTTTTGGACACATAGGTCTCACTGAATAGGACACACATATACATATTGCATTAATACCACAAGCAGGTATTTTATCCCTGGTGCCTCCACTTGAGGAAGATGACAACAGGAAAATCCCTGACATTTCACTTCTCCAGCCTCTGGATAAAACAGTATCCCGGGAGCTTGGCTGGATACCAGACAGCCCTTTGTATATACCACAGTGCTACACCAGACCTGAAATACAGCTGGGCTGATGGATCCCTGACTAGCTTCAGTGAAGGCAGAGTATTTATCCCCAAACAAGGAATCAGAGCTCAAGATTAGTCAGTCCAAGCAACTACACCACGATTTCTAAGAGACCAGACTTCATTACATATGAGGCTTTAAGGAGGGGGAATTTCTGGCCCCCAGATCTTATGATTTTGCTTTTGTGCTGGAGTTCATTTAGTTAATTTCCTTTGTTATCACATGGCTAATATTTAACAAGCGACCTATTCTTAGTACAATATCACAAGTATTAGAGCAAGATAGCTAATCTTGCTGCAACAGCAGCTTCCCCGTGGTCCATGACAGTTTTGGAGTTGTTTATTATTTGACTAGTTCTTTTCTGACAAGTACAGGCTAAAAGTTAAACAAAACACCAGCCAATGCTGACAGGAACACCTGATGATGCGAAAAGCACAATTTACTGTCTTTTTGGCTGAAAGAGTTTATTGTTTGGGCAAAGGAAATATTTTAAGAATTCATTGCTTTTTGCTTTGGTTCAGCCATTCTGTTTCCTATTTTCCCAGCTGTATATTCATGCAGCTAAGACAAAATACGTATGTGAATATTTTTCTCCACTTTTGTGGTTCTTGTGGCACAGAACCAGGACCACTATGTAACCACCCATGACAAGTCAGAGACGTAGCAGAAAATGTCAGGATCTCCTTGTATACAAAAACTATTGCGTTTGTAAGATTTTTGAGCTGTTTCAGACCTTTCAGTATCAGAACCTGAACTGATCAGCTCTGGTGAGCGAGTTTGGACCACGACTCAAAAATCTCACATCAGCATCTGGAGACAGCTGAAGTCCTAGGGATGGGGAGGGCAGGCAGCATACCCTGGCTGTGCTGGCTGCACAAACAGGCAGGAGGACAAGCTCCTCTGTTTCTGGCAAAAAAGACCCCTCCAACACCTGCTAGTTATGCCTGGGCTTTGTTTCAGCAACAGTTCTCAAAGGCATCGCTTTTATAAAAACACCGAGTCTGAGTATATGGAAAACATGAAGAGAAGAATACATGGGTGCCGAGTGATATTTGCAATCAAAGCACTGGCAAAGTTTTCCCTCGAACCAGCTAAACCAAACCTAAAGACACACAGGTAGGGTTCTCCATGCTGCTCAAAGAGCCCTTAGAAAAAAATAGAGAAGAAACTTTTGACTTTAGGAAAAAGTCATCCCAGCTAGTCATCCCAGCTTCCAATGTAGGTTCACACAGTCTCTGCAGCAAGTTGCTGCCTCTGGGAGTGGGATGTTCTCTCCAGACTGCGTGGGGATGCATCGTAGGATGGGTATACTTCCGTTGCCTACAAGCCACAAATTCCCTTCCACATGCTCACCTTTTGGAGGTCAAGTAATCCTCTTCGTCAGCAGCTGCACACAAACACACAGAGGATTAGCATTTGAAGGCAAGACCGCTTTCCTACAGAACACAGGATGCAGTAACAGGGAGGTGTGACTGGGATGACCCTTCCTTGAGGCAGCATGCTGCACACAAAGGCAAGCGTGAAATAAGATTGCCAGCAGAAACTGGGGATGTGGCTATGTTAATATGTCATTATTTCATGTTTCCAAGCAACAACCTTGGACTTTCTAGAAATCAATAACTGAGCAATATTGAGAGAGCATGGAGTTGATGACATATACATGTAACTAGTTTCCCCGATCCAATTAATATATTTAGAAAAGGCAAGTAGGTTAGAAAAGAGTATCCGTGAAAGCCTCTCTCTTCCCCTTATCAAGATCAGGACAGGCCAATAAGCACTGGCACAGTAAAGCCCTTCCTAGAAAATCAGCTCCCTTTGAATTCATCCAAAGTCATGAGTAAAGATCTGTCTATAATTAAGGCTATATCTATAAAGAAACATTATTTAGCAGCTTAATAAGTGGTCCAGAATATTCTATTATGCAACTTCAATAAGGTTTTATTATGGGAAACTGAACTTTTGCATTTCTTGATGTTGGAACATATAACAGTGTTGCCCTCTGTTGTATTTAAAGCAGAAGGGGGGGATTAGCAGACCAGTTTCTACTAATTTTATTGTCCCTTCCCACAGTTGTGTGCTGCAGAGTCAAGGCATTTCCCACTGAAGAGGCATGATAAAAATCAGCTCGTGGCATAAGCAGCTGCTGCTGTTTTACAGCCAACTGTAAACTACTCAGAACACACTGCAGTTGGGAGGAAAGTAGATTTCTGCATAGGACATGAAGTCCAACTTGGAAAACCACATCCCTTTTCCAGATTAAGAGCAAAAAACAGTCTTACTGAAACTGCTGAGCTCTTTTCAATGTTTGAGCATGTTAGAAACAAGTAGCATCTTATTTCCATGCACTTGGAATCACAGCCTTATAGATGTCAATAAACTGCAAATTATATATTATTCATTTTCTGCAAAACGTGTTTGGGGAGAAAGACTAGAAATCTCTTACTTGTTTAACTTCCTCTGTGGACTGCAGGCATGGTGCTTTGGAAAGTGCTGAGATCAAACTTTGGGGGTCTTGCCGGCTTCCTAGGGGCTGGACCCAGAGATTCAGCTAAAGGAAGAGGTTTAATTCTTGGCCACTTTCTCCCAGGGCTGTCAGAGCATTTTCCTGCTCCAGGCCGGCAGGAGGGAGGCTCCGATTCTGCTCCAGAGAAGCACAAGGCAGCAATTAGCCCTCATTTCAGCAAAAATCCATATAGGATCATTAGCTGTTATACTGACATTTCCAACCATCTCTGCTTCCTCCCAATTTCAGCTTCCTCATTACACAGTGGGGCTCTTACCATATTACTAGAATACAAAAGTAAATGGAAACGTCCATTTTTACAAGGTTAACAGTGTTGGGGCCTCAGGTCTTGACAGCTCCCTTCCTCTGAATTATAAAATACTAGCCTAATTTTCAGTGCTGATAACATTTTAATCTGCCAGGATTTAGTGGCACAGCTGTTTTCCATACATGATGCAAGCAAGGTGGCTTTCCAGGGTAAACAAAGACTTAATCTTTTCAGTGCACGGGCACTCGGCATAACATCAACAAGGGGAACTTCAGGGCAATAGAGTTTCCTAGTATCAACTTCTGCAAGACATATTCCAAGAAGATGCTCAAATATGACCTTTTGTAAAGCTGGGAGGGTGCAGAGGAGGAGTTCAGGTTTAAGCCATTTTAATTTGAAGTAAACAGTCTTTGCAAAAAAGCCAAGCATTTGTATTTCTGTGTGAAACCCAAATAGTAGGGTGTAGTCACATTTACCTTGTAATTGCAAAAGGTCAAAGCAGACCAAAACTAAAGATACTCCTCTGTCCTCATGCTTCATCCTACTCTCAATTTGGTGTAGATGGGGACCCCTCCCCTTACCCCAGCTCAGCAGCAGTTTGGGGACTGTTTCTCCCCAGGGGACTCCTGGGGAAGGAAAGGAGCACTCCAATGGGCTAGTTCAGCCTCTTGTTTGAAGGTTCCAACTCATAACAGCTTTTCTCTCCAACTGTTGTATCCTGCACTTTCAGAGCACCTACAAATTTATGCGTATGAGCATATATGTCTATGTGCTCATTGTCAAGAGTATAGTTTACTATACCTTTCTGGTGCTGAGGTTGCTCTCGTGGCACATGAAAACCTGGCTGGCAGAATGCAGTTACCATCGTGCTTTTAGCATCTGCTTCATCAGAGCTCCTGTGTCCTCTGGGAGCCTGGGGGAGAGCCAGCCCGCTGCTGCACAGAGTACCCTTTTTCTGGGCAGGCAAGTCCAGCATGGGCTTGCTTCCAGATGATTGCATCCTACTGCCACCCAATGCAGCAGGAGCACGCATCATCCTCTGCTCCGAGCAAGGGTGAACATTTAAGTTTGTTGCCCGTTGGGTTGGGAGCACTGCACTTGCTTTCTCGCTGCAGCCTATAGTGTTTTCCCAGATCTGTAGGGCATAGTGGAAAGAATTTGGGAGTGAAGGGGCCTCTGGAGCTGTTTGGGCTGATCCTTGCTGGTCACTGCAATACAATAACAGAGGCTTCTCTGGACCATTCTTGGGAGAACTCTGCCCTTTGTCTGAGACATCACCTTTGTACCCTTCGTTGTGCCCTGTTGGTTCCATGTAACCCAGTTTGGCTTGAGGCCATGCCAAGGGGTTGCATTGGGTGAGTGTGGAGTGTCGCACAGCAGGATGAGCAGGTTCATCCTTGGGTTTTAGTATTGTAAGTTCTCTCTTACACAGTGTCAGAGGGCTGAATGCGGCATTACCTCCAGAGCCCAACTTGGGAGGGATTTCAGCGGGAGGCTTCTTGTGTGGCTGCACCAGGTTGTTGGCCAAGTTGGAACCATTCTGAAATTTTGCTCGTAGAGTTCTGAAATCAGTCACACCTTTATAGGGTGGGGAAGAGAGGAGAACACAAAACATCTGTGTTCAGAAATGGCAACAGGCAATTAATATGATCATGATCATTTTAGAGAGAAAGAGGCTGCAGACTCCACCCTGGTCACCAAGGAAATGCAGAGCCTGGTGAGATTTTAAAGCAGGAGAGGAGAATTAGCTCATTCAAAGGATCCTCTAAAGGCTCACAAATCACTGCTGATAAAGACAATAGAGCAGAGACAGGGGGAAACACAGGAGCAGAGCGTGGAAACACAATCGAGTAGAGCCAGCAAGACCAGAGAGCATGACTCCTGCTCCCCAGTGTCACCTATTGCTGAACAATCTCCCTTGAGAGGACCTGGCAAATGCTAAAATAAACATTAGAGCTTCCTGGCAGAGCTGTTGTGATGCCGCTCATGCACCTGCTGGGCAGGAAAGCTGCACTTTATTTTCAGTACGCAAGCACCAGGCAGGGGAGAGTAGTGCTGCTCCAGAGATCCTTAGTCCATCTTCTTAGCCTCTTCTAGGAAAATCCACCATGGGAAGAGGAGAACCAGATGTCCTTGGTAGGCTCCAAATGACCCCTGGGTCAAAACCTTCTTCCTCTACAGTGTTAGTTCAGCTCAGGCTCCCCATGGGTGTTTGGATGCTTCTCCCCTTGCTGTTGTTCCCACTCCATGAAGCAGAGGACATACAAAATCAAGCATGCAGGAGACAAGGACTGCAAGAACATCTCCCAGTTCAGGTGATGAATCCAGGCTAAGATACTCAATTCCTCTCCCATATGGTTACCAGGCCTCAGGATATATATGATTTTGAACAGAAAAGAGAGCTAATCAGTGACAGTGCAGTTTAAAAAGATACTTAAAGAACTTATTTTTCAGGCCCTTATCCCCAGTCCTTGAACTGCTCTATGACCTTTTATATGCCATGATTACATTAGGTGCACTACTCTGGCAGCTTAGTTCAGTGCAGAGAACTGTAAGGCTTCATGAGAATCTGTCTAATGAAGAAATTGTAAAAAATTATCTAGGACAGAACTTCGTTATTCTGAAAAAAGCCCCAGTCTTAAGTGTTAAGGCAGAACAGATGAATAGCATACTGAGGTTTTATTGCATTTAATTGCATGATTTATTAAATACTGACAATTTCTCTTGAATAACCCCTTTCACTGACTTTATTGCTTTCACAGCATAGTGCATGATGTAAAGAATCAACCCTTAGGGGAGAGGTTTGAATTGCTCCAATTATTTTTCATATTAGTGGTCAGCAGCGTGATGCCATGTAAGCTGCCCAGACAGCCTAATCTAGTGGTGAGCCAACAGGAATGGGAATTTCCAGAAGCATACGGAGGATGAATGAGATTTTGAAAAAAAAAAAAAAATCCCATGTGTACCTGATCCCTCCAGTGATGCCAGACAAGAAATAAAGCAGCAAAGTGCCTTAATGCAATTGCACTGAGTTTTTGCACGTGCTGCAGCAACAGTTGAAGAGTTCATTGCTGTTTACCTCTCACTGATTTTCTTTACCATAGTTCATAGTTCCTCATCAGTGCCCTTGGAGACAAAGAAAATAGAAAAAGAAAAGTACCTGCATGTACCACAGGTGAGGACTTGTGAAAGAAGGGTTTCCATCAAGGCCACTCCCTGGCACTGGCTGTGACGGAAGCGGCTGTGATAGTCACTAGCTTGGCACTACCTTTAATTAAAGGGGGATTAATACAAGCTTACCTTTACCCCCCTCAAGTTGTTATCTCTCTTGCCTTGAAATGGCAGCTTCAAATGATTTGCCTAATTAACTGGAAGGTTGTCTGTGCTTAATGCACTCTCAGTGCCCTTCACTAGAATGTAGTTTCTCCCAGTTTGCAGCTCACTAGGATATTCACACCAATGCCACAAGCAGACCCAGCACAGGAGGAACACATACAGCCTCCATCCAAGCACATCGAATCACTCAGGACGATGGAATTGAATTGCACCTGATGGCCACCTCCAGTACATCAACACTCGGTCGGCCTTAACTCTCTCTCCCTCCCAAAAAAGTTCCTGCAAGCATTTCTTCCTCGCGCAGGGCTGAGCTTAGCACAGCTCTCTGAGATACAATGAGTTCTCCCAGTATCTATGGGGATGATTTTCCGTCAGAGCTGGGTCTGTTTCAAAACACAGACCCATCCAAGCAACTCTGTAGCTCAACCCGCACACCTTAGGTAGCTCAGGGAATTGTTCAACCTAAACACAGTGCTAAGCAGGCCATAAACAGGCAGGACACATGCGAAGTCCCAGTGCCCCATCAGCCCAAGGAGGGTTCAGCACAGTGGAGAGAAGTGCTCCCCTAAAAATTAGACCAGTTGACAAGTGAGGAGAATACACTAATAAATTTAAAGGACTGCCAAAAGCTCACAATGTATATTACAGCTACATCTGGCCAAATAATCCACTGTGAATAATAATATATTTGGCAAAAGCCCACAGAAGATGAGAGAGGGAGAGAATAAAAGGGAAAACAAACTTCCACTGGCTGGAAAGCTATGAGCATTACAGAGTCAGGGGACAGCTAAATTTTCCCTATTTTCTCCCTATAAATAAAATGTTCTTCTAACATTAATATCATTCTAGGAAGCAGAATAAAGCTCACCTTAAGCCCACGATAATGATACCTATACAGCAGCTGAACATTTGTGCTGAAATTAAGGACTAACTAAAAGGAATATGAGTTCTCATTAACTTTCTGCAGTTGCTTTTTCTCACCGATATAGAAAAACCCCACTCAAGATGTGACACGCAGGACAGTCGAGAAGAAGCACTGCATGTTCCTTTCCTGAAAGTTTTCTAGTTTTATCTACTCTTTATCTCCAAGGGATTTCCCCAGGGCCAGTGTTTAACAAGCACTGCCCTCTGCCTCGCAGCAGGGCTGCTGGGAGCAGAGCCCAGGCACCCTGGGCACGCTGATGAGAACATGCTGCAGATACCATCTACTCATTAACCCACGGGCTTCTCCCAGGGGAAAAAAAAAAAAAAAAAAAGTACATAAAATCCACCTCTACTTTTTGTTAAATTAAGAGGCAGCAACTGCAGCTCATCTCAGAGCAACAGGGGAAGAAACCAGGCACTGGGAGCCCCTCAGCCTCTGCTTTGGGGCAGAAAAGCTGTCCCTTTGTGGTCCCTATGCAGAGCAAATGCGGCATCGAGAGCGTGCACCTAACCCCCAGGTTACACTGCTGCTGGCACTTCGTGGAGATAACAGCTCCAAAGCTACGAATCAGCAGCTGAAAAACAAGCAGCAAATATTTCACCCGAGCTGGTGGCACAAAGGAGACAGAGCAGCCCGTTGCTGCAGCGAGAGTGGAAAGGAGCAGCAGCCCAGCAGTTACCACGTCCATCCCCTTCGCTGCTCCGCACCGGCTCCAGCGGCTCAGCCTGACAGCGTGTTTCCCTGCCTCCGACCAGCGCCACTCCGGACTACTCCCTGCTCCGCCACCTCTCCCTGCTGCTGCCACAGCACCGAGTGAGACGGGGCAAGCCCAGAAACACACCTGGGCCAAGGCATAGGTCTGCCCCCGGGGCAGGGAGAGCCTCACCTGCAGGCTCAGCCCTGCCCACCCACTTTTCCTTGACCTGATTTACAGATTACCTGAACAGCAAACGTCAACACCATGGTAGACTTTAGATGGGCTCTGAAAGGGAAGGATAGGGTTTGGCTTGCTTTTTTTGAGGGAAAGAACAGCACTTCCTCTCGGCATGGGTGCCCCTACAGCACCCGTGTCCATATACAAGACAGTTCTCAGGTCCCTTCTCACACCTGGGGCAAGCAAAGCTGAGGAGAGCACAAGAGTCCCACTATACAGGGGCAATGATCCTCATCCCACCTCTTTGTGGGTCTCCCCATGCATGACACCCACCCTACTGCATCAGTCAAGCCTGCTCCAGGCTCCTCCCTAAGATGAATCCAGAGACCTGGGAGGAATTAAAACAGACATTTCCCTGGAGGGTTCAAGTATTTTCTTCATGTCTGGATAGCAGAGCCCAGCAAAAACAGTCATCCTCGCTGAAGTCCAAATGTTTTCCCTGGTTAAGCAGCTCCTTTTCATGGTGAACTGTTTCTCAGAGTCCTAAGGACAGACCAGTTAAATTAGGGCAAACAAGACTTTTCCCATGACTGGGTATTTCTGCCCTGGAAAACAGACTGAAATGATCTGTCCAAACAATCTGCCCATATTTTTACAGAGCCCATTTTCCAGGAAGAACAAGACTGGTTAGCTTGGCAAGAAATGAACCAAAAGCCTCAGGAAACTTTTTTTCCCCTCCATAACTGATCAAATATTATTTCATCTTTCTCTGCGGGAGTACTTGATCTTTTCCTTCAAGCAGAGATGGCTGCTGCACAGAGCTTGAGTGCTGGTCAGTACTCAGAGGTGGCTGTCGACAGGACTTGGATGGGCAGGGAGCCATCAGCAGCCTGGAAAAATACTTACCCATCACAGCCTGGTCCTGATCCCACGTACCAGGACACAGCACCTCTCCTATATAGACTTTCCACAGAACTGCCTGGAAAAGAAACCCTGCAGCAATAACAGGCCTTGAGGATAGGGCAAAAGGGAGCAATAAAGCATGTCTGTAATGTGTGGGACCTGATAGCAAACCATGTGCTTATGGTTGTCTGAAGGTGTCCCAGATTTCTCTCCACTGATTTGAGGGTAATGGTGTGGTACATGACTTGTGAATGGACATTCTCCCTCTGCACATGTGCATCAGAGAAAGCCTTGCCTCAAGCATCCTTGTCACTCTTGTGAGTGGGACTGATGATCTCCCAGTCTAAGCCAACCCTGCTTTCCAGAGCCAAGCTCAATAAGAGCTGAAAAAAAAAAAAGAAAAAAAGTCTTGGTTGTGGGAGACATGACTTGAAGCTCAAGTCGCGTTCCTCACCACATGAAAAGCCCTGCTGTGTGGTGTTCTCAGAGAAGAAAGAGGGGTCCCACCAAGCCAGGAGTTGGCAGGGAAGTCCCCCAAGCTGGAGTTTGTGATGAAAATGAATGCTGGCTTTGTGCATAGGTGGCTTGGGAGGATTTATGACCTGCCCAAGGTTATGAATGCAGGCTATGAATCAAAGCACTGTTGGAGAATCAGGAGGTTGTGACTTCAGAACCATGGTCCTGCAGAAAAGGACAGGGCAGATTCATCTATACGGGCTCTAAATATTTCAAAAGAAAAAAAAAGCAAAAAAATTCTTTAAAACATGCATTTTGTGAGGTCCCTGGTGGGACCTCACTTGCTTCACCTCCCTTCAACAGCAGCCCCAGGGCTGCCATAAATCACACTGGACTATAATATCTGCATAGGGAGCATGGTGTAACTGTGATGTTGTATAGATCAAACACTGCAGAAGTGGAAGCTGACTTTTTTCTCTGGCTCCAGACAACAGAATGTAGAATGTCTGATGATAAGGAGCTGGCGCTGCTCCATGTATATCACCTTTTAATGGACCACATGGGACAATTTCCTTAGAGGAACTAGACAGATACCTCAAGAGATGAAAAAAACAGGACTTTACACTCTGAAAATGCTGGAGGTAATGCAAGGTAAGCCCTCTGATAGCTTTTACCCTCCTATCCCACCTTTCTATGCAGTGATGGTGCCTCCCGTCAGTCCCCACCAAGTTGCAAATTGCCGTGAACAGAGATGTCCCAGCAAAATACACTGAGCACCTTGTCCACCACCTCTATTAAACACCCAGCAGTTTGCATCAGGAGCTTGAGGTTTGTGTAGCAGAGGCACTGACCCAGAACGGGAATTCCTGGGCACAGCCCTGACTTGAATAAATCCATATACCTTTACTGAGAGCAACAGCACCAAATACTTCCTGAGAGTGCACAATCTTCCAAGAACAAACAGTTTAACCTATTTAAATATTTAAAATGTTATGACTTGGATGTGGTTTTTGCAGTAATGAAATTATTATCTTATATAGACATGTCAGCCCAAGGGCTGCAAGAACAGTATTCAGCAAATTTGTTTTTTCTGTGTTATTCTTTTCAACTACTTAATTACTGGTGGGATTTGTCATATGTTATAGGTCTATTATTTTGAGATTTGGGATTTTATAGAGGTCTTGCTGTAAAACAGAAACAACAGCAGATTTGGGGAATACGATTTATTCCTAATCTTTCTGACTTTAAAAAGGAGAGGCAGTGTGACTGCTGAAGAGCAGGAAAATTTTTGGACAATCCAGTCTTCTTTGGAAGATAACTGAATTTGGGTGCTGCCCATGACATAATTGGTGATAATGTCAACCCAGTGTCATAATATAGATCAAGCGTGGTCTGACAAGTTGTTTTCCCTTGTCACAGCTACTGGGACAGCACTGGGGGAAGGAGGCAGGGCACAGAGTGAGGGAAATGACTGCTCCTAGGTGAAATGCAGTAGGGTCCATACGTCTGAAAAGCCATCTCAGTAACCAGAAAAAAGTGGGCTACAGTGGAGAACAGGGTACAGCCTTGTGCTAGAGGGGATTTTGGCTCAGTATTTATACCCTAGTCTGACCCGGGAGGGCCAGAGTAGCCACTCCAGCCCGGTTCACTGCACATCTCACTCTTTTTCTGCCAGGAGGTCATATCGTGGTTTTCCAGCAGAGGGGGAGATAGGATTACTTGTTCCACCATCGAGCTGCTTGCTCTGTCTTGCATTACTGGCATTAAGAGAAATTTAAACTGGGGATGCAAACCAGATGAACCTCAGGAAATGAGATGGACAACTGGTGCACAGAGGAAAAGCATGTTGGTGGTTGCAGAAGCTGGTCAGCCCTGCTATCAGGACATGACACTGCCTTTGGTGTGGGACCATCACTGTGACAATGACCACTCCTGCCAGCACCTGCAGGCAGTGTTTGCTGTCACCCCATTGACATGGAGAATGATGAACAGGTCAGATACAGCCTGCAGCATCCCTTTCCTGCCCTGCAGTAATGCAGCACACATGGGCATGAGGTCTTCAAGACTGCAGGAACATCATCTAATGCAGAGCATCTGCTCAGCAACGTAAACTATAACAAACACATTACATCTATCTTTTATCCTTCTTAATATTTTTACTTATGTCTTCTGTTTGCTACACAACATAGAGCCATCTTCCAAATCTAAAGCCTTCTTTGGAAGGTATCTGTGCTGGGATTTTGATTTTGAAGTTTAGAGATTAAGACCTTGGTAATCATTTTTCCTCCTTGGCAAAACAGAATTTATTTTACCAAGCTACTGCGCAGAGAAAGCTCTTCAGTGCTTGCAGAGAGGATGAGCTGAGAAAGCCCATGTATGCTGCAAAAGCACGTTGAAACGGCAAACTTTCCAAGGGCAGAACTCCAATTGCCAGGCATAATTTCTTGATTTTGCCGTATCTAACATCTCTATAGTATCTAGACACTGCAACAATCTCTATATTTTTAAAAAAGCACCACCCTACTCCTGAATGAAAGGTTGTCTGCTCTGCACTTTTCCCCGGAGAACCATGAGAGAACAACAGCGCATGGCAGGTGTCAGTAACATTACTTAATGCATGACAGCAAGAAGCTCAAATACAACTTTGTGGATATGATGTATTGAACAGAATAAAAAAGAGTAGGACTCTTCCTTTAGATGTTCATGATCTTCAAGTCAGGAACAAAATTCGTATTTACAATATTGCATGAATAATGTACTACAAAAAAATTATAAATAGAATATTGGTGTAAAAAAGGATGATTCTTTTAAGTACCTATATTCCCTGCAGAAAAACTATATATATATATATATATATATATATAAAGAAAGTACAAATGCAAATTGCTGGACAACAACAACATTATATTAGCTCTCTTAATATGACTTCACCCTGGAGCTGGGCTCACGCAGACAGCACTGTTACTGAATGTGCTGTTCAGGTGCTATTTAAAAGACCAATGTATCCTGCAGGCAGAAATTAATTCCCCTTGTTGGGCCAAAGACATTTGCAGTGGAGACTTTTTGAAGTGGAACAAAATCCTATATTGCTATCAGAGAGGAATAGTGGATGCCCAAGCTCATTCACAATGAGTTAATCTACTCCTGATTTTAGATATGTAAGAGTTGTAAATGAGGAGTTATGCGTCTTCTATAAGTAATCAAAAGTTGGTAGTGAAGGATCTGTCAGTGTTAGGGGAATTAGATTTGCAATGGGAATAGTCCCAAAGTGATGATGCAAACTCCCACCTAGGTGTTGCTGCAGCAAGCATGCTGCTCAGCTCAGCCGGTTCTCAGTCTGTATTTTCATGTTTTTGAAGAGTCCAAAAATGTTCACAGCTCATCATCCTGAAGATGACTGCATTTCTATGGACAGCACTGCTAGCATCGCAAGCCAGAGGTTCTGAGAGTTAATTCAGGTTTAGAGGCAAGAATTCAACATATATTTTAGACAAGCTCAATTCATAATGTTATAAATGGAACTATAACTTTTATATATATATCACTTTTGGAACATAACACCTTTGAGAAAGGTTCTTTAATTTCACCTCTAACATGGTGTGTCTTGCTTGCCACTTAAATCTCTCTCACATGCCTCCCTCCAAATGACCTCACCTATCAGTGCAAAATTGTTGTTGTGCCTGATCGCACAAACCAGCCCAGCCTTTTACCTGAGAGACGTGCCACAAATAACTTTCATTATATATATGGTGTGTTTCTGATGCTGCTATCAGAAAAGAAAAGATATAATGCTTTGACAGTCTTGCTTAGATGCTGAGGAGGCACTTGGCTGTGCAAAGCAGCCATTTATATCAAAGGAGGGCAGAAGTCTGGAATGTAGGAGAATCTTTTTAATCAAGCAATAATATCATGTGTTGTATGAGGCCTGTGTGGCCTATGTGCACAATCCAGCTTATACTAAGGATGGCAGTGTCAGTGAACTGACCTTGAAGGACTAAGAATAGAGAAGTAAGCAGTTTGCAATCAGTAAAAGAATGTTAAACAGAATGCCAAACCGCTAGTGTAAGAAGGAGTGGGCAAATGTTTAGAGCCAATCCGCTTGTTATTTGTGGCCGCGTGAACCCTTGTAGAAGGTATATAATGTGAGCTATCTTGGCAATAAATGGAACAATACCATACTTCCATGAAGATCGTGTATTGAGTCCTGAGGCGGCTTCTTTCAAGTGGCACCCGATCCAGGGACCAAAAAGCGGTGGTGGCTCGACATTCTCTACGGGGAACCCAGGAGACCGGGAGAAACTGGAGCCAGAGGAAGCCGTAGCGGGAGAGCTCAACGCGGCCGAGGGTCCACTGACATCGGAAAAGGAACGTTGAGGTAGGAAGGAATTGCGCAACCTTCCCCCCCCCAACGCCCCCGCATTGGAGCACAGCAATGGAATTAGAGTTTGCTGCTGCTCAAAAACTGCTCCTAGGTATCCTCGCTAGGCAAGCGGAGGGAGTTAAAGACTTAGGAAAGCTCATTGTATGGGCACGACAACATGGACATTTAAAGGATCCCTCCAGGGTATTCTTAGCAGAAGAATGGAGGGAGGTGGGAGACCATCTGTGGGACTGTACTATATCAGGAAAAGGCAAGGATGTGGCAGCTTTTGGTCCAATTTGGAGAACTGTGATTAATACCCTAAAATCAATAAAAGCTGAGGTGCAAACGAATCCATCTCTAAGTACTCCTTTACCGGATAGTGACTCTGAGGAAAGTGATGCTGTGGCAGAAGTCTCTCTGAAATACACACAGTCCGGCCCCAGAGCTCGGCTCCGAGACAGCAACAAAAGGGGACAATTACCGCGACCAGTTTGTTAACTATTTGGGGACTGGTTACTGATTCCTTACGGGACTTAGGAACTGAACACAAGGTAGCGACGGGGCCAGCGGCAGCTTTGCGAGCCAGACCTGTTGGACCATCGGCACCACCGCCCCCTGATCAGGAGGAGTCGCCACTGGTGCACACGGAGCGGGCAGCAGATAATATGGCAAAGGATGACGGTGAGAGCGACGAACCACCTGACAGAGACACTGTTGTATCCACTTGTTTACCGGTTCTCATTTTCGCACCGTCTCAGAAAGCGGTGTTCGATCAAAATCCTCCTGGCAGCACCGAGGGGCCAACAAACGGACCTGGAGGGGGGCAGCCGGGGGGCGGGGGGCATCAAAGGGATCCCGAGAGTCGCAGTCCGGCCCGGGCGCAGCGAGTGCTCCCCCCACACCCCGCAACGCTCCGCTCCACACTCCCCCAGGCGAGGGAATCGCGCCGGAACAACGGGCAGCGCGGGAGCGGCCCTGCCTGCAGGCACAGCGGGCTTGTTAACCCCTACAGTTCACCTTGTTCCTACAGGGGTTCAAGCGTCCCTCTTTGACATGGGAATCGATTCCCAGCCGTCTGCACACCGAACGGTTTGAACAGGATTGATGGAGAGCCGCGCTGGTGTTACTGGGTCAGCAGCATCTTTTGCTCTAGCGCGGAGGGGAAGGAGCACGAGAGATCCAATGCCATTTAGTAACTGCATTTGCAACACTGGGGTTTTTTGCAACTCTAAAACCAGATAACGGTCCGGCATATGTTTCTGGTAAAGCGTAATCCTTTTTACAGTTATGGGGGGTGACACATGTCACTGGACTTTCCCACTCTCCTACGGGCAGGCCATTGTGGAACATGCCCATGGCACCTTAAAGTGCTTTTTACAAAAAAAAAAAAAAAAAAAAAAAAAAAGAAAGAAAAAAGAAAGAAAAAAAGAATGAAAAAAAAAGTGAAAAAAAAAGAGTGGAAAGAAAAGAGTGGAGGAAAAAAAGTGAAAAAAAAAGAGAAAAAAAGTGGGAAAAAAAGGTGAAAAAAGTGAAAAAGGAGTGAAAAAAGAATGAAAAAAAAGAATTAGAAAAGAGAAAAAAAGTGAAAAGAGTGAAAAAAACAGAAAAAAAGAGTGGAAAAAAGTGAAAAAAAGAGTGAAAAAAAGTGAAAAAAGTGAAAAAAAGTTAAAAAAAAAGAGTGAAAAAGAAGAGTGAAAAAAAAAGGAGGGGGGGGGGAATGGTGGATGAACCTCCAGAGGCACGTTTGAATAAGGTAACTTATGTATTGAATTTCTTGCATATCACTGATGATCTACAGGAACTCCCAATTTTACAACATTTTGGGTCCGGGAGTGAAAGTGATGATGCGAGACTTACAAACAGGTCAGTGCTCGGCTCCCTGTGATTTGCTAACCTGGGGAAGACGGTGTGCTTGTGTTTCCACAGATCGTGGACCTCAATGGATACCCACACACAATGTACGGCCAGTGCTATCATCATCCTGACTTGGGCCATGGCTGCAGCATTTTGGATGCCCGCAGAACAGAGAACAAATGTGTGGATCACCTTAACCAACATGACGGGACGGACTTGACATGTCTGGCTACAGCATCCCTGGAAAACCTATTTCTACCTGTCTGATTGACCTGCCTGCAGACCAATGGCTCGTGCTGACATTGCTGCAGAAAGTGCTCTTCCAAAGTCAATAATAGTGTTGTTAGGATTAATAAAATGGATGGTTGTGTGATGTTTAGTTATAATGTAGTGTTTAGTTATAAGGGGACAGAAAAATCTTTTGTGCAAAATGTAAGTTCATCTTTAGGGATATTTAGAAATAGTAATAAGTGGTCCAATAGTACAACAGCAAACATATCAAAATCAAACAATGCACCATTGGCTTTGCTATCAGGGGTATGCCTTTTTCATTTGTGGGGGCAAAGCATGAGGAGAATATTCCATTCAATATAAGGAAAGAGCCCTGCAGTTTAGGCCCTACTAACCCTACTAACACTAATACTAACACTAAGCCTAACTTCACCTGTCATCACCATCACAGAAGCAAGCGAGCAGCACATGTTTTATAATGGATGAACTATTCTTGGAAGATAGTTTAATGGTTTAAGAGTCTTGGGTGAGATGCCCTTTTTGGGTTTATTAGTTTTTATATGTTTTGATATGTATGCTGTGTGTCATACAATGTATACAGAGAATGATTAATAGCAGTTATAAATGGATGATGGTTGAGATTGAACAGATTCATTCAGGATTGGGATCCTTCTGGTTGGTTGTTATCTATTGTAAAGATGAGTTTGTTTGTGTTTTATTGTGGTTGTGCTGCTGATATTGTCATGTCTCATCTCTTTGCTGCAAAGAAACCTGCAGCGAATGATGGGGGAAGTCTTTGTAGCATGAAAACAAAAAGGGGGAATTGTGGGGGCTCATAGCAGGCTGTGGATCCTGAAAAGGAGACGGTTAGCTTCAGCTTCAGTAATATCAAAGTATTCCTGTGAGAAGAAGACCATGAGAAAGAAGAAAAGGAGGATTGCAGGTGTACAGATTTGAAGGATTGGGAAAGCATGGGGGAGGAAGTCAGCACAGAAGAATGTTAAGCAAACGGGGTTGAGTATTAGTCAATAACATGTCTGTTTATATTATGTAGAGCATATAAAAAGGCAGCCGTCACTTTCAATAAAGGTGCTTACTTTTGAACCATAAAAAAAAAAAAAAGCCTGGATCACTCAGTCGGTAGAGCACCAACCTAGATATGAACAACATGACTGGAAAATCTTACAGCAGGCAAAGAAAATGGATAGTATGAGGCATGCTATATTGCAAAATAGAGCAGCTATTGATTTCTCATGGACATGGCTGTGATGATTTTAATGGATGTGTTGCATGAATTTAACTGATAATTCCAAATCTATTCATAAGCACCTTGCTGAATTAAGAGATAATATGCACACAATCAAAGTAGAATCAGGTTTGAAAGGATTGGTTAACCTGTTTAGGTATTACTGGTTGGCTCAAAGATTTGATTATTCATGGATTTGTTGTGTTGTGTTCAATAATAGTAATGATGATCTTGGGATGTTTATTACAATGTTTAAGAAAGAGTTTTGAAAGGCTAATGAGCGGAGCTTGGATTGTGCAAAAAGAAAAAGGGGGAACTGTAGGAGAATTTTTTTAACCAAGCAAGGATATGATGTGTTGTATGAGGCCTGTGTGGCCTATGTGCTCAATCCAGCCTATACTAAGGATGGCAGTGTCAGTGAACTGACCTTGAAGGACTAAGAATAGAGAAGTAAGCAGTTTGCAATCAGTGAAAGAATGTTAAACAGAATGCCAAACCGCTAGTGTAAGAAGGAGTGGACAAATGTTTAGAGCCAATCCACTTGTTATTTGTGGCCGCGTGAACCCTTGTAGAAGGTATATAATGTGAGCTATCTTGGCAATAAATGGAATAATACCATACTTCCATGAAGATCGTGTATTGAGTCCTGAGGTGGCTTCTTTCACTGGAAGATTTAGAAAAAGATAGATTTAGCAGATGTCAAGGGAAGATCCCACCGTGGGGACTGTTGGAGACGTTTTATATTAACAAGGAGCATGGTATTCTTGAATGTCATTGAACAGTGAGATATGAGGGATTAAATAGTGAGTGGTGAAGAAATAGAACTGTTTGCAAAGAAGTATAAGATAAAGAGCAAGTTATCTAACAAAAGAATGTTAAAATTGCTTCTTGAAGCAGTGCGTGATCATGTATAAGTAACCAATCACAAGTGTAACTTAGGCACATGGACAGCTGTATGTATCCAATCATGTTAAAACATCTAGTGCGTGATAAATTCTGAAGAATATAAAAATGCAGCCTTCTGACAATAAAGGGTCCTCGATTCTGCATCGGAGTCCATGTGTCAACCTCCTCAGGGGACAGAGGGGTCCATACCCACCAGACCTTTATAAGCATTGCTAAAACCATTCTATGTCCTTCTATCTTAACAGCAAGATGTACAGAGGCAGTAACATGTAATAAGGAAGTAACAATGGCAATCGCCTTAGGCCAGTTTAAATCCCCCGCTTTTCTCCTGGGTAAAAGCAATTTAGATTTAATAGTATGCTAAAAAACACATATTAAACCCCTTATTTGAGTTGTTCTTGTGTAGGCAAAGAAAGGAGAAGGACCTTCTGAACTCGTCTGAAGTACATTAGTAGGTAAGGGATTACATTAACATATTCTCGAAGGTCACAAAAAGGCAGTTTTCATTTCCTTTCACTGCAGTTTACCCATGTGCTACATTTCTTTGTGTTCAGCAAAGACAAGCCCCGGGGTCAATCTGAACTTTAATTACATTAAAATAACACAGTAAGAAACCCTTTTATTTTGATAATTTACAGTATTGGCTATTGAAATGAGCTTTGCAATTAATTTGGGAAATACACAAAGTGATACTTCTAGCCCAGTCTTTTGTGGACAGAGGACAATTCACTGTCTACTTAATAGCTCTAATAGCCCAAGACTAGATTTTCCCTACAATAATTACACTTTCTCTTGAATTTACTGAGGTTCAAGCTTTCATTTGTTTGCTGGGAACATTTCATTTATGCATGAAGCCTCTCAGCCCACTGTGCAGGAGAAAAGCAAGGAGATATAGGCCCTTGTTAGAACAGAAAAGTCTTCATAGATCTCTTGCTCTTTTTTTTTAAGTGATATCCAATGAAGTTAAAGATTCCTCGTGCATTTTTGTGCCTACCCAGGAGCACTTAAGGGAAGTGCAGGCTATATGCAAGCTTGAGGAAACAGGTATGGGAAAACTTGGCCTATAGCATGACCAAGTGTCTTTCCCATGGCCATTTTTTTGTTTCTTCAAACACATGAAAACTAAATGTTCTTATCTTGTGACTCTTACCTTAATAATAAATAACCCATGGTGTACTTGCTTTGGATAGTATTGCTTTCTTATACTTGTACACATCCACTAGTTCTATGTTAAGATCCCAACGAGCTAAAAGCATTAGAACCACAGCTGACAGATGAGTTCACACAGCTTATGGGATAGGAGACAATTTCAGATTCCAGGGGTTTATTTTTCATATTGTGGCGACTCTGTAGGACCATCCAAAAGCCAGGTAATAATTCACATCAGCTTTGGAGACAGGACACTATCTTATGGGGATGGCAATAGGAAGAAGCTGAATTGACGTTTGATGTATCTGGAAGGAACATGTTCCTCATAACACAATTTTATGATAATCTTCTATTTGCTGTACTGGGAAGCTTTTCCCTGCTCAGCAACCAGATGCACCAAAATTACAGTTAAGTCACTGTGGGAAATAAAATGAGTTTCCTCCTCCTTCAAATTTAAAGGAGGATACAGGCTGGACAAGAAAAACGCTGCTGCAATAGGACTTGATTTACTTTAATGTGGAAACAGTGGCACAGTTTAATATATTCCCTTGACAGAAAACTGGGAATTTGTTTCCTGTTGTGCTCTTGTGGCACTGCAGGAAATGGACGACTCAGACACCGATATGATGTGCAGTCAACATTTATTGCTTGTGCTAAGCTTTCTTATATAGTCTTATCCGCGCGCTGTGTATGCATAGCTTCTACTTGCTAATTATCTTGCTTTACTTGTGTACACATTCTTCTGTGCTGACTTCCTCCCTCATGCTTTCCCAGCTCCTCTAATCTGTACACCTACAATCCTCCTTTTCTTCTTTCTCACAGTCTTCTTCTCACGGGAATACTTTGATATTACTGAGGTCGAAGCTAGCTGATATTACTGAGGTCGAAGCTCAGGATCCACGGCCTGCTATGAGCCCCTACAATTCCCCCTTTTTGTTTTTGTATTACAAAAGACTGCCCCCATCATTCGCTGCAGGTCCCTTTGCAGCAAAGAGATGAGACATGACAATATCAACAGCACAATCACAATAAAACACAAACGAACCCATCTTTACAATAGATAACAACCAATCAGATGGATCCCAATCCTGAAAGAATCTGTTCAATCTCAACCATCATCCATTTATAACTACATTGCATGACACACAGCATACATATGAAAACATATAAAAATTAATAAACCCAAAAAGGGCATCTCACCCAAGACTCTTAAACCATTAAACTATCTTCCAAGAATATTCCATCCATTATAAAACATGTGCTACTCGCTTGCTTCTATGATGGTGATGACAGGTGAAGTTAGGCTTAGTGTTAGTATTAGTGTTAGTAAAGTTAGTAGGGCCTAAACTGCAGGGCTCTTTCCTTATATTGAATGGAATATTCTCATCATGCTTTGCCCCCACAAATGAGGAATACCCCCGATAGCAAAGCCAATGGTGCATTGTTTGATTTTGATATGTTTGCTGTTGTATAATTAGACCACTTATTACTATTTCTAAATATCCCTAAAGATGAACTTAAATTTTGCACAAAAGATTTTTCTGTCCCCTTATAACTGAACACTACACAACCATCCATTTTATTAATCCTAACAACAATATTATTGACATTGGAAAAACACTTTCTGTAGAAATGTTGGCACGAGCCACTGGTCTGCAGGCAGGTCAATCAGGCAGGTAGAAACACAGGTTTTCCGGGGATGCTGTAGTCAGATATATCAAGTCCCGTCCCGTTATGTTGGTCAGGGTGATTCACACATTCTGCCTGAGAGTTGGACATCGTGACAGCCATAATCTAACCAGATGCTGTTGTCTCTCCTCTGCCTCTCGACATAAACAAGTTACCTTTTTTATAAAGCTATAGTGTTGTGATAGGAAAAATGGTTGGATTTTTTCCTACAGCTATTAATTTCAGGCTTGTTCTAAAGGCAAATATGATTTAGAAGGATCCAAAAAGGTATCAGTGGTAACTGGAACGTAGAGACAAAGAGAAGGCGGAAAGGAAAAAAAATGTGGTAGTGATACACTTAATTATGAAGGCTTATTCCGATAATCCCTTTTGAAAATGAACAAAGATGGGATTTTTGATGTTTGATGAACTTATCAAACAAGGCAGAATAATGAAGAGGTAAACGTAAAATCCAATCGAAGGTGAGCCAATTAAGTACTTTGTGAAGTGCTGAATGATACAACCCACAAATCAATGCAAGTCCTCCAATTCTGTGTTTGTCTGCAGGCTCCTGTTGTTTTCCTGGAGATGCAGTGGCTTTTTATCTCATGCACTGATCTGCATCCACAGGCTCCCTTACTGAGCTGTTGCAGCTTTCATTTAGTAGTGTCTCTTCTACAGTCTCTGATGAATCCCCAATGTGCTCTGTACCTCTGCTAATTATCAATATTTCTCTTTGGACTGAAGTCTCATAAGTAAACCAGACTGCTCATTAGTTAATCACCAAAATAATAATAATGTTTTGGCTCAGAATAACCCATCAAAATGCTTTGAAGGCTGTGGCAAACACAGAGTTGTGTTAGCACACCACATATTGCTCCTCAAGACAAAGAAATGCATTATAAAAATAAAGATTGTAGGAGTAGGGACAGAAATAGAGATCATAATGACTGGGCTGGGATGCAAGAGAAGTATTTTCTTACTGTTGTAATAATGATATTCACTGTATGCGCAGAGAGTCTGATCCAAGGGCCATTGTGATACAAAATCCTTGCCATTTTCTGCTTTTATACTCCTCCTTTAGTTTTTTTCTCTCTTCTCAGAATTTATGCATTCCCTTTTAGAGACAGCCAGCCAACAAATTCCCCTAGTTAACATGGCTTTGTACCTTGCCTTCTCAGCACTGTTGATGCAGCCATTCCCACCACTCTGCAAAGCCCGTGGTAATCAGACCCTGATTTCATACTTGTTGGGGAAAACACTGACCATGAGTTCACAATGGTGTAAAAAAAGTGAAATCAATAGATTTCAGAACAGGCCCAAGGTGATAAACAATTGGAGGTTTTGATGTGCTTTGGAGAAGCAAAACGAAAAAAAGAAGCTTCTCTTTAAAATCTGTCTTCTCCACATTTCCTCTGTTTACTTAATGTGTTTGGTCTTATGTATATGATGTACCTAGATTTTATTGCAATCTGCCTATTGGAAAGGGCTAGGACCTCTTGGGAGATCACAAAACTCAATCCAAAATCCTCTGGCCCTCCATCTGCTGTCCCTGACCAATTCTGATGGTGAAATACTTGGATGGAGAAGCTCAGGTAGCACAGCCACTCTCGATAGGGCTCTGTCCCTGGTGGTTCCAGCTTCCTATTTCCTGCAAAACAGGTTCCTGGTGCAAAAAATCACACACATACAAATTCAAAGACCTTAGACTTCTTCCTCTCCTTAGAAGAAACAGCAGAGATGTTAATTCTGACCATTGGAGCCAATGGTCAGAATGGAGTGATTGCTTTCCTTGCCAAGAGAAGAAAGTAAGACTCTATCGTAATGTATTCATTTATCTTCAGATGTGTCTGTGATGAGGATGTATACACATCAATTATATATATTATACATATTCATCATTTTGAAGCATCCAGTAAACTCATCCAAATATGATGAAGATGCTCCCTCAACTAGAGAGACTCTTACTTACTCTGGTGTAAACTAGGGAATAAATGTGCTTAAGGCAGCAGAGCAGCAAAATGCAAAATCAAGGCAAATAGTGGAAGAATCAGGCCAGAATATTTGCCCAAGACTTTCTTCCTTTTCTATCTCAGATTTAATTAAGTATCCCCTGATTCTTAATGCAAATATTCCAATGAAAAGAAATTAAAACCAGCCTTCATTTATCAGCTCCTGTTTGCTATTTTCAATATAATATCATATATGTCTTCACAATTCTAGAATTTATTTTCAAATACCTGACATAATTTTGCTTTCTACTGAGTTTATATTCCTGCATTGTTTGTTCCTGTGCTTATGATTTGGCTCGTCTCTCTTTTTTATTCCCCCCCCCCCAGTGTAAAGAGCAGCAATTCTCATTAATAATCCATCATAAATGTTCCAGGATCAATTTTGTAATTAGTGTCTGTGTCCATCTGAGCCTGCTACATCCCAGGACAAAGCATGTGTAACTGGAAAAAAAAATCCATATTATTTCCAAGGTATAAAATAGGGAAGAGACATTTTAAAACCAGTCATTCCAGCCCTCCCCCCAATGCACTGTATGAACTTCAAGAAGATCTCCTGAGCTCCCAGTCTCTGCTGACTCTCCTTCTCAATTTATCATGTGCAAAATCTTTGGGCCACACAAAGGAGTAACAATATAGATAAAAGCAATAGTTTTGATTCCGTTATAGTCTGTGGAGGCAATATCTCTGGGGGATAAAAGTTAGGTGTTGGCAGTGTTTTTCTCTCTTGTGTGGTTCAGCACGGTTACCAGAAGCTGGTGCAGCCAGCAGTGTTTGTGGGGCAGCCATGCGCAGGGCACCTCTGGGGTGAGCAGGCCTGCCGTGCTGAGACAACATGCACTGGAGCCCCCAGCTGTGGGAAGGACTTTCGGTGTGAGGAAACAGGTGATTGAACTGGGCACAAAATCCTGCCAAGGAGATTTCAGTCCTGGCTGGACAGACCTGCAGTGATTTCATCCCCTGCCATGGGCCGAGCTTTGCCAAACTCTGTTCAGCCCAGCGAGCAGGATAGTGAACTTGTGCAAGACAAAACAGGAAATGACACTGTCTTGTTTTTTTTCCCTACTTTTACAGAAATCCGTCATTCGCTGCAGGTCTCTTTGCAGCAAAGAGATGAGACATGACAATATCAGCAGCACAACCACAATAAAACACAAACAAACTCATCTTTACAATAGATAACAACCAACCAGAAGGATCCCAATCCTGAATGAATCTGTTCAATCTCAACCATCATCCATTTATAACTGCTATTAATCATTCTCTGTATACATTGTATGACACACAGCATACATATCAAAACATATAAAAACTAATAAACCCCAAAAGGGCACCTCACCCAAGACTCTTAAACCATTAAACTATCTTCCAAGAATAGTCCATCCATTATAAAACATGTGCTGCTCGCTTGCTTCTATGATGGTGATGACAGGTGAAGTTAGGCTTAGTGTTAGTATTAGTGTTAGTAGGGTTAGTAGGGCATAGACTGCAGGGCTCTTATATTGAATGGAATATTCTCATCATGCTTTGTCCCCACAAATGAAAAAAGGGATACCCCTGATAGCAAAGCCAATGGTGCATTGTTTGATTTTGATATGTTTGCTGTTGTACTATTGGACCACTTATTACTATTTCTAAATATCCCTAAAGATGAACTTAAATTTTGCACAAAAGATTTTTCTGTCCCCTTATAACTAAACACTACACAACCATCCATTTTATTAATCCTAACAACACTATTATTGACATTGGAAGAACACTTTCTGCAGCAATGTCAGCATGAGCCATTGGTCTGCAGGCAGGTCAATCAGATAGGTAGAAACAGATTTTCCAGGGATGCTGTAGCCAGACATGTCAAGTCCTGTCCTGTCATGTTGTCTAGGGTGATCCACACATTTGTTCTCTGTTTTTTGGGCATCCAAAATGCTGCAGCCATGGCCCAAATCAGTATGAGGATAGTACTGGCCATACATTGCGTGCCGGGACCCATTGAGGTCCACGATCTGTGGAAACACAAGCACACCCTCTTCCCCAGGTTAGCAAATCACAGGGAGCCGAGCACTGACCTGTCTGTAAGTCTTGCATCATCACTTTCACTCCTGGACCCAAAATGTCATAAAATTGGGGGTTCCTGTAGATCATCAGTGGTATGCAAGAAATTCAATACATAAGTTACCTTATTCAAACGTGCCTCTGGTGGTTCACCCACCATTCCCCCTTTTTGTTTTTGTAAAAAGCGCTTTAAGGTACCATGGGCATGTTCCACAATGGCCTGCCCCATAGGAGAGTGGGAAAGTCCCGTGACATGCGTCACCCCCCATAAATGTAAAAAGGATTTCACTTTACCAGAAACATATGCTGGACCATTATCAGTCTTAATCTGCTGTGGAACCCCTGCAATAGAAAAGGCTCGTTGCCAATGCCGAATAGCATCACGCGCTGTTTCTCCCGTATGAGCAGTAGTAATAATAACTGAAGAAAAGGTATCAAGAGACACATGTACATATTTTTGTCTACCAAAGTCAAGTATATGTGTGACATCAGTCTATCAGATCTCAAGAGCTCGAAGTCCACGGGGGTTGGTACCATAAAAATGTGGCACGTGCTGGCCTTGACAATCAGGACATGCAGCAACGATGGCACGAGCATCCGTGTTGGATAAGTGAAACTGATGTTTCAAAGCTCAATACCCCTGATGGTAAAATTGATGAGACGCTATTGCTTGTTGCTTCATGTTCGGGGTAGGTCCTAGGGTGACACCAGACACAAGTACATCGGCCCTAGCATTTCCTTCAACTATAAACCCAGGCAAAGTTGTATGATTTCTAACATGCATTATATAGTAAATATGACGTCGTTTCTGTATCTCTAACCATAAGAGTTTTAAGACACCAAACAAGCGTTCATTAGTAGTGTGTTGTAATACAGCCTTATCCAGACATCACACCAACCCCATCTACATAAGCTGAGTCAGTCACTATGTTTACAGGACAAAAAAAATGCTGAAATACCATTGATACTGTTCGAAGCTCCACAACTTGGGGAGATCCCTCTTGATATTCCATTTCAGTTTGCCATTGCTGTCCATCATGCCAAACAACAGCTGCTTTACCTGTTTTACCTGACCCATCAGTAAATACTGTGGGACCCTGCACAGGGTTGGTCTGGGATAATTGTTTCTGGCCAAATCGAATCTGACTACCCAGTTTAATTAGTGGATGAGAGGGCAAATGATATGTTATTCAACCAGTATATTCCATGAGTGCAGCTTGCAATGCAGTACTGTTGGCAAGACACCACTCAAAATACTCAACGTGAATGGGTATTGTGATAATTTCAGGGTCTCTTGCTATTAATTCAACACAGCGAGTTCTGGTTTTTGCAGTAATCTGAGCTATAAGTTCAAACAAACCAGGAGCTGTTTTCTTAGATTTAAAGGGTAAAAAGGCCCGTTCCAAGACATGTAGTGGATCTTGCCAATTGATATTCCATTGTGCTATCATGGCAAATAGTATCATATCATCTATTAAAATAAACATTTGTATTGCCACAGATAATCCTCCACACATGTTTTTTCATGAGTGCTTGTTCTATCTCTGCTACCACTTGTTTTACTTCCAGTGTTAAAGTACGTGGTGCACAAATGTCTGTATTTCCTTTTAAAAGTTCAAACAAAGGCTGTAACTTGGAAGAGGGGATTCCGACATAAGGTCGAATCCAATTTATTACTCCTACTAATTTCTGCACATCATTTAAAGGTTATATATCTATCTGCAACTGAATGGGTTGTGGCAAAACTGTTTGATCCAAAACTTTCATACCCAGATAAAGCCATGGCTGTTGTCATTGCACCTTTTCTGGGACAATGACCAGTCCATGCTGTCGCAAAGACTCACGTGCTTTAGCTTCCATTTAATCTAAAATTTGAAGAGAAGGAGCAGCTATCAAAATGTCATCCATATAATGATAACAATATCCTGAAGGAAATTCAAGTACAGGAGTCAATGCTTTCGCCACAAACCATTGACAGATAGTTGGTGAATTTTTCATTCCTTGTGGCAATACCTTCCAGTGATACCTCTTTACTGGTTCCACATTGTTTACTGAGGGTACAGTAAAGGCAAATTTTTCCATATCTTGTTCTGCTAAAGGAAGAGTAAAGAAACAGTCTTTTAAATCTATTACAACAATTTCCCATTGCATTGGAATAATGGTTGGTGATGGTAACCCAGGCTGTAATGATCCCATGGTAGCTATTACATCATTGATCTTTCTCAAATCATGTAATAAACACCATTTTCCAGACTTCTTTTTAATAACAAACACAGGTGTATTCCAAGGGCTATGAGAGGCTTCTATGTGTCCTGCAGCTAATTGCTCTATAACCAAAGAATGCAGGGCACCAAGCTTTTCTTGATTAAGGGGCCACTGATTTACCCAAATTGGCTTTTTGGTTAACCATTTCAATGCCAGAGTTGGTTGTGATACGCCCTGCAACACAGTGACCCCTGTCAAAAATCCGTTGTAATTCGCACCCCCCACTGAGCGAGACAATCTCTTCCCCACAAATTTAAGGGTGCTGCAGTCACATAAGGTCTAACAGTAGCCTTCTGTCCCTCAGGGTTAACAATGAGTACAGGCTTTGTTGCCATAAGGGTATTGGTAATTCCCCCAAGACCCACTGCCCCTGATGTAGTTGAAACCAAAGGTCATGATGCAGGCCATTCTCTTTGCGAGATAATAGTTAAATCGGCTCCAGTGTCCTATAGCCCAGACAACTTTGTATGCATAGGAGAGGTGTTGTCCATTATAAGTGTACAAACCATTTGTGGTCTCTTGTCTGACACACTCTGGGACCAAAAGACAAGTGGTTTCCCTGTGGAGCCAAAGCTGCCATCACCTCGAACAACCTGTTCAGACCTAGAATCACACAGTATCACATTATCACAGTATCATAAGGTTAGAAAAGACCTTTGAGATCATCGAGTCCAACCTATGATCCAACACCTAAGTGAACACAACTTACAAAAGGTACAAGTTGAGCAATTCATGTGCCTTGTTTAACAGTAACAGGTGGAGTTGCTGTAGAAACCATTGCATAAATTTGTCCTGTATAATCAGCATCAATTACTCCTACATGTACAGTTAATCCTTGTAAAACACTACTTGAGCGTCCTATCAGTAAGGCACTTAATCCTTTACCAATTGGACTCCATGATTTAAAAATTTTTGCAATGCTTTTGACACATAGCCCGGACCATTATCTGTTTTTAGAGTTGCAAAACCCCGCAACGTTGCAAATGCAGTTACTAAATGGCATTGGATCTCTCGTGCTCCTTCCCCTCTGCGCTAGAGCACAAGATGCTGCTGTCTCAGTAACACCAGCGACGCTCTCCATCAGTCCTGTTAAAACACCCTTGGTGTGCAAACATCTGTGAATCAATTCACATTTCAAAGAGGGACGGTTGAACCCCTGTAGGAACAAGGTGAGCTGTAGGGGTTAACAAGCCTGCTGTGCCTGCGGGCAGGGCCGCTCCCGCGCTGCCTGTTGTTCTGGCGCGCGATTCCCTCGCTGGGGGAGTGTGGAGCGGGGCGGGGCATGGAGGGGTCGGGAGAGCACTCGCTGCGCCCGGGCCTGGCTGTGACTCTCGGGATCCCTTTGATGCCCCCCGCCCCCCGGCTGCCCCCCTCCAGGTCCGTTTGTTGCCCCCCTCGGTGCTGCCAGGAGGATTTTGATCAAACACTGTTTTCTGAGTCGGTGCGAAAATGAGAACCGGTAAACAAGTGGATACAACAGTGTCTCTGTCAGGTGGTTCGTCGCTCTCACCGTCATCCTTCTTTGCCATATTATCTGCTGCCCGCTCCGTGTGCACCAGTGGCGACTCCTCCTGATCAGGGGGCGGTGGTGCCGATGGTCCAACAGATTGGGCTCGCAAAGCTGCCGCTGCCCCCGTCGCTACCTTGTGTTCAGTTCCTAAGTCCCGTAAGGAATCAGTAACCAGTCCCCAAATAGTTAACAAACTGGTCGCGGTAATCGTCCCCTTTTGTTGCTGTCTCGGAGCCGAGCTCTGGGGCCGGACTGTGTGTATTCCAGAGAGACTTCTGCCACAGTATCACTTTCCTCAGAGTCACTATCCGGTAAAGGAGTACTTAGAGATGGATTCGTTTGCACCTCAGCTCTTATCGATTTTAGTTCTCCAAATTGGACCAAAAGCTGCCACATCCTTGCCTTTTCCTGATATAGTACAGTCCCACAGATGGTCTCCCATCTCCCTCCCATTCTTCTGCTAAGAACATCCGGGAGGGATCCTTTAAGTGTCCATTTTGTCGTGCCCATACAACGAGCTTTCCTAAGTCTTTAACTCCCTCCCCTCGCCTAGCGAGGATACCAAGGAGTAGTTTTTGAGCAGCAGTAACTTCTAATTCCGTTGCTGCTCCCTCTGATGGCGGGGGGAGAAGGTAGCGACCCTTCCTACCTCAGTGCCGACGCCGACTGGCCTTCGGTCTTCCTCTGAGCTCCTCCGCCCCTTGGTCCCCTCCGGCTCCGGTTTCTCCGCTCCGCGTCGATCCGCCAGGAGAAGCTTCGAGCCGCCGCCTTTCACCTTTCGGGCGTCACTTGTAGGAGTTGCCGACCAGGATATCAATACACAATCTTCATAGAAGTACGGTATTGTCCCATTTATTGCCAAGATAGCTCAGATTATATACCTTCTACAAGGGTTCACGCGGCCACAAATAACAAGCGGATTGGCTCTAAACATTTGCCCACTCCTTCTTACACTAGCGGTTTGGCATTCTGTTTAACATTCTTTTACTGATTGCAAACTGCTTACTTCTCTATTCTTAGTCCTTCAAGGTCAGTTCACTGACACTGCCATCCTTAGTATAGGCTGGATTGTGCACATAGGCCACACAGGCCTCATACAACACATCATATCCTTGCTTGGTTAAAAAAATTCTCCTACAGTCTATATATGATCAGAATTTTTTTGGAGGCCGCTGTGAGTATGTCTACAATGGAGACTGGAGGGAGCTGAAGTACAACGCTGCATGTGAACATCTGTACTACAGAGATGATGAGAATTATTACCGCAAACCTTACAACTTTCACACCTACCAATTCCTAGTAAGCACTTTGGGTGGTCAAATTTAGCAATGCTTTCCCAACTAAAAGCCAAACTTCCCATAAAGATATTATGTACATTTTATCATTCACTATAGGTTGCCTTTCAAGATACCTTTTTCCACCTGTCCCCAAGACAACAAGGAATAAATGATGTAAATGTTGATTTATGGCACATTAAGGAACTAATGTGCTTTATCACCCAGGCGTGCCCACTGCTTACTCTGGCCTAGTTAGAGCCAAAAGAAATGGGTCTTCTCTAAATTCTGCTATTAATGAGCTGTAGAACTTGCACAAGCCACTTGTCTCTCTAGGGATGAAGCGGGCACATGTAAAATGCGGACAATGCTACGAGTTCAATTTTTGAAAGCGTTTTAAGTTTATCGTATGGCTAAAAGGGATATAAATCCAAATTCTGAGTGAGGCAGAGATCCTGAAATCCATCACCATGTATCACAATATCTATACTCTGTGGGGTCACATCTGATGTTGGAGACTGAATTAAGCAGAGCAGGGATTCAACCCGGGTCTCCCACATCGTAAGCGGGTGCCCTGGACACACTCTTAAACATCTATCATGCTTTTTGCGATGAATGAATGACATACATGTTATTCCAGGGGAATATTACAGCCACTGGCTCGATGCAAGTTGCTTTCATGTCCTCCCGGCAGGCAGAGTCCCCTTAGTCCCCAGTTTGACTCACCACATGGGGTCATGTTTTCTTACCCCTTTATCTGCTGCTAGCAATGAAAGGACATCTACACCATGGTCAGGTACTGAGGGACACTTGAGCATGCCACATGTCTCTTGACTTAGGAACTTCTACTTGCTGGGATCTAGGAAGTAACTGACAACTGTGTGAGACTTTTTTTCAGTAATTTTGCTGGCTTTTTATAGAGATGGGAAATAGCACAGCCTGGATTCAGCAAGGCTGCTCAGTTCCACATGTCAGCAAAGTCGAGCTGTCAAGGAAAAGGTCACTTCTCTAAAACACAGGAAAAATAATGTTTGTTTTCTAGAGCTGCCATTGCAAGTGGCTGGATCACCCACATTGAATTTTCTTCCTAAATAAATTCATCCAGAAGCAGGCTGGAGAGAGAAAAAAAAAAAAAAAAATCACTCCAAATCATTAGGATTTGGCAGAGCTGAAAGAAACTAGAAGGAGGGTTTTACAACACAAAGTGTCAAGCTAGCTTAATAGACACCATTACTAGCTCTGGCTGTAATGGTACTGCTTTGAGTGGATAAACACAAACCTTTCTCCTGCCTGGAGATGGATGAAGCAAAATGCATGGCTTTCTGCATTTCTCATATATTTCCCAATGAAATGGCACGTGACTTAATTCCTTATTCCACATTCACTGAAGCCAGTGTCAGAGCTGTCAGGAGCATCATGGGCTTCAACAGAGGCACCATCAGCTCCTTAAAGAAATAGAGATAAGAAGGAAGGAAAGTACCAGAAAAATTAATGTCTGCTTCTTTCACTTTAGGCTCATGCTGATTCTGGGTTTGCTTTTGAGTTTTATGATTCAAAGGATCTGCTTGATGCCCTTAAAAGTGATAAATCCAAAACAGTAGGCTTTACCATTGGAATTGCACCTGCAAAATTAGCTTTGCAGTTAGACCTGGGCTTCACTTTATCAAGTGGCAAAGGATCCCTGAAGAATTTCACACAATACACCTCAAAGGTAAAAAAAAAAAATATAAAATCAGTGACGCAAATGCTTCAATCACATCATCTGTGTATCACGTGGTTTGGTTGTAACTTATGTCAGCTTATTCTCTCAACTGAATTTTTTAACACATAGTAATTGTACCTTAATTTGTTCATGTAATTGCACATGTATGATCGTTAGTAATCCTGTTTGTTCTTCTTATGATTTAGCAAACAGGGAATGGGAATAAAATTGAATTACAGAGTATCACAACACGTCATCTCACCTCATCCTGTTTCGTGGCTACATTAAGCACATAAATAAAAATATGTTTAAAATTATGATGAAGGAGGAGGAAATATCAAGATGTTGATCAAAACAGTTGTCCTCTGGGAATTATCTCTAGTAGCAAATATATCTTGTTCAAATTAATACTGCCTTATGGTAGGGAAATATGCTACCTTTTAATGGGAGGTTAAAATACTGTGCTGAAAAAAAGGGTACCTGATAGTAGTGTGTATTTCTCAAAGTGGGTTTACATTACGTACTAGCTGTGACAATCTCTTTCCAATCTAATAACACACGTGCTGGTATTTCCCACATTTACCATCCCCATCTCCACTTCTCTCATGGCTGATAAAAAACAAAAAAGAGGAATTACTTTGATGGTGTTCTGAGTTCAAATGCCCTTAAAAGCTGTTTGAAATGGGTACCATTACTGCATTTACTGTGCCTTGTCCAGACTCACACAGTGTTTGTAGCTAAATGATGATTAACGATTGGAGGAATCATTTAAAGGGCTATTCTGGTTGCACTGGATCCTTGTCCAAGGTAGTGGCCAATCTAGAAAAGGAGTCGTGGATTTGGTGGTATATACAGGAAATCTTCCCCCGTCAGCACTCTCCTGACTGGAGTAACCCCCCACTGCTGGGCTGGGCTTGCCATGAGCCCTTTTCCTGAACCTCTGGTTGAGGCTTTGAAAAAAGCAAAAGGGACTAAACAACTGGGAAAAGAAAACAGAAAAAAGAAATAGTAGAAATGAAGGATGGAGGGACATCATGTGGAGCCCCATTCTGAAAGTATTTGCACATCAATAAAAAAAACTCCAATGGCATCCAAACCCATGGCTTTGCCCTCCACTTCACACAGAACACAAGAGACACTCTAAAAATGAGTTGCCATCAGTTTAATTTAAACCTGGGCTTGTTTTCATGCCTTCACCATACACTGACAGTCAAGAGTTTCAGGCTTTCCTGTGCAAACCTAAAGACTTGAAATGATTTTTTTTTTTTAAGTGAATGGTGAGTGGCACCTTCTGTTTTCTTTACCTGCAGGAGATTGGATTCATTGAGGTGCTGGAGCGTGTGCAGAGAAGGGCAATGAGGCTGGTGAGGGGGCTGGAGAATGAGCCCTATGAGGAGAGACTGAGGGAACTAGGGTTCTTTAGAGGAGGCTGAGAGGAGACCTCATCACTGTTTACAACTACCTAAAAGGAGGTTGTGACGGGGTGGGTGCTGGTCTCTTCTCACAAGTGACAAGCGATAAGATGAGAGGAAAAGGCTGCAAGTTGTGCCAGGGGAGGTTTAGACTGGACATTAGAATTTCTTTACTGAAAGAGTGGTCAGGCATTGGAAGAGGCTGCCCAGGGAGGTGGTAGAGTCCCCATCCCTGGAGGTGTTTAAAAAATGGGTAGATGAGTTCCTTAGGGACATGGTTTAGTAGGGAGACAGGCACGGTTGGACTCGATGATCTCAGAGGTCTCTTCCAACCTTATGATTCTATGATTCTATGATTAGATGTGTGACAAAGGTGCAGACAGCCCGTTTCAAGATGAGAAGGGACAACATTGTTTTGGATGAAGATGTGCTGCTGAACCTGCGGGAGCTTCCAGACACCTACAACTATGGCATGTATGCCAAATTCATCCATGACTATGGCACACATATCATGACATCCGGCACTATGCGACGCATCTTCGAGTACATCCTTGTCGTTAACAAGGAGGAAATGAGAAGAAAAGGTTAGAAAATCATAAAATAGTCCCTGTGCACAACTTTCTGCTCTAAACTAGGCATTTCCAACCTGGACACCATGGGTTGGGCCCAGTCCACCAGAGTAATTAATCTGTCTCTGGCTGCTCCCCACAGCCATTGTGTCCCTGGGCCCTGGGAGGGTGGGTGCTCATCGGCACCTCCTTGCTGAGCTGGCCAGTATGTCCTGTCACATGACAGACATACTCATTACAAGCCCCAAAATGCACATTGGGGGTGGGTTAGAGGTATGTGTGTGTCTCACAAAATGGTTACACTACTAGCCACATAGCAGGGGATAAGCTTGAGTGTTGCAAAATGTGCTTCCTGATCTAATTTTAGAAAAATCTGGGTCAGATTTTGGCAATTTAGGAAGGAACCTGAGCATCTTTCTCCCTTTATTCAGTCTCAGGTTCTAGACTTCTCTTAACTTCTCCTATTTCGTGTTTTATTTGTTCTAGATATTCTCATAAATGCTCAAGGATTGCAAACTCATCCAGAGTAAAGAATAATAGCCCAATCACGATTTAGCCTCCTAGTATTGAGGGTTTCAATTTTCTGTAAATGGAAATAATGCATTGCACTTGGGAATACCTCTGTGACTTTATTCTGGTTAGCATCATATCTGAAGACTAACAGACCTCTCTCAACAAATTAGAGTATATGATACTGGAGAGCAATACCTCTAAATAAAATAACCACTGCAGATATCTAGAGTGCAAGAATAGCCATTACTAGTGAGCCAAAGCATAGCATTTTTCCTAACCAAAAACATAAGATGCAGAATAATAATATGGTACTTCAGTACACTGACCAGATTGTCAACTTTTGCAAAGGTGTTGACAATGCAATAGATCCCATTTCCCCACAGGATCATCACTCTGCTCAGCTGACAGTATTGCTGCCTTAGTAACTCCACGCTGGACATTTAAGCAAAAGAAAATTGTTATTTTGGACAACACGTGCAAATTGCTGTAATTCCATTAATTCCACTAATTTCCATGGTTCTGCCTCACATTCTTCCTCCAGTCTGTAATGGTTTGGTATCATCAGCGCCAGGATTAACTGTATGCTCCATACTGAGTGTTAGCCATGACAGTTTTTCCACAAAAAAATAACAACTGATAGAATTTTCATCAAGTTCCTGAACTACTAACGTTTGGAAACATGATGCCTCTTCAAATCATTTATTCACTTTGAAGAATGAGTGATTTAGAAGTGAACAAGATCTTGGCAAGCAAGTCTTCAGGAAGCAGACTGCCAATTTCAGAGGAAAAATGAATCAAGAACATGTAGAGGGAGGCTATTATTTTGCTTTATCTTGTGTTTGCTATGTATACAAGAAGGATATTTACTGCTATGGCATGCCCTTTTTTAGGAAAGAAGGATGTTGAAGTTCAGCAAAAGATAAAAATGTGCACTAGCAGAGATTTAATTTTCATTCTAACGTAGCACACTTTTGTGATTTTCATCTAACCCAGACTTTGCTAGAAAGTCCACATTTACCAAGTCAGCAGTACTCTATGTCATATGATGTAGAACCAGGACACACCTGCAGAAGCCGATATGCCACTGTCTAAAATCATTTAATGAAAAACTGACTTTCAATGGCAACTACAACCATGCTCGAAGGCTGTGTTTGCAAAAGGATTAGCTGCCTCCCATGAGGAATGGTCAGGATCAGGGTATAAGCGCTCAAGCATTAAAACTAGAGCTTTAAAACATGAGTTTGAAGCAATGCAGATGCTTGGAGAAGTGCCAATGAGTCCCCACAGGGCTGAGCAGCAAGGCACCCGCTTTAGATCAACGACTTCATCCTGAGAGCCCATCTAGCCCATGAGGCTGTGTGTTAAATGCTCTGGAAAACACTCCTTTTTTATATACCCGTGACTAAAGCACAGTGACCCTAGTGACCTAGGCTGAGGTCCCCCCTAAATGAGAGATAAGTTGGGTGGCTGCTGAGCATCCAGCTAGGAATAGGCATGAGCTTGGCTTTAGGCATCTAGGAAATCTGAACTTTGAAAATTAAGTCACCTTCTGTGTTTAGATACCCAGGAATAGACCACAGCTCAGCAGCACAGAGCTTAGGACTGCAGTTTTGCTGCCAGATGCATTTCTAGCTTTCAGGCTGCCAGGGCTTGTGTGGATGTGGTTGTTATGGTTCTATTATTTAGCAGAAAACAGTATAATGTGTTCACACATTACAAGAACATTTATGGGAGAAACATTATGCACAGAGTAAATTAGAAAGAGTCTTCGTATATTCTGATTAATTCAAAATGCAGCAGTAAATCTTATCACTCAAGCACATTTAACTATCGCAAATTATATCATATAAAAAACTACCAGGGCTTCCCCCACAAGTGCCAATATATTCTATGGCCACCTTTTTGCAATGATAACCACTTCTCATTTATCAAGACCTGATCTTGCTGCAACCAATAGCGAATTGTATTGACAGACCCTTGCTGAACATAATTACTCAACGGGAACCATGGTGAATCAATTAATCAGGGTGTTCCTCAAGTTTAATTTTGTGGCACTCCAACACCAAGATAAGCAATCACTCACATTTCTTTGGCTGAATGAACTTTACCCACTGTGTTTACAACTGTTGAAGAGTTTAGTGCAAGTAATTGAGTGCTACACATTTAATCTTTCTCAAGGGCCCAGTTTTGCAATGGCATGTAACTCCTCCTGAAGTCTTGAGTAAGCTTCAGCTCTCACCAGTTTAAATTCAGGACTTGTAGTCCCTTTCTCAGGATGCTGAGCACCTCTGCTGGCTGGGACCCCCCAAGTCAGCAAGCAGATCTATGCCGTGCATGGTTCTAGTGAGCCTCTCCTGCAGGGTGTGCAGAAGGGAGCAAAACCAGAGCTATGGGCATTTTACCAGTATTTTAAACACAAGCATTGCTCCATGGAGATAAGGTGAGACAGTTCAGCAGACAACGCTCTGGGCTGGAACTCAGCTGGAGCTCAGTCTTTAAGCCATGATACACAAATCCCACTGACCTCTGTGCCTCACACCAGGGTGTGCATCGCCAGACTGTTTTGTAAAACACTTTAAGATCCTCTTACAAAAAGAACAATATAAAAGTTACCTATTACTTACAATACTCATATTTATTGAATCCAGTGGATTTTCTAACTACTATAGACGGCCATATATTTGCACTACAATGAAGTGTGTACATTAAACCAGGCTGTATGAAATATGTGCATTGCTTACCTTGGTGAAACCGCCTCATTAGTTGCCTTCTTCTCTCTGCAGTTGCTTCATGGGTCTCCAGTTACATATTTTCATCATGTATGTGGCAACGGTGGTACCAACAGCCTGGCAGCAGGCAGTAAGGCTTTGGCAGCTCGCAGCAGGCAGACCTTTTGCAAACTTCTACTTAAGGATGCTACATAAGCCACTAATACATGGGTCAGATCCTGAGTTTAGGCAAATTAGCAAGGATCTGATTTCAGATGCTTTTCTCAGCTTTCTCCCAGTTACGATTTAGTCTGTTAAAAGAAAAAGAAATCTTTTTACATATACAAAACAAGTCAATGCATGGTTTTTACTTTCTTCTAATACTTTGTAATGGAACAGTTTTACTGTAAGCATATTTCCCTTGTCACCTATTAGGTGATAGGCCAAATATATCCCAATAAAATGTTGGCATTGCCTCTGAAAGATTAAGGGCTGTTCTCTGCACAAAATAGCTCTTGACTTTGAAAAACAGACCGAGCAAGTAACTGAATATTTTATTCATTGACACAAAACCAACCAAATAGGAAAATGAACATTCTTTCACTCAGAATGAGTCACTGGTTTTACTCATTTCCTTTCTGTTTTGCAGAAATCATGCTGAAGAGATAAGTGCCTGCATTGGCTATTCAACTGGCCTTACTGTCAGCGAGATTAACCAGCATTTGAAAGTATCTGTATCATTCTCTGACTGTGCAAAGAAAGGATTTCTGGAAACTGGTATGATAGTAGGGTAAATGTCTGTGAAGACATCTTGCGCCACTTCTTTCGGTCACTTGGGCATAGAGTTTCAAGTAAGGTCACATAAGGGTATGAAGAAGGGAGCTCTGGTGCCATCCCCAGCCATGGCTCGGGCCCAGTTGTGAGACACTGGGACCAAGTTTCTAGGAGCACTGATTGCTCTTGAAAGAGCAGGAATTAAAGTAACAATACTTGGATTAGAAATCCATGTAAAAAGAGGCAGAGGGTTGGCTGGAAGGCTGCGGTCCCTGTAGCCACAACAGACTGGGCATAGAGGACAAGGGCAACATGGCAACTATTAAAGAAGTCAAAACTGAGTATTAAAAATACTCAGAGAGGCTAGGAAGCCCCCGATTTGTAAATCATTTAACCAGCTATAGACAGCATGATCTACTACCCGCATGCTAACTAGAAGCCAAGACTAGAGGTTTGCAAGCTCTTCAGGTCCTAGCAGCTTAGAGCATTGGGGATGTTCAACTTATCACCAACCACCTTGTGATATCATGGCAGGGCTTGCCCCGTGATCAGGGCACACCGAGCTCCCATTGATTTCAGGAGGCAGCATCAGTGCCGCTCACTGATAGCCTCTTGCATGATCGATCTCACCTCCATTAAGCAGTTTCTAGTGTACGTGTGAAAACGGTAACTAAATAATAAGGGTGTAATTCAACTTTGCAGATTCTGAGAGCAACAGTGCAGTTGTGGAAGATATTATTTCCCGGATTAGAGGTGGAGATACCAGTGACACCGGAGGGCTCTTAAACAGTTGGGATGGCAATATGTACCATCACTGGGGAAGGTCATTAAAATATAATCCTGCTGTTATTGATTTTGAGGTAAGGCTTTTCTGCAGTTGAAGAAACTCTGCTGCTATAAGTGTAGTCGAGCAGATCATTTTGTATTTTTATTGTGATCCCATCACAGAACAAGATTAAATGTAATGGGCCACTGATCTGGTAACCTCTTATTCATTTCACAATGGGGAGTACATCTCCCACCAACTGCATCCACAGGGAGATGGACAAGGAGCTTAATGCTGGATTAGTGCCAAGTTAAGTTTTTGATGTGTCCCCAAACAGCTTCCCAATAAATTGTTCTCCATGGTTGCATTCATACCTAATATTCTTCCTGATGCAGTCCGCTCTCTTGTATAAGCAAGGGACTCACAGTAGGCTGGGGAAGGAGTCTTTCCCCCCCACCCCAGCAAAGGCTCTGTGTAGACCCCCCTGCTTTTCACCTGCCTCATAGCCGCAGTGGCTGTGCCCAACCTCTACAGACCATGGTAGGTATAGCTGTGAGTGCTTCCAAGAGTTTTTAGATCAGGGTGCTCCCGTCTGTTTTGTCAGGTGGGTCCTGTCTTTCTCCATATTTCAAAAGATGGTCTATGGCCATAAAAATCAGCCGAGATCTACTCCTCTCTTTTGTTTCATTGGATGCCCTATAAAATGGAAAGATCACTGAAGCATCCTACTCCTTCACTGTGGTTGAGATTACCACATCTACCTTGAGATGCTCTCATCACTAGTCTGCTCCAGGAATGCAGCTGTGGGGTGTGAGGGAGGGAACCTCAGTCACAGCAGGGACACGCTGCCACTTCCATCCTTCTCATCTTCATTTGAAAGCACACTCACTCCTCGCTCTGACAGAGGGTGGGAGAAGGGAAAATGGAATGAGAAATTATCTGCATTATTGGCAGAGTAAGAGGGACTCTGCAAACCTTCCTGGGCAGTACCCTGAGGACAGAAAGCCCCGATAATATAGAAGTGCTTTCAGTTCCAGCTGCAGGTTATTAACCTTTTTGCACAAGTTCCATCAATTCTGGGCAAAATTTATTGCAATTTTCCAGTAAACCATGCGCTGACCTCTCTGTTGGCTGCTCTGAAACTCAGTAGTCACTGTGCAACCAGACCTACCGATAAGCCCTCATGTCCACTTCAGCAGCTCTTATCTGCAGCTTCCTCTCTTTTGTTAAACAGGCTTGTGCAAATATGTCTAAGAGCTCTTTCCAAAGCCCATCTGATCCTCCCCACGAATTACTCTCAGTGCATCTTGTGCAATGAGACAATTCCCAGCTCTTCTCTGGGATCAGTTTCCACCAATTCCCAGCCAAGACTCACAATGTTTACACAGATGCATGGATGGACAAATGTAAATATGTGTCTTTAGACCAGCCCTGATCTTTCAGCGTCAATATTCAGTTGAATATTAATATTCAGTTGAGTGAGTTATAATTAGTTGCCCAAACTGGACTATTTTTGCTGAATGGTATATAGGAACAGGATTTTGCTACTGGAAATATTATAAGCTTGTTATATTCTTAAATGTGTAGATGGCCCAGTATTTTACCACATCAAAGGGCAAAAAGTAGGTAGGTAAAGCTCTCCATGCTCAGCATTTACTGGATAGTTCACAAACTGGTCATCGTTATAGGTAAATTTGCTTTAATTTTTGATGATAACTGCTGTGCAAAACTCTTACCAAAACATTTTGGTTCAAAAAGGCAAAAAGCATGCAATAATCTCCAAGACCATGACAGCACTAAGAAATCAATAAAAAAAATGGTCTTAGTGGAGTGTTCTAATTTATCATTTGAATCCACACTGAAACTCCAAAGCATGTCCAGAAAAGCCAATCCTACACAAACCTCTAAGATGAGGAAGGTTTTGGAATGATGATTTTCTCACTGGGGCACATCAGTCGTGGCAACACATTTGCATCACGTACATGGAGCTGTCGAGGAAGACAAATGGGTTTTTTCTGAGCCCTGAGTTTATCTAGCAATGACCGTGATGTGGTAATATCTCAGTGGATGCCCAGCTGAAATTGCCTCCATTCTATCCATCTCTATTCTATGCAGCTGCAGTCCATCCACGAAATTCTCCACAGAAGCAACCTCGGTGACATGGAAACTAAATGGCAAAACCTGAAACGGGCTTTGGATGATTACTTGTTGGAGTTCAATGCCTGCCGATGTAGACCATGCCAGAACAATGGTGAACCCATTTTGGCAGAAAACCCCTGTTCCTGCCAGTGTCGACCAGGTTATGGAGGCCCTGCCTGCAAGCATGCTAAGCGCTGAGGTAAGACCCTGGTGTGCACCCACAGCAGGGAAGGGTGGAAGGCAGCAAAGGGACAGGGTTTTCCACCATATCATTAACCAACAGCTTTTTGCATCCATGCATGAACCAAGCCTTTGCTTCTGTATCACTTCTGTTGTTATGCTATCCTAAGCAGCCCGGCAAGAGACTTGTATTAGCAGCTTAGGTGATTGTTGTAGATAAATTAGTGGAAATGAGAATGTGTATAATAGCTGGACATGTTCCAAAGAGCTGAGCTGGGGTGTGGTGGCACCAGCCTGACAAAGCCCAGCTGCCCGCATTGCCCACCAAGGGGTGGGTTTTGCCTGCCTGCCGTGCTCTATAGACACAGCTCTTTACTGTAAATCATCTGGTGCTCATTGACTGGCATGTCACATTCTCAGCACAGCGATTCTCTGGAGCGCTTAGAATCATAGAATCATAAGGTTGGAAGAGACCTCCGAGATCATTGAGTCCAACCGTACCTGTCTCCCCGCTAAACCATGTCCCTAAGGAACTCATCCACTCGTATTTTAAACACCTCCAGGGATGGCGACTCCACCACCTCCCTGGGCAGCCTGTTCCAATCCCTGACCACTATTTCAGTGAAGAAATTCTTCCTAATGTCTAATCTAAACATTGCTTGTGGCAGCCCCCTAAGGATGAGTGCTTGCAAGGGTGAGATCACAAACCTCAACAGGGAGGAAGGGAAGGGAGAGAGGCTAAAAGAGTCAGGTTAAGCGACCGGGAAGCGGTGCTCAAGCAACGTCCATCAAAAAGGCTAATTTAGAGAAAAAATGCCACATTGCTAAATTCTACCCACCTCCCGGGAAACACTGTAATGTAATGAGGGAAGTATCTATTTTGAGGGAGAAAAAATGTGTTTTTCCAAAGTGACACAGGCTTTTATTTATGTTTTATTACTTTATATGCTATCTTAAAATATTAAATGTGTGGCAAAAAAAGCCAATCTTGGAACGTGCTTTTTTATTTAAAAAAATGTCACAGTTCTTTCTGGATATTTTTGTCCTGATTTGTGATGACAAAAAAATCTAAATCTCAGCACATGAAGCTGGCAGAAAAATCCATCTTCAGAGCAGTTCCACCAGGCAGAGCTCCAGGCCTTCAACCATGTGCTCATAACTTGCCACTGGAAAATCAAAGCTGCCATGAGATAAGGAGTTAGAGCAGAGCTGAATAGATAGTTTATGAAGCTGAACTCAAAAGCATTGTTTCAGTGGCTGAAAAGTGGGTTTCTTTAAATATCTCAGATTCTTTGAGTTGTTTCCAAATCCAAGGAGTCTGCCTTAGATGAGGATCTTGGAAAGCTCAGGACCTGGCCCACTGAACTGATCTGCCTCTGAGCTCCCTGCTTTTAGCAATGCTGGGGACAGACATACTTCCAACTCAAGAGCAATTTTTAGTTCCAAATTTTTGGTTCCCAAACTCATTTAAGATCAAACCCATTTTTTTTTTTTTTTTTTTTTTTTAAAGCATGATGTTTCAGCAGACTGGAAACCCAGCTTTCCACGCAGCACTACGTAAGAGTGCACACATCCATTTGTGCTGTCTGGATTAATAAAGTGCCCAAGCCAGGCACGAAGGCCAGCTGAGTAAATAAAAAATGACAGTAAATGACAGCCATCAAGCATTCCCATCATTCAGGAGCACCACCATAATCCATAGTATTGAACGTTCCTGACAACTCAGTCTGGAAAAGTGTTGAAATGACCCATCTCCAAAGGAATGGACAGACATCCCCACAATGTTAGGAGACTTTTATTCCTCTGCCTTGGTCTGAAGTGAGAACACTAGTGCAGAGAGAGCTGTCAGCTTCCCTTTTGGGAAAGGAAAGCCAAGCTGCAGCCTTTCCTCTGAGCAGAGAATAAAAGGAAACAGCTATTGGTGTCTGAAGAAGGTGATGCCGCTTTATCTCCCATTTCTAAGTGCTTTGATCTCAACAGCCTTCCATGTGCTGGGCATGGTTGGGATGGACCAGGGAGTCCTGCTTGCAGCAGAGCTTACAGTCAGAGCTGAAATCACAAAACTGCTGAGGGCTTTCAGCTCAGTCTTCCTCCTCTGCTTCCACCCGAAGTACGCTGCTGCAATCAGACCATATGTAGCACTTCAGACTGAATTTTTTAACGTGTTTACAGGTGGTGAGACAGACAGGTGCTGTAGCTGCTGGTCACAGTGGGGTCCCTGCCAGTCAGGAACAGTGCGGTGCAGCCGGCAGTGCAATAACCCAGCCCTGCAGGGTGGTGGGAAGCCCTGTGTGGGGAGGGATGTGCAAAGCAAACCTTGCTGAAAGCCCACTGCACAGCATCGCTCCCCACAAGTACATGGCTGAGAGTGGTTTGGAGTCTGTGCTGGGTTATAAATACAGGCATAATCCTGTAATGGAATTACGTTGGGGAGACAATTGTCAAGTATTGCATTTCTGTATGTATGGAGACATGTTGGATTCGCTGTATAAAACCAGACCAATCGCTCAGGTTGACTGAACGCATGCCTGGCTACCCCTCACCCCACCTAACAGCAGCCTCACCAGCTCACAGCAGCACGGCTGAGATACAGGAGATGCTGGAGAACTCACACAGGTGGCTTTGCTGCTACAACGTGTCATGAAATAAATCTACTAAAAGTATTTACATAAGTAAGCTTGACCCGCAGAAATTTTTATATTTGATTTTGGAAAACACATTAAAAGCTCATGATCCTTGCATTTTTGTGCAGTTGGTATTGACATATGTACCATGAAATTTTTATAAGTTGGCGCTGTCAGATTTTTAAGTCCAGCATATTGGCCAGGGCTGCATTTGCAGCAAAGCCATATGGGAGCAAAGCTCTGTATGGGAGGCTGCTTAATCCTAAAGATGCTGAAGTATCATTGCGAAACTTGAACCCAAACTGATGAAGAATCTGATATAAATAAATAAAGCAATAAATACAGAAGCTTGAACACAATCATTTGGCACAGAATGTTCACACACAAGTGAAGACTACTCCACTTTAAGATGAATTGACTATTAGCACACAGGCGTTTTATCTCCCAGGCACCCAGAGCCAGATAAGATGCTAACGGGCTGCTTGATTTAAGGGGGTTTTTTTGAATGTAAGATGTAAATCTCGGCACAAGAACACACAGTATTGAACTGCATCCAGAGACAGTGGTGAGAGCCTGCAACTCCCTCTTCTTAATGAACTGCCACAAAAACCTGGGGTGTATGGAAGGTGAATGGTACTTCATTTTACTGTGCTTTTCAGTACAAGGAAAGAAGAAGAAAAAAAAAGCCCTGAGAAGGAATCAGGCATTATGACAAGCAACAACAGCAACAAAACCTTAAAGCACAAAGGAGCACTTCTATATACATTTCAATGGAAAGAGGGAGTAGAAAGGACTCATGGTTCAGTGAAAGAAATTGCCCAGCTATAGCCCTGATTCTCGGAAAGGCTTGTTTTTCAACATTGTATCAGTGGTGATTTAGAGTCTGACTCTTAGCTGATATAAATCAGTGTCGCTTCTTCTCTGCAGTTGATTTATGCTACCTGAAGATCTGTCCCTGTATTTTATTCTGTGTGCATGTTTGCCAAGGACAATTTTTTTCACCACTTCTCTTCTGCTTGAAAATGAAACTATACCCTGGGTTAGTATACAAAAACAATAAACCATCTTGTCTTTACCACCGAGATATAACTGTTCTGTGAAAAATCACTATGATGAGTGGTAAAGCTGTGGACTTTTTGTCAACTTTGTTTGTCCAGGTGAAGGTGATATTCACCTAGAGATGAGATTCCTCCCAAAGGCTTGAGTCTGATGTCTTCTATCTTGGGAAAATGCAGCAGCATGAAGCACCCGTATATCGCTATGATTTAGAAACCTCAGAGGAATGTGAAATGTATGCCCAAAACAAGTTTTCCCATCAATGGTTTTATCAATACCGTTTGGCATTGGGCTGGCAGGGTATGTAGAAACATGAGACAGTGCTGTTACACCAAGGACTTGTTTGGCTCATAGGTGATTCTTACCTTTACATCGACTGTTTAGGACTCAGGAAAATGCCTGAAAGTAAATTAGTATAAAGTCACCTTAGTTAGAAAGCCAAATACGCTTCTTTTGTGACCAGAAGGAAGAAATTAATGAACAGAAATATTTGATGACTTAGAGGCTGGGGAGGGATGGGGCCTGCAGGAAGGCAACCTGCAGCCTCAGCTTTTAGAGCCATTTCTAGAAGGATAGACCACGGGCTGGAGAACCACAGGAAAAAAAAATAAAAATCCCAGTGATTAAAGAAACCACATGTGAAATACCACCAAGAAGCCCATATAAATAAGTGCAAAAACCTGGGATTTGCCAGCAGTTGTTCATTCTCCACTTTGAACACCGTGATGTTGGAATACAGAGATGAAAGTGAGGATATGTGCTGGGCAGAGTTCATCATTGACCTTGCAACCCAGGGCAATGAAATACAAACCCAAGGGTTTCCTTCAAATACCAAAGGCAGCTTGGTAGCAACCCCTCTCCTCCCATTCCAGTCTCCTGCCGCATCCAGGGCTCAGACACCTGCACAGCTGAAACCTGGGAGCAGCAAAGCTGAAGTCAAAAGAAAAGAAGCAGCTGCCTATAAGGTTTGAAAAAAATATTACGAGCAATTACACATTTACAATGCCAGTCAAAGAAGCTAATATATCTCATGCTGAAGTGGCCAGCATGAGAGTTGTGCTAAATGAGATAAGCATCAAAAATGTATCTTTCTTACTTAAACTAAAAGCTTAGAGAGTACAGTAAAACACTGCAGTTCCACCCTGTTTTTAATGAATGGATTTTCTCCTCTTGCACACTGACATACATTTGATAGTTATTTATCCTATATATTTCTTGTGGCATATTTCCCAGGAGACCTTGTTTATCTCGCTCATAAATACATGATGGATGTATGGTGCTTTGGATAAATGGTATCACAATCAGAAACTTTTATGGATATAGGCAAACTGGGTTATTAACAAAGGAAGGGCAGAGAGAAATCAGTACGCAAAAGAAAATAGCAAATGATTGATGACAATATACCTGAGGTTGCAAGGTGCAGACTCCAGATAACCAGCTAACAGAACAGTAGATAAGGGCAGTGCTTGAGACAGTGCTGTTTTCTACCTCAGGGTCAATGTCATGCTGACTATCCACGCACCCTCATCCCTCTGAGCCTGCAATTTTAGAGCAGGCAACAATTCCCCAGCAGGAGCAGCTCAAAAATTATTGCCTTCCTTTTCATAAAGTGTAATGCAGAGGCACCAGAAGTTACAAAACATTTAATTCTACCTCCCAAAAAAACGAAACAAAAGAAACGCCAGATTCTGGAGAGTTTGTGGAGGACCTGGCATTTGTTTTGCTGTTCTGTCATGCACAACACAGTGGGACTCTTGGTGCTGCATTACAAATAAGTAAAAAATATATAATCACAATGGTAATAATTACTGTCTTTATCTCTAGTTTTGTTGATTTACAGAAGCAGAGGGGGTGTTGAAAAAGGATCCAGTTGGCGGCCGGTCACTAGTGGTGTCCCCCAGGGATCGATGTTGGACCCGGTCCTGTTTAATATCTTTATTGATGAGCTGGATGGGATCGAGTCCATCATTAGCAAGTTCGCAGATGATACCAAGCTGGGAGGAAGTGTCGATCTGCTAGAAGGTAGGAAGGCCCTACAGAGAGACCTTGACAGGCTGGAGAGATGGGCTGACTCCAATAGCATGAGGTTTAACAAGTCCAAATGCCGGGTTCTGCACTTTGGACACAACAACCCCATGCAGAGCTATAGGCTGGGGACAGAGTGACTGGAGAGCAGTCAGGTGGAAAGGGACTTGGGAGTGCTGGTAGACAGGAAACTCAACATGAGCCAGCAGTGCGCTCAAGTGGCCAAGAAGGCCAATGGTATCTTGGCCTGCATCAGGAATAGTGTGGCCAGCAGGACTAGAGAAGTTATCATCCCCTTATACTCAGCACTGGTTAGGTCGCACCTTGAGTACTGTGTCCAGGTCTGGGCCCCTCAGTTTAAGAAAGATGTCGAGATGCTGGAGTGTGTCCAGAGGAGAGCGACGAGGATGGTGAAGGGGCTGGAGCACAAGCCCTATGAAAAGTGACTGAGGGAGCTGGGGTTGTTTAGCCTGGAGAAGAGGAGGCTCAGGAGAGACCTTATGGCTCTCTACAACTACCTAAAAGGAGGTTGTAGTGAGGCAGGGGTTGGTCTCTTCTCTCAGGCTACCAGTGACAGAACAAGAGGACACAGTCTCAAGCTTCATCAGGGGAAGTTTAGGCTTGATATTAGGAAGAAATTCTTCACTAAAAGTGTGATTGGTCATTGGAATGTACTGCCCAGGAAGGTGGTGGAGTCACCATCCCTGGAGGTGTTTAAAGGGAAATTGGATGAGGCACTTAGTGCCATGGTTTAGATGACGAGTAGGTGTAGGTGTTGGGTCATAGGTTGGACTCAATGATCTCAAAGGTCTTTTCCAGCCTTGTGATACTGTGATATAAAAGAAAGAAAAATTTGCAGGCATAATTTGACCTGGAATCTAGCAGTTGTCTTGGGTGCTCACTGGACTCTATCTATCAAGGTAGAAGAACTAAGAGTTGGAAATCTGGTGAGCACTCTTCTTTTACATATGCAATGTGCTCTTCTTTTCTTAAAGCTGTCACATAAACCATATGTCAGTAAGTGTGGAGGCAGCACGAGGGCTACAACTAAATGCATGTTCCATTGTTCAGATGTCAGAGAGCCTGAGCTGTTCTTACAAGAACTGTATTTAGACAACTCAGTCTGAAAGTAGAGAAACTGGTGATACCAACCCATCATCACTAGCACTGCTAAAAATCTTGGAAGATTGTTTGACCTTGCAGCTGTTAGAAGACTCGCAATACTTATGAACAGCTTTGCACTGGTGGAATTGTTTTCCTGGAGCAGAGTTACTGCTGGTTATTTTACAGCATGTCCCACCAAATGTCTTTGCAAAAATCACTAAACACCAACAAAGTCATAAGGAGTCAAGTCCCTGGAACAATACTGCTCACATCAGCCATGAAACAATACACAATACTACAAGTTCTTCTTTTGTTTGACCTGGATTGTGATGTGTGGCTCCAGGGATGGTAACAAAGGGCAAACTATTCATTTTGCTTTGACTTTTTTCATAGCAAACTCTCTTCATCTCAGATGTCCTAACCTGAGTGGACTAGTAATGCAGCTGCTGAAATGCAGGCTTTTACAGGATCAAACTCATGAACCAGAGCCCATTTTGGGCAGAGGCAACTATTAAGTGCAGAAGACCTCAGGGAATGTGCACAGATGTTTGTTTCAAAATGTTTCATTTACTCTGCTCATGACAAAGAGTCACAGAAAAGCTGGCTGCTGTCCTGCTCCAGTGGAAGGTCCTGGCATCCTGAAGCACAGCCTCTAGTCAGGGTGCAGGAGGTTTAGCCTGTGCTGCAAGTGTAGCCATCTCTCCTGCCTTCCAATATCCCCAAGCAGCTGAAGGAGCTGCTTTCCATCTTCTCACCCCAGTAGCATCCCTCTGCTGTTCCCTCTCCTTCTTAAGGAACCAGAGCACTGGGCATATCTGAGTAAACCCGCACGTATCCAATACTCTTAGTGTTTCTGTTCTACTTCAGAAATGCACAGGAGGAAGCTCACTGCTGCAGTAAGAATACCACTGTTATCCAGTCTAACAATGCTTTGGTGTCAACAGAATGTTCTTCACAATTCAGTTTTTGCTCCACCAAGACAATATCTAACACAACAGAGAAGTTAAATATAATAAATTGGGAAATTGGGATAGTGAGGTGCAGCGGTTTTAAATGTCACATTAGATACTACTGTGCTCATTGAGACTTAGACTTTAATATGCTGTATTTTGCTCCACATGCCATAGCTGTCTTCACAGAAGCTGCATATTAACACACATTCTGGTGCACATAAGATCAAACAGTCTTTTCTTATCTCAAAGGAACCTTCAAAAACAATACAGTAAAAGTTAAAATCATGCAGCTACTAAATAAGGCAGGAGATAAGGCTTGTTTCAGTTATCCCATTGCAATAAAGACTAAGAAAAGTAAAAATATTAAGAATAGTAAGTACATTTAATCCCACAGGACAATTGTAAAGCATGTCCAAAGGTGCGATTCATAACACACCCGAGCTCCCGTTGCCTTCTAAAATGTTTCCAACTTCAATGCACTTGGATGAGACCCATAAGAAGAGTGAGGCCAACTTAGCAAGCCAGTCAGGTGACAACTTTCCACTCAGTTTGCAAACTGCTCATCAGTTTTGTATAAGTTCCCTCTAGCAGGTAACTGTCTCAGCATCTGGCCCTGAGCATGATGAACCACCATTTTGCGGTGCAGGGTTGTTGCATTGTTGTCTCCTTGTTTGTTGACCTCCTGAACATGGAGCCCAGCTGGCCCAGCAACCCCAGTTTCCATTAACAGCAGCATCTGGAAAAAAACCCCAAAGCCAGAAAGGACTGTCAAAATAAGGCACCTCTTTCCATGGGAAGAGCTGTCAGCTTCCATGAATCATACTTAAATACAAACAGCTCTGTCCCTGTCCACATCACTAACAATATTATCATTAAGTGATTGTTTTAAAGATATTAATTGTCTGTTCAGCATTTCTGGTGTTTGTTCAAACTACACGTTATGCAGCATGACAAGGGAAAAACAAAAAAATCAATCATCAGCTTTATATTTGCATGTAGGGCATTTCTCTCTTTGATATAGTCCAAGCCTAGGTAAGAAAAACAGCAACTGAACTCATGTCAGCCACATTTTGAGATGCTAGGGGAAATGTTCATGTTCTTCTTCAATGAACAACAACTTGAATATTCAGCTTTCTAGCCACTGCTTTTCCTATTACACTGTTTCTTCTGGACTGTGAGCATAAATTAAAAATCTTGAGAATCATGGACCTGAACACGGAGGCAATACATAAAAGCAGGAAAGGAGAGTGTGAAAGGAAGTTACATGTTGACAAGGGAATGGATGTGAGTGTTTGGGAGGGTTGGATGCGATTACGTGTGTGGTAAACAGACTGGAACAAGGTTTAAAGCTCCATGGACTTGCTTAGAAACACCTCCAAAATTGACCCTCTGCTCAGTGAAATCTTGGCTTAAAATGTGTTTCATTGTGGCTTAGGACACAGTTATGCAGAATGAGAACTGGATAAAAGACTGTAAACAAAGCACAATGATAAATGCAGTGCATCAAATAGTGGGCTGGTGCCAGAGCTCTGGTTGCCTGAAATCTGGTATTATTTAGCATCTAAATTAATGAGCTGAAAGAAATAAACAAAATGTTTAAATTCACAAATCATCCTCAACTAGGAGAATATTAGTCAGGAGACAGCAGCGATATAGAGCGACCAAGAAGCATTAGTAAATGCTTCAAAACGACAACATAATATTTTAAGATTAAAATGCATGGTAGCATATCTGAGGGGAAAACAGTCTGCAACATACTGGCTGCATTAAAAAGAAAAAATTGGGTAACAGGGCTGATGGAGAAGACCTGAGGCTTGTCATGGATTGTAAATTAGGTAGGAGTTCATATATTGATATAACAGCAAGGCACGTTTATGCAGCTTTGAATTGCAAGAGAAAAGCCACTTCCTCACAAGTGCAAAGAAATTTAGAAGAGGGAAGGCAAATTATATCCATCACTTTTGCAGGACCCTAACCCCTTGTACATGGGGCCCAAACCCTTGTGCACCCCTTGTGCTGAGCAGAATGGGGACAGCCAGCACTGGGCATTACTCCCCCTCTATCAATCAACATCCCTGAACACCCCTAAATACTGTTGGGCCTGTCTCATTGGACTTGGGGTCCCTCTTACCTTTCCTCTTGCTGATCTCACAGGCAGTGACACTGTAGCCAAGGGGACATAGGCATTCACACTTAGTTCCTGAAAGTAAGCAGAGATGGTGGGATTAGAGACTTCAAGACACATTTGCGTGCAGACACCCATTTCTTTTCAGTGCTTCATCTTCTGTGAGGAAGGGACAGCAGGTGAAGTGATATCAGCATTTTTCTCCTATTGTGGAAGTATAAAATAGCAATAAAGCAGGAGAGCTGTGACTACCCTGCCACCCCTCTTGCCTCCCCAGCCATTTGTTCCTGCCACTTCTCAACTTCATCTACACCAGTGCAGTAATTCAGCAACCCAGGGTACCCCACAGTCTCCTCGCTCCTCTCCAAAAGAGATATCTTTGTAGAGCTGAGAGGAATCAAACTGCAGCATCAGGAATGAGCACAGCTCCTGGGACAGGAGCACCCTAGCTACGCTTTGTGCCTGAGGAAAAGCCCATGTAACCCCATGCTGGCTGCCCAGGACTGCAATGTGCATCTCCTGGCAGGAACCAGGAGGAGAGCTTCCACTTAGGAAAACAATGGCCATTTAAATCCTCTTGTTGAGAAGATCCTAAATGAAATACTAACCTGAGTCAGCTTCTAAAAAGTTATTTAAACAAGGGTAATCATGATACGAATCCTTTAAGTGCTACAATCAACTAGCTGGTACCGGAAGCGATTGTTTCTGCATTAAATACATTTAGAAGATAGCAATTTTCATCAGGACTTCTGCAGATGCAGATTAGAATTAGGCACTTGACAAAATGGTCCCTTTGTTAGAAGCTGTCATCACATCATATATCTCTGTTTAGGCAGTGCAGTTTTCATTCGATTTGATAATATTTAGCCTTTATTTTTAAATCACAGCCTGCTTACAAAGGAGGACAACTTCTCTTAGAAATGGGAGGAGGTGACAGTGATAACTGTGCTTGGCACTTATGTGGTGCTTTTCATCTTCAAAACACTTTTACAAACACTAATTAATGCTGAGACAGTAGTCACTTCTCTAGGTGGAGGATGGAAGCAATCTTAAAAGCAAAGGAAGAGACTTAAAGATGTCAAAAGGGTTTTTTTAATACATAACTGAGATGGAATGAATTCTTCCACAAAACTGATACAGATGGTCACTCCCATTAACACAGCTCATCCCTTGACTTTGCTGTCTTTACTGTCTTTACTTACAAGTGACACTCTACAAATAGACCAACTTTAAAAAAAAATATTTCATTACCTGAAAGAGAAATGATAGGTGAAACCTAAAGAGCAGAATACTCGACAAGCTTCCTCACTCCCCACAAATTCCCAGCTCATTTCTCCTAGAGGATAGAGAAGTGGTGCAAAATCCTTCTACCTTGCTGAAAGGGGATCCCATTGTTGTGGCATGGAGCACAGCGACAAGAACTGGTCTCCAGCTGAAACTCATCAAGAGCCTGTCACGGATTCTCTTTTATTGCCATTGCATTAGCAAAATCTGTTGGAGTCACTAGCTGATACAGAGGCTCTGCCTAAAGGAAGGGAAGAAACTGCATTAGTTTCCAAATTTAAGATGGTGTGAGCATTGCAGGGCTCTGTGGGAGCATGGCTGGAGAGGGAAATTAAAGTCTTGTGGTACAGGCTCCACGTTTCCCATTAGTATTGCCTTAAACCTTGTGAACAACAAGGCAGTGATACCAGGAATACTTACAGGGATCCTTCCCTGGATTTACAACACCAAAGCAGTTGCAAATGCATAACAAAATACAACAGCCATACTGTTAGTTGAAAAATGGATAGAGTTTCACAGAAGTTTCATTAAATCCTTTCTCACTCATTTTCCTATTGTTGACATTTTTAGACCAGATTTGCTCAAACACGTTTCCTGAATGCTCTGTTACTCTGATTGAAGAAGGATCCCCAAAATCTACCTACAAAAATCTCCTTCCCTCCTCAGATAGCCACACAGCACAGCCAGAGGCATGTGGTCACAGACATTCACATCTGCACATTCAGCTTAAACACTTCTTCATTTCAAGGCTGATTTCTATCTTTATGAAGCCAAGATAAGGGTTTCTGCTCTCTTCAGAAGGGAGAGGATTGTGATCTTCACCTGCCGACACCACAGACGGGGTTGGTGGGAGAAGATAAGGGAGTGAACAAACAGTGAATTTGCGGTAGGAACCAAGAAGACTTTGGTCTGCTCATTTATTTTTTTCTGAAAACAAGGGAAAGTAAAAGTGCAGTCACAATATTGGCAGTCGCCCACTGATGCTGGTGGGACAATATGGGCATGTGTTGTCAGAGGATCCATCCCAAATTCCCATCCTTGCTATAGAGATGCCTGCCATAAAGACCATGACAATACAGTAAGCATGAAAGATCACCCCACTGCTATCACAGACTCAAGCTACAAGAAAAAGAAGAATGTTTCAATTAAAAAAAAATGCTAATTTCCTGCTGCTTTACATCCAATCTTCATCAATTATCTATGATTCATATTTTGCCTTTTGAATTCAGATCATACAAATGAGGAAATATACTAAGAGTGACCAGCCAAGTCCCTTCAGCAGAAGATATATGAACTGATTTGCTTTACTTGGCAAAGAAGGCCAATGGTATCTTGGCCTGCATCAGGAACAGTGTGGCCAGCAGGACTAGAGAGGTCATCATCCCCTTATACTCGGCACTGGTCAGGCCACACCTTGAGTACTGTGTCCAGTTCTGGGCCCCTCAGTTTAAGAAGGATGTTGAGATGCTGGAGTGTGTCCAGAGAAGAGCAACGAGGATGGTGAAGGGGCTGGAGCACAAGCCCTATGAGGAGCGACTGAGGGAGCTGGGGTTGTTTAGCCTGGAGAAGAGGAGGCTCAGGGGAGACCTTATTGCTCTCTACAACTACCTAAAGGGAGGTTGTGGTGAGGCAGGAGTTGGTCTCTGCTCTCAGGCGACCAGTGACAGAATGAGAGGACACGGTCTCAAGCTTCGCCAGGGGAGGTTTAGGATTGACATTAGGAAGAAATTCTTCACTGAGAGGGTAATTCATTGGAATGCGCTGCCTAGGGAGGTGGTCGAGTCACCATCTCTGGAGGTGTTCAAAGAGAATTTGGATGAGGCACTTAGTGACATGGTGTAGTTGACAAGTAGGAGTAGGAGTAGGTGTTGGGTCATAGGTTGGACTCGATGATCTCAAAGGTCTTTTTCAACCTTATGATACTGTGTGATACTTTTCCCTAACTAAGCATTCTTGGGCTGATATTTAGTCACACTCTGCTGGTACTTTTGATCTTCAAGCCCCACAGGGATATTTGTATGGAAATGAAGGATTATAGATACCAAGTCCAAATTACATCCATCTGGGGTTTTTCACTGGGCAGCCTGGTCACTGATGCCAGGCAAGACAAAGAACATTGCAGTTTCTTGTGGGAGCGTTTTCTGTATGTGGGATCTAGCGTGGAGGGTTGCATTGATGTTGTCTCCTGCCCAGAGACCTCCCAGCGCATTTCTGGGAGGTCTATTCACAGCACACCAAGGGCTTGGGAAAACCATCTCTGCTGAGCAAGCATCAGATGCTGTATTTTGAAATAACTGATTGTTGCTTTGCTTCATATTTTTTAGAATTCATCTCTTTCTTTAAAAAAAGTCAGAAATTTCAATGAGAAACAAACACCTTTTACAAATAACAATATTTTTTCCTACAATTACATTTTACAATGAAAACCAATTATACAATAATAATATCAACTTGTACCACTACCAGTGCAAACTCCTTTTTAAAGGATATTTTCTTTCACCTTTGTACTGTTCACTCAGAGAGAACTTATCTGGACATTAATAATGATGAGGCAGAACTGCTACATAATCCTGCTTGCTTTCTACTTTTACAGTGTCTTGCACTTCTAAAACTCTTCAGGATCTAAAAACCTTAACTCTTCAAATTCTAACCCCTATTTTCAAGGTTTAGCTCTGCTGTACAAACATCCAGGCATATATGATGAACTACTTGACCTTATGAACCAGAGAGAATTGTTGCTAAATAACCACTGGTGCTCATGGAAGACAGGAAAAATTCCAAGAAAAAAAGCCCTCATAAAATATACACTGCCAGACATATTTTTGATAAGTGATACATTGTTAAAACAGAGGGTGGATAGCCTAACCTGCTTGGTAGGCAGCAAGCAATCACGTCTTCACAGACAAGTTAGAAGGATAAAGGTTGTTTGATTCATGTACTTCCATCCATGCCACTCTTAGCACATCACATCTTTGACTTCCTGAATACCCATTGCACAATACAGGTCTATTATTTGCACTAGAAATTTCCCTGTGTGTTTTTTTTGTTGTTGTTTTTTTTTTTTTTAAAATTCTGTTTATTTAAACACAGAGTTCTCCAAGGTGCTCAGCTAAGTAAGGCTGACTGAAGTGATGGATACAGTACCTCTAGCTTTTTAATTTCAAAGTTGTACTGCACAGCATCTCCCTACTCCTGCATGAGCGCAGCTGTTGACAGGTCTTTGTAAGCCAATGCAGTAATGTGTTCGCTTGCTCCACCACAAACAAGGACAATGAAATCTTCCACAAACTGTTTTGTAGAGGTGCTATCTGCAAAAATACATTCAGAAATTGGCTGGCTCTGCTCAAGTATGTCTTTGTGGATTGCAGATGACATATAAGCTCACAGCAAAACACCCCTGTATATGACCCATTGAGAGAGGAAAGGAAAAAGTCCACAAGTGTTTCACACCTGAAGCCTAGTTTCCCATGCTGTGTGTCCTGTGCCTCTCTGGCTCCCTCACAGCAACACCCCAATCCTCCCTTCCTGCACCCTACCAATATCTCTCCTCCTAAATTTCTTCCCTATGGTTATAAGCTTGCAGGTCCTTCCACAGCCTGAACTCCTCACCAGCACGAATGCTGCCCATTCTCCTCTGCATATCTCCAGGTAGCCCCCCCTCCCATTACAACATCCCCAGCTTCCCATGTTCCCCACAACATTGTTACCTCCCTGCTTTATTCATTTGAGAGGTGGGTGGGTTGGTAACAGCACCAGACAGGTGGGTATTGGCTGATCTGTCCCTGTGCTTCCCTGAGATGCTGAGCAAATATTTCTTCTCTACTCAGCAAATAAAATCTTGAAAAAAACCAAGCTCTGAGACATTCACACCTCTGTTAAGCTTAGCTGAGTTTGACTCTGCTTAGCAAGCAGAGTCAAAAGTGGTTGTGAAGGAGCAGGGGAAAATTCAGGCAGGCTTGATCACAAAATCTTCTCTTCACTATAATAAAGGCTAGAAATTCAATGGCAGAAGTGTTTCATGCTTACCGCCAATCTCTTTCAAAAGGGATTTACAGCCAGCTTCAGTTATTCCAAGCTTCCCATAGACTTTACTAATATGCGCACCGATGTTAAAGTCATGCTGTGCACATTTCTGGACATCGCTCAGGGAATAATCTTAAATATACACCAAAAAATTGTAGTGTTTTAATACAACTGTTCCATGTTTTATGTTCATATACACAGAAAATGTGAATTGATAAATATTTTTTCCTTTTTTGGATATCTAACAGATCTACATGAAATGAAATGAAATGAAATGAAATGAAATGAAATGAAATCTCTACATTTTACAGAACTCTGAAACCAAGTGCAAATGCAAGGCAAATGCTGGAAGAGGCTTTTAATGACCAACTCAGCTGTTGTGAGTTATGCAGAGCTGCAACGGGTCCGAGTCTGGCCTGTGACTTAAATGCTAAATGTCTTTGAGAAAATACTACCTACCACCCATCCCCATCATCAGAAGTCAGGGTTTTTAAGAGTAAAAGATGAAGTAGCTTTTTGTCCCTTTGCTAGCTCACATCTCCAATTTTCTGCTACCAGAAGAGCCTTAATTGTTTCATGGAAGTTTCTCCATGAAGCTCTACTATAATTTTTTTCCAGGCGTATAAGAATTTACCCTAAAAAATCTGCAAATCCTTCATACCTTCTTCCCCCAAGTCCTTCTCCAAACTCCTTGCTGTCCTGACACTCAAGAATATTTAAGCAGTTATCATGATGAAACACCAGATATGACACTCAAGTATTCTTTTTCTGCCTCTTTGTTGTAATCTCCCACATTTCCCTGAATTCTTTCCTTTTTTAGTTAAACCCATTTCTTGATAACACAAATATCTACATGAGCTCACAATGCAACTTAGCACTCTATGGCTGTTCTGTTCTTATGCTCTTCTCACACATCTAATATTGGCCAGTTTTCAGATCAGAAAAGAGGATGCAGTGGGTTTTGGGTTGATGCAGGATGGCCCCAATAATGTTCACAGTCGATATTCACTTGAAGGCAGGAACAACTATTTTATGATATCCTTGTACAGCGTCTGGCACAATCCAGACCTAGCAGTCTTCTACTGTTCTTTTTCCCACAGAAAGCAGCAAATCATGAACTGCAGACACATCTGGCATATTGGATTATATGTGAGAGCAGTGCAAGTACCAACCATGTGACATAGCCTGTGCTACTAGATCTGCAAAAGAAGACTTGATGTCCAGCACAGACAGTACAAACATAATGATGGATTTGAAGGGAAAAACTTGAATTCTCAGATTGGACCTACCAAACCCCAGTGAGAATTTTCAGCCCAGCTCAGCACTGGGAATAGTGTGAAAATGCTGGTACACCTGGGTACTACTGTAAGATGCTGATCTAGGAGAGGAGATGCTTACAGGTAGCATTTTTATACAAGTTATAATACAGATTAGTTCAAATAAACGTGGCTTGTGATGGGCCCACACCAACAGCTGAGAAACTGATAATGTCTTGAATATCTGAATCTAAATTCTGCCCCTCTGAGCTGTATCTGACTACAGGATAAGCAACTTCCTAAAGAGCAGAAGAGCAAACAGACTGAGCATCACATACAGCAGAGTCCACTAAATGCTTTTGCAAATAGACAGCAAAGGCACTTACTCACTCCCATGCTGTAAGAGTCGGTCTGAAGAACAGTATTTGCCTCAACAGCGCCATCAGGGACTTGGAGAGAGACCAAGAAGCAAACGTCCTGAGAGAAAAGAACTGCCTGGCACAAGCAGCCACCATGACCAGTAGTAACATCTAAGAAAAGGCCGAATAGCTGCTGTCCAGAAGATGGATTTCACCTGCTGCCTCAGCCAAACTTGCCCCACCTCCTCCCTGACCCGAAGCCAACAAAAGAAGAGCATGCGCAGAGACTCGCAGAGGGTCTTCAGGTCACCTAGCGGTCATGAGAGGAAGATGAGGTGAGGAAGTAGAAGACCCCCGAATGCGAGGTGGCGCAGGCGCAGACAAGTTCTGGCAAGCGAAGCGAGAACTTTTGGGACCTGCGCAGTTCAGCCTGGATTGCGAAACGAAGACGGAGATTGGCCACAATCCATGGGAGAGAGGAGGTGCGAGGTGCTGCTGCTGAGCATAAAAGATGGTTCCTAACCGAACCCCGGTGAGATCTCCCCACCTCTGGATCACAGATCACACCTGTCGTGACGACGGGTCACGACTGAGGACCGGCAGGACGCTGTTCGGGGCCTGGGACCATAGGGATGCCTTTGGACCCGTGGTGGTAGCTATAATCCTCTTTCCTCCTCTTTCCTTCACTTCATCGTGTGCTGCTTTACGAGCAAAATAATAAAGTTTCTCCTTGAATTGAATTATAACCCCTTGGCATCTTGGTTGCCTTAATTTTGTGCTTTGAGATCAAGGTAAACGAATCATCACGAGTCCACAAAGTGGACCGTGACACATGCCAATGAATAAATAAGAGAGTGCAGCTATTGATTAATGTCACATGGCTCACTCCATCCTACCCAACAATCATAATTTCTTGAAAAAAAAGGAAGCCATAGTCAAAGAGCAAGAGCAATGTCAGGCATAACAATCACCCAGGAAATTATTTACAGTTTCCTACATGCTGGAAAAGCTCTCGAAGCTAAAGGTGTTTCAAAACTGTCATTTGAAAGGCAATGGAAAAAGAACTTTGGTGAAAAGCTAACAAAAACGTTAAGCTACACGATTCTCATTCATCTCAACATCTTGTCGGCCTCCAAAAATACTTGCTACAGGGCCTTATTTGTGAACTGGCAGCACCCACAGCTTGAGAGCTAGATGAAGCCCATGATGCTAAGCATGCTTTGAAAACTGGACTCTTTATTCACTGCCATAAAGCACTTCTACTCCCATATTTCCAGCAGGCTTTCTTTGAGATGATGTTGACTTCTTCTATCATCTCTCTTTTCTGACCTCAGACCTGAACCATCATTGGGTACCTGCAGAGGAGTTTTCTCACCAGCAAGCTAGCCCCAAAGCTTTTTCACAAACATCAGATGCACGTACCTGCCTTTTGGAGCTCATTGCTGTTCATGACTAAAGTATATTTGTAGATGCCACGAACGGTAGTCTCTGTGATGTAATGGGTCCCATAGTCTCTGTAGAGCTCTCTGTACTCCCCATAGCTGTACTCTGATGGGAGTTGACAGAGTCTCTGTAGGAACTCATAATGCAGCATCAGGGCTAGGGGCTTCAGCTTACAAATGGCAACATCCAGCTCAGAACGGGCATGAATGAATTTGCTGGACTACATGAAATGCAGAAACAGAAGAAAATCCAGAAGAAGTGAGGGATATCATTCTTGTGACAATGTTATTTGCTATTAAACAATTAATGCTGGTCAGGATCTATCAATTTAACAATTTGCAACTGGAAATCTTTTAAATTAGCAAACCCCAAACTTTTAGCTGTAAAGTTTCTGAATTGGGATTCTGACTGGTATTAGAAAGGGAAGAAGAAAGAAGGAGAGACAGGTTAGGCCATGACTGGAACATGGGGAAAGGCAGACCAGATCTGAAGACCCAGGATGCAAGGATACAAGCAGCATCCCATGAGACTGTTCTGCCTTTAATAATGTTCACCAGCCTTCATTTCTCCTGAAAAATTCTGACATCTGAAATGAAGTGGCTAATTCTCTGGCTGATCCAAATTAATATTTATATTCCACAGAATATGCCATTAACAAAACTCAAAGGACAGAAGAAAACACAAACACACACTTATTTATATGTCTCAGTATAGACACATGAACATGGATAAATATTGTATCTCCCCTTTCCGGCATAAAAGCCAGCAATAGAAGAGTTCTTCCGTCATGTTCAAAGGATTTACTGTCCAGTTTTTTGGGCCAGCAGGAAAAGCACATGGGGAGGGGGGAGGTGGGGAGGGTGTTCAATATAGAACTCCGTAGTTTAAATAATAAAATCAAGACTTAGGATTTGGTTTCTTTATGAATATCTACTGCAAATGCTTCTCATATATCCTGTCATGGGAAATGCCTCTCTGCAGGAAGCAAATGCAAGTTTAATAGCAACAAGGAATACTCTGCCATTCCCAAGTGCACTTTATACTGAGGGAAGACATCGATCAGGGATACGATTGGACTGTTGACAAGAGCTAGGTTTGTTCACAGCAATAACAGATGAAAAAAAGAAATCAAATGATGGTGCACACTACCTCAAACTGAATCTCATAAACAAGTCCTAGGAGATATAAAGTATCTCCAGCCAGCTTAAAGTGTGCATCAGATCACAGTTGTGACCAAATCTCTGCAGATGAGACTGGCAGTGACTCTGCCATCTGTATTCTGTGTGTCCTGATCTGGTGAATGATGTACTCAGCAGATAGATCACATCAGCCGAAGTAAAATGGTATGTGTTAGTCTATAACTAAACCCATGGAAGGCCTGCTAGCAGTTTTCATTCTTCATTACTGTCAAGGTTGCCCTAAAGTTGAACAGCTTGGCTTCACTGTTTGCATTACCATTTACAGAATTGACAGCTCCTGCCTTGCTGAACCCACCTAAAAGAGGGATGGCCTTTCACATGTGAGATGATATTCACAACCAGATTTGTTTCTGTACTGTGTGTACAGGTGCATAAACTCCTGGAACTGTAGAAAATCCTATTTGCCCTTCATTCACCCTAGATTTCTCTCTTAGTCACTGCAAATCACCCATAGGGCAAAGGGAACTCTTAGATTAGTGAGCTAAACCCCAATTCTACCTGTGCAGATTCCTTTGGAGGAGTCACTGTGTTGGTTGCACCCATTCACCTCCCATCTGCCAGATTGCTTTGGCATCAGTGGTAAGAACTTTTTAATGGCAGGCAGGGGAAGGTGTGTATTGTCCTATGCCTGGGGTGCAGCATGGAAACCCTGTTAGGAGTGTCACTTGTGCATCTCCTACTAGCAAGTTCACTGTGCTGACAGGTGCAGAGATCGACACACAGACTCCGATGCAGAATCAAAGACCCTTTATTGTCAGAAGGCTGTATTTTTATATTCTCCAGAGTTCTATCACGCGCTGGATGATTTTACATGATTGGATACACACAGCTGTCCATGCGCCTAAGTTACACTTGTGATTGGTTACTTATACATGATCACGCACTGCTGCAAGAAGCAAGTTTAACATTCTTTTGCTAGATAACTTGCTCTTTATCTTACACTTCTTTGCAAACAATTCTATTTCTTCACCACCTAATCCCTCATATCTCACTGTTCAAGGCCCTTCAAGAATACCATGCTGCTCGTTATTATAAAATGTCTCCAACAATTCCCCCTTTTTTTGTTTTCGATCTGCACCAACACAGCTCCACTCATGGCGCCATCAATCATCCTCTGCACACATCACACCACACACAACACACACATCAAAACACATATAAAAACCATTAAACACAACAAACCTAACATTAAAAGGCGTATCATCTAAGATTCTAAACCAGTAAACCATCTTCCAAGAATATTTCACTTATTATATCGTATGTGTTGTTTGCTTGCTTCTATGATCGTGGTGACAGGTGAAGTTTATTGTAGTCATATTTAGTGTTAGTATTAATGTTAGTAAGGTTAGTAGGGCCTAAACTGCAGGGCTCTTCCCTTATATAAAATGGAACAATCTCCGACATGTTTGTCGTTGTACAATTACACCACTTACTACTATTTCTATATATCCTCAAAGATGAATTTACATTTTTTACACAAGATTGATTTGTCCCACTACAATTAAACATTACACAGTCATGATGTTGGAAGAACACTTTCTGTAGCGACGTCAACATGGGCCACTGGTCTGTAGGCAGGCCATCCAGGCAAGTAGAAAACAGTTTTTCCAGGGATTCCTGTCCCGTCGTGTTGGCTAGGATGATCTACACATTTGTTCTCTGCTGCGCGACCATCGAAAATGCTTCAGCTGTTGCCTGAGTTAGGTTGAAGACCCAGGCCGTGGTAAATCAGTTGAGTTGTTTGTTACTGCAGGCTTTACCCATTTTGCAGGTATCCACGTAGGCCCAGAACCTGTAATGACACAAGCATACCCTCGCCCCCACGTTACTAACTGAAATGGCCCATCCCATTTGCCCTCTTTGTTTTTTATTAACACCATGAGCTTTTCATCAAACGCTAGCATTCCTGTTGACATGGTTTGCGTATGCTTCACAATTGGTGGTACTGTATCTTCTCCTGCTAAGCGCAAGAAATTCAATACATATTGTACTTTCATCAATCGATTTGCTGGTGATTCCCCAGACTCCCCCTGTTTTTGTCTTTGTAAATATTGTTTTATCACTAGATGTGTTCGTTCAATAATAGCTTGTCCTGTTGGGACGTGTGGTACTCAGGGTCATTTGTTGTCTGGTGCGATCCTGGCTTGCGCTGCGTTTCCAGTTTCCCTGATTTTGCCCAATAGGGTTACCATATTTATCAAGTCGAGATCGATATTGATTGACATAGTGTCGACTTCTACGACAACGTGGGCAAATTCCTGGCATTTGATTTCCCAGGCGCCCATTTCTTCGATGTCCTTGCAAATTCTTATTACAGTGATAGCTTAAGTGGCCTTGTTGCCCGCAGTTATAACACCGTTTTGCCCCTAAAGGTCTCATTGCTGTTGCGAAGGCATCTGCTAATACAGTCGCGTGTTGTTCCATCGTGCCTACACGATTTGCTGCCTCTACCATCTCTACCAGGGTTGCATTACGAGGTAAAGATATTAATACCTTTTTACAATCTGGATTTGCATTTTCTAGGGCTAGTTTTAGTAATAATGACTCTCTGGCTTCCGGATGCTCAATTTGCTTTTCTATCGCACTCCGCAGTTTTTCTATAAAAAGCATATAGGGCTCGTTGTTTCCCTGCCGAATAGATGTAAAAGAGACCGGCTGTTTTCCCACTTCGGGTAAAGTTAAAAGTGCTCTGAGTGCCATTCTTCCCGTTTCTCTTAAAATATCTGGCAACAGCCTCGATTGTGCCTGTGGGTCGGCAAACGGACCTGCCCCTGTGTAATGATCTGTTCCTACCCCATATAACGGGTCTCCTTGTGGGCGTCCTAAGTTTTCCACTGCCTTCACTTCTGCAAATTCCATGATCTCTCCATAACAATTTTTGTGTGGGGGTTAAAATCATTGATGCTAACTGCTGACAATCATACGGAGTAACCAATTGTCCACATAATACATTTTCCAACAATGTTTGTGAAAAGGCCGAATGCAATCCATCCTGCATAACAGCTTTCCTGACTTCCTTTACTAACTGCCAATCAAAGGCTTGATATTGTGGTGGTTGATTTGGTTGTAGAATAACTGGAAATGCTAAATCCATCTTTTCTCCTTCCTTAAGTGCATCTAATTTTATCTTTGTCCATCTGTTTCTAATATTGTCCCCTTCATTATCACCTAAGGTTTTAGCCTTTTGTCTTTTTTCTTCGTCGTTGCTGCTGTCACTATCACTTCCAGTTTTGCACTGAGTACGTTTAACTCTTTTTTTCTTTGATTTCTTAGAACTTTTATACAACATCGTAGTAGCACATTCAGATTGCTGCTCGGACAAGGACCGATCTTTTTCCTCGTCACTAACATCTGTCTGAGTACCCTCTGAGATAAAACCTTCTTTTGAAGGTGCTAATGCCTTGTCATAAATTACCCCTGACAAACGCTTTTCGGGGGGGGTATAGCCGTTCAAGAGGCTACTCTGTATGGGTTGGGCTGCTTGTTTTTCAGCCTGTAAATCTTTTAAAGTCTCATAAATCAATCGCCACATTGTTAGAATTCGCATAGCATTTACATCTCTTTTTGAAGCCTTTTCAAAAAGCAAATCTCCTGCTTTTCTCCAAGTTGAGATATCAAAAACAGACGGAGATTCCACAGGCATTCCATTATTTTTAAGCCAGGCTAATAATAACTCTAGAGCTTGTTTTTCGTATTTAATTCCTCTTTTCTTTAGCATATGCTTTATCATCTTAACTTCTTCTTTCTCTGACACTGACACCTTAATTCCCATCGCGTTTCTTGGCTGCTCACCTGATTCCTTTGTAGCAGGTGATTGAAGCCCCGGGGTCTTTTGTCCTGCTCAGGTCCACTGGCTGGGACGATCGTTTAGCTGAGATGCCTCCCCAGACGCAGCCTTTCTTGTAGGTGTGCTTTATCGATCCCAGGATCTGCTTGTCCTGATTCTTCGGTCTTCTTCGGATCACGTCAGACTTCTTTCGATCACGTCGGACTTCTTCGAATCACATCGGGGTCACCATTTGCGGAGATCGACACACAGACTCCGATGCAGAATCAAAGACCCTTTATTGTCAGAAGGCTGTATTTTTATATTCTTCAGAGTTCTATCACGCGCTGGATGATTTTACATGATTGGATACACACAGCTGTCCATGCGCCTAAGTTACACTTGTGATTGATTACTTATACATGATCACGCACTGCTGCAAGAAGCAAGTTTAACATTCTTTTGCTAGATAACTTGCTCTTTATCTTACACTTCTTTGCAAACAATTCTATTTCTTCACCACCTAATCCCTCATATCTCACTGTTCAAGGCCCTTCAAGAATACCATGCTGCTCGTTATAAAATGTCTCCAACAGACAGGAGGTCATTTGAACCTGCTTCTTAGTTTTGTTTTTTTTTTTAAAGACTTCACTACAAACATCTGTATGTGGATGCCCAGCAGGACACTGGACAGACTGCACTCAATTGTGGCTGATTTCAGAGGTCAGGCTGTCCAGTTCCTGGCTAATAGGTGAATGGAAAAGCTCCTGGGTGCTGTAAACACAAAGGTGTTGTGGTCTTAGTAAACACGACCAATGCAAACTGCAAAATCCAATCAGGAGGAAAGAGTTCATTTATCCTAGTCACAGCTGCTGACCTGATGATGAGGATCAAACTGATGTACACACATATACAGATAATGCATTAGCAGAGAATTAAGTGGAGCAGTGCTTACAGTTGAAGAAAATCTTTTCATCCTTTGAATGAACTTCTTGAACCTGTTGTTGTTGGAATTGTAACCAAGTTCAAACACTCCTGGTATTATTATGTCAAAGCTGAAGCTAGACTGCTAAGATTTTCCTTCCGGACATTGCTTTCATAATTTGAGTAGGAGTCATATTCAGTCATTGTAAATTCTGTCTAAACAGAAAGCAAAACCAACATATTTAATTTCCTGCACAGTGATTGTATATCTGAAGCATGGGGAAGGAATACAGATACAAATATACTTCTGAATTAATGCTTGCACTTTGAAGATGAAAAGCCTTGTATAATTGCAAAGTACTATTATTATTAACACTGGTACTTCAAGAATACTTGATTTACAGCAGCCAGAAAGCTACTATCTCCCCCATATTGCAAGGACCTCAGGCTTTTACTTGATATGTCAAACTTATGCAAAGAAGGTGAAACCTTGAACAAAAGCATCAATTGAAGTACGAATTCTAAGAGGAAAGGGTTTCCTAATGGGCAACACTCAAAAATACCTCGAGATATCATCAAAAGCATTAAGGTGAAATACATAATGTTTGAAACATAGCTTTGATGCACCACAGAAATGAGCTACGTGCCTTTGCTTTCGCACAAAGCACACTGTGTGCTGTTACATCCTAGGTTGTTTCTCAAGGACAGCTTTTCCAGCCTGGCTCTCAAGGCACTCTACAATTCTGTCTAAAATTAACCTGTCCATGCCCACTGGGTGTCTGTAGGGCCCTCTTGTACAAATGGCACTGGGAAGATTAGGCTGAGTTTTTGCAATGGCAAGGTCCAAAGGAACATCGCCATCAATTCCAGTGCACATGGATATTATAAGGGGACTTGTCCAAGTTCGCAGAGTGTGTGGGATACGATGATGTTCTGGAAGTAGGGTCAAATTCAGCCTCATCCCATTTGATGTCATCAGTTTTGTAATTCTTTATAAAATGATCCAATAATGACGCTCTGTCAATATTACACACTAAATTTATTGGAAAATATGTAGGTATATTTATTTACAGAAGAATCTGACACATACCTCTGGTGTGTAGCTTTCTACATTGTATGGTTTTCTGAATCTTGTGTCCACGATGTAATGAGGAGAACATCCCCCAGCATAGTACCTGTGATCAAGAACTAATCCAAGTTGTTTGTGAAGATGTTTAACCTGTAAATGAAACATAACAGCAAAATATTATCATTGATTTAGAGGTAATTTAGCATCAAATGACTGGGTTGAGAAAGTCAAAAGCTTTTTGGTTTTCCTGAGGGTTCTTTGTCTTTGAGGGCTGCTTTATTTTGAAATCTCAAAAGAAAGTTTTGCCTTCTTCATTGTTGGATCAATCTATTTGCTCTAGAAAAACCTAACTGACTAACAAGAAAGCAAAAGACAGAGTAAAATTTTGACACTTCAATGAATATATTAATTACAGAAGGGCGATTTTCACCACCCAGCTAGGAATGACACCAGAGCATTACTGCCACCAGCACTGGCAGCTTCTGTGGCCTTTACTGGAACTCTCTGGGAAGAGCAGAACAAACTGGACCAGCCAAACCCACACCCCACCAGGCTGCCCACCCCAAGGATCTCCAGAAGCCCATGGCAGTGCAGCAGCATCCAGAAAGATCTTCAAAGACTGGTTTACCAGTCCATGTCATCAGTTCAGACTTATTTTTAATTCACATTTCTTTGTTCTGGTGTATCAGTCAATCTATGCTAGGTTGGTCAAGGATCAAACAGAGGTCAGTAGATGAGAGTGAAAGTTGTAAGGCACAAGATCTAGGTACAAGTAATCGTTCAAGTAATCCTTGAAAGACATTGGGAAGTTTTCTTTTAATTTTAGTGGATGATGGACAGTAATCTTAACCTGTCTGCTCTGAGAATGGATGTAGCACTGCAGACATTTTAGATGGAGTGATTAAGCCAGGCTAATTTGCTTTTCATATTGCCCCTGTTGTGATCTGTTTCAGTAAAAACCCTTCAGTTACTCAGTCAGGACACCCTCACATTACCCTTGTGGCACACAGTTGCCACAAACTCATACTTAAATAGTAACAAGAGTCACTAAATGAAACCACCAAAAAAAAGAGATCAATTTCTAACACTCCATGTCGTGTCCTTATTAGTGTTCCAGGCCTCTGTTAGATCTGCCTCTCCTTATTTTGGGTAGAACGACTTGCATGATAATGACTGTGAAGCTGTAAAATATTAACTCTAATTTTAGAACAATCTGAAAAAAAAGGCAAGTCCACTAAAAGCAAATAACTGAGCAACTGTAGCTTCAAAGGGATGAAAAGCATGTTCCTATAATTGTCCAACATTATTTTTAATTTTGATTAAACTCAGAAGTACAAAGCACTAGCAATGACATGTGCAGCAGCCATATCTCCAGAGAATAAGAAGGAAATTATAATTTTTTCCTTGTAAGATGATTTTGTTCTTTTTTTTTTATGTAAAAAGCATTTTTTTCCTGCAGAATGAGAAAAAACTCTTTTCACTTTTTACACAGTCTGATCTTACAGAAAGTTCCACAGTCTTAGTCTATAAAAGCTCAATCAATTCAGACATAGAGTTTACTCCCCACAAAGTTGTGGTTTGTTAGCATGCAGGTTAATCCTACACCACTCATACAAAAGACACAAATTCCACCATCCCTCATTCTCATTGAAGAAATCCAAGAAACTTTGACCCCCCAAAAACCAATACACTGTGCAAAAATACAAATCCATAATCAGGTTCAGATTTTAGGCAATCCAAGATGCCTATTTAAGTCACTCTATAAGGTCTGGTATAACTGCCAGCAGGACCAGGAAAGTGATTGTGCCCCTGTACTAAGCACTGGTGAGGCTGCACGTCAAATACCATGTTCAGTTTTGGTCTACTCACTACAAGAAGTACATTGAGCTGCTGGAGTGCATGAAGAGAAGAGCAAAGAAGCGTGTGAAGATTTTGGAGCACAAGTGTTATGAAGAGTGGCTAAAGGAACTCGGGTTGTTTAGTCTTGGGTTGTTTAGTCTGGAGAAGTGGAGGCTGCCAGGAGACCTCATCACTGTCTAAAACTACCTGAAAAGAGGTTGTAGTGAGGTGGAGGTTGGTCTCTTCTCCCAAGTAACAAGTGATAGGACAAGAGGAAATGGCCTCAAGCTGTACCAGGGGAGGTTTAGTCTGGATATTAGAAAATATTACTCCACTGAAAGGGTTGTCAAGCACCAGATAGTAGAGAAACATTTGGTGTTCACCCTTCCCTCTTCATTTACCAAGTTTAGGCAACACAAGCACACATAGGCTCTTGCAGTAAATATTTGCAAGCTGAGCTGATGATCTCCAGAGGGTGCACAAGTACTCCTGGGTACATCTGGGACTTTTACTTATGTCATCTCTCTCTGGAGGACTTGTGGAGTCAATAAGGATTTTCCTACAGGGATTTGGATCAGGACCCCAAAGGCTGTTGGATCCTAACTCCTGGATACAACAATTGCTACAGCTTTTCTCTGTTCAATATTTACATGTGAAGACACATAAGATCATTCTTATCTTTAAGTAAGACAACATCTCAGGAAGGTCACTGACTTACCCTTTTGCCAGATTCTCTATTCCCCCATCTTCTGGTCACATTTTTTTAAACACTTTCTTGCAGTTTTTTTCATCTGATTGGTCCCCATAGTCATCATCCGCATTACAAAGCACCCTCCGTGTAATGCACCGCCCTAGGATGCAAGGTGAAAATTACTCATAAAACAATCTATTATCATGCTTCCTGGTAATATTGCGATATCACTGTCCCTGACTTGGAGTCTAAAAAAAAAAGACTCTTGTAGTGTATGGTTCAAAACTACCTGGAAAATATTTCTTCTCTATCTGTATGGGAAACCTGAGATTTTTAATCACCAAATTACATCCACTCAGTTTTGCTCAAAACTTTCAAAATATTAAAATTCCTTGATCAACCTAGGAAAATAAGAATGAATTAAAAGTACAAAAAGGGATAGACTTTTTCTGTTGGCAATTTTTTTTAGTTTTGAGCTAACAAACATGCTGGAGACTGTTTGGCGGATCTTGTATGTGGTATTATTCCCCCCTGCCCCAGCCTTTTCCATGTCCATAATTATTGAATTCTTGTTTTTTCAGTCTTACTACAACACTAGCCTGGGGTACAGAGATCAGAGTGACTTTCCCTTGCCCCATCTCCCGTGCTGAGTTCCCTCTGCCCCGGCGCCTAGCTCCCTGCGTGATTTCCTCTCCACTGCCAGGGTACAGATGCAAAGCAGAAGCTGATAAAATTTTGGATTCAGCTAACTGCTGTCTTGCTTTCCATGCTGCTTACAGTGTTCCCAACTAATTAGCTGTTGATATGGATGGAGGGAAACACCATAAGGACCATCTTCATAACCTGCTGTGCTCTTGGGCATGTGTCATAGAATCATAGAATGGTCTGGGCTGGAAGGGATGTTAAAGATTACTGAGATCTAACACGCTTGCTGTGTGAAGGGACATCTTCCACTAGATCATTTTGCTCAAAGCCTCATCCAACCTGGCCTTGAACACCTCCAGGGATGGTGCTTCCATGACTTCTCTGGGCGACCTGTGCCAGTGCCTCACCACCTTCACAGTAAAAAATTTCTTCCTGATCTCTATCGCCCCTCTTTCATCTTAAAACCATTATCCCTGATCCTATCACTGCACTCCCTGATAAAGAGCCCCTCTCCATCTTCCCAGTAGGCGCCCTTTAAGTACTGAAAGACTACTATAAGGTCTTCCTGGAGCCTTCTCTTCTTTAGGCTGAAAACCCCTAGCTTTCTCAGTCTTTTCTCGTATGGGAGATGCTCCAGTCCTCTGATCACCTTTGTGGCCCTTCATGTGTCAAAGATGCCCAGTGCACATTCTCCTTTTGCTGTCAGATCCACTTGGGCTAAGGAGATTTTACTGATATAAGTGGGTTTTAATTTCCTATTTGGAGGCTTTAGACTGACAGATGTTGGCTAACAGACTCACTCAAAATCACTGACACAAACACAGCATAAGTATGGATGGACTTGGAACAACTCCTGACATCTCTTTGGCCCAGCAAACTCTTGTAGAAGCAGAAAGTTCTGTGTGGTGATGTCGGAGATGCCACCTAAGCACCACTACTTCTCACTCTGTAGGTTCTTACCTGTAACTGCACGCACAAAACCTTCACATCTAACTTTATTCCTGCAAGGATTATTTGTAACACAGTCTTTGGTTTCTTTGTCAGAGTAATCGCATGGTTCTCCACTGAACTGAGAAGGTTGTTCCAGGCGGGCAAATCTATACTGTGATGAAATAAAAAATATTGACTCAAGTGTATAGAAATTGTGAATTTCATGTTGGCCTAGTTTTTTTTAAAAAAACCCTTTATGTTGGGGAGATCTGATCTGTCATATAAAAAAAAAGTGTCAGCAAAGAAGTGTAATGTGCCTCATTTCAAAGGTTTCTGATCTGCGACAGTTTTTATTTTACTAAGGAACAACTGAGAATTGGAAGGAATGAAGGAAAGTCTGCTTTTTTTGACAGTTTGTTTAAATGAGCCTGACAAGGTAGTGTGGGCATTTGCAAGAGTAAGAAAGGATTCAGTCATATCTCCTCTCTTTCAATTAGCACTGGTAATGACATCCCTTCTTATTTTCTGTCAGTGTATTTACTTGGCCCTCTGTATCATTAGGGATTTTTTTTTCCACTGCTGTGAAGCAGTCAATTACTCTGTCCAATATGTTAGCCCTCCTTTTCTTCCCAGCTTTTGAGATTAACTCTTTGATACAAAGCTTCACTCTTCCCAACTCCCATCACTGGTTATTCCCGCTTAAGCCTGGGAACAACTTCTCCAACTCATTAGCAGAGGTCCTGCTAGCAATGGGGATTTTGCTCTCTACACTATTGGGATCATTACTTTCATTTGATGGGTCTTCTCAGATAGAAAATACTTGTTGACAAGAAAAAGCATCTTAATCCTGAGAGGCACTGAGTGTCTCCAGGTCCCATGGGGGACCATTAATGGGGATAGTGCCTTGCACTGATGGTGGAAGAAGAGGATTGTGTTGGAGAGAAAGTCACTGCAAAGCCTGGGCTTCCTGCCTGTGTTTTTACCTGGACTGGGCTTACACCTTCTCAGGACAGTGAGGTGGCCTGGAAACCACTGGAGCTACTGGGAATGAAGAGCTGAACCAGCTAAAAGCCACCTGAAAGCAAAAACCTGCAGCCTCACCTGTACAGGGCTTTCCTCTGCAGCTCCTCATCGTTTTCCCAACTCCACGGACAAGGCTTGGAGGAGGTCCTCCCTCCTGGTTTCTCAGTCTTCATGCCTAGACCACAGACACTCACGCTTTTCTTTAGACAGGGATCACACTTGCTCCATGAGGACCAGGCGGAGAGCACACAGTCGCGGGGCTGCAGCAGGCTGCTCACAGACCAGGTCCACCTGCCATTGGCCACACTCTTATTTGTGCTGCTGAGGTTAACGGTATAACTTTACCAGAATGCAATTTTCACCACTGCATTCAACAACACAACAGCTTCATCATGTGAAAACACTGAGATGCGAGGACAGAGCAACTCGGCCTATAACTGTACAAAAGTACACACCTAAGAGAACTAATGCTTCTTAGACCTCAGCAAATCTTCCATGTGACCTCTAGATTTTGGTACTCATTTCATCCTGGCATTAATTCTGTATGAAATCTGATACACTCATCAATGGACCAAGAGCAGACCCAGTCCTCTACATCACCACCATGAGAATAAGTTGGCAGAACTCTTAGGAGGGGTGACTGCAGGACACACATTTCATCCAGCCAGCGTGGGAAACTCAACCATGTCCCACCAATCTGGGCTTCATTTCAAGCTCCACAATCCCTATCAGACAAACTGGCGAAGTGGCCAGCAGTAAAATCTGCACCATCACTTGCTGCCCTTGTCCTATTGTTCCCTGCTGCTTGCTGTACAGCATTTTGGTATGAATAGCTCCAAGGTCAGAAACTTCCATGACAAACACCAGCTGCAATGCTAAGGGCTAGCATACATTCAGCATTTTTGAAAACCAGGTTTAAGTGCCTCCCTTTGCCAAATAGGCTATTTTTCTCAAGCTGGCCAATGCCATTAGTCTTAGACTCTATTCTCAGTTCACAATAGAGTCATTAACCCATTAATTCCTTTCATCCCAGTAATGAACTTGAACCCCAAGCGTGAGTTCATACTGTTTTTCACTGTTTACCTTATCACCCCATGGACATGGTTTCAGAAACATTCACTTACCCAAAGCAATGAATAGTTAGGATGCTGAGTATGGCATAAAGCAGCAACAGTTTGACAGGGCATGGAGCAAACATGGTATATGCTGTGCTCATCGCTCCAAGGTACCGTCGGTGATTCAAAACCACCACCACTCCCATTCTGTCTGCTGTAGGGGCTTGAAAAAGTAGAGAAAGATAAATTATCGGGTTGTTTTTCTACAGTGTAAACAGCAGATGACCCACCACCTGGCAGATTCACAAGATAAATGTTGCAATTGTTAGCACATTGCTTTCTGAAGTCAAGTGGGAAGGAAACAAATATCTGTCCAGAAGCAATTTATGCTTTCATTTCTAATGCTCCTTTCAAGAGGCAGGGAAAAATTAATATTTCAACAAATGAAACATACCCCCATCTTGGCAAGAGGGAAATGATAAGTAAACTAAAGTCAGCTTTCTAGGAATAGAGTAGACTGCAAAATTATTTATTTATTTCTGCTTTTCATGTCTGCCTTCCAGAGGAAGTCCAGGCACAAAACATAAGCAGTCGCTCTTATGGCTCAGGGAAAACCTTCATCCCTGAGAATGGCCTTGGCTGCCTCTCACTGGGGCTCAGGTTCCTGCCGCACAGGGAAGGACAAGAGTCTCAGCCCCGGCTTGGCCCTTCCATAGAGATCCTCTGCTCCATGTACCCAAAGTCTGAAGCCTGTGGAAGCAAGACCTGTCAGGGTATCAAATTAAACATCTTGATGCTTTCTAGCTACCACATTGAATCGTTCTCTCTCTTAAATGGCCCTAACAGGGGCAGAGAACTTACCAAGGGCTGATTCCCATCAGTTCAGTTGAGCTTTCCAAGGTAGACGGGGGATTTTCAAAACCTTGCAGAATTTTTCTTTGGTTGCTTGTTGAGGCAGCCTTCACATCCTGCCACTTCTAGCTTCAGATATGGTTCTTTTTGATTCCCAAGACACAGCAGTCTTTCCCTTTGTTATTCTAACTAGTCTTGAACTACAATGAGGATCTTAAAGGCAGAAAAGTTCTCTGAATCTGTGATTTCCTGTACAACATGATGAATGTCACTGTGTTTTTCCATCCTTCCTCTTGTTGGATGAGCAGAGGTTCTTTGAACAGTTGCACTGTGTGCAACTATGACTTTTAACAGCACGGCTTCTCACCCTGGGCTAAATCTGAGTCCTTCGATGATACAAAAAATAAATACATTTTCATTTGCTTGTTATGGGAATGATGGATGCTCTATATAAAATTAATCCTATTCACTAATACAAAACCAACGTGACAATCTCAGCATCATTACCTGGCCAAATGCTATACCACTTAATGTGTCATAGTTACCTTACAAATTACATTATTCTGACTGTGGAGCCATGTCTCTGCAAAATAAGCTACTGGCTGCTGCATCTTTCTAGTTTGGCAGCTTGATGATAAAAATTCAACACAGAGAAGCACATTAACTGATTCCTTGTAGGAATCTGCTCTGAATAAAAAGATTGTGTTTGAGGCAGCCAGGTTTTTAAGCCAATGTTACTGAATAGACATGTCAGTGATTAACTACCCTTTCATCTCTAGACATGGAGGACAAGCTGTTAGGAAAGATGGCTTAGGCTGTGCAAAGCTTTTTTTTTGCCTTTTTTGCTTTACTTTTTTTGTTTCAAATGACTTTGTCCCAGACTAAGCCCAAGTTGTGTCTACACGACACAGCTTGCTCAACCCTTGACACAATTGATTTAGCTGTTAATCATTTGCGCATGACAAAAACATAACCCACTTAAAGGAAAGACTTCTCCATATGCACCGCCTTTACTGGCTGAGAAATGCAATACACATCCAATATTTCAATAGCAGCAAAAGAGAAGTTAAGATTATACACACAGAGCACCCTCTAGTTTTAACCGCAAAGCATGACAGTAATCCTGGTGTGCAGAGACCTCAAAGCAACCTGCTCCTGTTTTGCTGCCTCTCCTCATGCACATCTGAGTGATGACCACACTTGCTCCTGAATTAGCAGAAAGAAGTTAGGTTAAAACATCAGCAGGGACCCCAGAAACAGAGCTTCCTGCATGTTAACATACTTCTCAGAGACAATTGAAAAGCAAAATCAGGTGTGCCACATAATTTATAATCTGGTTTAATTTGAGGTAGATCTAACATGTAAAATTCATAACAACCACAGCTTATTTTCTACTTCCTTGCAGTTTGGGTCCATGGATGAATGGGGAATGTCGTCTTGTAACACCATCTGTGTCCTCTTTCCCAGCCTTGATCCTTCTTCGTTACTGACTGTAATCGCTGTGGCTGTCTGCTGAGCTGTTTTTAAGTCTCAAAGCACTTAGTGCTAACAGTGTTTTAAGTCATTGAACGTGGGTTTCATCACACCTGAAGACGAAGCCTCAGTAAGTATCCATCATGAACACTAAGCTTTCAAGTGCAATGTATCCTTTGCAGAGTTCATAACACCAATATAAGATTGTGATCCTTTGCTCTCTGTAAATAAAACCTGTAGTTTCACTAGATTTTTTTTTTAAATGGTATTTTCCTGTCCAAAGAAAAACTGTGAAACACATCACAGATGAAAGGCCCTCCCTGGAAAAGGTTACATTAGAGCCAGCTGTTTATGGTACTGTTAGTGAGCTTTTCAAAAAGAGTTTCTTTTTCTTCTTCTCTGAGACAATCGTCTCATTCCCTGCTTCATAACTCATAACACATTTCCTTCTGCAGAGAACACAAATGGCTCATTCAAAGATAGAAGGCTTGCCCACCAGTTTTAATGGTGAAAAACATAAGGTAGCAAATATATGGTAAAATTTACAAGTAAGAAACCCTAAGATGTTTTTTAGACGGTTACTACAACTGACACCGTTGCATCACCATTTTTGTTACTAATGCAATTATTTTCTGGTGGAGGGGTTGATCTCTGGAAGGCCCAGACATAAAAAATTCACTTTGTTGAGTTTAATTTTCCTTTTCTGGCTCTTGTTTCACTAAAAATAATGCCTTATAGTGACTCAGTACAAATTGGGTGCAGGTTTACCTACTCTGAAAGAGGTCCTCTGAAGAGGTTAAGACAGTGGCTGCAGTAATGAGTAGACAAAGAAAGAAAAACCCATCATGCCCCATACCTAGTCTCTATCTCCTCTCCATTAGACCTTAAGATAAGACACACACAAACTAATTTTCAAAATAGAAACAGTATTTTTTAAAGAAAAAACAAGACATTAATAGAGTACAAAATTTACAGTATCTGACAGCATTGTAACTTTTGCTTTTTTTTTAATAACTGCCTTCTGACACCGAGAGCTTTTCTTAGACCTCTAATAACTATCTGTTAAAGAAGAAAAAGATGCCACAAAAGCTCTTCACACAGCTAGTACCTGGCAATAATTCTTCATAATCCTTTATTTTCACAAATGTCTGAGGCTGAATGGATATTGATTTGCTGCCCATTAACCTGGATTTCTTTTAATCTGTTGTGATCTCCTTTTTTTTCTGGTGAAGAGTATTTATGGAAGTGGTGTTGCAGGAGATATGAAATGGGGTTGAAAAGCCAGCAAATAATATCGAATCTTAAAATATATTTTTTTAAAAAATACTTTCTGTATCTGAAAGCCCCTTGAATGGGTAACATTCGAGGCTATTCTTCTTATTGAGATTTTTCAGGTGCCAATAAAACATTTTAGGGGTGATAGATGAGCCACAAGGCAAACATGTCCATTGAGATAAGACTATTTAAAGCTCTAGAAACTAATAGCTGGAGAGTTGTTTCACTAATAAACCTGATATTTCCTGCCTCCAGTAGGATACTTTTAGAAAGAGACAGGCAATGTTACAGGTAATGAGGAAATAGTATCAGGGTATCTCCCCATATTCCTCACTGTCACGCTAAAATGTATAATTCAGTTTCCTCACACTTTCAGACAAGCAAGAAAAAAAATAAACTTTTTTCCTTCCCCATGCCTGCTCTCTGCTTTATCTTAGGTATTAAAAAAAAACGCTCTTAAGAAGGGACTGATCCTACAAAGCAAATCTGTATGAGAAGACCAACTTGTGAAAGACCTTGTCACAAGAGAGCTGACTGCAGTATCCTTATAAATTATGATTTTTGCAGTAGCAACATCAGACCAAAGCCGGGAACAGGGAGTGAGTCTCACTGATTTCACGTACAGAACCAGAAGCAGTGCACGCAGAAAGAAGGACAGTGATAACAAGAGTGTTAGTATAGATGCTACCATATACGACCCAGGATCACACATTCAACCAAAATGTCCATTTTCTGGTTGCCATATTGACTTTCATTTTGTTCATTTACCAGTGTGTGCTTTCCACATTGTCTTAGAGAGACAATTGTAGACAATGGATTCAAACTTCTGCTGAAAACAGGCAAGAGATATCCACTCCCATCTCTTTGAAATTATATTCTGATTGAGAATAATATTTTTCAGGAAACTAAAAAATAGGCACCCGACAGGACAGGAGTTCTTTAGAAAGAAAAGAAAGAAAATAGGAAACAGTGAATGGAAACATATCACAACCCAGCAAAAGGAAGAAAGAGGTTAGGTTGCCTGTTGCAGCAACTGTCAGTGTGTAGCGATTAAAGCATAGAAAACATTGCCTTTAATCCAACATAAGCAAGTGACAATTGTATATTCCTAGTCTATACAATCACTTTCCCAGAACTCACTGACACAGAAAAGAAAAATATCTCAGAGTCCTTGCTTCTGTAAAATCACAGGCTGATTCTGCAAACCATTTGCTAAGGAAATTCTCACTGCTGCAGGAGATCATGGCCTTAATTATCATTAGCTTAACTGGGACCATTTCTTGAACTACTCATGTTTTGAGTTAGATATTCTCATATACAATCTACAGAATCCCACTGCACTTAGGTAACAACAATATTATTGCAATATATTACATTGAATTAACACAGCAAAAATCAAGATTTTTTTTTCTCCACTTCTGAACCATGCTAAAGCAACAGCACATCCAGGTTCTTCCTATTTCAGGGTTCCCAACCATCAACGATCTAAATCTCAGACCTGCTCATTCTTAATTTTTAAATCATAGCAACTGTGCAAAATGAGCTATTTTTTCTGATATTTCACCATAAACCAAATTCACAGCGGGGGTACCAGATGATTAACAACAAAACCAGGTTTGGCTGACATTGTAAGAATGCATTTTAGTTTAAAACCATGCTTCGCTGTGTCTTACTTCACTTTAAGTTGATGTTTTGTAGCTCATCGAAAACAAAACAGATCATGTTCCTTCTTCCAAGGACATCTGAATACAGTTAGCTACACACAAAATCAAAATGTCATTAATGTTTTCATCACAATAGAATGACCTTTATCCTTAGGTGGGATGCAAGTATTTCAAAGTTCATTGAGAAAGGCAATTAATGTTTTGGTATGACCTACTGGACTTTTCTGGTGGATGAGAAAGGGACAAGACATCAAGAAGAATAAATACAATAAAATACATGCACACCCCCACACACTCCTCTCTCTTTCTGTATACAGACACTTCTTACCCTTACATTTCAATATGGTATCTTGCATATCTGCATTACCCAAAATGGTATTATTCCTTACAATTGAGAGATCCAGTACTGGGTACCTCTGAATATCAAACAACTTTATTTTGCATGTGGCGTTAAGAGTTTCACACCAACAAAACACTTCAGCCTAGCCTATGCATTGCTCCAGTCAGCAAAAAGTTACCACTGAAACAGAAGGTGGTATTATTGGTATGTTTTACTGGATCACGGCTTGACTCTCAGTTCTGTGTCTATTACTGGAAAGTTTTGGGGCTTTTTTTACTCTCAAAACTGTCATGTTTGAATGCACATTTTCCACTGTAAATCTTAGAGGAAAATGTAAGCAAAACTAATTACAGCTTCTTGTGTCCCAGTTTTCATAGCATTCATTGATCTCTCCTACGAAGGTGAGATTTTACAGGAGGTGATTAAAATACCTACTGGTTTGGGATGCTCATCCTAAAAAACCCCAAAAGAAGCAAAAATTAGGGAGGAAGTAATTAAAAGCATCAAATTAAGTATTTGCAAGATAACACTTAGAATCTTTAAGATTAGGTATTTCCCAAATCGAGGCACTATTTTTCTCCTTTCCCAGATACTTCTGCTATCAAAAATATTGGCAGAAATATGACAGACAATCACATTGCAGCGTAAGAATGGCAGAATTATCACAGAAGAGCAAAAGCTATGAAACAACTACAGTGAAATGACACCTTTTCTAATGTTTTTATTCGCAACAGTATTACATGGTGTGTTACAGAAATTAATGGAAAATTTTTAAAAATTTGTTGGGTTTTTTTGTTGTTGTTGAATGCATTATACATAAAGTTAAAAATAATATGTCTGTATATGTTAACAAATGGTCATTATCTGAGGTAAAGTTAAAGTAGGTTTAGAAATGTACTGCAACAATAATTTTATCTTTCTCATCTTTATTAAAAAAATATGTGTCAGAATGCAGAAATAAAAATGATTGAAAACAACAGAGTAAACATCTTTGCAAAGAAGGTGCCCAATACATTATTGGATGAAAGGTTTCATCAGACACTTGTATGACTACGATCTATCAAAATATCTTTTCATGACAGGTAAAGATCAAGAACCTACAGGTGATAACAGGATAGCTGGTGGGATTCCCTGGTTTTTAAATTTAAAGTGACGAATTTAGTGCTAGTGAAGTATGAGGGATTAAACAATTGCACAAGCTGGATATTTTAGTTATCTACAATACTGGTACGGCGCAGAGACCTTCCAGTCCTCTCAACTCAGCATCTCAACCATGACAAGGACGATCTAATTTTATGACAAGACAATTCAGAATTAGTTTTTATTTATAAGCATCGGTAAAGGTAAGACAAAGGTCCATGGTGATGGTCCAGTTGTTTCTCATGAGATACTAAAATCCCAGCCTCATTCCCTCGGCACATATTCATTACAAGGACTATGTAAATGATCTGCTTCCTACAAATATGAGGTCAATGGATCTTTGAGACACTAATTTCTTTTTTTTCTTTCAATGTTTTACCCCATAAATGGAAATGCATTGATGATACTAAACCTCAAATGTCTATGATGAATCAAAATTGTCTTCGTGGTTCCATCTGTAGGACAAAACCCCAAAAAGCCACTGAGGAAGAAAGTAGCACCACTGTGCAAATTAGGAAAATATTCTTAAAGAAACGTCCTTCAGAAACACTTTTACCTCTGCTTTTAATCCCAAACCACTCAATATCTGTTAAATTTTAATTCATCTTCTCAATTTAGAAAACTTGATCTTTCTTCTGATGGGAAAACAAAGCTGTTCATTAGGTCTATTCATAGCTAATTTTCTTTCACATACATTCTGTAATGCACATTTCTCTAATTCAAAATAAAAGACTGGAATAATCTTGTGAGATTTGGTTGTACACATCAACAATTGCCATCTCAGTTTTTCTGTCTTCTAAAAAATTTTTAGTTTATAAGAGAGATGAAATAAAGTAAAATATTTATAAATCTAGGCTTATTTTAATCATGACAAAAACGTAAATTCTAACGTGTCAATTTAAAAACAAAATCTGCACAATAACCCTAAAAACTGATTAACCATTTGATGTCTTTAACCTTTTTTCCCTTTTTCTATTTTTTCTTTTTTTTTCTTCTTTTCAGTGTTAAACCACTAAATTCAATATACTGTAACTGCATAGGAACATCAGGAAAACACATTTGACCTGTATAACAATTCTCTGTAGGGCAAAAATATATAGATTCTTTATGAAAATCATGTGCTAAACATATGAACCCAAACACTGCACTTTTGCTTGATAAATGTAAAAAAAGGAAGTTTTAAATTCTTTTGTTCTGTGTGCAAACAGTTTGATGACTTCTCTGCAGAATGTCAATGAAATGTGATTTCTTGTAAGTGGAATATGTCTGTGTGATAACGCTAGATCATAAAACCATGTGTTCCCATTAATTTCAGTAGTCGCTGACAAGCTGACTGCTTTTGGCAAATGCATTTGAGCTTCAGCCCATTATTGTAAGCATGTTAAAAAATGTATGTGATGTGAGAACCACAAATTGGGTTTGCCACACCTCCCAAGCACTGCAACTTGCTACCTTCTCTACTGTGTAATGGCATTAGTAAAAGAATTTTCATAACATTTATATTTACAAAAACCTGGCAATTTTCATTCAAACTCCTTAAAGCCATTTCCCCTTAAACATTTAAAGAGTTTAACAGTAAGATTTTTACAAGTTATAAAATAAAAATCCCATTTGATTTTTCTGATGTACAAAAAGTGATAAAGATGAACAATTTGATCACAGAATCAGTTTGTTATTCCAAAATCCATGCCATCCTTGTCCCATTTGTGAAGTCCACTTCATCCAAATTCCTAAACCAGAATCATACCAGTATTATTTGGCAAATGATTTTTTTTTTTTTCATCAAAAATGTCACAGAGAAGAAAACACTTGTCTGCATAGCATTACAGTAGCAAGATACTGAAGAAACAAAAATATTCCTTTTCTGCACTTTGTTTAGAGTTTCCTAGGAAATACTGACTCTTTCATCTTTCCTCAGTGGGGTTCGATGTCCTTTCTCTAGCCACAACATGAGTAAACGAAAGAGAAAAGCAGCATTTCTTCCTCATGATGTGCTAGAACTTAAAGGTCCATTTGGCAACATTTTCAGTCAGGATGGATAAACGACCGAGTTTTATTCTGTGATTTCAGGTTAGGAATAATTTCTGAAGGAGACCTTCTGCTGTTAGATGTGTCACTCGTACAAAACTACAGAACAAGAAATAAAAAAAGACACTGTCAGTATTTTTGTTGTTGTTTTTAAATATGTCTACACAGGAAAAAAAGAAGTCAGGATCAGCCTGATGTAAACGTTGATGAAAAACATGTCACTGTGACAAAAAGTGCAGACTTGTGCCCAAAAGGCTGTTGAATGATAATGCCGCTGCTACATACAGAATCTGCTTTTTGCTCAAAAGAAAAAGGATGTCTAATACTCAATAAATTTCAGATGCTCATTATTTATATGTGGCACACAGAAGGTAACAAATGTTTAAAAGAAGACCAAGGAATAAGATTTCCTAGTCTGGATACCCATGACTTGTGGGGATGGGCCTGGACTTGTGGTATGATAAGCATGGAGAGTTTTTATTTTGTGCTGCCATAGGGATCTGCCATTGGTTGCCAAAAAAAGTCAGAAACACTTGTAGAAGCCAGTCCAGGAGGACAATCATCTCTCCTTGTCAGACAAAATCAATCAGAAAAAAGCATGAAAGCCAAACGCCTGCCAGGTTGTTGGGTTTTGTTTGAGTCCCGGAGCACCACAAGCCTGTAATAATGCTATTTCTTAGGTCTGTTGATCTGGGCGGAGAGAGGTTCTGCTTCCTGGGGATAACAAAAATAAAATAAACGGAAATGTCTCCATACAGTTTGTAGAACATTTTTAAAACATCTGCTTGAGAACGGCAATACCTTGTGAGACAAAACTGCACTTCCTTGAGTGATCACAGCACCCTGGTTGAATTGTGAAGAAAATGTGACATTATTTCAGAAAATGAATGCTTACTATTGTTGTGGTTTTGAATTTTTCCGAGGAATTTTTCTTCCTATTGCCAACAAAGGAATGGCTGTGCACTGATCCTCAGGAGGTATTGCCAGGCATAGACATATGAAGAAATGAAATGATATTTATATGACTAGATGTTTTGAACTTTACAGGCTGGAAATGTAGCTGGCATAAAATACTGTTACTTGTATCAGGTTGAGATGATCCCCCCCCCCAATATCACAACAGCAGAACACAGCTGTGGATTGTACACAACTCATGGAGAAAACACACTTGCAAACAGAAACCGCCACGGAAAGCTCAACTAATGAAGCTGTGATAGAGTTTAAAGTAACAATATGAGTTGACTATGAAGAATGAGGAAAGCCAGCACTGTGCAGATTGATTAGGAGTCCATATAACTATTAGTACAATCATTAAAGCTAGGAAGAAAGCAGTGTCGATTTGCTAAGATAATTTATTGGGAAATTTCTGGATGGGGGAAATTTCATGCTGGGGGAAAAAAGCTGCCATGTTCTTCAGTGTATCTTCATAGCTGACATCCTGTGCTTTAATATTATGTTCATTTTGGCTGCAGTGGGAAGCAAACCATCCATGGACCCTGAAATCCATTCTACTTCATTTCCAGAAACTAATTTATTAAACTAAGAATGACATCTAAAAAAGAACAAGAGAGGCAGAAAGGCTAATTAAAACCATACTGCATTAACTCTCCACAGCTTGATAAATATTCAAATACCATGCCATGACATTGAATTTAACCAAGTTAGAAACAACTCATGTTACAGCAGCATCATTAGAAGCTGACTTTGAGTAAAAAAAAAACCTCTGAAGGCTGGCAAATCACTGGGCACTGTGGAGCATAGAAATATCGGGGGATGGCACAGGAGTTTAATTACTGCTTGTAAAAATGACACCGATGAGACAAACAGCCCAAAGGTGGATCCCTAGGGCTACATTTTCTGTGTGCCCAGGGTGCCTGGCCAGTGCTCCAGGCTGTACCCTGTCCCAGCGTTGTCCTATCTCACTGTACATCTCATGCTGAATTATGAGCAATGCAACAAATCCAAAATATGACCAGTTTCCTCCATTCCAAGGAAAGTTATTCCTTGTTCCTAGAAATGACTGCATTTCTGGACCTTGCAGAGACTCTGCTTCCCCATTTCCTACCTACATGAAGCCCTGAGTACATTACGAGTGCTGCAAGAGGATGAGAGAAATCCTTTGGAATGATTAAACAAAGGCTGCTGAAATTATCCCCAGCAAGAAGCAAATATATTTTGTGACCTTGAAAACCAAAGGTAATCTGAAGAGATGACTGAGAGTAAATAACAGCATTTCAAATACTGTGTGTTAAGTCTACCTATGCCAATTTTCATGTACCATAGACATGAAGCTGGGAGAATGATCTATCACAGCTAGTTCAGAGAAAATCCGTACTAATTAATGTGGGAACCTGACACAAACCAGGCCATTCTTCAGGCATTTGCTGAACCTGAGGTGATTGCAAAGGGAAGCGAGAAGGAAGGAAGAGAAGAAAAGTGGAGGGAGGGAGAACATCCCTTTGGAACAAAAGATGTCAGTTGAGATGCCTTTGAGGAAAAAAAGAGCTTTTCAAAATGTCAACCGTGCTTGTTAGAGCTGTCTTCAAATACCTTTAAGATATGCAGATGCACTTTAGTAACAGGTGTACTAAGGTGTCACAGAACTTGACACCACTGGGAGATGAGGAATAGTTCACCATTGGTCATCAGCACTTTCAACAACACGTGAGGTAGCCTTTAGAATTAGAAATTTCTTTTATTCATATCCAATATTTACCTGAACACATACTTAATGTGGCAAAGGTCTGCATTTCTCACTAATTCGAATATTTTTTCTTCTAGTAGACCAGAGCATTTTGATTGAAAAGTGTGCTCTTATGTCTTCTTTTTAGTTGATTTCCCCCTTCAGAAGTCTAAACAAGAAATTCATTGTAGTAATTGTGTGCAATGTTCTCAGTAATTTTTTTTGTCAATAACTGAGATGTGTTTTTGAATGTTATTTTGAGGCAGTTCAAGCAGTGCATCTTGACTATAGCCCACCACTGCAAGTGGTATCTGTAAAGTATTGATAATGATACTTGAGACAGCAAGAGAGAACAGAAAAGGACAGAAAAGAGGCAAAAGTAGAGTCAAGTGCTGTTGACTTCACAGATGATTTCTCTCACAATGCCAGGCAAGGGGGCTTTCACAAACATTATTTTGGAGGCTCTTGGAAGCAAAAATAACTTCCCTTTTTTTCACATGGTCCATGCAAAAATTGACAGGGAATGTCACTAAAAGATAGGCAAGCCTAACTCTTCTCAAAGCACTGGAATAATCTCACCGATGTTTTTTGCTTTCTACTTGTACCACTGCATTAGGAACAGATCCAGAGGGAAAGGAATGAAAGAATGGGCCTTTGCTAGAAAAAACAACAGAGAAACAAATAAAATAGCATACAAAGCTTGTAATTCACATAAACACCTTGAATCTTAAAGTGTTTTCCTTTTTGTAGGACTGGCCTAAAAGCACTTCTGATGGGCTTTCATCAGCCCACAGGGAGAAAACAAGATGACAACTGGCAGCACCTTTTTTGATGCTAAATCCTACTTGAAGGCTTCTATCAGCTTTGGGGATGTGCAATTTCTGGCAGATGTTTGAAAAGTAACTGGCTTCCTTTATGTTGGGAAGCTGCTATCAAAGTAGTGTTTAGCTATGTTCTCACATGCCAATGGGGCTCTTTATGCCAAACAGTAGCCTTTAAATAATAAGATATTGCAGGAAGAGGCTACAAATTCACAGGTCAAGTATCTGACCACAGTGCCAGGCTGCAGTAAGTGATAAGAAATGTCTAAATACACATGCTTTGAAGTTAGACACCTAAATAGTGAGGAAGCTTCTAGTATGTCATGTAAATGTTGTTATGAACTCTCTCAAAATTAATCACAAAAAATGCCAAAGAGAAATTTTTCCCCATGTATGCTACATTTACATATTCTGGAGATACTTCATGCTTAAAATCAGTTTATTCTTCACATTTTAAGGAACATTTTGTACAATACACAAGATTATAGCGAACAGTAAGTACTGGTATAGTACACTACTGCATGAGGTAAGAAGGTTCCTAATGGTTTTGAATAACATTATGTAAATACTAGAAGTGAATTTGCATCCTATTTAAAGTTATTAACATCTGTTCCCCAGCAGAACTAATCACGGGAGAACATCTCTCGAAAGATTCAGCATCTACTTGGGCTTGTCTAGGTGAGCTCACTCACAAACCATAACGCAGGCCTTGGTTAGGAAGAAACTATTTTTACATTGGCAGTCCTTTCATCATTGTGAAGCACCTTGCTATGTGCAAAGCTTCAGGCAAGATGTACTAAATTGTAGAGGTGAGGCCCGCATAGATTTCTTTGCCCTTTACAATAGATTCTCAGCATCAGTTTTACTTCCGGCTGAGTGATCAGAAAGGGCAGGCTCAAATGACAGAGTTTCGTGAAATAAGTGTGCGGGAATGCCAGCCAAAATGAGAATCTTGTGCTAGGGATGCAAGAGAAGGGAATGGAAGTGCAATGCATCTTCTCTATTGCATGCTGACTCAATAGAATAGGATATAGTAAACTTGGAAAACAGAAAGTAAAGTAAATTTAAAGTAAATATTTAAAGTAAATATCTTTGGTGATAAGACAGGTAATTCCTATTGACCCAGTGGCTTATCTTTGGTTATTTTTATTACAGTCAGCCTCTATTAGGAGCATAAATATAGCAAGCTTCCAGTTCAGGATTATGACCAGAGAGTGTTTCTAGTCTTACTACTATAAAACTACCTAGGAATATTTCCTAGTCTCAGATATCTAGTTTAATTATTACCATTTTAAAAGTCTCTGTCATTTTAGTATCAAGATGAATACTATAAAATGTAAAAGCAATGAGTACTAAGAAAGACGAAGCCTGCTCCATCTTGGTCCTGGCACAATAATGAACTGCAGCAAGGAAACATATCTGATTTCTAGGCCACTCTGCTAACAAAACAGTAGCCATTCAGTTACACTTTCCATCTACATATCTGTCAATTCTCCTTCATAACTTTTGAATTCAATGGCCAAGTTGAGGCAAATTGTTCAGAAATCTCAAACATAATAAATTATCACAAGTGCCTTTTTAAAATCAGTTTTTGTGCAAAAGACAGGGAACTTTTAAATTATCTCATTCCAGAGAAAGCGAGGAGAGCTCATCCCCTAATTGAATTGCTGGATTGCTAATCAGCAAGTACATGACTCCAGACAAGCTACATAGTATGTTGTCTCTTGTTTAAAGGAAGAAGTTGGAGAAATGGAAGGGTACTTGGCTACTTCATGTGGGCTTAGAGACACTGGAAAAGATGAGAAACTCATATATGAGTTGGTCATATTAAAATGGATAGCTTGGAGAGGATTGTAGCAGCAGAGAGGAAAGCAAATCTTTAGGATGCCTCTGTACACAGAGTAGCCCAGATTTCTCTGTTTTTTTCTGGGAAATATGATAACAAACAAAAGAGCATGGGGTCTGAAATGTCAATTTTGGGATTTCTCTGGAATGAAGCAGTACTTCCCAAACTGCAACCCCTTTCCAAACTACTTCTTGTCTCACAGGTTCACGTCTCTGTTCAGTGCTGTGTCTTCAGTTTGAGAATGATAGCTCCAGACCCTACAGTAAGAATAGATTGCCTATAATCATTATGAATTTCTCTTTGGACTCCATACAAGTTCTATTGAGCTAGATGAATGATAGTAACAGATTCTGCAAATATAGCCTTTGATATTTTGAGCCCATTCAGAGTCCTAGAGCAACAAAAAGAGGGCAGAAGGAAAAGGAGGATGCAGAATCAGCTTAATGAGCCCACTAAGCTCCCAGATAAGCCAATGATTAGTTCATAAGTTGTTGTTTTCTTTCCACTTCCTAACAACAGCTCAAATTAAGAATTATAGTAGTCCATCCTGACATTCGTTTTCCTCTTGGATGGCAGTGGCGGCAACAGCAGCGGCAGTCCCTGCGTGCATACGTTTTGCAATCTCTGAAGGAAAGATCACGGGTCATCTGAATCTTCCACAACTCCAGCAGAACTCGCACTAAGTTTCCGTCTCCCTCTCCCTGCAGGGTAGCAAGTGATCGCCATCTCTTTAAGAGACCTGCATGACAAGATTTTGGGTACAGGATTCAATCTATTTTTAAGGTTTTAAGGTTTTAATTGCAATTAGTGTTGATTCTGTTCTGTATATACATATATAGGACGGGAATGTTCTGTGCTGGATTAGGAATTGGTTGGATAGCCGAGCCCAAAGAGTGGTAGTGAATGGTGTCTCATCCAGTTGGCGGCTGGTCACTAGTGGTGTTCCCCAGGGATCGGTGTTGGGCCCGGTCCTATTTAATATCTTCATTGATGATCTGGATGAGGAGATTGAGTGCTTCATCAGCAAGTTCGCAGATGATACCAAGCTGGGAGGAAGTGTCGATCTGCTGGAGGGTAAAAGAGCCCTACAGAGGGACCTTGACAGGCTGGAGAGATGGGCTGAGTCCAATAGCATGAGGTTTAACAAGTCCAAGTGCCGGGTTCTGCACTTTGGACACAACAACCCCATGCAGAGCTACAGGCTGGGGACAGAGTGGCTGGAGAGCAGTCAGGTGGAAAGGGACTTGGGAGTGCTGGTGGACAGGAAACTCAACATGAGCCAGCAGTGTGGCCAAGAGGGCCAATGCTGTCTTGGCCTGCATCAGGAATAGTGTGGCCAGCAGGACTAGGGAGGTCATCATTCCCTTATACTCGGCACTGGTCAGGCCGCACCTCGAGTACTGTGTCCAGGTCTGGGCCTCTCAGTTTAAGAAAGATGTTGAGATGCTGGAGTGTGTCCAGAGGAGAGCAACGAAGATGGTGAAGGGGCTGGAGCACAAGCCCTATGAAAAGCAACTGAGGGAGCTGGGGTTGTTTAGCCTGAAGAAGAGGAGGCTCAGGAGAGACCTTATAGTTCTCTACAACTACCTAAAAGGCGGTTGTAGTCAGGCAGGGGTTGGTCTCTTCTCTCAGGCGACCGGTGACAGAACAAGAGGACACAGTCTCAAGCTTCGCCAGGGGAGGTTTAGGCTTGATATTAGGAAGAAGTTCTTTACTGAGAGGGTGATTGGTCATTGGAATGCGCTGCCTGGGGAGGTGGTTGGGTCACCATCCCTGGAGGTGTTTAAGGAAAGATTGGATGAGGCACTTAGTGCCATGGTGTAGTTCACAAGTAGGAGTAGGAGTAGGTGTTGGGTCATAGGTTGGACTCGATGATCTCAGAGGTCTTTTTCAACCTTATTATACTGTGATACTGTGATTTGTAGCTAAGAACTGTTATCTTTTCTATACTATTTTTTTGGTTGTTTTTTTCTGATTAAAGATCTTTAATATCTGGTAACATATCTTAGTTTGTGTGATCCATATGAAGTTAGACAACCTTTGTCATATCCGATTCCAGTATTTAGGCCAAATTTATTCTTTCTACAATCAGGATGCTTTGTTAGGTGATTGGCATTTGACAGTTAAAGTTTGCTCCTCTCCTTCCCTTTTCTCATCGTCCCTTTTCCACAGCCTTTGCTAAGCCTTCCATTGTATAGCTTCAGGGCTTCCTAGAGTCAGGGGTGTGCTGGACTCATTGCTGAGGCTGAGATATCCCCAAGAACAAATATTTACATCAGCAAGGGCTGTACCTAACAGCCCGTAATTAAGGCTGACTGGGTACACTGATGCAAAGAGGATGATGAGGTGAAAACTTCTCTGTTCACCACAGTTATTCCTCACACAATGTGTAAAGACAGTGTCTTAGTTTAGAAGAAAACTAAGATATGTTATCAGATATTAAAGATTTTTAATCAGAAAAAAACTAACTTTGTATAGAAGAGATAAAAGTTCTTAGCTACAAATAAATGTATATACAGAACAGGATCAACACTAATCACAACTAAAACCTTTAAGTCTTAAAAATAGATTGAGTCCTGTACCCAAAAACTTGCGATGCAAGTCTCTTTAAGAGATGGCGATCAGTCGCTGCCCTGCAGGGGGAGGGAGACGAAAACTTAGTGTGAGTTCTGCAGGAGCTGTAGAAGATTCAGATGACCCGTGATCTTTCCTTCAGAGATTGCAAAACACATGCACGCAGGGACTGCTGTTGCCGTTGCCGCCACTGCCATCCAAGAGGAAAACGAATGTCCTGGCACGACCTCTGACTCGGCTTCTCCGGAAACATCCTCTCCCGACCCCCCCCTCGTGTCTGCTGAAATTCCCTTTATTGGCAAAAGGAAGAAAAATTCCTTGGAAAAATCCCAAACCACAACATTATCCACCACGAATTTTTCTTCCATGCCAACAATCAGACTTAAACTTATACATACTTATTTTCAACTATATACATATACAGATAGGCACATAGAAAATGGACAACTCATCCAAAGATAAGGTCCCCTTGAGGTATACATTGTGTTTTTCCATCTTCCTGCATCACCCACCAAGTGCAACCAGATCCTTGAGCAAAGACAATCCCACGAATGGGTTTGCCTTTGCTCGAGACAGGTTTAACCCACAGGGTTTTCCCTAACATACCTCTCAGGTGGATCACAGGGACTTTATCTCCATGTATAGTATGAAGGAATTCTGACTCGGCAGGGCCGGCTCGACTGACTGAGCCTCTAGTATTGACCAGCCATATGGCCTTTGCTAAATGTTGGTCCCAATGTTTGAAAGTACCCCCACCCAATGCCTTCAAAGTGGTTTTCAACAATCCATTACATCGTTCAACCTTCCCGGCAGCTGGTGCGTGGTAGGGGATATGATATACCCACTCAATGCCATGCTCTTTTGCCCAGGTAGTAACTAAACTGTTTTTCACATGAGTTCTGTTATCTGACTCAATCCGCTCTGGAGTGTCATGTCGCCACAGGACTTGTTTTTCCAGACCTAGGATGATGTTCCGAGCAGTGGCGTGAGGCATTGGGTATGTCTCCAGCCATCCAGTAGTTGCTTCCACCATGGTGAGCACATAGCGCTTATCTTGGCGGGTCTGCGGCAGGGTGATATAATCAACCTGCCAGGCCTCTCCATATTTATACTTATCCCAGTGCCCACCATACCATAGGGGTTTCACCCTCTTAGCCTGTTTAATGGCAGCACATGTCTCACAATCATGGATAACCTGGGAGATAATGTCCATGGTTAAATCCACCTCTCAGTCTCGTGCCCATCTATAGGTGGCATCTCTATCCTGATGGCCTGAAGCATCATGGGCCCATCGAGCCAGGAACAACTCTCCTTTATGCTGCCAATCCAGATCTATCTGTGACACCTTGACTTGTGCAGCTCGGTCTGCCTGTTCGTTGTTGCCATGTTCCTCATTGGCTCAATCCTTGGCACGTGTCCATCCACATGGCAGACTCCCATGATCAGCTTTTCCGCAAGGGTGGCGATATCTTGCCATATATCTCCAGCCCAGATGTGTTTTCCTCTACGTTTCCAGTTGGCTTTCTTCCATCGATCTAACCATCCCCACAATGCATTGGCTACCATCCATGAGTCAGTGTAGAGGTAAAGCTTCAGCCACTTCCCTCGTTCAGCAATGTTCAGAGCCAATTGGACAGCTTTGAGTTCTGCAAATTGACTTGATCCACCTTTTCCCTCAATAGCTTCTTCAACTTTTGTGTGGGGCTCCACACGGCTGCTTTCCATCTTCGATTTGTCCCCACAATGCGACATGAACCATTAGTGAAAAGGGGCTAGTGTACTTCTTTTGGCAACTGATGGTATGGTGGCGCTTCCTCTGTACGTGTTGCCTGTTCTTCTTCCTCTTCATCTGCTAAACCAAAGTTCTCACCTTCAGGTCAGTTCGTGATGATTTCCAGGATCCCAGGGCGATTTGGTTTCCCAATACGGGCACATTGTATGATCAGAGCAGCCCATTTGCTCCAGGTAGCATCAGTAGCATGATGTGTGGGAGCAGCCTGTCCACTGAACATCCACCTTAGCACTGGTAATCAGGGTGCCAGGAGGAGCTGAGCTTCTGTTCCAACTATCTCTGAGACATCTTGAACTCCTTCATAAGCAGCTAAGATCTCTTTCTCTGTCGGGATGTATTTGTTCTGCTCCATCAGGAGTTGACAAGCTGAGATGGGGGCTTTCTGAGTTGTGGTGCTTGTGTTGCTGGTAAGGTACAAGTACATCAAAATGGTTCACAGCCTGTCATAAAGCCAGAGCTGTCAGCAGCAATAGTGCTGGTACCTATTTGCTGATCATGCTCATCAAAGGAAAAACAGGAAAAATCCCTTGCAGACCCCCAGTCTTAAATAGCAGTGAAAAAAAAAGGTGATGATATGTGGCAAGTAAAGACAATAGGAAAACAGGCTGTATCGAGTTGGGAGAGAAAAATGTCTTTCAGAGAAGTTTCTCTGTCTTGATAATCGAAGTCAGGAGCTTTTCTCTAAGACACTTATAAGCTGGAGTAAGAGAGGGGCAATTGATAGTGCAGGAAAATGCTCATTCCACAATCGGCTGTGCAAACTAGTATGACTTCATGGAAAAGTTGGAAGGAGGAAGAGGAGAAGGACTGAAGGGGAAACTCTCCAGAAGGAAAAGAAAGATGCACCCTGATGATAGTTTCTAAATAGTTTATTACCACATTTGTCCTCTTTTTATGAAGACTAAGCTTTCCAGTGACTTACTAAATAGACCATTCTTGGTTTCTGCCCTTACACTGCCACTAAAAGCTCTTTCTTTTTACAGACTGTTATTTCCATGAAATTGAATTGTTCCACTCTTACCAGTTTCACATATCTAATGTTATAAGTTGTTTTAGTGGAAGTGGTCAGTACGTTGAAAAAACCAAGGCAAGCAAGTCGTTCCCAGGATGGGAATAGACGAGATCTTTTACAAAGTTTCTGTGAGGATTCTGTGTTCATGCCTCTGAAAGCTCTTGAAAAATTTCTGTGATGTGCACCAAGTTAAAGATGCTCAGTTTCCCATGAAGACTGACATTTCAACATGGGCAAGACAATGTTTAAACAGAAGAGAGAGGTTTTGGTTATTATACAGAATAAGAAATGATAGCACATGTCAATGAATAACCAACATTCTTTCAGCTTCCCCTACGTCAGACCTACTTAATATCAGAACTTTAAGATAATAATCTTTGAAAACAAAAAGTTAATAATTTTGTCATATTTGCAATATTATTTCTCTTACTGACCTGTGAGGTTTCATTAATGTTTGAAATGTAATATAATGCTGAATGCCTTTGTTCAGTGGAAAAGTAGCACTGGTTTACTTAGAGCATTTGTACCGGTTTAGAGCATGTTTTTGCCATTCTTTTTGCTCATGTCATTTACAATAGATGTTCAGTGCTTCTAGGAAGGAAAATAAATATAATCACAAATTATGATATATAAACCATCACTCCTTATGCAAGCAAAGCCCATTATTACAAAGCAACTGAATTTACATGAATAGGGTAGAAATGCCCAAGGTGTAAATTGTGACTGTTGTGACTCAACTAAGGACTCACTCAAAGTCTTTTTTAAGCATATCATCTCCTATCCATGCAAGGCTGTTGACTTCAGCTCCCTGGCTGTCAGACTCTGACAGGCTAGTAATTCCTTATAAAATTGCAGAATTGTAACCAAATGTCACTTAGAGCAGCCGCAGGGCCCCATCACTGCAGGGTATATTTTACGACTTTACTTGTCTTAGATGATTAAATGAATTGGAAGGAAGCAATCTGATGCCATAGGCCAAACATCTTTTTTCCTCAGATGGGTAGCTCTACTCTGGATCTCTGCCATGGAAGAAGATGACATACTGACCTGATCATGACTTCCAGGTGCACCTTCTAACCCCCAAGTAAAATGAAAAAAACAACCATTTAAGTAAGAAGGAGATCCACGTTCACCTGGAATTTATGCAACCAAATTTAACTGAGAATGAAAATCTTGGTTTTGAACACTGCTGATCCTTGGGATTTAAAAAATTCAGATGCAAGTTTTAGTTCTTCAGTATCATCTCCATTAATTTTACTGCTTTAATGAAAAGGGAACCATCCCTCATTAGTATTAAATGACTACCCTGTGCATAAATACTAGTCACTGATTTCAATTTTTTCATCAAACCTACTTGACTAATGACCTTAGTTTTCATTTGCTGTTGCAGATTCCTACCAGCCAAAAGAAGGAAGGTGTTTATGATGTGCCAAAAAGTCAACCTGTAAGTGTAAATATCTTCCCTATTTATATGCAGTAAAGAAGATGTGTTTCTTAGCTTCTGTGACTTTCATTATTGTATGTAATGTTTGGTACATTCCTCATAATGTGAATTTTATCGGTTGATTGGGTTGGTTCAGAGTAACCAGGATTGTAATATCACTTATCCATCTCATTCATTACTTAAATCTCCTTTCTGTCTTTTCCAACTCATTCTTATGAAAGTCACCATTTCTAAATGGGTTATCTGTGGTTAAGAGTCGACAATGAGCTTTCTACGTGTTAATGCATGAATCATCACTGCCTGGATTAGAAGTTTTCCTCTATTACCCAACACTGTACAAGGCTTATCACACTGAGCATGGGCTGCATTTTCTCCCCTGTGTGTTCTGTCAGAGCTGTACTTTATATATTGTGCTCCTTACAGTTTGTTCTAGTAGGACAGCAGAGGAGGCAAGGTCTTAGTAGAGTAGAGGTGAAGAGAAGCAGCATTAGCAAAAGGTGTGTCAGAACATTGTCTGTGACCTCTCTGTGACTCACTTCTTATACAGTTCAGTGTTACAATTTTTCTGTTGTACATTTCCTGTGACTTTTATTATTCCTTCAGTGATGTTTCAAATTTACTCTGGGTATAGTCTGTAATTTAGGTGGTTGCAGTATGACCGGGTGTGCAATACACTTACAATCATGTCTGCAGACACTTTGGTATTAGACTGTCCTGGTAAAGAGCATGACTATGAGATATAGGGCATATGGAACCTACTCTGTAATCATCATATATATTTAATCTCTCATATCCCTGAACCTGACTGCAGATTTAATTTTTCTTTTACTATTGCATGGCCAAATTTAAAGTGACTAGAGATTTTTTTCCAAACAAGTCATGTGCTTTATGAAGAAAAAGAAAAGAAAGAAAGGATGAGAGAAAGATGAAGAAATATATAGCTGAGATTTTGTTTCACCTTTTTATTAGTATGTATTAAAAAAAAGAAAAGCAGCAATAGCTCTTAAAATTAGCAATTTAATATTCCACTGCCCATCTGATTTATTGCTTACCCTTCCACATCTGAGACTCTTAGTCATTGAGACACTTGCTATATTTTTTTTTTCAATTTATAGCTGTCATCTTTATATAAACCTCTAAAATTCAGTCTGAGGGCAAATAATCTAGCTCATCTACCTGGTTTAAACATAGAAGGACACTTTCTTTATTAGGAGATCTTGCTTTTATTAATTTCATAATAGATTAATAAAGTGAACCTTTTTGTAGCTCCTAATAGGTTTCAGGCACTGTGAATTCTCTCTCCCGACAATAAGTACAACACTTGATAAAAATACAGCAAGTTTTGCTTGAGTTCAAACAGAATTGCCCATGTTCCCTGGACAGAGATTAATTTTCCATCTTGGCATTGTTTTCCTCTGGTGTGTTCCCAGGCAAATTATCTCTAGTCTCTGCACATAAAAGTGAGGCGTGCTGAAGTAGTCATCTAGGTGCCCTCAACCCTTGACTTTCTGTAGCCAGTGGAGAGAAATAGCCACTTCATGGGGAAATTCCTCCTCTCTGCCTGAAGAAGTGTACCTTTCAGATAGAAATAAATGTACATCTGGACATAATTTTTTTTCTTGTCTGCAGAGGACATTTAAATGACTTGCAGGTATGATAACTTCTAAATAGTAAGGCTTAGGTGGGGTGAGATCTACCACAGTGCAAAAACGAAAAGCCAGAATCCCTTTTTCAAAGGCTGCTTTGAAACTGGGAACTGCAATTCATACTGATTTTGAATAAGGTATAGCTTCCTGAGAAACTAGAACCATTTGGGCAAATATTCTCTGAGCATATGGGATGACATTGTGGCTGAAGGTATGAAGCATCTTCATAGTAGTTCCACACGCAGAAATATTCAGCATAGTGTATGCATTGAGATAGCAGATGTATTTACACAACACCATGCCATCGTGTGAGACCATTTGTCAGAAGGTGTTGAAGTACCTTATAGTGTGATTCCTCATGATCTCTGGTATCAAGTAATGCAAATAAGGTGCAAATGAGGCGGAAAGGAATGAGTCTCAGATCTCAGAATTTGAATGTACCCATTGAACTCAATTATGAGTGGTGGCTGGTTGCTAAGTCACTTCTCTTACATTGGCATGAGAATATTGCTTACTCAATATAGTTCTTGTATATCCTGGTCTCTTTGCTGCATCTCCTCCCAGAAAATCCTACTGTCCTGTAGATTTCCTCTGCTGGGTGCGCAGCTCAGCTCCAAATACATACTTTACATGATGCTTAGTATCCTCTCAGTATCTCTCCCTTCTTTGTTATCAACTCACACTCCTGCTATACTCTCTCTGCTTCTTCCTTAGACTGATTTTCCTATTCTGCATTTGATGAGAATAGATAACAAGCCAGACAAAGAAAGCGAGCTTACCCCAAAGAGCTTAAGTGGTACATGCTCCACTAAAAAACTAGTGCTGTATGTGAAATTAACTGTTCTAAAAAAGCAAAATGTTTAATGAGCTCTTTTTGTCATAATTTCCCATTGCCTCTCCATTATACATCCACATCAAGTTCTACCTGTCATGGTGGTTTTAGCAATAAGAGTCAGACTGTAAGTACCCTTCATGGAGACCGTCAGTAACGTCATAATAAAACCTTTTCTCATCAAAATATCTAAACTATCTGCTTACAGTTTTATGAAGGCTTTCAAACAACTCATCTTACTGCTGTATAAAGATTCAAGGCATTAAATGTCTTAGTTTAGATGAAAAATAAGATATGTTATCAGATATTAAAGATCTTTAATCAGAAAAAAAATCCCCTTGTATAGAAGAGATAGTTCTTAGCTACAAATATATGTGTTCCCCCGCCGACCTGACCCCCCCTCCCGCCCTGCCCCCGTGACTGGGGAAGGGCGGGGGAGGGAGATGGAAACTTAGTGCGAGTTCTGCAGGAGTTGTGGAAGATTCAGATGACCCGTGATCTTTCCTTCAAAGACTGCAACCCGTACACACGCAGTGGCTGCCGCTGCCGTTGCTGCCGCTGTCGTTGGAGAGGAAAACAAATGTCCGGGCATGACCTCTGTCCCGATTTCCCCAGAAACGTCCTCTTCCCATCCCCCCTCGTGTCTGCTGAAATTCCCTTTATTGACAAGAGGAAGAAAAATTCCTCGGAAAAATCCCAAACCACAACATTATCCACCACGAATTTTTCTTCCATGCCAACAATCAGACTTAAACTTATACATACATATTTTCAACTATATACATATACAGAAAGGTACATAGAATATGGACAACTCATCCAAAAATAAGGTCCCCTTGAGGTATACATCATGATTTTCCATCTTCCTGCATCACCCACCAAGTGCAACCAGATCCTTGAGCAAAGACATTCCCACAAATGGGCTTGCCTTTGCTCGAGACAGACTTAACCCAGACAGCTTTCCCTAACATACCTCTCAGGTGGACCACAGGGACTTTATCTCCATCTACAATATGAAGGGATTCTGATTGGGCAGGGCCGGCTCGATTGACAGAGCCTCTAGTGTTGACCAACCATGTGGCCTTTGCTAAATGTTGGTCCCAATGTTTGAAAGTCCCCCCACCCAATGCCTTCAAAGTGGTTTTCAACAATCCATTGCACCGTTCAACCTTCACGGCAGCTGGTGCATGCTACGGGATATGGTACACCCACTCAACGCCATGATCTTTTTACCAGGTGGTGACTAAACTGTTCCTGAAATGAGTTCCATTATCTGACTCAATCCGCTCTGGAGTGCCATGTCGCCACAAGACTTGCTTTTCCAGACCTAGGATGGTGTTCCGAGCAGAGGCGTGAGGAAGTGGGTATGTCTCCAGCCATCCAGTAGTTGCTTCCACCATGGTGAGCACATAGCGCTTACCTTGGCGGGTCTGTGGCAGAGTGATATAATCAACCTGCCAGGCCTCTCCATATTTATACTTATCCCAGTGTCCACCATACCATAGGGGTTTCGCCCTCTTAGCCTGTTTAATGGCAGCACATGTCTCATAATCATGGATAACCTGAGAGATAATGTCCATGGGTAAATCCACCTCTCAGTCTCGTGCCCATCTCTATCCTGATGGCCTGAGGCATCATGGGCCCATCGAGCCAGGAACACCTCTCCTTTATGCTGCCAGTCAAGATCTATCTGTGACATCTTGACTTGTGCAGCTTGGTCTGCTTGTTGGTTGTTGCCATGTTCCTCATTGGCTCGATCCTTGGGCACGTGTGTATCCACATGGCGGACTCTCACGATCAGCTTCTCCGCACGGGTGGCGATATCTTGCCATATATTTGCAGCCCAGATGGGTTTCCCTCTGCGTTCCCAGTTGGCTTTCTTCCATCAATCTAACCATCCCCACAATGCATTGGCCACCATCCAAGAGTCAGTGTAGATCTAAAGCTCCGCCACTTCTCTCGTTCAGCAATGTCCAGAGCCAATTGGACAGCTTTGAGTTCTGCAAATTGACTTGATCCACCTTTTCCCTCAATAGCTTCTTCAACTTGTTGTGTGGGGCTCCACACGGCTGCTTTCCATCTTCAATTTGTCCCCACAATGCGACACGAACCATTAGTGAAAAGGGGCTGGTGTACTTCTTTTGGCAACTGATGGTATGGTGGCGCTTCCTCTGTATGTGTTGCCTGTTCTCCTTCCTCTTCATCTGCTAAACCAAAGTTCTCACCTTCAGGCCAGTTCGTGATGATTTCCAGGATCCCAGGGCGATTTGGTTTCCCAATACGGGCACATTGTATGATCAGAGCAGCCCATTTGCTCCAGGTAGCATCAGTAGCATGATGTGTGGGAGCAGCCCGTCCACTGAACGTCCACCTTAGCACTGGTAATCAGGGTGCCAGGAGGAGCTGAGCTTCTGTTCCAACTATCTCTGAGACATCTTGAACTCCTTCATAAGCAGCTAAGATCTCTTTCTCTGTCGGGATGTATTTGGCTTCAGATCCCCTGTAGCCTCGACTCCAGAATCCAAGCGGTCGGCCTCGAGACTCGCCAGGCATTTTCTGCCAGAGACTCCATGAAAGACCGTTATTCCCAGCTGAAGAGTAGAGCACGTTCTTCACCTCTGGTCCTCTCCTGACTGGTCCAAGGGCTACAGCATGAGCAATCTCCCGCTTAATCTGCTCAAAAGCTTGCTGCTGTTCAGGGACCCAGTGGAAATCATTCTTCTTACGGGTTACCAAGTAGAGGGGACTTACAATCTGACTGTATTCCGGGATATGCATCCTCCAGAAACCTATGGCACCCAAGAATGCTTGTGTTTCTTCTTGCTAGTTGGTGGGGACATTGCTGCGATCTTGTCGATAACTTCTGTCAGAATTTGGCGACGTCCGTCTTGCCATTTCACTCCCAGGAATTGGATTTCTCAGGCAGGTCCCTTAACTTTACCTTGTTTGATAGCAAAACCAGCTTCCAAGACAATGTGGATGATTTTCTTTCCTTTGTCAAAAACCTCCTCTGCTGTATCCCCCCACACGATGATGTCATCGATGTACTGCAGATGTTCTGGAGCCTCGCCCTTCTCTAGTGCTTCTGGAATTAGTCCATGACAGATGGTGGGACTGTGTTTCCACCCCTGGGGCAATCACTTCCAGGTGTATTGCACGCCCCTCCAGGTGAATACAAACTGCGGCCTGCATTCTGGCAGCTAGGGGAATTGAGAAGAACACATGGGCAATGTCTATAATGGCGTACCACTTCGCTGCCTTGGATTCCAGTTCATACTGGAGTTCCAACATGTCTGTCACGGCGGCGCTCAGCGATGGGGTAACCTCATTCAAGCCACGATAATCCACAATCAATCTACATTCTCCATCAGACTTACGCACAGGTCAAATGGGGCTCTTGAAGGGTGAGTGAGTCTTACTGGTCACCCCTTGGCTCTCCAGTTCTCGGATCATCTTATGGATGGGAATCACAGAGTCACGGTTCGTTCGGTATTGTCGACGATGCACTGTTGTGGTGGCAATTGGCACCCGTTGTTCCTCAGCCTTCAACAATCCAACAGCAGAAGGACTCTCTGAGAGACCCGGCAATGACTTCAGCTGTTTAATCTCTTCTGTCTCTACAGCAGCTATTCCAAAAGCCCATCTATGTCCCTTTGGGTCCTTGAAATATCCATTTCTGAGGTAGTCATTTCCCAGGATACATGGGGCAGCCGGACCAGTAACAATGGGGTGGTTTTGCCAGTCTTTCCTGGTCACAATCACTTCAGCTTCCAGCACAGTCAGCTCTTGAGATCCCCCTGTCACTCCAGAAATAGCAATAGTTTCCGGGCCCACGTGTCCTGAAGGCATTTACATACATTGAACACCAGTGTCAACTAAAGCCTCGTATTTCTGTGGGTCTGATGTGCCAGGCTACCAGATCCACACAGTCCAATAGACACGGTTGTCCCGTGCCTCTATGTGGCCAGAGGCAGGGCCCCTCTAACATTGGTCTCTGTTACAGCGATCGAAACTCTTTCCTGATGGATACATTTTGGAGGTGCCCTCTAGTGGGTCAGATCCTTGGGAGATTGGCACTGCACTGACTTTCGCCGATTTTTTTTTTCTCGTTCTCCTTCAATTCTTGTACCCGGGCTGCTAGGGCATGGGTAGGTTTCCTGTCCCACCGTCTCATATCTTCCCCATGGTCGACCAAGAAATACCATAGATCGGTCTGTGAGTCCTGTCCTCTTCCCCTAGCCGGGAAGTGTCCACCTCTGGACCCAAAGGCTTTGGTTCACACTTATGCCACCTGAAGATTTTGAAGAGTTTCCATGATCTCCTTTTGCTGCTTGTCCATCTTCTCATCTGTCCTCTTGTCCATCCTCTCAAGTGCTGTTTCTACTGCAGCGATATGTTCCTGCATCAGGCCATGGACCATTTTCGCATATGTCCTCAGTTTACCTGCTGCAACGCCCACTAAATCTTTGTCTGCCTCTGAATACATGGACACCACATAATGGGAGAATGCACCTGGTGCACCGCAGGAAAGCTTCCACCACATTTCTGGTGTGCATCTTACCTTGTCTGGGTCACTGAGGGGCTGCCCGCCCCTTCCATAAAGTGTTTCTAGCAGTGCCATTTCCCTCAGGCATAAAATCGCGTCTTCCACAGTCTTCCAAGGTGTCTCAAGGTGATGTGCCTTTAGGATGTCTTTGTGGGCAAACCTCTCTCTCACACTGCCTAGAACTCATGCCCAGAATGAAAGGGGTCTTGATTCCCTCACAAATACCTGTTCAATACATGTATCTCGGGCCAGAGCCTTTAAATACTTGGCTTCAGAACAATCGAGTTGCAAACTTTCACCCATAAGATCCCAAACTCGGATCATCCAAGTCAGGATAGGCTCATCTGCAGGTCGAGTAATGTCCTTTCGCAAGCTGCGAAGGTTGTCATATGAGAGCGATTCAGTAACGATCTCTGGTTCTGGGTCTGCAGTATGTGAAGGACCCGCTTCTGCTTCCCCGTCATCATCAACTGCACGAACCGATTTGGTCTTATATTTCCTTTTCTGGATAGGGGCAACTTTCATCAGCTCAGACTGTTCCTCTGGTTTAGCCACATCTTGAACTACCATAACATAAGGTGTCTTACTCTCTCTCTCTCCCTTTTTTTCTTTCCTTGCTTGTGGTTGCATTCCTGACCACCCCTATTCCTGGCTTCATACATAAGATAGACCATAATTAAACCAACTTGCAGACAATTCACCAAAGGTGGGATATTCCTGGAATCTAGCAAGAGGTTAAGTTTCTCAAAAGCTGTTCTAGCAAACCTAAAAGGTGACTGAATAACGGGTCGAAATGAAACACTCCCCTGTGTCCCTCCCTGAGGGTAGGTAACATTATCACTATCTCCCCAGAGGTAACAGCTTGGGCTGGTGCAGGAGTACAACCTTAAGAACACGTTCCAAATGAAACCCATAGACACTGAATCCATAACACTATAGATCCAAAATAAGAACTCGATAACGATCACATCTGTCTGAGTTCTACTGGCCGCTGCACTCAGATGAATTAAGCCTGCCAGACCTTTCGGCACAGTTCTGTACCAACAGAAAGCAAATATGTAGTACAGTATGGTCCATATGGACTCTAAATTCACAACAAACATCATGATGCCAGAATTGTTATCCTTCTTTGCTCTCAGCCCCACGTTGGGCACCAATTAAATGTCTTAGTTTAGATGAAAACTAAGATATGTTATCAGATATTAAAAGATCTTTAATCAGAAAAAAAAATTGTATAGAAGAGATAACAGTTCTTAGCTACAAATATATGTATATACAGAACAGGATCAACACTAATCACAACTAAAACCTAAAAGCCTTAAAAATAGATTGAGTCCTGTACCCAAAATCTTGCGATGCAGGTCTCTTTAGAGATGGCAATCAGTCGCTGCCCTGCAGGGCACCTCCCCCCCCCGCGATCGGGGAAGGGCGGGGGAGGGAGATGGAAACAGTGTGAGTTCTGCAGGAGTTGTGGAAGATTCAGATGACCCGTGATCTTTCCTTCAGAGGTTGCAAAACGCATGCACGCAGGGACTGCCGCTGCCGTTGCCGCCACTGCCGTCCGAGAGGAAGACAGATGTCCGGGCACGACCTCTGTCCCGGCTTCCCCGGAAACGTTCTCTCCCCATCCCCCCTCGCGTCTGCTGAAATTCCCTTTGTCGGCAAGAGGAAGAAAAATTCCTCGGAAAAATCCCAAACCGCAACAGACAGCATTAGGGATTAAACATAAATCAACTGAAGATGGCAGTCTTATTACTCAAGTGTTCTCACTGCTTTTGAAAAATCACTATCCATCCTCAACTCTGCTCGTGAACAAAGGGAAAACAAACGAATACAAATCTTGCTATGAACAGCTCTGCAAATAGCTTGATTTTATTTCACTTGCTGAAGTTAGGCCTGTCCACTTCTTATTTCCAATCATAAAGGTACAAAAATGTATTGTTTCCATACGTCACATTTACCTACTAAGAATCTATAGCTATTTGTAGAAGAGTGATTTATAAGAACAGCTAATGATAGGATGAGGATTTTGAGAGCTTAAGTTTAAGACTGCAAAAGGAAGAAAGGAAAAATGGAGAAACAAAGATAGTAACTGAAAGATGCTGAATTATTTCTGAATTAGAATATGGAGTATCAATAGGAATCAAGAAATCAAACTGCGAAGGTACCTTGAAAGATTAGGGTACAAAATACTAGTCAAGTGAGTATTCTGAATACATCAAGGTAAACAAAGGTATTGTATGGGCATAACTGATTTCATAGAGATGTTGGGAACAGATATATTTGAAATTTCTGAACACAATACCATGTCATGCTCCTGAGAGGTCCATTCATCTGAGTTGTACACTGTGCTGTTCTTGGTGTGAAGAAAGAACTGTGTTCTAAAGAGCGGAGTAATCTCCCATCTAACACACAAAAGTGGCTTTTATGCAGACTGTGATTCTTTTGTACTACATGTTTCTCTCCAAATGCGGAGCTCAATACACAACACAGTAGTATGTCCCAAACTGATAATTTTCCACGGAGATTAGACTTTTCGTTGCCCTGACAATACTAGGCTTCAGAATTAGATGGTATGGTTTTAGCAAGTGGATTTCCTACTGACTGGTGCTGAATGGCACTATACAGAGGCAAAATGATATTAGTGTAACTTCCCTGCATAGAGGCTTTCTTTTTGTTCAGCTTCCTGTTCCTGCATACAGCTTTTAAGAATTACTATAATACAATGATTAGTAACTTTATTTAACTTTTCTTAGAATACATTTCTGAGAAATATACATATTTTATGCACGATTCTACAAAGATTAACAAAAAATAAAGAAAATACCTATGGAATCACTGGTAATAATACTGTTCTCAGTCTCTTGACAGATAAAAGAATGTATTTTACTAAGCACTATATAAAAGCAGAACAAAATGAATCCTGCACTTGACAGCCTTACACAGTGATACACATTAACAGACCTAAACTACTGTTTCAAGATATCTCCAGAACTCCTGGTAGGTATGTGTGCTAGTTTACAAATGATGCTAACTTTGTGACAGTCAGAAAATTGGAAAGTGATTTTATCATTATTCTCCCTGTGATCAATTTCAGAATTACCTTGACTAGGATAAACCATAATAAACAAATGTATATGGGTTTGCAGAGTGTGGGAGTCAGGTAAAAGTCAAATCCTCTTTCTTGATCTAGGAAAGAACTCTTGAAATGGTCTGAAGTGGTCTGGGATGGTTGGCTATGTCAGTGCTGGCTGAGGTCAGGCAAAGGTAAAGCCAAATTGCTATGAGGCACCATTAATGTGCAGAAAGAAGTTCTTGCTGCAGTACAACCAACGGATGCTCTTGTTAGAGCAGCTCATCCCAGCTTGACTCTATCCTTACAGTGTCATTTTCAGACTCAATGAGACACAAAGCTTAATGCTACTTTTGTGCTAGCACCCAAGAGCTGAGCATTACATTGGTGAAGCTAAAGAAGGGAGAGATGCCTTCTCACAGCACCGCATATTATTAAGAGATAATCTTATTACTCTCAAGTGGATCAAAACTATTGGTATAAAGGGGAATTCGCTCTTACAGAACGATATTTCAGACTGATAGTGCGGTTGCAAATATTTGTGGAATCACCCTAAGCGAATTCGGGGGGGGTCCCCGGAGAAATAGGAGGAACCAGGAAAGACCTGTTAACAAATATATATAGTAAAGGAGGGTAAACTGGTCTCATAAAGTAATCTTTTTAACTTTAGTCGGCTGTATATATATAAATAAGTGTGCACATAGTATGAATGTGTGTGTATGAGACGTAGCGAGGCTACGAAGCGAGTGTGGAGTTCTGATCTGTGGTTCCATGTCATCCGCGAGGAGGTCGGCCAGAGACGAACAAAGTGCTTGGATCACTGACTTATACTAGCGGTCTTTTTATGACTAGTCTAATTTTTGCAGCTGCGGGAGGAATTTCCACCGGAATAGTGGTAGTGGTGGTATGTTTGATTTGTATGTGCCTAAGCCATAAGTATTTGGTACCGGGAATATTTTGAACATCAGTAAATCAACGGTCACGATTTATGTTTTATAGTAGTAGTTTGTTTTGAGCTCAATGAAAGTGCCTTTGTTACGAGAAGAGCGTGCTGGAGTGATTGGGACATGTTGATTGAGACGTGCAGCTGAGCGTGAAGCGAGTGCAGAGTTCTAATCCGCGTTTCTGTTATCCTGTGAGGGAAACAGCCGGAGACAAGCGAAGCGAGAGTTTACCTTTTCAAATTAGAAACTTAACTTTTGTTATTAATTGTTTAATGAATGGTGGGGAAGCGAACGGGAGTTTGAGAATTGTGGATGATAGACGGACTAAACCAGAGTTTTATCAGTAGTTTCAGATACTGTGTGAACAATCTTTAAGGAAAACTAATTATCCCTCCTGGGGGCAAGATATTCTGCCACAGAGAAGGGGAGTCAGGGCTATATAGGACTGGGAAAGAACTAAAGAACATTGTAAAGGAAGGTTTGCTTGGAAGTTAGGGGAAAGAATGGGTAATAAACAAGGGGATATCCTTCAAAAAAGCTCTCTGGGCTGTATACTCGCTCATTAGAAAGATATCACTGGGTCCGGAAGGACAGAGAATAAAAAGACCCTTATTAAATACTGTAATCAATGGTGGCCTCTATATAAATTAGAGGACGGAGCGAAATGGCCATTCAACGGAACCCTAGATTATAATACTATGTTGCAGCATATGCTCTTCTTAAGAAGAAAAGGAAAGTGGGACGAGATGGGCTATGTAGATATGTTTTTTTCCCTCCGAAATCATCCGGAGTGGCAGAGGGATTGCGGGTTAGTACCCCCACAAGATCCCCTGGTGCTTGCACTTGAACAAGAAAAGAATAAGGAGCTTAGAGGAAAATTGCAGAGATGTTGCTCTGCATGTAATATAGGGCAAAGATGTATAAAATCGGAGAAAATGTATCAGGGGTCCGAGCAAGACCTTAGTGATCTATTTAAACCTCCTCCAGACACCCAAGAAAAGGGTGAGGAGGTAGACAGAACAACGCCCCCTGATAGTGCTGTGGCTTCTAGAACCCGAAGAAAATTGGAGCCAGCGGTCCTTCAGGCACCTCTCCGAGAAGCAGTGGGAGCTGAGGGATCAGTGGTGTTGATCAAAGTCCCCTTTTCTACCACTGATTTGGAGGCATGGAGAAAAATAGCCAGAGAATACAGGAATGATCCTGTAGCCGTAGCCAAACATTTCCAGTTCATAGTAAAGCAACATAATCCAGACTGGAATGATATACAGTTATTGCTGGAATGCATGACTGAAACTGAGAAACAGTTGATCTTAAAAGCAGGTGAAAATACAGCGAAGGATCATTACAGAGAATCGGGAAGAGACGTGAAAGAATATTTCCCACTACAGGATCCAAAGTGGGACCCAAACAGATCTGCAGAGATGGAATGGTTACAAGCATATCAGGGCTGGATTTTAGAAGGGATAGAAAAGGCAATCCCAAAGACCATAGATTGGTCAGCCCTGTATGCCATCAAACAGGGACTTTCAGAGTCACCATCTGAATTTTTGGATCGATTGAGGGATGTAATGCGCCGTAATACCCCCTTAGATCCTGAGTTGGAGGTAGGAATCCAGCAGTTAGTTTCCCTGTTCTTGGGGCAATCAACAGGAGACATTAGGCGCATGAGAGCAGCAATTTGGAAGTTTTACTTGATGAAGCTTGGAGGGTGTTTAGGAACTGTGAAGAAAGCTACAAGCGGGATCAGAAGACAATACTAGCAGTAGTCAGGGAAGAGGGGAACCGAAGACCCAGGCAGGGGCCACCCTGGCTGGGGAGAGATCAATGTGCTTTATGCAAAAAATATGGTCATTGGAAAGTAGAATGTCCCAAATAATAGGGGCAAGGGGCGAGTTGGTGGGCAGGGGCAGGTGATAACCCCCATGAAAGAAGATTGACGGGAACCTGGGGGGTCTACCTTAGCAGATCCCTTGGTCACAATAAAGCTAGGAAATGAGCAAGAAAAGGTAGAATTTCTGGTAGATACAGGAGCGACTTATTGAGTATTAAACCAAGAATTAACCCCATTGGGAGAAGAATATATTATGGTTAAAGGGGCAACTGGCCAAGCTGAGAAGGCATACTTTTGTAAACCCCTTAAGTATAAGATTGGCAAACAGTGGAGTATTCATAAATTTTTGTATATGCCGAATTCTCCTAGATCTCTTCTAGGAAGAGATTTATTAGAACAATTAATTAGATGCAAAAATTGATTTTAAGAAGGGAGAGATTATTCTGGAGGTAAAAGATCAACAATACATTCAAATATTGAGTTTCTCTTTAACAGACTTACCTGCAGAAGGGAAAATTACTGAAGAAATTTTACATCAAGTATATCCAGGGGTATGGGCCACTAGTGTGCCTGGAACGGCAAAGAATGCTCCACCTGTTTGAGATAAGACTCAGGGGAGACCAACACCCAGTAAGAATTAGGCAGTATCCCTTGAAAAGGGAAGACAGGGAAGGGCTTAGACCAGTTATTGAAAATTTTTTACAACTGGGGCTATTAAGAGAATGTGAATCAGAATACAATACTCCCATCTTACCAATCCGGAAACCTGATGGATCGTATTGAGTGGTCCAAGATTTGAGGGCTATAAACAAGATAACTGAAGATCTCTACCCTGTAGTGGCCAATCCATATACTCTGTTAATGGTATTGACCCCTGAATGATCATAAGTTTCACAAACCCATTTCAATATTTTTTGCATCCAGATAATAAATGTGCTGCTTCTACTGATTATCACATTAATTTAGGGTAGAGGTGTTCATGTATCATTACACAATTTTATTTACTGTTTGTTATGTATGTGGGTAAGAAGTTTTATTCCATTTAATATGTTACATCTGACTAAAGGCCAGAATGAATTCGATATGAAAAAAATGTTCTGCCTAATACATTGTTAGTAATGGCTCAGTTTCCCTATTTCCCCTTAGAATTTAAACACGAAAATAAGTCTACATTTCTTTAAAGCATGCAGGTGGCTGAAACACACGTATTTGCATAAGTTGCAACACCTAGTGAATGGCAAAAGCCATGCAAACCACTGAGCATGAGGAATACACCATGGATAATGGAGAGGAAAAACAAGAGATGAAAAGGAAAAACAAACCATGCATCCATGAAAGCAATGGTAAACACTGGTAGAAGAAAAAGTGAGCATCTCAAGGTGTAGAGAAAAAAAGGACAGATACCTACCCCAACCTGCGCTACCTAGCTACCGACCTGTGGACTTATAGTATCACCAGTTGGCTCACCAAATGGATCACTGTTGGATGAGGCATGAGACCCATCAGGCTAAAATACAAGAACATAACACCTTTTTTTTTCTCAACTGTAAGAAAGTGAAAAGTCAAACGAGGTTATTTTCATGCTGTGGGCATAACAAGTACGGCCTATCTCATGAAAACCAGAAAGTGAGACCTCACCACTGATAAATTCTCAAAAGTCCTAATGGTTTCCTATAGCTGATGCCAGCAGTAAAGGACCACACCAGTATCTTCTGGAGCCTATGTAGGAGCTACCATAGACTTCAGAAGGTACTGGATCAGATAAATTACAGCTGCAAAAGGCCCTGAAAGCCAGTGTATCTATGTAAAACAGAAAGAGCCCAAACTCTAATCAGCATTTAGAAACCTTGTTGCTACTCACAGCTTCTTGCTCCTCACTTTTGCTTGGGCTTTCAAAACCCTCTTCAAAGAGGTCATCTGCAGCAGGATCACTGGTATGAGATGCTGATGATTTTGATGGAGAACTCTGTCTGGGTGCAGGGGTTGGAGCTAAACAAAGATTAAGGTAACAGCAACAGAATATATATCTGTTAATTTGTTCAGAAAGACACAGCTGCACAAAATTTGCTCATGCTTTAGAGCCCTCAACTTTTATTACCCCTGAAAATTATTTTCTGACAAGGAACTGTAGACGTAAATTCGAACACAGAAGTCATTACCAATTCCATATATTTTATTTCATTCAGTGATTTCCAAATTAAGTTTGGCTGCATCTGGCATATGTCTCTAGGAACCACAGAGACACCACTACATTACATTAAGAATGCATGAGTCGCCTGCCCTATGGCAGGTAAGTGAAACAGAAGGTCTCTGGCTGGCCCCTGGTAAATCTGTGTCTCATGAATTCCTCTTTTCAGCAATCTGCAAAATCCTCCATCTCCATGCTACGAACACGATGAGCTTATTTTACAGCTCTTCAATGAATTTTCTCACGTTAAGTACATCAAGCTATTAAAATAAATAGTATGTCTTGAATGGGACATAAGTGAAGCCATTTGTAAGGTTGAATGTCATGGGCATTTTCCAACCAGCTTGATTGTCCCTAGCATAGAATATATATTACTGTCTTCTTATAAATTAAATTTCGGACTGCAGCTGTTGATTTCAATGGTGTCTGAAACTCCTCTCTCATACTTTTCTTTATGGCTGGAACACATTTATTAAACTAGACCATGCATGAAGGTTCTCAGTCCATATCTGTGTTGCAATTTACTGTATGAAAAAAAAAGGAGAGAAATACTTTGAGGAGCAGTCATGTCTGAGGAAAGCATATGAATACTCACGTGAATTTGTAGATGGTGTCATGGAAGTCACAGGAGTGAAATTTAACTGAGAGATGTCAAATTCATCACAATCATCTGCTTCCTGTGCCATCCCAACTTTGTTAAAGTAACTTGAGAAGGCCTCTGAGATACAACTGAGGGAAGGCTGATCTGGTTTTCTTGATGGCACTGGTGGAGGCTGAGCCATCTGAAAATCTTTGAACATTTCTTTTCTCATTTTCTGTTTGGGTCTGTCTGTCTGTGGACTTGATCTGTTGGAATCACTCGTGGGTGGAACAGTAGCTATAGGAGCAATGGTACCTTGAAACATGGCTGCTTGTAAAGGCAAAACAGTTTGTGTTGGCATGAAGGCAGTTGGTTGGAACTGACCAGCTACAGATGGCCACAGTTGCTGAGTAGAAGGAAAAATACCGGGTTGGCCCCACGCTATTGGCTGTCCTCCCTGCATCACCTGAGCAACTGGAGGCTGAGCACCCATGGCCAACTGCTGTTGAACAAGTGATTGCTGTCCCCAGAATGAGGGTAGAACAGCTCCCATGGCAACATAACCTTCAAAGAATAAAAAGAGCAGAGAAGAGAAAAATAAGATGAAAGATTTTAACAGTTTTCACAAGAGCATGCAGAAAAAGCTACACAATGAATCAGAAACATGCAGGCTACATTAGCGATCCCAGAGTTTCAGCAGACAAACAGAAAACAAAGACATGGTTAAATTCTCACCACTGAACAAATACTTATACACAAAAGTACAAAATGGTGGATCTTGGCAATAATCCTTCCCCTCCTCTGAATGAAAAAGTTCTTCTCTTCCTCAGTGAATACCCTCATGGGTTCGTGAAGACCTGTATGCATGGACCTTGTCAGCAGCTGGCCACCTGGCAGCTCCTTTTCCTTGGGGCTCTGTCAAAGCACAGTCAGGATCAGTTTGGGCAAACCACTTACCAGAACCACAGCATCTCCCAAAACATGTCCTGAACTCACCCTCTGGCAGCACAACCCTGCTCCTCACTACAGAGCTCTGCAGGTTCTTCTTGATTCCCTCACTGCCAACATTATCTTCCTTCTACCTCTACCTGTCTTGTTCCTCTCAGATCAAGGATCTCGAGGACTGAACATGATGCACTGGGTCAGGCTTCGATGGTGTTCATCTTTTCAGAACAACCAATACACCGCTAAAAAATGAGCAGCCAAAGCAAGCAGAGGAAAGGAAAAGGATGCCGAGGATGCTAAGGGCTCCCTCCCTTCTGCGTAGCTTTGCGACAGTTCCTCACCTTTTTTGCTTTTATTCGTTGTTGGGGAGAGTGACTTTAACACCATTCTACTGCTGCCAATGGCATAGCAACAAAATTGGTTCTAAGTTACAGGGAAGCACCTTCATATACATTAAGATAACATCTTAAGGGCTCTCGAACAACAGGGCGACCTTGCAAAAGAAAGACTGTCTTAAATTGTGTAATAAAAAGATAGAGCCCAGATGAATTCAGATTAATCCCCCCCTACATTTGGTTACTTGATTGCTTGACAACACTGAAAAGGTCCTGAGCTTCTCCTGTACTATATACCTAATAACAACAAACTGCTTCAGGTATTACAGTAGCATAAAGGATCTCTGATTAAATTAAAGATTAGAACTAAAATTATAATTGCTTCTGTCAGATTTGAACTCTCTTTTCAACCTACCAAGAGTTCAGTTGTGTAGGACTTGTATGATCGGATGCTTTGCTATTTACATTTTAAAAAAACCCTTGAAACGAAAAATACTTTAACAATTGTTACAAATTAAACCACGTAATACAATTAAGTTCCACTAACAGAATTATTATGCTTTACAGATATGTTGTTAAAAATTTATATTAAGGATTTACTGCTAATACTTTATAATATGCAACCTCTCTTTAACTTTTAAGACTGTCATAGCTTTAAACTCCCATTTCTAACCTGTCTTAGTTTAGATGAAAACTAAGATATGTTATCAGATATTAAAAGATTTTAATCAGAAAAAAAAATTGTATAGAAAAGATAACAGTTCTCAGCTACAATTATATGTATGTACAGAACAGAATTAACACTAATCGTAATTAAAACCTTAAAATGGATTGAATCCTGTACCCAATATCTTGCAATGCAGGTCTCTTTAAGGGTAGCAACAATCACCTCGTTGCCCCGGACACTGTCACTTCTGGGTTCCCGCCAGGCAAGACTCCGGATGGGAGGGGAGGGGGGGAAAGGAGAGATGGAACTTAGTGTGAGTCCTGCAGGAGTTGTGGTAGATCCAGATGACCAGTGATCTTTCCTTCAGAGACTGCAAAACGCACACACAGTAGCTGCTGCAGCTGCTGTTCTTCCTCCTCACAGCACTGAGAGAGCAAGAGCAAGAAGAAGCGAGACAGATGTGCGGGCGAAGCGGGAAAAGACCTCTGTCCCAGTTTTCTCGGAAACGTCCTCCCGCCACTCCCTGGCATCCCACTCGGATTCCATTTGTTGGCAAGAGAAAGAAAAATTCCTCGGAAAAATCCCAAACCACAACAATATCCACCCCGAATTTTTCTTCCATGCCAACACCCTATTATCGGACTTAAACTTATATCTATGTACATCTATGTATATCTATATATTTTCAACTATATACATATTTACAGATAGGTATTTAGAGTATGGACAACTCATCCAAAGATAAGGTCCCCTTGAGGTATACATTGTGTTCTTCCATCTTCCTGCATCACCCACCAAGTGCAACCAGATCCTTGAGCAAAGACATTCCCACGAATGGGCTTGCCTTTGCTCGAGACAGGATTAACCCAGACAGTTTTCCCTAACATATCTCTCAGGTGGATCACAGGGACTTTATCTCCATGTATAGTATGAAGGAATTCTGACTGGGCAGGGCCAGCTCAATTGACGGAGCCTCTAGTGTTGACCAGCCGTGTGGCCTTTGCTAGATGTTGGTCACAGTGTTTGAAAGTCCCCCCACCCAATGCCTTCAAAGTGGTTTTCAACAGTCTATTACACCGTTCAACCTTCCAGGCAGCTGGTGCATGGTAGGGGATATGATATACCCACTCAATGCCATTGACTCTTTTGTCCAGGTGGTAATTAAGCTGTTCTTAAAAAGAGTTCTGTTATCTGACTCAATCCGCTCTGGAGTGCCATGTCGCCACAAGACTTGCTTTTCCAGGCCTAGGATGGTGTTCCAGGCAGTGGCGTGAGGCACCGGATAAGTCTCCAGCCATTCAGTAGTTGCTTCCACCATGGTGAGCACATAGCGCTTACCTTGGCGGGTCTGCGGCAGGGTGATATAATCAACCTGCCAGGCCTCTCTATATTTATACTTATCCCAGCGTCCACCATACCATAGGGGTTTCACCCTCTTAGCCTGTTTGATGGCAGCACGTCTCACAATCATGGATAACCTGGGAGATAATGCCCATGGTTAAATCCACCCCTCGGACTCTTGCCCATCTATAGGTGGCATCTCTGTCCTGATGGCCCGAAGCATCATGGGCCCACCGAGCCAGGAACAACTCTCCTTTATGCTGCCAATCCAGATCTATCTGTGACACCTTGACTTGTGCAGATCGGTCTGCCTGTTCGTTGTTGCGATGTTCCTCGTTGGCTTGATCCTTGGGCATGTGTGCATCCACATGGCGGACTCTCACGATCAGCTTCTCCACACGGGTGGCGATATCTTGCCATATATCCACAGACCAGATGGGTTTCCCTCTGCGTTTCCAGTTGGCTTTCTTCCATCAGTATAACCATCCCCACAATGCATTGGCTACCATCCAGGAGTCAGTGTAGAGGTAAAGCCTTGGCCACTTCTCTATTTCAGCAATGTCCAGAGCCAATTGGACAGCTTTGAGCTCTGCAAATTGACTTGACCCACCTTTTCCCTCAATAGCTTCTGCAACTTGTTGTGTGGGGCTCCACACGGCTGCTTTCCATTTTCATTTTGTCCCCACGATGCGACAGGAACTATTAGTAAAAAAGTGCATAGCATATTTCTTCTTTTGGCAATTGATTGTATGATGGAGATTCCTCTGCACGTGTTACCTGTTCTTCTTCCTCTTCATCTGCTAGACCAAAGTTCTCACCCTCAGGCCAGTTCGTGATGATTTCCAGGATACCAGGGCGATTTCATTTTCCAATACGGGCGCGATGTGTGATCAGAGCAGCCCACTTGCTCCAGGTAGCATCAGTAGCATGATGTGTGGGAGCAGCCTCCAATTACCTCTGAGGCAGCTTGAACTCCTTCATAAGCAGCTAAGATCTCTTTCTCTGTTGGGGTGTATTTGGCTTCAGATCTTCTGTAGTCTCGACTCCACAATCCAAGTGGTCGGCCTCGAGACTCGCCAGGCATTTTCTGCCAAAGGCTCCATGAAAGACCGTTATTCCCAGCTGCAGAGCAGAGCATATTCTTCACCTCTGGTCCTCTCCTGACTGGTCCAAGGGCTACAGCATGAGCAATCTCCCGCTTAATCTGCTCAAAAGCTTGCTGCTGTTCAGGGACCCAGTGGAAATCATTCTTCTTACGGGTTACCAAGTAGAGGGGACTTACAATCTGACTGTATTCCGGGATATGCATCCTCCAGAAACCTATGGCACCCAAGAACGCTTGTGTTTCCTTCTTGCTAGTTGGCAGGGACATTGCTGCGATCTCGTCGATAACTTCTGTTGGAATTTGGCGACGTCCGTCTTGCCATTTCACCCCCAGGAACTGGAGTTCTTGGGCAGGTCCCTTAACTTTACTCTGTTTGATAGCAAAACCAGCTTCCAAGAGAATCTGGATGATTTTCTTTCCTATCTCAAAAGCCTCTTCTGCTGTGTCCCCCCACATGATGATGTCATCAATGTACTGCAGATGTTCTGGAGCCTCACCCTTCTCTAGTGCTTCTGGAATTAGTCCATGACAGATGGTGGGACTATGTTTCCACCCCTGGGGCAATCGGTTCCAAGTGTATTGCACGCCCCTCCAGGTGAATACAAACTGCGGCCTGCATTCTGGCAGCTAGGGGAATTGAGAAGAACACATTAGCAATGTCTATAATGGCGTACCACTTCACTGCCTTGGATTCCAGTTCATACTGGAGTTCCAACATGTCTGGCACAGCAGCGCTCAGCAGTGGAGTAACCTCATTCAAGCCACGATAGTCCACAGTCAATCTTCATTCTCCATCAGACTTACGCACAGGCCAAATGGGGTTCTTGAAGGGTGAGTGAGTCTTACTGGTCACCCCTTGGCTCTCCAGTTCTCAGATCATCTTATGGATGGGAATCAGAAAGTCATGGTTCGTTTGGTATTGTCGACGATGCACTGTTGTGGTGGCAATTGGCACCCGTTGTTCCTCAACCTTCAACAACCTGACAGCAGAGGAACTCTGAGAGACCCGGCAATGACTTTAACTCTTTAATCTCTTCTGTCTCTACAGCAGCTATTCCAAAAGGCCATCTATGTCCCTTTGGGTCCTTGAAATATTCGTTCCTGAGGTAATCAATTCCCAGGATACATGGGGCGGCCGGACTAGTCACAATGTGGTGTTTTTGCCAGTCTCTCCTAGTCAAGCTCACTTCAGCTTCCAGCACAGTCAGCTCTTGAGATCCCCCTGTCACTCCAGAAATAGCAATAGTTTCCGGGTCCATATGTCCTGAAGGCATTTACATACATTGAACGCCAGTGTCAACTAAAGCCTCGTATTTCTGTGGGTCTGATGTGCCAGGCTACCAGATCCACACAGTACAATAGACACGGTTGTCCCGTGCCTCTATGTGGCCAGAGGCAGGGCCCCTCTAACATTGGTCTCTGTTACAGCGACAGAAACTCTTTCCTGATGGATACATTTTGGAGGTGCCCTCTAGTGGGTCAGATCCTTGGGAGACTGGCACTGCACTGACTTTTGCCGATTTTTTTTCCTTGTTCTCCTTCAATTCTTGTACCCGGGCTGCTAGGGCATGGGTAGGTTTCCTGTCCCACCGTCTCATATCTTCTCCATGGTCAATCAGGAAATACCATAGATCGGTCCATGAATCCTGTCCTTTTCCCCTAGCTGGGAGGCGTCCTGCTTTGAACCTGGAGGCTTTGATTTGCATTGGTGCCACTGTAAGATTTTGAATAGCTTCCTTGATCTCCTTTTGCTGCTTGTCCATCCTTTCAAGTGTTGTCTCTACCGCAGCGATATGTTCCTGCATTAGGCCATGGACCATTTTCGCATATGTCCTGAGTTTATTTGCTGCAATGCCCATTAAATCTTGGTCTGCCTCTGAATACATGGACGCCACATAATGGGAGTATGCACCTGGTGCACTGCATGAAAGGTTCCACCACATTTCTGGTGTACACATAACGTTGTCTGCGTCGTTGTGCATCTTACCTTGTCTGGGTCACTGAGGGGCTGCCCGCCCCTTCCATAAAGTATTTCTAGCAGTGCCATTTCCCTCAGGCATAAAATCGCGTCTTCCACAGTCTTCCAAGGTGTCTTAAGATGATGTGCCTGCAGGATATCTTTGTGAGGAAACCTTTCTCTCACACTGCCTAGAAATCGTGCTCAGAGTGGAAGGGGTCTTGATTCCCTCACAAATACCTGTTCAATACCTGCATCTCGAGCCAGAGCCTTTAAATACCTGGCTTCAGAACAATCGAGTTGCAAGCTTTCACCTATAAGGTCCCAAACTTGGATCATCCAAGTCAAGATAGGCTCATCTGGCTGTCGAGCAATGTTTTTCTGCAAGTTGTGATGGTTGGTAAATGAGAGCGATTCAGTAACGATCTCTGGTTCTGGGTCTGCAGTCTGTGAAGGACCCGCTTCCCTGTCATCATCAACTGCACGAACCGATTTGGTCTTATATTTTCCTTTCTGGATAGGGGCAACTTTCATTGCCTCAGACTGTTTCTTTTGTTTAGCCACATCCTGAGCTACCATGACATCAGGCGTCTTACTCTCTCCTTTTTTTCTCTGGGGGTGCTTCTGGATGCATTCCTGACCACCCCTATTTCTGGCTTCATACATAAGATAGACCATAATGAAACCAACTTGCAGACAATTCACCAAAAGTAGGATATCCCTGGCATCTAGCAAGAGGTTAAGTTTCTCAAAAGCTGCTGTAGGGAACCTAAAAAGTGACTGAGTGAAAGGTTGATATGAAACACTCCCCTGTGTCCCTCCCTGAGGGTAGATAACATTATCACTAAACCCTCAGAGATAAAAGCTTGGCCTGGTGCAGGAGTACAACCTTGAGAACACATTCCAAATGAAACCCATAGACGCTGAATCCATAACACTATAGATTCAAAATAAGAACTTGATAATGATCACAGCTGTCTAAGTTCTACTGGCCACTGCAGTCAGATGAATTAAGCCTGCCAGACCTTTTGGCACAGTTCTGTACCAACAGAAAGCAAATATTTAGTACGGTATGTTCTATATGGACCCTAAACTCACAACAGACATCATGATGCCAGAACTGTTATCCTTCTTTGCTCTCAGCCCCACGCTGGACGCCAAATTTATGTCTCAGTTTAGATGAAAACTAAGATATGTTATCAGATATTAAAAGATTTTAATCAGAAAAAAAAATTGTATAGAAAAGATAACAGTTCTCAGCTACAAATATATGTATGTACAGAACAGAATTAACACTAATCATAATTAAAACCTTAAAATGGATTGAATCCTGTACCCAATATCTTGCAATGCAGGTCTCTTTAAGGGTAGCAACAATCACCTCGTTGCCCCGAACACCGTCGCTTCCAGGTTCCCACCAGGCGAGTCTCCGGCTGGGAGGGGGTGGGTGAAAGGGGAGATGGAACTTAGTGTGAGTCCTGCAGGAGTTGTGGTAGATCCAGATGACCAGTGATCTTTCCTTCAGAGACTTCAAAACGCACACACGCAGTAGCTGCTGGTGCTGCTGCTGCTGTTCTTCCTCCTCATACCGCCGAGAGAGCAAAAGCGAGAAGAAGCGAGACAGATGTCCGGGCCAAGCGGGGCATGACCTCTGTCCCAGTTTCCCCATAAACATCTCCCACCCCCACCCCCTCTGCATCCCACTCAGATTCCTTTTGTTGGTAAGAGAAAGAAAAATTCCCTGGAAAAAATCCGAAACCACAATAGGTTTTTTTGAGTCCTCCTGTACCTTCTCCCCTTTGCTTCATTTGTAGGCTGATTTGTAATGATAAATTGATAAATGTAAGAGTGTTTGCAAAATAGTAAAGGGAAAAGCCCAAAATAAAACTAAAACAGAAACAGAACTTTGAAAGACTAAAGTGAGTGATAGAAGAACAGTAACTCAGATATATATAATGTATTTCAATAGATGGCTAGGATGGATTCTCCAGATGCCCTTTTATATTGCCCCCACTGTAACATCATTGAAGCAGTAAGGGTTTTCATCTGACATTATCCCCAAACACTTCACCATCAGTGTAACCTTTCTGAGATGCACTGGCTAATCTTATGCTGCAACGCAGCCTATCAGAGAAGGAGTTAACCAATTAGAAAGTCACTGTGGAATGATTCAAAGCACTCCTCCTCCTTTTTTTTCCCTAAGTGGAGCTGACAGTGGAGCTGCTCTTGCAGTGCTCCAAGTGTCCCAGGGAGAGATCAGCAGTGAAAACAACATCTTGCGTGTCAGTGCAGAATGCTACATAGCTCTTGAATTTTGAGCGCTTTGAGGAACACAGAAAAGTCTAAAGGAAATATCAGGACTTGAAGTGGAATACCTTTGGAATGGAATCAAATTTTCCATATCTCATTCTCTATTTACTGGAGACAGCACAGGATATTCATTGCTACCACAAAAAAAAAAGCAAAGCTAACCCAAATGCTATTTTATCTCTTGCTACTGTACCTAGAAGGTATGTTATCCAGATGGCTCAACTATGGTTTAACTTTCAGTGACTTTTTAGGCTTTTGTTTCAAGAAATGTGGGTAAATTCAAAATAATGTACTCCCTGCTATTTTTGCCTTGCTCTGCATCATTGTCCTCAAAATCCTTCTTCAGTTCCACCGTACTAAATTAATGCCCTAAGTACTGAAGTGGAAAGCAGGGTTGAGAACTCATCACCAAATCTGAGTCAAGCCTATATTTCCAATAGTTTTCTTACCTGAGGGTACGGCAGCAGTGCTGAAAGATACAGAACCAAACATGTCTGTACTAGCAGAAAGTGACTGGGATGAAGATGGGATAAAGGCATCACCTGGAGTAGCGGGAGTCTGCAAGAAAGGAATAAAATACAATGATGACGTATCAGCTGCAGCTTCTGCAGCACGTACTTTGCTGTCATATCATCCATCACTCTAAAAAGACAAATTTGGAGGAAAGAAAGGGAAAGACATGAATATGGAAGGATGTAGAAGGAAACAACCAAAATAAGAGTATTAGAATTTGCTGGAGATAGCAGAAAAATAAAGAAAATGAGAGACTTCGTACCAGAGGGGGGGAGAGATTTGCCTGGAATGCATCATATGCAAAATATTGACAAAATTTCTTTCTCCAGAACATACAAACCTGCAATTCTAGGCATTAGGTGATAACCAGTAGAGGCAGCAACCAAGGCATTAATGTAAGAAATACGAAGGCAGATGAAGTGTCTTCAGGACTTATGGGAAAGTGAATACATATTGCTTCCAATTAATTAACTGGACCAGAACTACAGGAACTACAGGAGAAACCCAGTCTAATTGAGCAAGCTAAGGATGAGAAGACTGGACTTTAAACATCCAGTTCCAGACATGCTCCAGAATACTCTGGAGATCTCAGGCTGCTGACTTCACAGCACCTCAGTTTTCTTGGTATATTAATGCTCTTCTACAGCTCAATGTAAGACTGTGATTGTGTTTTCATTTTATGACACAAAAAAGCATGTTGAGAAAATTTTCTTTACTCTCAAAGCACATTCAGGTCTCTCTCTCTTTCCTCTTTTGTCTTTGTTTAATGGCAGTTCTGGAGTATATGCTTGGTGGAACCAAAGAGACTTGATATATAAGGTGTAACAGGATCTTCCTGCAGTGCAGTGGAGAGACAGAGTGCAGTGAAGCATACACTTTTGATAAACACCAGGGAAGATGTGCAGCTCAGGTGATATTTTACCTGACACCTAGCCCTACATCAGAAAAGTAAAAATTGAAGATACTTTTGCACATCATCATTCAATTTGCTTCACTTTTATTTTCTTGCAACATAAAAACTACTTTGGAATGCTCCCTACTAGAATGGCTGATGACCTGAATTGTAAATGTGCTCAATAAATGTGCTGAAAATAGCATGCAGAAAAATGCACAGTTCAGTTTCCCTGGATACTCACTGGGGGAGAGGTTACATCAGGAGGAGTGGACATGTCCCCAAAAAGCTCTAGTTGGGTAATAGCCTGTAAAAAGAAAAGAAAAAAACATTTCCATTTATCTGTTGAGGAGAATAAACTGTGAGTTAACTAGTTACAACTTGTAAGGTTAACTAGTAACAGCAATATAAATCCCAAAAAGCTATGTAGGCTTTAAATGTCCAATCCTACATGGAGGAAGCACATGGATTCAAGCTGTGGGATATTGATATTGCTGATGGACCCAAATAGCCATCACCCGACTGTACAAAATCATTCTGTAGGGAATTCTTCACCATAAAAAATGAATAAAGCATCGAAAAAACTATCCAGAACAGGACTGGATGCATTACTGCTCTGCCTTTAACAGAAGTAAGCACTGAGCATGATTTATGGCCAGTCCTTTTCCTGGCTCCTTTTCTAAACCGACATTTCAAGGTCTTAAAACACAGTAGCAGACTGCAGAAGTGACAGAAGGATACAGAAGGGAAGGGCTTTTAAAGTGCTGCCTGATTTCCCCTTGCCCAAGGGACAGATGTGACCCGGATAAGTGGACTTGAAGGAGGATGCACAATTGGGTTATTAAAAGTTTGTTGCTCTACATTTAACTCATGCTAGAAATGGCGTCCTTCAAATGGATCCTAAAATAGGTCACCCATACAGGTTTCTCTCAACTGGACCAGAAGAGAAAACACAACTTCATAATAAGGAGGAGCTGCATAATCAAAGCTCCTTCACATGTTGTGGAGTAAAGCACAGATCCCTTATAGCTCTGTAGGAAGCCTAAACCCCATCTACTACCCTTATCAGGGTGGCTATTGTGGAAGGCTTCGATGGGAACTCAAGAATTACTCCTTTTCCACTACCTTTATTCTGCTTACTAGCTTTCCTTTTTCCCCTGTATCTCATTCAATCACACCCATACTGTGTGATTGGCACTGTGAATGAAATTTAATGCAAATCTTAATTCAGTTCATCGTATCTCCTCCCCAGCTTAGACACATAAACCTTGCAGCCTCCTACCACACTGGCTTGAAATTCAGTTGAGGCTTGACCTGCAAACGTAGCTAACTTGTAGCACTTTGGACATGAACCACAATGGCTAGTTAGTCTTTAAAACCTAAAAAAGGAGCAAGGTCACCCTAAGACTTCTCCCCACCCCCAACTTTCTATTTTAAGTGATCCTTTAAGAATTAAGGCTATAATTCAAAATATAATAATTTCAATGCTTTATACATTTTTGCAGTCCAATCTCTATTCCCATATACAGAAGCAATGCTACAATCACTTAGATCTGTAATTTGTCTAGCAGCCTGGATAATTCTCAGCTTTATGCCTAACGATGTATATAGGGATGAATTATTTCGCATTTCCTGCTTTAGTGATATGACAATATATTTTCTTCTTATTGGCTTAAAGTATCTGTGTGTAAATGGAAGAAAAAAAAAGAAAATCCATGGTTTTTTCAGGGTACACCAATTCTAGCGTACATTACTAAAATACTGCTAGAGGCAGCGTCTGCGAAAGAAAAAGTCCATAAGTCACTTCTGCAGTGTGTGCAAACACACTAGGCAAGCATTGTTAAAATGCCCAGAAGAGTTGGAATAATGGCAACAGCAGCACTAGTTTGCAAATTACTTCGAGCCTCCTGTAGGCACTACTGACTCAAGAGATGCCAGGTGACACCAAATTACAGAAAGAGCTGCTTTCTTCTCATCTCTCCAAATTACTTGTTCAGCATCATCTCTGAATCTGCCCTTTTCCTGCATGAGTGGAGAGTTTTTCACTGTTTTCTCCTCTCTGGTTTGCTAAGAAATAACATCTGTCCTTTAGAGGAGACCATGAGCCAAGACTCTTCCAGTGCTTCTATCCCAGGTGAGGAAGCAGGAGAGCAAGCCAGAGGGGATGTGAAAGGGCAGGGCACATGTGGTCACACAGACTAAAAGGAAGTGTCTGTAAAGTTACACATCTTTTGTGGAAAAAATACTATAAGTTTCATATCAATACTGAAAATTGATAGTATACTTTTGAACTCAGGATTATATAGCATGTATTTGAAAGGTGGCAATTCAGATTTCTATGCCTCAATATCCTTGTAAAATGGGAATAATAATACTTTTCAGAGTGCTTCAAGGTGACAGATCTTTGAAATCTCTTCACAGATACAATTCTATTAAAACGCTTAAAAGAAACTCTGCAGATGGATTTCTAAACAGGCAGCTGGAAAGAGTAATAGGAAAGCTAACTTCGCTATTTCTTGTAATAAACCTTCATTCACAATATTCCCCAAGGAAAAGGAATATATTTACAGGGGAATTATTTCTCACAGAACAACAATCTTACATGCAACAGGAGCTACAGAACTACAAGAAAGAATGCAAATAGAAATTTAATGGTAACACAACTTCATAATTTACTTACTAGAAACAGTCGTAAACAGCCACACTTAGAGGTGAGATTTTAAAGTCCCAAATGGTTCAGCTCTGGATTCTCTATCTAGTTCATTTCTACAAGCCAATTCTCAGCCTGAATAAATGAATGCAACTTCTCTGACACAGACGTAGTTTTATCCACTTTCAGCATATGAGATTCTGGACGCTAAATAATCATCTTTTATTTTTGTGATTTCACTGTCACTACAGAACTGATTTCACCCATTACGCTTCTTTAAATTATTCACATCTGATATTAGCTATGTTCCAGTTAAGTTAATCCCAAGATGAACATTTTCAAATCACACTACTGCTATATGTGATTTTATCTATATTTCCTTAAAACATTTTTAGTGTCACAGCCTTACCAGAGTGACTGAAACAAGATTTTCATCAATGTCCAGCAATAAGTTTCCATTATGCAGCTGTAAAGCATGATTTGTGAAATGAATTTAATTATTTATGAAAATGACATGAATTTCTGAGTATGAAAATGATAACCTCCATAATTATTGACTTTGCTATTGAAATGAAAACCCTTTCCATCTTGCAGTGAGCACAGTTATGAAATCATACAGTCAAAACATTGAGTTTGAACACTGCTGGGATGTGGGACAAACATACACTTTACTTGTGCTGAATCTCATCTTCTAGTGTATAAGACAATTTCACCGCTGGCATCCTAACTATTTATTTTCCTCAGATATTTATTAATTCAGCAATAAGCATACCCAGTAAGGTCCAATCCTGCTTACATTAATGGAAATTTTCACTGGCTTGGTGAAAGAAAGGACAACATCCTTGGGCTGGGGGTGAGGGTGGATTGAGTTTTGGACAATAAAAACTCTGAAAGCAAGCATTTGCAGAAAAACACAGCTTCTTAATTAGAAGAACTATAACATCAATGTAAACATATTTAAGATGCATGCTTTCTTTCCACAGTAATTTTTAAAATTACTTGCATAAGTCAATTCAAGTTAGATTTAAATCCATAGTTTGTGTGTAAAAATATCCAGGAGCATATTGCCCACACATACATACATACCTATCTATTTCCATCTATATATTCAACATAAATTATGACTTCAGTGTCATCAGAATGCTACAATTCAGATAACATTTACTGAAGTGTCAGAGACTTTATTTCTTAAGAAACAAACATATCAGCAAGTTATCAAAATCTTTGTTGACTGAAAAGCTTCATACTGGTTACTAGCTGGTAATCCCATGCTGTCTTAAAACAACGAGGTTTAAAAATCTCGGAAATGGTCTAGAATGCTTTTTTCCCCCTCCCTCATCTCATCAAAGACCTGAGAAAAGAAAAAAAAAAAGCTAGCAAAAGGCAAAACTAAAAGAAGAAAACACCATCATGAACAACCAGAAAATGACCCAGTCCTGCACCTTCTTGGTGCTCAGAGCGTGTTCGGCCAGCCCCGTGTAAGGAAACTGAGACAAAAGCTTTGCCCATTTATTCAAATAACTCGACAGATCTTGAAAATATCCTTAAAATGAAACCAGGAGGGTTTACACCTTCGGGAGGGACCAGTTTTGTCAAGTAGTTAATCACTGTTTGTTCTGACAGCCCCCTTGCTTAGCCCCCTCACCCCATCCTCCAGCATCCAGGGATGCCGCTTGTGTGGCTCAGAAGCAGGTCCTGCCCCCAGCCACATCCATTGCTCTGTGAAACCAGCTGAGAAATAACCATGTCTCATCACAGAGGAAATATGTGTGCAGTGTTCAACAGACTATTAGAAATCCCCACCTGTGCTACAGCCGGACCTTGTAGAAAACATTTGCCCAACATGTCACAGCACAATTATCATGTAGCACTTGAACTGCATCTTCAATCAGCTCGTGTTCTGCATCACACACTGTTGAGGAGACACTTCCTAAGGGTGAAATATCCATGTCTATTAAAGCATGGAACAGCCTTCAACAGCAACTGTGCCAAGGCTGCAACATGGCTACTGAGGGCAGAATTTGGCCCTCTGAGCCTTTCTCTACTTCTGCTCTTCTATATAAGGTGCTTAAACCTTCGCAGTTAAAGCCAGCAAACTTTCCCTTCTTCCCCCGTGCACAATAGAAAATAACCAGAAGCCTGGAAAGATGCTTCAGTCCTTGATCTTCCTCTAGGATTGCTGACTGGATTTCTCTGCAGTGATATAAAAGCTTGGTTTAATTATTCAAAAATGCATTCCCTGAGTATGAAAACACCCCTACAGCTTAGTCAACCAGGAACACACCAGTCACTTCTGACCAGCCATGCCAACCAAGGTGGAGGAAAGAGTATTAATCCTTTTATCGTGGTGACATTAAACCCATAATAAAAGCACCATCTTTCTATACAGGCATGTGAGACACACTGTAAATCTTTTAAACATGAAATATGTAAATCTGGCTTCTTAAAGCAGCAGAAAGCTTTTTAAATCACTCCATCCAGTAATGAAATTCCTCGTGACACTTTTCACTATTCACTAAAGAAAAATATATTCTCCAAGAGCTGGAGAAAAATGAAGAGTATAGCAGCCATGATAAGAGACAAATAAATTGCAGCTTTCATAAACCTGAACCAAAACCGATCCACCTCCACTACAGTCCTCAGTCTAATTGCCAAGTACTCTGTAAAATATCTTTTCTAAGCAATGCAAAAGTTTAGATTTTAAACAGGAAATGTAAGACAGGCCTCTTGTGCTCATAAAAGTGTGAAGTAGCTTACTTGTTTCAGTCCTACATACAGAACAAGCTAAAATAGTCAACTTCTTTTACTCAGTCTGGTTTTACCAACGGCAAGGGATATACACTGACCTAGAGCATGAGAAAACCTGCTTAATATTGCTATAGTTTGCAAACAAGATGATAAAAGTAGCATCGTACAAAACACGGTTCTGAAATCTCAGAGAATGAAGATGCATGAAAAAAATACACAGTAATTAACTTTTAGTCTGATACAGAGTTCAGTAAGTGAAAAAGTGTATGAAGAATACTAAATATAGCAAACCACCAGCAATTAGTAATTAACCTTTGAGATGGGTATTAGTTACTCAAATCTTTTCAGACAGCAGAGGGATTTAAACTTGGTTTCCCACATTCAGGGTAAGTGCCATACCACTTGGCCCAGTAGGCAAAAGAGGGATCATCCAACTGCACTGCCACTCTGTATTTCCAATTCTCTTTTTCTAACAAGTATTTTACACTGGAAGTCTAATGACAAGTCAAATGTTTAGTCAAACTAAAAATTTTTGTTCTTATTTTAGTTGAAAATGTAAATATTTTTTCTGATGGTTTGAATTATTTTTTTGTTAAGCAAAGCTCCAGTTATTTGCACAACCTTATACAACAAGTGCTGGTATTACTATGAGGATTAGGAGCTGCAAGCAGCTTGCTAATTAACTACAATTCATTCTAAAAAACAATTAGAACTATAACTAAGGAGCACATCAGAACCGTGACTAAACCGATCATCAGTCAAACCATGTCTAGCAGGTTGAGACAAACTGAAAACATGCAACAGACATTGTTTTTCTGTAAAACTACTGTTGGATTAATGAAGTAGCACAATAACTCAACAAAGAATTGCTCAATTACTTCCTAATTAAAGAGAATACACTGAAGAATGTGTGTATGAAGAAACAACTGTCAATGCCTTTGCAGTCTTCACCTCCTACAGATGCTAAAGCTCCTTAAATGTCACAACCTTTTCCAATTATAGCAGCCACGGTATTACTATCAACCCAGATTTACACAGAAAGGAATAGCTGAGCACAGTCTTTTGGTTGTAAGGCTGCTGTGAACCTTTAGGGTGATTCCCAACTAGTACAGGTCACATTAGCAACATGGGTTGCTAAAAAACTACACCAACTGACTTCTATTCAAAATATATGCATTTGGGCATTCATCACTTACATGGGGTTCAAATCCAGCACCCAGAATCCCGTAGGACAGGGGAATTCTCCTGTTTAAAGTTTCTCTTTTCTGCTTCATAGGGTAACTCTTACCTGTCAGGAGCACTCTTCAGGTAATTTTTCTCCTCCGTATTTCTATTTGAGGTAATAAATCCAAGTACTGACTTTGGTATGATGTACCCAACTACAGGGTAGCCTTGGGCTTCATCATGTTCATCAACTGTCCAGTTTCCTTTGCTTCTTCACTGGAAAGCACCGGATGTGCTGGTTAAAAATGCTGTTAGTCAGTCCTGTGCAGCTTAAGAGGCGGGATATTTATGGATAATTGACATAAATTATTGAAGAGTGAGTGAACTACTTCACTGTTGCTTGATAGCTTCCTTTAAATTAAGGATCTCTTCATAAGATTAAAACATATGCTTACTCATTTGTTTATTTTCTCTTCATTTGAAGGGAACTCAATTCTGAATTCCCCGTGTACCTTAGGTATTTACTCTTATAGGAAATGGTACATAAAATGCTTCAATTACCACTTTTCTCTGACAGACTGTAATAAATCTAAGAGTCCAAAACAGTGACCCTAGCTTAGAGCCAGACCCACGCTGCCTCCAGGCAATGCAACACCCAAGATAATTAAACTTCTCATTCACAGAGGATGCTGATGCTAAGGTCCCAGCCATGTGGCCACCTCACCCACATCTTCTCTGGCTCCCAAGCAGTGGGTACAGAGTGCATGGTATATACATCATGGTACACACCAGTCACATCACACTTATTTAAAAGAAATGCTGCAAGTCCAGAAATATCAGCATGTTGTTGAACTAAACTGAGGCTTTCAAAATGTTGATGCAAGCTACAAAAGCTGTTGTAATTTACTATACACGTTTACTATGCACTAACAGGCCTTGATATCTGTCTTCTAGAAACACAAGCTTCAGATTTAGGTACCTTTAAAAATTTGTGCAATTTATTGCACATGGCTGATGCAATGCGAACATATTGAAATGAAACCTATTCTTACATTCAATGGAATAGTAGAAATAAAGAGGAAGAGCAAAACATTCATGCTAAAACCTTTATAAGCCATGTATACTGCAAACACGAAGGAACTTCAATACTTTATATTACAGATACTATAATCTGGGAAGACCAGGGAGAAGGATCTGGTTTCTGCTTCCTGTGCTATTAATTTTTTTATTAAGGAGTAAAATACAAAATATTCCCCAGAAAAAATAGCTTGGGGAAAAAAGAAGGAAATAGTTATACAAAGTCAAACAAAAAAAAAATACAAAGACAGATTTAGTCATTACAGTTCTTGACCGAGGAACTAACTTCCCACCACGCGCAGCAGCCATAAGCTGATGGTTATGATCGCTGTGAAACACCCCTGGCAGTGGCTAGTTCTCCTTGGAAAAGAGACACAGGCATTTGAGTAAAGTCTCAGACCTGACCTCTCACCTGAGCTGAAGATGAACTGAGTCTGCTAGTGAAAATTCAGGTGTTTAAATGTTTTTTCTGTAGATCCATTCCAAACTACTAGCTGAAGACACTAACCCTGAAGGAAGGAGGTAAAACCACAGAGATACAAGTATGTCAAGACATGATAGTGCAATTTGAGCAACATCATAGAATGGTTTGGGTTGGAAGGGACCTTAAAGATCACCTAGTTCTACCCTCCCCCTGCCGTGGGCAGGGACACCTCCCATTAGACCAGGCTGTTCAAGACCACATCCAACCTGGCCCTGAACACTTCCAGGGAGGGGGCACTGGGGATCACTAAGAAACATCTTCCATGATTGCCCAGAGAATAACACAGGGCAGGTGATGCAGGACGCAGACAGTGTTGTCGGATAGCATTGATATCCGTAGCGACTTTTTCACGTTGATCCACATAAGCACAACAATTAACATTAATTACAGCGCATACCCCTCCTTGTGAAGCTAATAGTAAATCTAAAGCCATGCGGTTTTGTAAGACTATTTGTGACAAACTGGTAATTTCCTCTTGAAGAGTAATGATGGCATCTAAAGTCTTATTTTCGATGTTTTCAATTTCTGCTGATATATTTACTATTGTTTTTTCAAGTTCACTTATTCCAAGCCAGGGTAGGAACCAGCGAGCAAAACTATGGAAACCAGTAGGTCTCTGTATTAGGGGATTATTGCTTTGTTTACCTCTCTCAAGATATGTTCGCATTTGTACCCATCCACCTGGTGGCTTATCATGAATTGTCATATTTGGGACTACTATTCCCAATGTACAGGTTCCTTTCCAATTTATGGATAAAACTTTTCTGGCTATATCATTACATAGCCAATACCATCCTTTCCCTTCTGGTACTGGCCATGCTGTTGCACCTTCGATGTCTATAATTCGATCACAAGTTGTATGGTTTCCTACATACACCGTTCTGCTTAGACAGTCTACCTTTCCCCACCCTTTAGGTGAGTCACATCTCCGTACACAGGTGCTGTAAGGTTCAGATAGATTAGGACTAATTATGTTTAATATTTAATCATTATCCGTATGTCATGTAGTATTTTCCCACAACCTGGTCCAGGTCTGGTTTCTTGGTATTGGGATGCCAATTAATGGGATACCTTTCCCCCCTCGTTCTGGCATATGTATACAGACCCAACAATCCGTTTTTTTCAAAGTATGTGTAATTTTCTGTGCGAGTTGTATATAAGTATTTCCATTCCACCCCATTACCCAAATTGTTTGGAGCAAGCATAGTACCCAATGTAGCCACCTCCGCATGTTACCGCCATAACTTGATCTTTAAGGGTCTGCAAATCTCGGATTTCCAAATTCCACGGGGAGCCTTCTTTATTTGTGTATGATGTATCCAGGTGCTGTATTCCTTAATACCGACAGCAGTAAATGTGGTTAGTAGGACTTGGTACGGACCTTCCCACTGCGGTTCCAGAGTCTTTTCTGTGAGAGATTTTACATAGACATAGTCTCCAGGTTGTATATCATGAACAGGTCCATCCAAACCTCTACCGCAAGTTCCAATTACATGCTTTCTAATTTTATTAAGTTGTTCACTTAATGCCATCATGTAGGAGGTAATAATTTCGTCCCCAACCTGTGTAAATATTCCATTCTGTATCTCATACGGTCATCCATATAAGATTTCGAAGGGGCTCAGTCCTTCTTTTGCCCTTGGTTTAGTCTGTATGCGCAGAAGGGCTAATGGAGGAGACTGAGGCCAGGCCAAGTTCGTTTCTTGTCCCAATTTCACAATTTGTTGCTTAATTAAGTGGTTCATTTTTTCCACTTGGCCACTCAACTGAGGGCGATATGAAGTATGGAGTTGCCAATCTATACCTAAATGCCGACTTACTTGTTGTACCACCTTTGAAACAAAGTGAGGTTCTCTATCAGAGGATATAGTCGCGGGGACCCCAAAGTGTGGTATTATTTCTTGCATCAGTGCTTTGGTTACCTCTCGAGCCTTTGCTGTTCTGGTTGGGAATGCTTCCGGACAGCCTGAGAAGGTGTCTGTTAATACAAGCAAATATCGATACCCCCCTTTTCTTGGGAGTTTCGAAAAATCAATCTGCCATTGCTGTCCAGGTCCATTCCCTCTCCCAATTTGGCCCACCTCTGGTTTAGGAGCAATCTTGGGGTTAGTCTGGAGGCAAAGGTCACACTGTTGGGTTACCTGCCTTATGGTGGTATACAAATTTCTGGCTACAATTTCCCTGATAAGTTCTTTGTACAGGGCTTCCGCTCCCCAGTGTCTTTTCCGATGTTCCTCCCTTACCAAATGCCATATTAGGCAGGAAGGAACTATCAATTTTCCTTGTGGAGTGTGAGCCCACCCTTCTTTGTTGTATAATCCCTCCAAATCTGTAATAAGTTTCTGATCCTCCTTATTATACTCAGGCTTACCTTCTAGAGAGATTCGTCCATTGGGGATCAAAGCCCCTTCTACTGGTATCTCTGTTTTAGCTATTCTTTTTGCCTCCCTGTCCGCCAGCTCATTTCCCTTTTCCAATTCTGAACTCACTTTCTGGTGTGCCTTAATATGCATGATCGCCACTTTTTCAGGAAGTTGGACGGCTACGAGCAGTTTCAGAATTTCTTTTGCATGTTTGATATTCTTCCCTTGGTAGTTCAATAACCCTCTCTCTTTCCAAATTGCACCATGTGCGTGTACAACCCCAAAAGCATACCTTGAGTCTGCGTACACATTCACAATTTTGTCTTGGGCCAACTCTAAGGCACGTGTCAAGGCAATTATCTCAGCCTTTTGAGCAGAGGTGTTCATAGGCAACGGCCCTGATTCTATTACCTTCTGACTGGTGGTAACAGCGTATCCTGCATATCTCTTACCACTCAGGATGTAGCTGCTTCCATCGGTAAACCAGTTTTCTTCATTTTTCATAGGACTGTCTTTCAGGTCTGGACGACTTCAATAGTTTCCAGGCAGTCATGATGTACTGGTTCTCCTGTGTTTCCACTAAGGAAGGAAGCTGGGTTGACAATGATAGTAACAATGATTTCTACATCATCCTGTTCTACCAATACAGCCTGATATCTCAGGAATCTCTGCGGGGAAAGCCAGTGTCCTCCTTTAGCTTCCAGCACTGCTGATACTGTGTGGGACACCAAAACAGTCATTTTCTGCCCCAGAGTAAATTTCCGAACTTCTTGTATATTTAATATTACTGCTGCAACTGCTCGCAGGCATCCCGGCCAACCTTTAGCAGTCGTATCCAGCTGTTTGGAAAAATAAGCCACTGCCTGTCTATATGGGCCCAAGTCCTGTGCCAATATTCCCAAGGCAATCCCCTGTTTTTCATTAGAGAAAAGGAAAAATGGCTTGCTTGCGTCTGATAATCCCAAAGCTGGGGCTGACATTAAAGCTTTCTTCAGCTGCTCAAAGGCCTGTGTGGTTTCCTTATTCCATTCCAGGTGTTTCTGTTCAGTGTTGATTAATGCATATAATGGTTTAACAAGCAGTCCATAGTTATAAATCCACAGTCGGCATCACCTGGTCATTCCCAGGAAAGTTTGTAACTCTTTTACTGTTTGAGGCTTCTGGGTCTGGCATATCACTTCTTTGCGGGCTTGTCCTAAAGTCCTTTGCCCAGCACTAATCTCATAGCCCAAATAAATTACTTCACGCTGTATTATTTGGGCTTTCTTTTTAGATACCCGGTACCCTTGAAGTCCTAGGAAATTCAATAAACTCACCGTCCAGGTTTTACAGCTGTCTTCTGTCTTAGTGGCTATCAGGATGTTGTCTACGTACTGTAACAGTCTCCCATCTTCGGTTGGTTGTGCCCAGGACTCTAAATCTCTCGCTAGTTGGTTACCAAAGATTGTAGGAGTGTTCTTGAATCCTTGCGGCAACGCCATCCAAGTGAGCTGAGTTTTGTGACCACTTTTAGGGTTTTCCCATTCAAATGCAAATAGTTTTTGGCTAGCTTCATGGAGAAGGAGGCAAAACAAGCCATCCTTTAGATCTAAAACTGTAAACCATGTCATTTCAGGGGTCAATACCATTAACAGAGTATATGGATTGGCCACTACAGGGTAGAGATCTTCAGTTATCTTGTTTATAGCCCTCAAATCTTGGACCACTCAATACGATCCATCAGGTTTCCGGATTGGTAAGATGGGAGTATTGTATTCTGATTCACATTCTCTTAATAGCCCCAGTTGTAAAAAATTTTCAATAACTGGTCTAAGCCCTTCCCTGTCTTCCCTTTTCAAGGGATACTGCCTAATTCTTACTGGGTGTTGGTCTCCCCTGAGTCTTATCTCAAACAGGTGGAGCATTCTTTGCCGTTCCAGGCACACTAGTGGCCCATACCCCTGGATATACTTGATGTAAAATTTCTTCAGTAATTTTCCCTTCTGCAGGTAAGTCTGTTAAAGAGAAACTCAATATTTGAATGTATTGTTGATCTTTTACCTCCAGAATAATCTCTCCCTTCTTAAAATCAATTTTTGCATCTAATTAATTGTTCTAATAAATCTCTTCCTAGAAGAGATCTAGGAGAATTCGGCATATACAAAAATTTATGAATACTCCACTGTTTGCCAATCTTATACTTAAGGGGTTTACAAAAGTATGCCTTCTCAGCTTGGCCAGTTGCCCCTTTAACCATAATATATTCTTCTCCCAATGGGGTTAATTCTTGGTTTAATACTCAATAAGTCGCTCCTGTATCTACCAGAAATTCTACCTTTTCTTGCTCATTTCCTAGCTTTATTGTGACCAAGGGATCTGCTAAGGTAGACCCCCCAGGTTCCCGTCAATCTTCTTTCATGGGGGTTATCACCTGCCCCTGCCCACCAACTCGCCCCTTGCCCCTATTATTTGGGACATTCTACTTTCCAATGACCATATTTTTTGCATAAAGCACATTGATCTCTCCCCAGCCAGGGTGGCCCCTGCCTGGGTCTTCGGTTCCCCTCTTCCCTGACTACTGCTAGTATTGTCTTCTGATCCCGCTTGTAGCTTTCTTCACAGTTCCTAAACACCCTCCAAGCTTCATCAAGTAAAACTTCCAAATTGCTGCTCTCATGCGCCTAATGTCTCCTGTTGATTGCCCCAAGAACAGGGAAACTAACTGCTGGATTCCTACCTCCAACTCAGGATCTAAGGGGGTATTACGGCGCATTACATCCCTCAATCGATCCAAAAATTCAGATGGTGACTCTGAAAGTCCCTGTTTGATGGCATACAGGGCTGACCAATCTATGGTCTTTGGGATTGCCTTTTCTATCCCTTCTAAAATCCAGCCCTGATATGCTTGTAACCATTCCATCTCTGCAGATCTGTTTGGGTCCCACTTTGGATCCTGTAGTGGGAAATATTCTTTCACGTCTCTTCCCGATTCTCTGTAATGATCCTTCGCTGTATTTTCACCTGCTTTTAAGATCAACTGTTTCTCAGTTTCAGTCATGCATTCCAGCAATAACTGTATATCATTCCAGTCTGGATTATGTTGCTTTACTATGAACTGGAAATGTTTGGCTACGGCTACAGGATCATTCCTGTATTCTCTGGCTATTTTTCTCCATGCCTCCAAATCAGTGGTAGAAAAGGGGACTTTGATCAACACCACTGATCCCTCAGCTCCCACTGCTTCTCGGAGAGGTGCCTGAAGGACCGCTGGCTCCAATTTTCTTCGGGTTCTAGAAGCCACAGCACTATCAGGGGGCGTTGTTCTGTCTACCTCCTCACCCTTTTCTTGGGTGTCTGGAGGAGGTTTAAATAGATCACTAAGGTCTTGCTCGGACCCCTGATACATTTTCTCCGATTTTATACATCTTTGCCCTATATTACATGCAGAGCAACATCTCTGCAATTTTCCTCTAAGCTCCTTATTCTTTTCTTGTTCAAGTGCAAGCACCAGGGGATCTTGTGGGGGTACTAACCCGCAATCCCTCTGCCACTCCGGATGATTTCGGAGGGAAAAAAACATATCTACATAGCCCATCTCGTCCCACTTTCCTTTTCTTCTTAAGAAGAGCATATGCTGCAACATAGTATTATAATCTAGGGTTCCGTTGAATGGCCATTTCGCTCCGTCCTCTAATTTATATAGAGGCCACCATTGATTACAGTATTTAATAAGGGTCTTTTTATTCTCTGTCCTTCCGGACCCAGTGATATCTTTCTAATGAGCGAGTATACAGCCCAGAGAGCTTTTTTGAAGGATATCCCCTTGTTTATTACCCATTCTTTCCCCTAACTTCCAAGCAAACCTTCCTTTACAATGTTCTTTAGTTCTTTCCCAGTCCTATATAGCCCTGACTCCCCTTCTCTGTGGCAGAATATCTTGCCCCCAGGAGGGATAATTAGTTTTCCTTAAAGATTGTTCACACAGTATCTGAAACTACTGATAAAACTCTGGTTTAGTCCGTCTATCATCCACAATTCTCAAACTCCCGTTCGCTTCCCCACCATTCATTAAACAATTAATAACAAAAGTTAAGTTTCTAATTTGAAAAGGTAAACTCTCGCTTCGCTTGTCTCCGGCTGTTTCCCTCACAGGATAACAGAAACGCGGATTAGAACTCTGCACTCGCTTCACGCTCAGCTGCACGTCTCAATCAACATGTCCCAATCACTCCAGCACGCTCTTCTCGTAACAAAGGCACTTTCATTGAGCTCAAAACAAACTACTACTATAAAACATAAATCGTGACCGTTGATTTACTGATGTTCAAAATATTCCCGGTACCAAATACTTATGGCTTAGGCACATACAAATCAAACATACCACCACTACCACTATTCCGGTGGAAATTCCTCCCGCAGCTGCAAAAATTAGACTAGTCATAAAAAGACCGCTAGTATAAGTCAGTGATCCAAGCACTTTGTTCGTCTCTGGCCGACCTCCTCGCGGATGACATGGAACCACAGATCAGAACTCCACACTCGCTTCGTAGCCTCGCTACGTCTCATACACACACATTCATACTATGTGCACACTTATTTATATATATACAGCCGACTAAAGTTAAAAAGATTACTTTATGAGACCAGTTTACCCTCCTTTACTATATATATTTGTTAACAGGTCTTTCCTGGTTCCTCCTATTTCTCCGGGGACCCCCCCCGAATTCGCTTAGGGTGATTCCACAAATATTTGCAACCGCACTATCAGTCTGAAATATCGTTCTGTAAGAGCGAATTCCCCTTTATACCAATAGTTTTGATCCACTTGAGAGTAATAAGATTATCTCTTAATAATATGCGGTGCTGTGAGAAGGCATCTCTCCCTTCTTTAGCTTCACCAATGTAATGCTCAGCTCTTGGGTGCTAGCACAAAAGTAGCATTAAGCTTTGTGTCTCATTGAGTCTGAAAATGACACTGTAAGGATAGAGTCAAGCTGGGATGAGCTGCTCTAACAAGAGCATCCGTTGGTTGTACTGCAGCAAGAACTTCTTTCTGCACATTAATGGTGCCTCATAGCAATTTGGCTTTACCTTTGCCTGACCTCAGCCAGCACTGACATAGCCAACCATCCCAGACCACTTCAGACCATTTCAAGAGTTCTTTCCTAGATCAAGAAAGAGGATTTGACTTTTACCTGACTCCCACACTCTGCAAACCCATATACATTTGTTTATTATGGTTTATCCTAGTCAAGGTAATTCTGAAATTGATCACAGGGAGAATAATGATAAAATCACTTTCCAATTTTCTGACTGTCACAAAGTTAGCATCATTTGTAAACTAGCACACATACCTACCAGGAGTTCTGGAGATATCTTGAAACAGTAGTTTAGGTCTGTTAATGTGTATCACTGTGTAAGGCTGTCAAGTGCAGGATTCATTTTGTTCTGCTTTTATATAGTGCTTAGTAAAATACATTCTTTTATCTGTCAAGAGACTGAGAACAGTATTATTACCAGTGATTCCATAGGTATTTTCTTTATTTTTTGTTAATCTTTGTAGAATCGTGCATAAAATATGTATATTTCTCAGAAATGTATTCTAAGAAAAGTTAAATAAAGTTACTAATCATTGTATTATAGTAATTCTTAAAAGCTGTATGCAGGAACAGGAAGCTGAACAAAAAGAAAGCCTCTATGCAGGGAAGTTACACTAATATCATTTTGCCTCTGTATAGTGCCATTCAGCACCAGTCAGTAGGAAATCCACTTGCTAAAACCATACCATCTAATTCTGAAGCCTAGTATTGTCAGGGCAACGAAAAGTCTAATCTCCGTGGAAAATTATCAGTTTGGGACATACTACTGTGTTGTGTATTGAGCTCCGCATTTGGAGAGAAACATGTAGTACAAAAGAATCACAGTCTGCATAAAAGCCACTTTTGTGTGTTAGATGGGAGATTACTCCGCTCTTTAGAACACAGTTCTTTCTTCACACCAAGAACAGCACAGTGTACAACTCAGATGAATGGACCTCTCAGGAGCATGACATGGTATTGTGTTCAGAAATTTCAAATATATCTGTTCCCAACATCTCTATGAAATCAGTTATGCCCATACAATACCTTTGTTTACCTTGATGTATTCAGAATACTCACTTGACTAGTATTTTGTACCCTAATCTTTCAAGGTACCTTCGCAGTTTGATTTCTTGATTCCTATTGATACTCCATATTCTAATTCAGAAATAATTCAGCATCTTTCAGTTACTATCTTTGTTTCTCCATTTTTCCTTTCTTCCTTTTGCAGTCTTAAACTTAAGCTCTCAAAATCCTCATCCTATCATTAGCTGTTCTTATAAATCACTCTTCTACAAATAGCTATAGATTCTTAGTAGGTAAATGTGACGTATGGAAACAATACATTTTTGTACCTTTATGATTGGAAATAAGAAGTGGACAGGCCTAACTTCAGCAAGTGAAATAAAATCAAGCTATTTGCAGAGCTGTTCATAGCAAGATTTGTATTCGTTTGTTTTCCCTTTGTTCACGAGCAGAGTTGAGGATGGATAGTGATTTTTCAAAAGCAGTGAGAACACTTGAGTAATAAGACTGCCATCTTCAGTTGATTTATGTTTAATCCCTAATGCTGTCTGTTGCGGTTTGGGATTTTTCCGAGGAATTTTTCTTCCTCTTGCCGACAAAGGGAATTTCAGCAGACGCGAGGGGGGATGGGGAGAGAACGTTTCCGGGGAAGCCGGGACAGAGGTCGTGCCCGGACATCTGTCTTCCTCTCGGACGGCAGTGGCGGCAACGGCAGCGGCAGTCCCTGCGTGCATGCGTTTTGCAACCTCTGAAGGAAAGATCACGGGTCATCTGAATCTTCCACAACTCCTGCAGAACTCACACTGTTTCCATCTCCCTCCCCCGCCCTTCCCCGATCGCGGGGGGGGGAGGTGCCCTGCAGGGCAGCGACTGATTGCCATCTCTAAAGAGACCTGCATCGCAAGATTTTGGGTACAGGACTCAATCTATTTTTAAGGCTTTTAGGTTTTAGTTGTGATTAGTGTTGATCCTGTTCTGTATATACATATATTTGTAGCTAAGAACTGTTATCTCTTCTATACAATTTTTTTTTCTGATTAAAGATCTTTTAATATCTGATAACATATCTTAGTTTTCATCTAAACTAAGACATTTAATTGGTGCCCAACGTGGGGCTGAGAGCAAAGAAGGATAACAATTCTGGCATCATGATGTTTGTTGTGAATTTAGAGTCCATATGGACCATACTGTACTACATATTTGCTTTCTGTTGGTACAGAACTGTGCCGAAAGGTCTGGCAGGCTTAATTCATCTGAGTGCAGCGGCCAGTAGAACTCAGACAGATGTGATCGTTATCGAGTTCTTATTTTGGATCTATAGTGTTATGGATTCAGTGTCTATGGGTTTCATTTGGAACGTGTTCTTAAGGTTGTACTCCTGCACCAGCCCAAGCTGTTACCTCTGGGGAGATAGTGATAATGTTACCTACCCTCAGGGAGGGACACAGGGGAGTGTTTCATTTCGACCCGTTATTCAGTCACCTTTTAGGTTTGCTAGAACAGCTTTTGAGAAACTTAACCTCTTGCTAGATTCCAGGAATATCCCACCTTTGGTGAATTGTCTGCAAGTTGGTTTAATTATGGTCTATCTTATGTATGAAGCCAGGAATAGGGGTGGTCAGGAATGCAACCACAAGCAAGGAAAGAAAAAAAGGGAGAGAGAGAGAGTAAGACACCTTATGTTATGGTAGTTCAAGATGTGGCTAAACCAGAGGAACAGTCTGAGCTGATGAAAGTTGCCCCTATCCAGAAAAGGAAATATAAGACCAAATCGGTTCGTGCAGTTGATGATGACGGGGAAGCAGAAGCGGGTCCTTCACATACTGCAGACCCAGAACCAGAGATCGTTACTGAATCGCTCTCATATGACAACCTTCGCAGCTTGCGAAAGGACATTACTCGACCTGCAGATGAGCCTATCCTGACTTGGATGATCCGAGTTTGGGATCTTATGGGTGAAAGTTTGCAACTCGATTGTTCTGAAGCCAAGTATTTAAAGGCTCTGGCCCGAGATACATGTATTGAACAGGTATTTGTGAGGGAATCAAGACCCCTTTCATTCTGGGCATGAGTTCTAGGCAGTGTGAGAGAGAGGTTTGCCCACAAAGACATCCTAAAGGCACATCACCTTGAGACACCTTGGAAGACTGTGGAAGACGCGATTTTATGCCTGAGGGAAATGGCACTGCTAGAAACACTTTATGGAAGGGGCGGGCAGCCCCTCAGTGACCCAGACAAGGTAAGATGCACACCAGAAATGTGGTGGAAGCTTTCCTGCGGTGCACCAGGTGCATTCTCCCATTATGTGGTGTCCATGTATTCAGAGGCAGACAAAGATTTAGTGGGCGTTGCAGCAGGTAAACTGAGGACATATGCGAAAATGGTCCATGGCCTGATGCAGGAACATATCGCTGCAGTAGAAACAGCACTTGAGAGGATGGACAAGAGGACAGATGAGAAGATGGACAAGCAGCAAAAGGAGATCATGGAAACTCTTCAAAATCTTCAGGTGGCATAAGTGTGAACCAAAGCCTTTGGGTCCAGAGGTGGACACTTCCCGGCTAGGGGAAGAGGACAGGACTCACAGACCGATCTATGGTATTTCTTGGTCGACCATGGGGAAGATATGAGACGGTGGGACAGGAAACCTACCCATGCCCTAGCAGCCCGGGTACAAGAATTGAAGGAGAACGAGAAAAAAAAAATCGGCGAAAGTCAGTGCAGTGCCAATCTCCCAAGGATCTGACCCACTAGAGGGCACCTCCAAAATGTATCCATCAGGAAAGAGTTTCGATCGCTGTAACAGAGACCAATGTTAGAGGGGCCCTGCCTCTGGCCACATAGAGGCACGGGACAACCGTGTCTATTGGACTGTGTGGATCTGGTAGCCTGGCACATCAGACCCACAGAAATACGAGGCTTTAGTTGACACTGGTGTTCAATGTATGTAAATGCCTTCAGGACACGTGGGCCCGGAAACTATTGCTATTTCTGGAGTGACAGGGGGATCTCAAGAGCTGACTGTGCTGGAAGCTGAAGTGATTGTGACCAGGAAAGACTGGCAAAACCACCCCATTGTTACTGGTCCGGCTGCCCCATGTATCCTGGGAAATGACTACCTCAGAAATGGATATTTCAAGGACCCAAAGGGACATAGATGGGCTTTTGGAATAGCTGCTGTAGAGACAGAAGAGATTAAACAGCTGAAGTCATTGCCGGGTCTCTCAGAGAGTCCTTCTGCTGTTGGATTGTTGAAGGCTGAGGAACAACGGGTGCCAATTGCCACCACAACAGTGCATCGTCGACAATACCGAACGAACCGTGACTCTGTGATTCCCATCCATAAGATGATCCGAGAACTGGAGAGCCAAGGGGTGACCAGTAAGACTCACTCACCCTTCAAGAGCCCCATTTGACCTGTGCGTAAGTCTGATGGAGAATGTAGATTGATTGTGGATTATCGTGGCTTGAAAGAGGTTACCCCATCGCTGAGCGCCGCCGTGACAGACATGTTGGAACTCCAGTATGAACTGGAATCCAAGGCAGCGAAGTGGTACGCCATTATAGACATTGCCCATGTGTTCTTCTCAATTCCCCTAGCTGCCAGAATGCAGGCCGCAGTTTGTATTCACCTGGAGGGGCGTGCAATACACCTGGAAGTGATTGCCCCAGGGGTGGAAACACAGTCCCACCATCTGTCATGGACTAATTCCAGAAGCACTAGAGAAGGGCGAGGCTCCAGAACATCTGCAGTACATCGATGACATCATCGTGTGGGGGGATACAGCAGAGGAGGTTTTTGACAAAGGAAAGAAAATCATCCACATTGTCTTGGAAGCTGGTTTTGCTATCAAACAAGGTAAAGTTAAGGGACCTGCCTGAGAAATCCAATTCCTGGGAGTGAAATGGCAAGACGGACGTCGCCAAATTCTGACAGAAGTTATCGACAAGATCGCAGCAATGTCCCCACCAACTAGCAAGAAGAAACACAAGCATTCTTGGGTGCCATAGGTTTCTGGAGGATGCATATCCCGGAATACAGTCAGATTGTAAGTCCCCTCTACTTGGTAACCCGTAAGAAGAATGATTTCCACTGGGTCCCTGAACAGCAGCAAGCTTTTGAGCAGATTAAGCGGGAGATTGCTCATGCTGTAGCCCTTGGACCAGTCAGGAGAGGACCAGAGGTGAAGAACGTGCTCTACTCTTCAGCTGGGAATAACGGTCTTTCATGGAGTCTCTGGCAGAAAATGCCTGGCGAGTCTCGAGGCCGACCGCTTGGATTCTGGAGTCGAGGCTACAGGGGATCTGAAGCCAAATACATCCCGACAGAGAAAGAGATCTTAGCTGCTTATGAAGGAGTTCAAGATGTCTCAGAGATAGTTGGAACAGAAGCTCAGCTCCTCCTGGCACCCTGATTACCAGTGCTAAGGTGGACGTTCAGTGGACGGGCTGCTCCCACACATCATGCTACTGATGCTACCTGGAGCAAATGGGCTGCTCTGATCATACAATGTGCCCGTATTGGGAAACCAAATCGCCCTGGGATCCTGGAAATCATCACGAACTGGCCTGAAGGTGAGAACTTTGGTTTAGCAGATGAAGAGGAAGGAGAACAGGCAACACATACAGAGGAAGCGCCACCATACCATCAGTTGCCAAAAGAAGTACACCAGCCCCTTTTCACTAATGGTTCGTGTCGCATTGTGGGGACAAATTGAAGATGGAAAGCAGCCGTGTGGAGCCCCACACAACAAGTTGAAGAAGCTATTGAGGGAAAAGGTGGATCAAGTCAATTTGCAGAACTCAAAGCTGTCCAATTGGCTCTGGACATTGCTGAACGAGAGAAGTGGCGGAGCTTTAGATCTACACTGACTCTTGGATGGTGGCCAATGCATTGTGGGGATGGTTAGATTGATGGAAGAAAGCCAACTGGGAACGCAGAGGGAAACCCATCTGGGCTGCAAATATATGGCAAGATATCGCCACCCGTGCGGAGAAGCTGATCGTGAGAGTCCGCCATGTGGATACACACGTGCCCAAGGATCGAGCCAATGAGGAACATGGCAACAACCAACAAGCAGACCAAGCTGCACAAGTCAAGATGTCACAGATAGATCTTGACTGGCAGCATAAAGGAGAGGTGTTCCTGGCTCGATGGGCCCATGATGCCTCAGGCCATCAGGATAGAGATGGGCACGAGACTGAGAGGTGGATTTACCCATGGACATTATCTCTCAGGTTATCCATGATTATGAGACATGTGCTGCCATTAAACAGGCTAAGAGGGCGAAACCCCTATGGTATGGTGGACACTGGGATAAGTATAAATATGGAGAGGCCTGGCAGGTTGATTATATCACTCTGCCACAGACCCGCCAAGGTAAGCGCTATGTGCTCACCATGGTGGAAGCAACTACTGGATGGCTGGAGACATACCCACTTCCTCACGCCTCTGCTCGGAACACCATCCTAGGTCTGGAAAAGCAAGTCTTGTGGCGACATGGCACTCCAGAGCGGATTGAGTCAGATAATGGAACTCATTTCAGGAACAGTTTAGTCACCACCTGGTAAAAAGATCATGGCGTTGAGTGGGTGTACCATATCCCGTAGCATGCACCAGCTGCCGTGAAGGTTGAACGGTGCAATGGATTGTTGAAAACCACTTTGAAGGCATTGGGTGGGGGGACTTTCAAACATTGGGACCAACATTTAGCAAAGGCCACATGGTTGGTCAACACTAGAGGCTCTGTCAATCGAGCCGGCCCTGCCCAATCAGAATCCCTTCATATTGTAGATGGAGATAAAGTCCCTGTGGTCCACCTGAGAGGTATGTTAGGGAAAGCTGTCTGGGTTAAGTCTGTCTCGAGCAAAGGCAAGCCCATTTGTGGGAATGTCTTTGCTCAAGGATCTGGTTGCACTTGGTGGGTGATGCAGGAAGATGGAAAATCATGATGTATACCTCAAGGGGACCTTATTTTTGGATGAGTTGTCCATATTCTATGTACCTTTCTGTATATGTATATAGTTGAAAATATGTATGTATAAGTTTAAGTCTGATTGTTGGCATGGAAGAAAAATTCGTGGTGGATAATGTTGTGGTTTGGGATTTTTCCGAGGAATTTTTCTTCCTCTTGTCAATAAAGGGAATTTCAGCAGACACGAGGGGGGATGGGAAGAGGACGTTTCTGGGGAAATCGGGACAGAGGTCATGCCCGGACATTTGTTTTCCTCTCCAACGACAGCGGCAGCAACGGCAGCGGCAGCCACTGCGTGTGTACGGGTTGCAGTCTTTGAAGGAAAGATCACGGGTCATCTGAATCTTCCACAACTCCTGCAGAACTCGCACTAAGTTTCCATCTCCCTCCCCCGCCCTTCCCCAGTCACGGGGGCAGGGCGGGAGGGGGGGTCAGGTCGGCGGGGGAACACATATATTTGTAGCTAAGAACTATCTCTTCTATACAAGGGGATTTTTTTTCTGATTAAAGATCTTTAATATCTGATAACATATCTTATTTTTCATCTAAACTAAGACATTTAATGCCTTGAATCTTTATACAGCAGTAAGATGAGTTGTTTGAAAGCCTTCATAAAACTGTAAGCAGATAGTTTAGATATTTTGATGAGAAAAGGTTTTATTATGACGTTACTGACGGTCTCCATGAAGGGTACTTACAGTCTGACTCTTATTGCTAAAACCACCATGACAGGTAGAACTTGATGTGGATGTATAATGGAGAGGCAATGGGAAATTATGACAAAAAGAGCTCATTAAACATTTTGCTTTTTTAGAACAGTTAATTTCACATACAGCACTAGTTTTTTAGTGGAGCATGTACCACTTAAGCTCTTTGGGGTAAGCTCGCTTTCTTTGTCTGGCTTGTTATCTATTCTCATCAAATGCAGAATAGGAAAATCAGTCTAAGGAAGAAGCAGAGAGAGTATAGCAGGAGTGTGAGTTGATAACAAAGAAGGGAGAGATACTGAGAGGATACTAAGCATCATGTAAAGTATGTATTTGGAGCTGAGCTGCGCACCCAGCAGAGGAAATCTACAGGACAGTAGGATTTTCTGGGAGGAGATGCAGCAAAGAGACCAGGATATACAAGAACTATATTGAGTAAGCAATATTCTCATGCCAATGTAAGAGAAGTGACTTAGCAACCAGCCACCACTCATAATTGAGTTCAATGGGTACATTCAAATTCTGAGATCTGAGACTCATTCCTTTCCGCCTCATTTGCACCTTATTTGCATTACTTGATACCAGAGATCATGAGGAATCACACTATAAGGTACTTCAACACCTTCTGACAAATGGTCTCACACGATGGCATGGTGTTGTGTAAATACATCTGCTATCTCAATGCATACACTATGCTGAATATTTCTGCGTGTGGAACTACTATGAAGATGCTTCATACCTTCAGCCACAATGTCATCCCATATGCTCAGAGAATATTTGCCCAAATGGTTCTAGTTTCTCAGGAAGCTATACCTTATTCAAAATCAGTATGAATTGCAGTTCCCAGTTTCAAAGCAGCCTTTGAAAAAGGGATTCTGGCTTTTCGTTTTTGCACTGTGGTAGATCTCACCCCACCTAAGCCTTACTATTTAGAAGTTATCATACCTGCAAGTCATTTAAATGTCCTCTGCAGACAAGAAAAAAAATTATGTCCAGATGTACATTTATTTCTATCTGAAAGGTACACTTCTTCAGGCAGAGAGGAGGAATTTCCCCATGAAGTGGCTATTTCTCTCCACTGGCTACAGAAAGTCAAGGGTTGAGGGCACCTAGATGACTACTTCAGCACGCCTCACTTTTATGTGCAGAGACTAGAGATAATTTGCCTGGGAACACACCAGAGGAAAACAATGCCAAGATGGAAAATTAATCTCTGTCCAGGGAACATGGGCAATTCTGTTTGAACTCAAGCAAAACTTGCTGTATTTTTATCAAGTGTTGTACTTATTGTCGGGAGAGAGAATTCACAGTGCCTGAAACCTATTAGGAGCTACAAAAAGGTTCACTTTATTAATCTATTATGAAATTAATAAAAGCAAGATCTCCTAATAAAGAAAGTGTCCTTCTATGTTTAAACCAGGTAGATGAGCTAGATTATTTGCCCTCAGACTGAATTTTAGAGGTTTATATAAAGATGACAGCTATAAATTGAAAAAAAAAATATAGCAAGTGTCTCAATGACTAAGAGTCTCAGATGTGGAAGGGTAAGCAATAAATCAGATGGGCAGTGGAATATTAAATTGCTAATTTTAAGAGCTATTGCTGCTTTTCTTTTTTTTAATACATACTAATAAAAAGGTGAAACAAAATCTCAGCTATATATTTCTTCATCTTTCTCTCATCCTTTCTTTCTTTTCTTTTTCTTCATAAAGCACATGACTTGTTTGGAAAAAAATCTCTAGTCACTTTAAATTTGGCCATGCAATAGTAAAAGAAAAATTAAATCTGCAGTCAGGTTCAGGGATATGAGAGATTAAATATATATGATGATTACAGAGTAGGTTCCATATGCCCTATATCTCATAGTCATGCTCTTTACCAGGACAGTCTAATACCAAAGTGTCTGCAGACATGATTGTAAGTGTATTGCACACCCGGTCATACTGCAACCACCTAAATTACAGACTATACCCAGAGTAAATTTGAAACATCACTGAAGGAATAATAAAAGTCACAGGAAATGTACAACAGAAAAATTGTAACACTGAACTGTATAAGAAGTGAGTCACAGAGAGGTCACAGACAATGTTCTGACACACCTTTTGCTAATGCTGCTTCTCTTCACCTCTACTCTACTAAGACCTTGCCTCCTCTGCTGTCCTACTAGAACAAACTGTAAGGAGCACAATATATAAAGTACAGCTCTGACAGAACACACAGGGGAGAAAATGCAGCCCATGCTCAGTGTGATAAGCCTTGTACAGTGTTGGGTAATAGAGGAAAACTTCTAATCCAGGCAGTGATGATTCATGCATTAACACGTAGAAAGCTCATTGTCGACTCTTAACCACAGATAACCCATTTAGAAATGGTGACTTTCATAAGAATGAGTTGGAAAAGACAGAAAGGAGATTTAAGTAATGAATGAGATGGATAAGTGATATTACAATCCTGGTTACTCTGAACCAACCCAATCAACCGATAAAATTCACATTATGAGGAATGTACCAAACATTACATACAATAATGAAAGTCACAGAAGCTAAGAAACACATCTTCTTTACTGCATATAAATAGGGAAGATATTTACACTTACAGGTTGACTTTTTGGCACATCATAAACACCTTCCTTCTTTTGGCTGGTAGGAATCTGCAACAGCAAATGAAAACTAAGGTCATTAGTCAAGTAGGTTTGATGAAAAAATTGAAATCAGTGACTAGTATTTATGCACAGGGTAGTCATTTAATACTAATGAGGGATGGTTCCCTTTTCATTAAAGCAGTAAAATTAATGGAGATGATACTGAAGAACTAAAACTTGCATCTGAATTTTTTAAATCCCAAGGATCAGCAGTGTTCAAAACCAAGATTTTCATTCTCAGTTAAATTTGGTTGCATAAATTCCAGGTGAACGTGGATCTCCTTCTTACTTAAATGGTTGTTTTTTTCATTTTACTTGGGGGTTAGAAGGTGCACCTGGAAGTCATGATCAGGTCAGTATGTCATCTTCTTCCATGGCAGAGATCCAGAGTAGAGCTACCCATCTGAGGAAAAAAGATGTTTGGCCTATGGCATCAGATTGCTTCCTTCCAATTCATTTAATCATCTAAGACAAGTAAAGTCGTAAAATATACCCTGCAGTGATGGGGCCCTGCGGCTGCTCTAAGTGACATTTGGTTACAATTCTGCAATTTTATAAGGAATTACTAGCCTGTCAGAGTCTGACAGCCAGGGAGCTGAAGTCAACAGCCTTGCATGGATAGGAGATGATATGCTTAAAAAAGACTTTGAGTGAGTCCTTAGTTGAGTCACAACAGTCACAATTTACACCTTGGGCATTTCTACCCTATTCATGTAAATTCAGTTGCTTTGTAATAATGGGCTTTGCTTGCATAAGGAGTGATGGTTTATATATCATAATTTGTGATTATATTTATTTTCCTTCCTAGAAGCACTGAACATCTATTGTAAATGACATGAGCAAAAAGAATGGCAAAAACATGCTCTAAACCGGTACAAATGCTCTAAGTAAACCAGTGCTACTTTTCCACTGAACAAAGGCATTCAGCATTATATTACATTTCAAACATTAATGAAACCTCACAGGTCAGTAAGAGAAATAATATTGCAAATATGACAAAATTATTAACTTTTTGTTTTCAAAGATTATTATCTTAAAGTTCTGATATTAAGTAGGTCTGACGTAGGGGAAGCTGAAAGAATGTTGGTTATTCATTGACATGTGCTATCATTTCTTATTCTGTATAATAACCAAAACCTCTCTCTTCTGTTTAAACATTGTCTTGCCCATGTTGAAATGTCAGTCTTCATGGGAAACTGAGCATCTTTAACTTGGTGCACATCACAGAAATTTTTCAAGAGCTTTCAGAGGCATGAACACAGAATCCTCACAGAAACTTTGTAAAAGATCTCGTCTATTCCCATCCTGGGAACGACTTGCTTGCCTTGGTTTTTTCAACGTACTGACCACTTCCACTAAAACAACTTATAACATTAGATATGTGAAACTGGTAAGAGTGGAACAATTCAATTTCATGGAAATAACAGTCTGTAAAAAGAAAGAGCTTTTAGTGGCAGTGTAAGGGCAGAAACCAAGAATGGTCTATTTAGTAAGTCACTGGAAAGCTTAGTCTTCATAAAAAGAGGACAAATGTGGTAATAAACTATTTAGAAACTATCATCAGGGTGCATCTTTCTTTTCCTTCTGGAGAGTTTCCCCTTCAGTCCTTCTCCTCTTCCTCCTTCCAACTTTTCCATGAAGTCATACTAGTTTGCACAGCCGATTGTGGAATGAGCATTTTCCTGCACTATCAATTGCCCCTCTCTTACTCCAGCTTATAAGTGTCTTAGAGAAAAGCTCCTGACTTCGATTATCAAGACAGAGAAACTTCTCTGAAAGACATTTTTCTCTCCCAACTCGATACAGCCTGTTTTCCTATTGTCTTTACTTGCCACATATCATCACCTTTTTTTTTCACTGCTATTTAAGACTGGGGGTCTGCAAGGGATTTTTCCTGTTTTTCCTTTGATGAGCATGATCAGCAAATAGGTACCAGCACTATTGCTGCTGACAGCTCTGGCTTTATGACAGGCTGTGAACCATTTTGATGTACTTGCACCTTACCAGCAACACAAGCACCACAACTCAGAAAGCCCCCATCTCAGCTTGTCAACTCCTGATGGAGCAGAACTTGCTTCTCCATAGAGACCAAAGCTGCTACATACACAATGCAAAACCACAAAACAAAATCCCATTCTCTCCTCACTACCATAAAACAACAGACAGGTAAAGAGATGCTATTAAGAAATCTGACACTGGCTGAGAGGACTGATACATGCTCAGTGATCAAATCTCTGCATTAATTAACACATTAGAGAACCTTACATAGACAGACAGCATTAAAAAAGCAGATAGACACAGATAGTCTTTGGGGTAATGTATCAACAAAAGGTGACAGAAAGAGAAAGAATGCTTAAAGAGGAAATTGTGACCTCTACTACACTAAAAAGAAATAGAAATTGTCACTTTTAGCACATATGTTCCATCTTCAGTTAGTCACTGGGTAGGAATCTTTTCCACCAAGGGAGAAGTGGATTCTTTGCTTACCAGCTCTTGGTTGGAAAACCAGAGCAGCCTCAGAAGAAAGATTTGGCAAGGTTTAAGTGAGGATGCATGAGTTTACTGAACAGACACATTTACCAAAGCATAGCACAGGGAATATTTTCTGATTTAATTTTTAATGGTAGCCTGGATGGGTTTGAGATTATCAAGACCTTGTAAGAGAAATAATTTTGCCAGTGACCCAAATGTAAGGTCTGAGCTGTGGAAACCCAGCTTTACTGCAAGCCAATTGCTCACAAAGTCCATGGGAACTAGGAAGCTCATGGCTTTGAGCAAGTCTATGGTAGCGATACTTCAGCATCTATCAATTACAGTAGATAATAGAAAAAGACTCATAGCTCCCTAATCTCAGCATTTGCTTTGTTCAAGGTATTGCCTGAAGTAAATACAGAGAAAGACAATGCTAGACTGCATATACTGACAGTATGGCATATTATGTATCACAGCTATTTTCTGTGAATCACTGTGGGAAAAAAAACTTCACCACCTCCAGACACTGTCCTATGAAGTTTTGAGCAATTCTCTGGTGACTTACAGGATTGTAACAATAGTACCTTGAGATGAGGCAGGACTTCACTATCTGCTTACCATCTTCTATTTCCATTTTAGGAAAAATAAACTATCCAAAAAGTCCACCTATTCTTAAGGCCATTCCTCAGAGCACAGTTCCTGCTTCTTCCCTACCGAATATGTTTGCTCTAAGATCTCCAAACACTGGGGGTGATGACCCCATTTTGCTTTCTGCCTCTGGTACTTCTCTACAATGTCACTAAAAGCTCTACACTTTGGTGAACAACAACCAGAAATTTCTCATCTAGATGCAGTTGTCACAATAATTGTGTTTCTAGTATAAAACTGACTAGAGTAGTCATTTATTAAGAGACTACTTTTTTGAAAACAGTCAAACTTTCAACATTATATGGTAGAAAATCTTCAACCTTAGGCATACTCTCACCTTGAGAGCTTTTTGTGTCTTGGTCTAGAGCTGCACAAAGATGCATATTCTAGTCTGTGTGGCAGGGTGCCAGGCAATCAACAGACAGGTTAAATTAATTTCATCTTAATGACCTTGCGATGTGGTCTATAAGATGGTTATTTTCTAATGTTTAACTTGCATTTCCCTTTCCCACTTAGTTTCTTTCTATTTGGGCTTAGAGCTACTCTACCCTTTCATTTTTTTCTATTATCTTCCTATCTTTTCTCGTTACTTAAAAAAATACCTTTCCCTTTTTTTTTTTGTTCTATCCCTGCTCACACCTACCTTAAGAAAAGCTTTTCCTGTTAGCAATTAACGTCTAGTACAACTAGATGAAATGCTTAACCAGTGCTTGAATCTTCTTCCTCTCCATACTAAATGATCTCCTCAAATCACAGTTTTGTTACAGCATAGAGATTCCTATCTCTAGATTTGCCTCTAGTATGTGACATAAAATGAATTACAATATATTTTAATAAACCCTGTACCAATCCCTCAAGTATAAATTGAACAACAAAAGATTATTTTATATTGCTTTCAATGCATTTTTTTGTCAGTGTGAAGAACGCAAGCCTGGGCTCTAACATAACACATGCACTATGAAAATATCTTCCCCAGTCTGGTGGATATCCATCGAAAGCTCTAAGGTTTTACTCAGTTATTTCCTTGGTTGGCAAGAAAGAAGAGCAGTAACATCAAAATATCTTTCTAAGAATTGCTCGGATGGTCTCCCTCCATGAGATTTCAGTATCTGTTTTGTAGAATAGGCTTAAAAATTTTCAAAAACCTAACAGAAGTGCATCCACTATTTATCACCTTTTGTGGTGTACTCAAAAAACTCAAAAGTTTAAGACCCTCCATAAGCTGACAAGTTCAAAAAAATTTGCAGAAGGTGAAATGACAAACAACAGAAAAATCAGACTGAGACCGGGCAGACTATTCACATCATGTTGTCAGAATGAAATGCCAGACATTTTTGTGATGAATGAAAACTAATAAATGTGAACTATATATGAAACATACTTTACTAAATGCTTGCAATCATTGCAACACCAAAGTTAACGATTTTATACCTGATAAATGTTTTCTTCCGTTTCAGGCTCATGGATTGGCTCGTGTCCAGCCTCAAACACAATGTACTATAACACCAGCCGCCAGAGAGGAAAAGTCAAAATGAAACAGAAGGGAAAAAAGACGATTTGGAATTCCATGTAAAAACATAGGCAGGCATTAAAGAAACAAGTTCAAAGTACAGGCTGGCAGCAGGACAACCAGTTTGTTGGAAAGCACAGAGTAAGGTTGTTTCATATTTCATAAACTGGCAATAAATAGACCTAAATCTCCTCTAATGATCATTAGAACAACTTCCTAACTCTTTCTCACTAGGGAGACCACCTGTGGTCCAATATTAATTTTCTGAAGTCAATGTGAAATTTGCCTATCTATGAATAAAAAAAGCTAAATCCAAACTGGAAGAATAGGCCACATAGCAAAAGGCTGTCACAAGACCTTTCATTTTCCAGTTCTTGCTTTATTGTGAAGAGCACAAAGTAAAACTCCTGACATTACAAAAGCTGAATAGTAATTTAAGGCATCCTAATTTTTATCATCTTTCTTGATTCACCTTAGGCACTGTTCAGTATTCACTGGTGGTTCAATCAGTTTCTTTTAGCGTGCATCCCACTGACATGCCTAAGAGGAAGAACACAAAATCTCCAGGAAAAAAAGGTAAACTATCAAATATTTTGTTTCAGCACAAAAACATGAGAATTAAATGACATCTTTTTCTTTTTCACACTCAGTAGGGTATCGACCATGAATATACTGACATGTTTCTGATAATCATCTTTGCTTCCAGACATTTTGCTTGGATGAAACAAGACTTAAATTTCCGATCTATTATTAAATCATAGCTCAAACACCAACAAGGGAGTGTGTTATAACAATAATTCTACTGTTGTTTTTTTTTCCAAATATTCATCCTCTGAATTAAATTCTGGACCCACAGAAGCCAAACCCAAAATGTCAAATTATTACTATCAGAACAAGATGTCAACCTCCTTATTCTTTTCAGTTAGAGTTTGTATTAAAAGTAGCTGACAAATCTCATTTGGAAACATAAAATCTGGACTCAGAAACCTCATTTTAGGAAATATTTAATCTAATATTTCTATACAGAAATATCGTGCTAGTACAGCTTCATCTCTAAATATGCTATTTCCTGTAAAAATCTTACAAGTTTTTCAGAAGACCTATCCCACTAAATTTCAAGACATCTTGTTAAAGGTCTTGGCTGTGTTTGAAAATTATCTTTAAGTCATTTCTGAAACTCCAAGGCCATACAGCTTCAGAAATTACCTGGTATACAGGATCTTCTACATCTTCTTCCAAAATTGTCTACAGTAAAGTAAGAGGACAGGCAGTAAAAGCAAAGAACATAAACAGTAGAGATAAAAGAACTGTATTCAGAAATTAGAGGACAGTAAAGAAATGAGCAAAACAGGCAGGTAAGTATATTGTTTTCTTTCTTTAGTGTACAAAGTCACATTATTTTACAAACTAACTTTATTCAAGTTTCATCCAAGTTTAACAATCTGCACCTAATTTGATATGGTTCAAATATACACATTCAGAAGTATATTAACTATTCCTAAAGTATTAGACACTGTTAAAAACCTGACTTACAATACACTCATCTTCATTACAGTTTTCCTCCCGATTTAGAAGAAACACTACATAGGAAATTAACAGATCATTTCCATTTGCTAAACATGTTCATCATACTCCAAGTGATAGCTCTTATCACTGTTTAATCCTACTTCTGAGCTCATGATGACTGTTAGGTTCATATTTGTCCGTCTGGAGCTAGCACCGTTCAAACTCAATGCTATTAAGAAATGCTGAGGATGCTCAGTGCCTCTTTGGAGCAATTTTGGGGGATATTTCAAACCACACTTTTCTTGGCAGTAGTCTAAGCTTATGCGTGTACCTGGTATATGGCTTGTTCGCACTGTTTGTCCTTTTGAGCCTTTTTTTCCATTTCTTCCCTTTGTTTCAGTTCATAGATGAGCTGAAACAAGTCTCGCAAGTCCAGAATTACAGGTTCAGCCTATGGAAGCAAGAACAAGAAGGAAAGTTTCTATATGGAAAATATACACCTCCCATCCTGCTGACAGAGCAGTAATAGCATCTCCACAACTGGAGAAAACTTCATACAGAATTAATTTCTACCTTAGCATCCAGGCTCAGGTCAATTTCTATCAAACTAACTATATTGGAAAATTAATGATAATTATAATGATGAATATAAAAGGTACTACGAAGATAAAAAGCATATATATGAAGATAAAGGCATATTTATTAGTGGTTTCTCATACAATGGAATTATGGTAGACTATATGCAGAGTAGCTATTTGGTATTTATCAGTTTCTGTTTAAGAGTATAGGAATAAAACCAAACTCATCTGTAACCAGTCTTGTTTAGTTAGAAAGGAAAACGATAACTAATTATTAAAACAATGAAAAAATGGAAATAGTGAAATACATTCCCCTTTTCTCAAGCTGATTTCATTAATTCGCTATTTCAGAGCACCTAAGTAGATGCTTGTGACAAGTCTAGTGCAATCATAAAAAATACAAGACTGACCTCTTGAATAGCTTCTTATGAACACGGCTTTTCTATTGAGTAGAAAATGACAGTGATGTGATACTTACTGCCTGGGCTGTTTTTATTGCCACAAATCTATGATTTCCCTCCTTTCCACATACATATCCAAACGCTCGATGGTCTGTGATATCCTTTGCGATGTATGAAATTTCATGAACTGCATGGTGGTTCTGTAGTAGCTATTAAAAAAACCCAACACAGTAAGAAATATCCATCAAGATGTTCCATTAAAAAGCTGTATAATTTCTCTTCTATCAGTGCATTGCCTCGGTCTCAACACACCTATTGAATTAAACCAATCAAACAAAACCTAGTATCAAAATCAATTAAGACCTGAACTCTTTAAGCATATTCTCTTTTCAAAAGCAAAAACTTGACTTGCTTTAATAATTTAACTAAAAGCTTCAATAGCATATTTTTCTTGGTATCTTTTGGTGAGATACAATTCAATGGAAAATACCATGTTACCTAGATACTACCTACAGAGCATCCTAGGTACAGAATCAATATTTGTAAGTAAATAAAAGCAGCAGCAGCTGCCTGTAGCTTCATACAGGGTGAGTCTGAGAACACACTGATCTGCAGGGGCTGCAGAGCTAGAGTCAAGATAGTCAGTCTCTCTAAGAACTGGCATCAGACTTACTTTATCTCTGCAACACTCAGCATCAGCCAGCAAGTGATATTTAATTTAAAGCATAACAGAATTCAAAAAAATTATTTTTCCCAGAAAATTCATGAAAATGCAGTTATCTAACTTGAAATCAATGTTAAATGCAAAAGTGCGCATCTTTTTTTTAAAAAACCACTTTGATTAATTGTAATAGCAAAAAGATTCAATTTTGGTTTAAATGTATGAGTACAACTCTCTCTACAGCCAGGAAATTAATCTGAGATTCCGATAAGCATGTCTTGGAGTGCCAGAACCTTTCTCACTTCAGCCTAAATACTTGATCACTTCTACTTAGAATAATGTCCTTGAAAAGTTTATCTAAAACAATCTATTAGTTTGAATTTCTATCTTCTGATATACTGACCTGCTCTTATATCATCTAGTGATAGTGAGATCAGGCAAAGCCTCACAAAGAATTCTTTTGAGGTCCAGATTCCTGCTGGTTTTGAGTAAAGCACATTTTGAAAATCAGCATGATATCCAGGCAATCTCTAAACAACTAGTTATTTTTAGAGTTTAAAAAAAACACATTTTAAAATTCAGATCTGGAGAGGATGTGCATTTGTAGAAGTAAAAAGGCTGAGCGCGTGCAGGGCAAGTGACAAGTGATGAGACCTGTGTAGAACACGGATAGAAATTTAAAAGGAGAGGCAGTATGCAAGAGAGATGACTACATATAAAATAAAAGACTGGACATGTTTCATTTTCATTTTGCAGTAAATGAATCCTAACTTCCCGAGATCAAGATTGCTTGCTTGTAGGAAAAAGAAGCGTTCCCACTGACTTCAGGCTGCATGCGGCTAAGCTGAAGGTGCACTTCAGACTCTCCCAATGTGTTAAGCATTTAAAACTAATGATGGGATCTTACTTAGATAATACAGGGATATTGATTTATTAGGTTTTTCTGAAAACAAAGTTGCATGCTATCTGTTACAATGAAATGAAATGTTCCCATTACTCTGTTCTGCATATGACAGGGAATGTTATCTCTGCCTTCTATTAAACCAAAGTTCTTTGACATTGCTTTATTGATTGTGAGACAGTGTTTTGCACTGAAATTAAACTGTGATCTGATTCCTTTCTCATGGAACTAAATTTGAAGATCATTCAGCCATGGAAAAGTATCACCCACAATGTAAGGCAGCAGATGGAGACACTCCAATTTATTTGGGAATCCTCATTAACTGTTTGAAAATCATTACTTTTTTAATTGTTTTGATATTTTACATACTGTATCAATACATGTACAAATTAAGTAAAGGTGATTGCAACGTTATCCTTTCACATATTTTACTGTATGGAGTGTTTAGCAAGAGTTTTTCATTTGTTTGAGGGATATTAAATTGGAACATACACATGAAATGAAATTTTGCATACACACATCTGTACTCCAATGTAAATATAAACAGTTCTTCAAACCTGCAGTTTCACAGCTCTCAATTAATTTAATGTGTCCTTTCTACATATTCCAACACTCTATTCTAAATACTATTTAACTACTGCCTGACTCTTTGCTCTTGCAAAGCAGAAACGAGACTCCTGTTGCAGTCAGTACAGATTTACCACCATAAAATGCAAGTTCAGAACTGCATCCTTTCTGTAAATCTTTTGTTTTAAGGTTGCAGCCTGCCCAGTACCCTGCACAGCCCTTCGCAGTAGTGAGACGTGCTAGGATCAAAGACAGCAGAAGGGACTGCACGGGGAGAAACATCATCTCATCCAGCTACCCAACATAGACTTACAATTGGAGCTATCTATAAATACATGCTCTTATGCTTGGATTAATTTATGTCTGATGCATTCTCACACATTAATCTGTCCCATAAAATGAGAACAATCAATAGACATGGCATCTTTAGCCCTCAGTTTGTAACTGCTTACAGGTAGCTACCCTCTCAATACTTGATATGAACAGCCCTGAAAGGAAATGAAACAAAAGCCACACAACATTGCTTATATTAGAACTGCTGATCTGTGCTCAACAGTGAATATTCCAAACTGACAGAATCATAGAATGGTGCCCCTCTTTCTTCCCAGCCTCTTTTTAATATCTTCAAGGTTTTACCATGACTTTGTCCTGTTTCTAGTGGGTCAGAAGCACATAAAAGAATTATTTCATAACTCAGGGATGTTTATGACACCCCCATGTTGATGGATGCCATCACACACGATTTGATGTTTTTACTGTATCTTTGCTACGAGCCATTTACCAATTCCTAACTTAGGTATCAAATTGTTTTGGAGGCCTGTAGTATGACAGATCAAATCATAGAGAAAACTTAATTTATATTATGGTTCAATACAGTCAATTAAATATTGCACAGATTAGAAAGTAAGTTTTAAGCTTTAGTTGTTAAAAAAAGTCCACTGTACATAGCATCCAAATTATTTCAGGTCTCCTGTGACTTCAGTCACTGCTGCAAAAGTTGAGGATTTCAAATGGAAGCACAGATAAAGTCTCAAACCGTGTAACTAAGAAAATCTCAGGACGCATAAGTCCTTTTCAGGCTAAACATGATGTCATTATTGTATTTTATTCATCCACCAGAAAGTTTTTCCCTGGTGTTAAACATAAAGAAGTCCAAAATATCCACTTCCATCAAGGCTGCTGTCTTCCTTCTTCCCTTTAAGATTACTCTGGTCTCTCCCACTAGCCATTATTTTCTCTCTTTTTCTCCATTCTATCCCCTGCTTCTCCTCTTCCCCCAGGTTGCTCCCTGTAAATTACACTGAATTGATTTAGCTGCCTCAGATCTGTAGCATTTCTAATTTCCCTCAGGCTGCTTGGCACCTATCATAAATTTTTTCACCCCTTATCCTCATCTTGTCCCTTTATTTCCATGCTATAGCCTCCAGTGCCACTAAATCAATTAAGTCAATCAATTAAGTACTTGGAGCAATCATGTCAGATAAGTGAGTTAGATGGCACAAGAAAGTCACTGCTTTACTATTTCTCTTTTAATGAGGTTGTCTATTTAGTGGAGTCTGAAGCACAGTGTTAAGAGCCACAACAAAAAAATATCCTGCAAGCTGCAAAGCCTCCTATAAAAGCTGTCCCATAGAAAGCAGGAAGCATGTACTGTACAGTATTATATCTATAAGGACAAGTTTCACAGGGATTTAAGTTGCACAGCCTTTCACCTTGAATAACTAAATGGTGAGGCTGTTTTCAGATAGGTGGTATCAACCAAGAGCTCTGCTGTTACAATTTCCATGCTACCAATACTGGGATGTGGGTAATAGACATGGCCAAGCATCCTTCATATTTCTATTCCTGTATATTCACTTCTATCATATTTGAACAAGCAATAATACATTTTGCATATCACATAAAGCTCTCCAAACACCAAAGTTACTCACCAAACTGCAAAATCATTAATGGATTCATAATAGAATAACTATAGGTCTATGGAACTATATTAATAATAGAATAACTATTCATATATATTTTTCTATTAAGTCATGCTGCTGTCTACCTGCAAGTACCCCACACTCCAACTGATGTTGTGATTGCTCAGCAGTGAATCAGGCCCTATGTGTTTCAGAAAACCACCAAACAAATTATAGGAACTGAACGTGGAAAATTATGGCAATGCCTTAACAACAAGTTTAGCAAGTCAGTGTGCAATAGTACAATGACCATTATTTACCGCAACACATTAAGTGAAAACAATGAATTGTAAAGCAGGTGAGTGGTTCTGAGATAAAATTCATCTCATTGCTGCGAGAAACACTGGAGTGATACAGATGTGCAGCCAGCTCCTCCACTACACTTAGGAGGCTGCTGTGCTCCTTAACAGTGCTCAAGACACGCACACTACGGCACTTTGTCAGATGCTATTCACGTCACTTCCTTACAATTCCTGTTTGGTTTAGCTGAGATTTGCAGGGATCATGGGAACAACAACTAGTCACAAGCAGTTCTCTAATTGCCTGTGTGCTGCAATGCTTCTCTGCTGTTTTGTTAAATGTACTCAGCAGAGGTGGTCTGCAGCTGCTCATCTCCGTTATAAACACCTCACAATACAAATACACGCCTAAGGAGCAGACGTGAAACACCTACATTCTCTACAGCTGCAGATTCAAATTCCAGACCTGTCTAGTTTTATAGTGGAGAGCCACACCCTGTATGTGGACAACTAAAACAAATCTCATCCACACCACCAAAAAACCCTTGCTGGCTTGGAGTTGTCCCTCATACCCATTAATGGCACAGGAATAGCCATTAAGCAGTTGTGACCCTTTTAACTTCCTTTCCCCCTAGAGACAAATGCATTTCAATGGGACTGTGTACAGACAATTTGAAGAAAAAGTCAACAGTCTCAAGCACCAGTGAAATGGAAAGTGAATCAAGTAAATTGAATTTGCACCATAAACTTTCCCATGTTGTTTTCTGGAACTTCATGTCTGGATGGCAGATGCGGTAGCAAGGCATCAGCCTACCAAGATATGCAGGGAACAAGCAGATGGGGGAAATGTAACAAGTCTTCCCCTAATCACTGCTGAAATTTTCAGTTTAATCTGAAATAGAGGAGGCAGCTTGTTGTGTTTCAGAGTGTTATAGTTTCAGGTTGGTTTGGGTTTTGGTTTTGTTTTTTTTTCCCCTTCTTTCAGAGAATTTTTTCTTCCTTTGCTGGCAGTGGGGGCGGGGGGGGGGGGGGGGGGGGGGGGGGGAGGGGGGGGGAGGGGGGGGGGAAGGAAGGGGCCGTTTCCGGGGAGACCGGGGCAGAGGTTGTGTCCTGTTTGCCCGGACATTCCTTTCACTGGCTATTTCCCGGTCTCCGCCTCTTTCTCCATCTTGCTGCCTAGAGAATAGTCGCGCTTTGCTATCTCTGCTTGCATCACTATATTCTCTATCTCTCCATCTTTATTTTCTTTCCCTCTGTGCGTGTGTTGTGTGTGAGTGCGAGTGTGATCAATAACCGTCTGGATCGGCGCTGAGGAGGAGGCTGCCCGGAGCAGAGCTGCGGCTTGGGAGAAGTTGTGCACCCCGTGCCACGGCTGCCCGGAGCGGAGCTGCAGCTTAAAGTGACGGTACCACCAGAGCTCGGGTACAGGACTCGATCCATATTAACATCTTAATCGCACTTGTTGTTGACTTTGTTCTGTTCTGTGCACACATACACTTAGAGCAAAGAACTGTTATCTATTCTGCACAATCTCACAATCTCTGATTAAAATCACTTGAGCATACTTTGGTTGGTTTGGGGTTTTTTCATCCAAATTAAGACACAGAGCTACAAGTTACCAGTGACTCCAAATGTCCTGTGAATTACTGCTGGACAAAGCAGAGGGAGACTGAGAGCGGGGGTGGTGACAGAGCTCACCCCCCCAAATTGCCAATTGCTGATAAACACAGATTTAGCCCCAAGTATCACAAACTCAGTCCTTCCAGGGGGTCAGCAGTCTGGCTGTGACACAGCAAAGCACCCAAAAGATGTGTAAATTTAATTTCCTCATAACAACAACAATAATAATAAATTGTTAAGAGCCTTTCTTTTCTGGCAACTGAGGAGACTAAAGCAAAAACCAGATTATGTGACTTCCCAAGCCTACACAGCAACATGCAGCTGAGTCAGTGATGAAAGTCAGTGAGCATGATTGTATGTGTGAGGATAAGCATGTCTTCAAGTGAAGTGCTAGACTAAGCTCAATTTGTACACTCCAATTCATCCTACATAAAGGTGAACACTTAGCCAAAGTATTCCAGGTACGTGCCTGTTTGGTTAGATTTGGGAGGATAGCATAAAAGCGTACTTCAGTCTAAACTAGAATCTGAATTAATCCTTATCATTTCCTTTGCTTGATGAGAAAAATATCCTGTTACTGCCTGTATCTTACCTGGGGAGCAGGAGCAGCAAAGTCTTTAGAGAGCAAATGCAAGAGTCCTTGTTGTGCCTCCTGCAATCCACACATGCAGTGATGCTCTCAACTGGCCTGTAGTTGTCCGTACTCGAGACCCCTGGCAAACACCGGGAGTCAATTAAGTTGGCAGGACTTAACTTTGCCAGCACAGCAGTCTAATTGTGATGATGTCGATGATGCACTGTTGTGATGGCAATTGGCACCCGCTGTTCCTCAACCTTCAACAGTCTGACAGCAAAAGAACTCTCTGAGAGACCCGGCAATGACTTGTACTGTTTAATCTCTTCTGTCTCTACAGCAGCTATTCCAAAAGCCCATCTATGTCCCTTTAGATCCTTGAAGTATCCGTTCCTGAGGTAGTCAATTCCCAGGATACATGGGGCGGCCGGACTACTCTCAATGGGGTGTTTTTGCCAGTCTCTCCTGGTCAAGCTCACTTCAGCTAACTCTTGAGATCCCCCTGTCACTCCAGAAATAGCAATAGTTTCCGGGTCCATGTGTCCTGATGGCATTAATGTACATTGAGCGCCAGTATCCACCAAAGTCTCGTATTTTTGTGGGTCTGATATGCCAGGACACGGAATCCACACAGTCCAATAGACACAGTGGTCCCGTGCCTCTACCTGGCCAGAGGCAGGGCCCCTCTAACATTGGTCTCCGTTATAGCGATCGAAACTCTTTCCCGATGGATACATTTTGGAGGTTCCCTCTAGTGGGTCAGATCCTTGGGAAATTGGCACTGCACCTACTTTCACTGATTTTCTTTTCTCGTTCTCCTTTAATTCTTGTACCCGGGCTGCTAGGGCATGGGTAGGTTTCCTGTCCCACCATCTCATATCTTCTCCATGGTCAATCAGGAAATACCATAGATCGGTCTGTGAAGCCCGTCCTCTTCCCCTAGCTGGGAGGCATCCGGCTCTGAACCCGGAGGCTCTAATTCGCACTGGTGCCACTGTAAGATTTTGAAGAGCTTCCTTGATCTCCTTCTGCTGCTTGTCCATCCTTTTGTCCATCCTCTGAAGTGCTGTCTCTACCACAGCTATACGTTCCTGCATCGGGCCTTGGACCATTTTCGCATATGTCCTGAGTTTACCTGCTGCGACGCCCACTAAATGTTTGTCTGCCTCTGAATACATGGACTCCACATATTGGGAGTATGCACCTGGTGCACTGCATGAAAGGTTCCACCATATTTCTGGTGTACACATAACCTTGTCTGCATCGCTGAGGGGTTGTCCGCCCCTTCCATAAAGTATTTCTAGCAGTGCTTTCCCTCAGGTGTAAAATCCCTTCTTCCACAGTCTTCCAAGGTGTCTTAAGATGATGTGTCTGCAGGATATCTTTGTGGGCAAACCTCTCTCTCACACTGCCTAGAAGTTGTGCCCAGAGTGGAAGGGGTCTTGATTCCCTCACAAATACCTGTTCAATACCTGCATCTCGAGCCAGAGCCTTTAAATACCTGGCTTCAGAACAATCGAGTTGCAAACTGTCACCTATAAGGTCCCAAACTCGGATCATCCAAGTCAAGATAGGCTCGTCTGGCTGTCGAGTAATGTTTTTCTGCAAGTTGTGAAGGTTGTTAAATGAGAGCGATTCAGTAACGATCTCTGGTTCTGGGTCTGCAGTCTGTGAAGAATCCGCTTCCCCGTCATCATCCACTGGACGAACCAATTTGGTCTTATATTTTCTTTTCTGGATAGGGGCAACTTTCATTGCCTCAGACTGTTCCTTTTGTTTAGCCACATCCTGAGCTACCATGACATCAGGCGTCTTACTCTCTCCTTTTTTTCCCTGGGGGTGCTTCTGGGTGCATTCCTGACCAACCCTGTTCCTGGCTTCGTACACAAGACAGATCGTAATGAAACCAACTTGCAGACAAATCACCAAAAGTATGATATAAAGTAGGAGAACCCTGATATCTAGCGAGAGGTTAAAGTTCCCAAAAGCTGTTCTAGTGAACCTAAAAGGTAACTGAATAAAAGTTTGATATGAAACACTCTCCTGTGTCCCTCCCTGAGAGTAGGTAACGTTATCACTAAGTCCCTAGAGATAACAGCTTGGGTTGGTACAGGAGTACAACCTTGAGAACACATTCCAAATGAAACTCACAGACACTGAATCCATAACACTATAGATCCAAAATAAGAACTCCATAATGATCACATCTGTCTGAGTTCTACTGGCCGCTGCACTCAGATGAATTAAGCCGGCCAGACCTTTCAGCATAGTTCTGTACCAACAGAAGGCAAATATGTAGTACAGTATGGTCCATATGGACTCTAAACTCACAACACACATCATGATGCCAGAACTGTTATCCTTCTTTGCTCTCAGCCCCACGCTGGGCGCCAAATTTATGTCTCAGTTTAGATGAAAACTAAGATATGTTATCAGATATTAAGAGATCCTTAATCAGGAAAAAAAATTAAAAAAATTTGTGTAGAAAAGTTAACAGTTCTCAGCTACAAATATATGTATGTACAGAACATAATTAACACTAATCGTAATTAAAACCTTAAAATTGATTGAGTCCTGTACCCAAAATCTTGCGATGCCGGTCTCTTTAAGAGCAGCGATGATTGCCGCACTGCTGAGGCAGCTGCCGCTTCCGGGTTTGCGCTGCCGCTGGGGGGAGGGGGGAAAGGGAGATGGAACTTAGTGTGGGTCCTGCAGAAGTTTGTGGCAGATCCAGATGACCAGTGATCTTTCCTTCAGAGAATTCAAAGCGCACACACGCAGTAGCTGTCGCTGCTGCTGTTCTTTCTCCTCACACCGCCAAGAGAGAGCAAGAGCAAGAGGAAGAGAGATGGATGTCCAGGCAAAACTGGACACGACCTCTGTCCCGGTTTCTCCGGAAATGTCCCCCCTCACCCCCTCGTGTCCCACACGGATCCCCTTTGTTGGCAAGAGGAAGAAAAATTCCCTGGAAAAATCCGAAACCACAACAATGAGCAGCACCAGAAATTCCTTCATACAAGTCCTAGGAGCTTTGGAGGTAATTTGGGGGATTTAACTGTCTCAGATCTTAACTGCTTCAGATTCAGCAATCATTATCACAGTATCACAGTATCGCAGTATCACAAGGTTGGAAAAGACCTTTGAGATCATTGAGTCCAACCTATGACCCAACACCTACACCTACTCGTCATCTAAACCATGGCACTAAGTGCCTCATCCAATCTCCCTTCAAAGATCTCCAGGGACGGTGACTCCACCACCTCCCTGGGCAGCACATTCCAATGACCAATCACCCTTTCAGTGAAGAATTTTTTCCTAATATCGAGCCTAAATCCCCTGACGAAGCTTGAGACCGTGTCCTCTTGTTCTGTCACCAGTCGCCTGAGAGAAGAGACCAACCCCTGCCTGACTACAACCTCCTTTTAGGTAGTTGTAGAGAGCTATAAGGTCTCTCCTGAGCCTCTTCTTCAGGCTAAACAACCCCAGCTCTCTCAGTCACTCTTCATAGGGCTTGTGCTCCAGCCCCTTCACCATCTTCATCGCTCTCCTCTGGACACACTCCAGCATCTCGACATCTTTCTTAAACTGAGTGGCCCAGAACTAGACACAATTATGAACCACCCACTTCTCAAAGCCTGTGATTTAAAAAGCTCAGTGAAAACCAGCCTCTGATTCTCTTCATGTCTTGCAAATCCTATAAAGCAGAGCTTGCAGAGATCATGAAAATCCCACTCACACTAGCAATACTAAAATTTAAGTTGCACGGATAGTCACCAAAAAGCAACTTTCTTTAATCAAAAATCTGCTTCCAGAACGTTACAAAATTTTCTGGACAAGGGGAAAAATGATAAAAGCAATTTGTTTTATATTATCTATCTATTGCCCAGATACTCATATCAACTTAATAAATCTTTAAAGGGGACTGAGAGAAAGGAAATATACAGAGAAAAATAAGAATAGAAAAGGACTTCCTGCAGTTGCACTCAGTAGGTGCTTGGCACACTGCGTGAGAACACTTCTAAATTTCAAATCAGTCAATGGAGAGTATTTATAAGTTCTACCTTGGCACCCTTCAAAAGGGAGCCGTAAAGCTCCCATTTGCACATTTTAATGCCCAGGGGTGTTTCTTCCTTGTTTGAGTTTAGTCTTCCACTAATGGAAATCTCCAAAAGCAAACTTTGATCAGTCTGCACATAGATGTGGCCCAGCAGAGAGCACAGTTCAACTACACTTGCTTTTCTCTCTCCTTGCCTTGCTTTTCTGTCCCAGCAGTGAGTATCACACAGGCTCTGCCTTTCATAAACGCCATCAGGTAGTGCTGCCCTCACTTTTTACTTAAAGGCACTCAATAGAGCCTTTCATAGCTTTGATGCACATATGCTGCTGGCTTGTTTTCCATTACTTTAGTTCTTCCCCACCCTTTACAACTTCTGTGCACAGCATGTCTTCTCATTCTCTTCTCCTAATCAAAACTGATCTTCCTCATTACTTCAGTCTCAGCACTGCTCAGCACTAAGCCTTATGAATGTCTAGGTTACACTCTCATGTGCTTTATGCTTTGAAATACTTCCAAATTCCTGTATCATCCACAGGAGTACATTTGGCTAATTATATCCCATAAGTCTATAAAACCTTCTATAAACCAACTCAGTCTTTTTAAAAGCAAAGACACAATCAAACAATTGGATTCATATCCATATTTTGACTACCTAAAAACCAACAACCAACTAAAAACCAAAAAAACCCCCAAACCCTCAGAGCTACGCAGAGCAGGGGCTAGGAGCTATATGCGGTATTTTCAGATACCCAGACTTCTCATTTGCTTTAAATGTCAAGAGACTCATTAATTAGTGCTCTGCCTCACCTATTCCACAACATTCCCTTCACAGTCTGCAGGAATGTTATTTCTTGCTTCACTGGGAGTACAATGATGTAAACTTAGGATGGGAACCACAAAGGATTAAAAAGTATTTACAGTAAGCTAGAGTCCATTAAATGCTGCTTTTTCAGGAGGAGTGCTACAATTTAGGAACATGTTAGGCACTGCTATAATTCCACGATTACCATCAGGTGCTGTGTAGCACAAGGGGAGATGCTGTTCCAGCCCTTAGGCTCTGCAACACATGGTTGCCTGCATGCTGAGCATACAGTGCACATATCAGAAAGGTAATGAGTACAATTATATCATTTAGGAAGACCGTTTTCATGAACAGTTACATGTCTATTAAGCAAAGATCTATTGTTATCTGAAATTTATTACTAATTCAACTGAAAGACAGGGATAAAAGCGGGTATTTGTGTTTGCTAACTGTTGACAAGTATGAGCATTCAGTGGGATCCAGCGTCTTTCCTCCTCTTCTTCCACAGGGCCACGTATTACATAAACTAAGCAGAAGAAAAGGCATTTACTTGTCCCCCTGGTCTATCAGATTGAACAAAACTTTTGCCGACTTCCCTGTAAACACAAATGTGTTCCTGAGGGCAGAACACCATCCATTGATTTTATTGCAAATAGAGATCTATTACTATAATTTTGCAAGCTCCAGGTAACTTTAAAAGTAAACCTTTCTGTAGTTTTCCTCTCCCATGACATTGACAGTGAAGGTCATCAGTCTCCCTTGCATCCAATCCCATGAACAGAAGAGGTTAACCAGACTATAAGTTAGCGCAGAAATTCAAAAGCATTGCCTGTAGTATCACTATTATGAGGGCACACAGAAAATTGCAGAGCAGCATATCAGATAAAATGCTCTGAATAGGAAGGAAAATCACCAGCACACCTGGGGCATGATGCTTCCCAACCATCTCTAAGAGGAAGGAACAGCAGATTTCAAGGTGGGATGTAACTTTCTGTTATGGCACCCGCTGAAGGTCCCCCACTGCTCTCCAGGGAGGTTTCAGTGCATCTCAGCTGCCTATGCTATTATTATGTCAGCATTTCTTTTGCTAAATCCTTTCCTGAGCAATTTGAAATCCAGCCATTATAATTCCGCATGTGCTGAAAATGGGCTTGAAATTTTTTTCTAGTATATAATGCATTAACTGGGCTTAAAAATATCAGTACTTGCAAGCAACTCTGTATTTTGGTTGTTCTTCTAGGAGGCAAAATTGCACCTGGAGAAAAGGAATATGGCTCTGCTGGAGTCAGTGGAACTACAATGTGGCTTTCATATCCTAATTTATTTATCAGAATCATAAAAGGGTAGAGATTATAGGCAAAAAAACCCCCCAATGTAACTCTATAATTCAGGTTTTCTGCCGTGGGACAATACCTCATCAGAGGGATGCAGTGCAGATCCACTATATAAAGGGATCCATTAACAATAAACATTTTTATAACCAAAAGCTGACTTCCAACATTTTAGGAAAATTCACCCCAAATTCTGTTTAAGCATACCAAACATTAAAACTAGACAAAATTGGAAGCGTTTACATAGTAATTTTTCCTACAACAGCTCTATAGATAAACACCTGCCCCCATATGCAATGGAGGCCAAATGGCAATTGAGAATATGTATATAGTGAGATTTCACATACCATAACATGGAATGCAGTAGCAGTACCTCCCTTTTTTAAATCCATCCTGGGGTGCTTGGATGAAACAACAGGGGGACATAAACAGCCAAATGAGACCATCATTAGAGTCATAAAATCTGATTTTCTGCCTTGTTGAAAGCAATCAACTTTTTACCCTTTTCACACTGAAAAATACAACTACAACAAATTCCCACAAATTATTTCACTTGGGATAAAACATCTGGAATAGCCTTAGTTTATCTTCATGCCAATTAGTGTAAAAAAAATCATGAGGCAGTTCCTGCAGATACTCACTAAAAGGCAGCTGAACTCAGCTCTAGATCAGAGCATTTTCAGATGAAAGGAGAGAAATTTCAGCCTTCTTCTGTATGCCAAGTGTTAGGAGGAAAGACATAAGATTCAAATCAAAGTTCTAGATCCCAAACCCCTCAAACTTCACAACGCGCAAAATCACACCCAAGGTTTGCCTTTTAGGTTCTTTTTTTCACAATGACAAAACTGTCATAATAAATAAGGTTTTTACAATCTTCATACAGCAAGCTGGGCATCTGTAAAATGTATCTCTATGAGCCTATGGCTATTAAAAATCCCTGTGGGGCACTCTGAACCATCCAAAATATCTAGGACGCAGTTTGGAAGGCCAATAAGAAATGAATTACAACACTAAATATGGGATGCAATTACAGAAGTAGGTTATTCTGACATTTACATTTTTCTAATTGTCAAATGTTATTTATGAAATATGTTATTGTTTCCCTTTAAGTATCAGACTATAAATACTGTTTTAGAGTCATATGTAGGAGTTTTAAGTCCTCTACTCTCCATATTCTAATTAGATATATTTATTGCACGTAGAACAGTAAATGCCATGTCTTGATATTCATATTTAGAAGTAGAAAGATGAGAAACTGCCAAGCAGCAGGGCAAGACTCCCGGTAGGCCAGAGGGACCTTTCGCAGTCAGAAATGGCGGACAATGCATACAATTCCTGTCACACATCAGAAAGGCCACAGATATCACCATTTACGAACATACATGCAGAATCTGACTTCACTGTTTTTCAGTATGCTCTTTATTGTTATGAAATAATATTTTTATCACTGTAGTCCACAGAAGCACTCCACATGGCCCAAGACCCAAAATTTCCTATAGAAAGCTCCTATAAACAAAAATTCTCATTAAAAAATAAATTAAAAGGTAATTCCAGAGATTTTATACTTTAACGTCAATTTTGAAAGCTAAGGGCCAGATGCCCCTTGGAACATCTCTGAGATGCATGACTGGAGTAGCTCCACCTCACAATACCTTGGGCATGGAGAAGCCTCTGCCCCTTCCTCCCAGATGAGTATTCTATGGGCAGCTCACCTCTGAAATTCCAGTCTGACATGGTAGAAAGCATGGTTATTTTGACCTGTGCAACCATTCCCCAAGCCACATCTCTGCAAGGTCACAAGAGAAATGGTCAGAGGAATGAATTCACGTGCATCCTGGATTTACAAGGCATTATATAAGCCATCCTAAACCCAGGCAAATGACAGCAGGGTGACTGCAAGAGGCAGCACAGCTCTGCATGTTAGGCTGTGATCACAAGGTACCAGAAGTCTCAGCACCACTGAGTTTAACAAGTCTAGCACAGGAGTGTTTTAAAGAGGGATATGAAGAAAAAATAAGGGAGTACTGCATGGGTATGTGTAAAGAATTTCTCCAAAGTATAATTGGCAGGATGGGAAAAAGCTTGGAGTTGTTTATTTGAAAACTGAATAAATGAATGATGACAGTTGGTATTGTGGAATGTATCCTTGAAAGTGGATGAAGAGTAAAGACAGCCATGAAGAGCCTAGGAAGAAAACAGTTAGGCTATAGGTTGATAAAACAGAGAAGGCAGATTGAGCATAGAAATTCAAAGAGAAATCTGACATGATCAAAAGAATAAGCTGAGACAGCAATCTTGGCAGTCACGATGGATTTCAAAAATGTCACATTTGTCAAGGACAGAGAAAAGGATAACAATTGAGACGCAAGATTAAGAGAGGCAGGACTGGGTTTTAACTATCAGCATGACAATAAATGCTGCATTTCAGAGCAGTTAAGAATAATTTGAAAGATCTGGAGTCACCCTGGATGTGACAATCAAAACCAAGGTTCAGTCAAAAAGGCTGCTGAATTTACAGGGCTGAATAATAGATGTTGCTGATATTTTCCTCAGCACTCCAAAAAGGAGGTCAGAAAAAGACCTTTGGGAATCAGGATTAAAAGGCCCATTTAGCCACGTTAAGCTTGAACTGTTGGCTAAACATGTAAGGAAAGGGCTGGTGAGACAGGTCAAAACTTGAACAGGAGACAGGGCTGGCATAGTTTGGTTTGACACAATAACCAGATCTGTATTTGCAAATTAAGTAACTGATAAAAAGCATAGCAGGAAAAGAAAAAGAGATGAAGGATAGAGGGTACCCAGAAAATCCCAGATGAAAACTGCAGGAGAGATAAAGAGAAATTACAAAAACAGAGGTAAAATCCAGAGATGAGAGTCAGGGAGGCCAGAAGGAAGGACTTTATTCAAAAGCAGCTGATAAATTAATGATGCTAACAAAGTACTGCACCTCAGATCAACCATGAAGAGTCCAGCAGGAACTCTGGGAAGATCAGTCTCAGAAATGAAGGGATCAAAACCCACCTCTGTGAGCTTCTGGCCTGGAGCTGGAAGGAGTCCCAAGCAGGGACCATTAACAATCTCCTGGCCAAGACCATGCTCTGGCAAACACAAAAATTCAGTGAACTGATCACACCATCTCTCGTGCTCACTGCAGAGCGAGCAGAGAGCAGATAATATTAATTCTTTCTTTTATTTCTATTTTTAAATATTCAGAGATGCTCAGTGATACGGACTTGACAGTTTGACATTTCATCTGCTACAGCACATGTGTTTCAAGGAATAACTACAGATCCATAACCGTACCTCGATTTCTGGTCAAAGATGCCAGAACCAACAGATTTCCAGTAAAGTCAAGAAGTACCTTTGGTACATTTTAAATGAGGTTTCTTCTGCCAACAGTGAGAATTTTAATCTTGCTAAAATTTTCTTTCAGCTGACTTTAGCTGTACTGCTAGCAATCGATCAGTATATTTAACACTATCATTCTCTTCAAATGGAGAACAGCAGAAAATCCAGGGGTTATCAGCACGAACCTGATAAAGTCTCAGAACAAGTTGGAAAATGTTTTATAGAAGCCTTAGCAACAACTTTGAAAAAAAGAGTGCATTATAAAGTCAGAGGAGCTTAAAAAGTCATGAAGATGCCTGTCTTAGTTTAGATGAAAACTAAGATATTTTATCAGATATTAAAGATCTTTAATCAGAAAAAAAAATTTTATAGATTAACACTTCTTAGCTAAAAATACATGTGTATACAAATCAGAATCAACACTAATCACAACTAAAACCTAAAAGTCTTAAGAAATAGATTGAGTCCTGTACCCAAAATCTTGCGATGCAGGTCTCTTTAAGAGCTGGCGAGCAGTCACTGCCCTGCACGGGGAGGCACGGCCCGCCCCCCCGCCCCCGCAGCCAGAGAAGGGCGGGGGAGGGAGATGGAAACTTAGGGCAAGTTCTGCCGGAGTTGTGGAAGATTCAGATGACCGGTGATCTTTCCTTCAGAGATTGCAAAACGTATGCACTTAGGTACTGCCGCTGCCGTTGCCGCCACTGCCGTCCGAGAGGAAAATGGATGTCCGGTCACGACCTCTGTCCCGGTTTCCCCAGAAACGTCCTCCCCCCATCCCCCCTCGCGTCTACTGAAATTCCCTTTATTGGCAAAAGGAAGGAAAATTCCTCGGAAAAAATCCCAAACCACAACATTATCCACCCCGAATTTTTCCTCCCATGCCAACAATCGGACTTAAATTTATACATACATATTTCCAACTATATACATATTTACAGATAGGCACATAGAATATGGACAACTCATCCAAAGATAAGGTCTCCTTGAGGTATACATCGTGTTTTTCCATCTTCCTGCATCACCCACCAAGTGCAACCAGATCCTTGAGCAAAGATAATCCCACGAATGGGATTGCCTTTGCGCGAGACAGGTTTAACCCAAACAGTTTTCCCTAACATACCTCTCAGGTGGATCACAGGGACCTTATCTCCATCTACAGTATGGAGGAATTCTGACTGGGCAGGGCTGCCTCGATTGACTGAGCCTCTAGTGTTGACCAACCATGTAGCCTTTGCTAAATGTTGGTCCCAATGTTTGAAAGTCCCCCCACCCAATGCCTTCAAAGTGGTTTTCAACAGTCCATTACACCGTTCAACCTTCCCGGCAGCTGGTGAGTGGTAGGGGATATGGTACACCCACTCGATGCCGTGCTCCTTTGCCCAGGTGGCAACTAAACTGTTCTTGAAATGAGTTCCATTATCTGACTCTATCCGTTCTGGAGTGCCACGTCGCCACAAGACTTGCTTTTCCAGACCTAGGATGGTGTTCCGAGCAGTGGCGTGAGGCACTGGGTATGTCTCCAGCCATCCGGTAGTTGCTTCCACCATGGTGAGCACATAGCGCTTACCTTGGCGGGTCTGCGGCAGAGTGATATAATCAACCTGCCAGGCCTCTCCATATTTATACTTATCCCAGTGTCCACCATACCGTAAGGGTTTCACTCTCTTAGCCTGTTTAATGGCAGCACATGTCTCACAGTCATGGATAACCTGGGAGATAACATCCGTGGTTAAATCCACCCCTCGGGTCTCGTGCCCACCTATAAGCGGCATCTCTGCCCTGATGGCCTGAGGCATCATGGGACCATCGAGCCAGGAACACCTCTCCTTTATGCTACCAATCCAGATCTATCTGTGACACCTTGACTTGTGCAGCTCGGTCTGCCTGTTCGTTGTTGCCATGTTCCTCATTGGCTCGATCCTTGGGCACGTGTCCATCCACATGGCAGACTCCCATGATCAGCTTCTCCGCACGGGTGGCGATATCTTGCCATATATCTGCAGCCCAGATGGGTTTCCCTCTGCGTTTCCAGTTGGCTTTCTTCCATCAGTCTAACCATCCCCACAGTGCATTGGCCACCATCCAAGAGTCAGTGTAGATCTAAAGCTCCGCCACTTCTCTCGTTCAGCAATGTCCAGAGCCAATTGGATGGCTTTGAACTCTGCAAATTGACTCGATCCACCTTCTCGCTGAGTAGCTTCTGCAACTTGTCGTGTGGGACTCCACACGGCTGCTTTCCATTTTCGTTTTGTCCCCACAATGCGACAGGAACCATCAGGAAAAAAGGGCGTAGCATATTTCTTCTTTTGGCAATTGATTGTATGGTGGAGCTTCCTCTGCACGATACCTGTTCTTCTTCCTCTTCATCTGCTAAACCAAAGTTCTCACCTTCAGGCCAGTTCGTGATGATTTCCAGGATCCCAGGGCGATTTGGTTTTCCAATACGGGCACGTTGTGTGATCAGAGCAGCCCATTTGCTCCAGGTAGCATCAGTAGCATGATGTGTGGGGGAAGCCCGTCCACTGAACATCCACCTTAGCACTGGTAATCGAGGTGCCAGAAGGAGCTGAGTTTCTGTTCCAATTACCTCTGAGGCAGCTTGAACTCCTTCATAAGCAGCTAAGATCTCTTTCTCTGTTGGAGTGTATTTGGCTTCAGATCCTCTGTAGCCTCGACTCCAGAATCCAAGTGGTCGGCCTCGAGACTTGCCAGGTATTTTCTGTCAAAGACTCCAGGAAAGACCCTTATTCCTGGCTGAAGAGTAGAGCACGTTCTTCACGTCTGGTCCTGTCCTGACCGGTCCAAGGGCTACAGCATGAGCAATCTCCCGCTTAATCTGCTCAAAAGCTTGCTGTTGCTCAGGGCCCCAGTGGAAATCATTCATCTTGCGGGTTACCAAGTAGAGAGGGCTTACGATCTGACTGCATTCTGGGATATGCATCCTCCAGAAACCTATGGCACCCAAGAATGCTTGTGTTTCCTTCTTGCTGGTCGGTGGAGACATCTTGTTGATAGCTTCTGTTGGAATTTGGCGACGTCCATCTTGCCACTTCACTCCCCGGAACAGTATTTCTTGGGCAGGTCCCTTAACTTTACTCTGTTTGATTGCAAACCCAGCTTCCAAGAGAATGTGGATGATTTTCTTTCCTTTCTCAAAAACTTCTTCTGCTGTGTCCCCTCACACAATGATGTCGTCGATGTACTGCAGATGTTCTGGAGCCTCGCCCTTCTCTAATGCTTCTGGAATTAGTCCATAACAGATGGTGGGACGGTGTTTCCACCCCTGGGGCAATCGGTTCCAGGTGTATTGCACGCCCCTCCAGGTGAAGGTGAACTGTGGCCTGCACTCTGCAGCTAGAGGAATAGAGAAGAATGCATTAGCAATATCAATCGTGGCATACCACTTTGCTGCCTTGGATTCCAGTTCATACTGGAGTTCCAACATGCCTGGCACAGCAGCACTCAGTGGTGGAGTAACCTCATTCAAGCCAGGATAGTCCACAGTTAATCTCCATCCTCCATCAGAATTACGCACAGGCCAAACGGGGCTATTGAAAGGTGAGTGAGTTTTACTGATCACCCCTTGGCTCTCCAGTTCTCGGATCATCTTATGGATGGAAATCACAGAGTCACGGTTTGTTCGGTATTGTCGACGATGCACTGTTGTGGTGGCAATTGGCACCCGTTGTTCCTCAGCCTTCAACAATCCAACAGCAGAAGGACTCTCTGAGAGACCCAGCAGTGACTTTAGCTGTTTAATCTCTTCTGTCTCTACAGCAGCTATTCCAAAAGCCCATCTATGCCCCTTTGGGTCCTTGAAATATCCATTTCTGAGGTAGTCATTTCCCAGGATACATGATGCAGCCGGACCAGTAACAATGGGGTGTTTTTGCCAGTCTTTCCCGGTCAAGCTCACTTCAGCTTCCAACACAGTCAGCTCTTGAGATCCCCCAGTCACCCCAGAAATAACAACACTTTCCGGGCCCACATGTCCTGATGGCATTAACGTACATTGAGCGCCAGTATCAACTAAAGCCTCGTATTTTTGTGGGTCTGATGTGCCAGGCCACCGGATCCACACAGTCCAATAGACACGGTTGTCCCGTGCCTCTACCCGGCCAGAGGCAGGGCCCCTCTAACAGCCATTGCAGTCACAGCAACTCTTTCCTGATGGATACATTTTGGAGGTTCCCTCTAGTGGGTCAGATCCTTGGGAGACTGGCACTGCACTTACTGTTGCCAATTTTCTTTTCTCGTTCTCCTTCAATTCTTGTACTCGGGCTGCCAGGGCATGGGTAGGTTTCCTGTCCCACCATCTCCTATCTTCCCCATGGTCAACCAAGCAATACCATAGATCGGTTCGAGAAGTCTGTCTTCTTGCCCTAGCCGGGAGGCGTCCACCTCTGAATTCAGAGGTTTTGATTCGCACTGGTGCCACTTGAAGATTTTGAAGAGTTTCCATGATCTCCTTTTGCTGCTTGTCCGTCTTCTCACCCATCCTCTCAAGTGCTGTTTCTACCGCAGCGATACGTTCCTGCATCGGGCCATGGACCATCTTCGCATATGTCCTGAGTTTATCTGCTGCGACACCCACCAAATCTTGGTCTGCCTCCGAATAATGGACGCCACATAATGGGAGAAGGCACCTGGTGCACCACAGGAAAGCTTCCACCACATTTCTGGTGTGCATCTAACCTTGTCTGGGTCGGTGAGAGGTTGCCCATCCCTTCCATAAAGTACTTCTAGCAGTGCCATTTCCCTCAGGCGTAAAATCGCATCTTCCACAGTCTTCCAAGCTGTCTTAAGATGATGTGCCTGCAGGATATCTTTGTGAGGAAACCTCTCTCTCACACTGCCTAGAACTCGTGCCCAAAATGAAAGGAGTCTTGATTCCCTCACAAATACCTGTTCAATACCTGTATCTTGGGCCAGAGCTTTCAAATACTTGGCTTGAGAACCATTGAGTTGCAAACTGTCACCCATAAGATCCCAAACTCGGATCATCCAAGTCAGGATAGGCTCATCTGCAGGTCGAGTAACGTCCTTTCATAAGCCACGAAGGTTGTCATATGAGAGCAATTCAGTAACGATCTCTGGTTCTGGATCTGCAGTATGTGAAGGACCCGCTTCCGCTTCCCCATCATCATCAACTGGACGAACCGATTTGGTCTTGTATTTCCTTTTCTGGATAGGGGCAACTTTCATCGGCTCAGACTGTTCCTCTGGTTTATCCACATTCTGAGCTACCATAGCATCAGGTGTCTTACTCTCTCTTCTTTTTTTTCTTTCCTTGGTTTTGGTTGCATTCCTGACCACCCCTATTCCTGGCTTCATACATAAGATAGATCATAATTAAACCAACTTGCAGAAAAATCACCATAAGTATGATATAAAGTAGGAGATCCCTGGCATCTAGCGAGAGGTTAAGCTTCCCAAAAGCTACTGTAGGGAACCTAAAAGGTGCCTGAATAAAAGGTTGAGATGAAACACTCTCCTGTGTCCCTCCCTGAGGGTAGGTAACATTATCACTAGGTCCCCAGATGTAACAGCTTGGGCTGGTGCAGGAGTACAACTTTAAGAACACATCCCAAATGAAACCCATAGACACTGAATCCATAACACTATAGATCCAAAATAAGAACTCGATAACGATCACAGCTATCTGAGTTCTACTGGCTGCTGCACTCAGATGAATTAAGCCCGCCAGACCCTTTGGCATAGTTCTGTACCAACAGAAAGCAAATATGTAGTACAGCATGGTCCATATGGACTCGAAACTCACAACAAACATCACGATGCCAGAATTGTCATCCTTCTTTGCTCTCACCCCCACGTTGGGCACCAATTATCTGTCTTAGTTTAGATGAAAACTAAGGTATGTTATCAGATATTGAAGATCTTTAATCAGAAAAAAAAGAAAAATTGTATAGAAGAGATAACAGTTCTTAGCTACAAATATATGTGTATACAAAACAGAATCAACACTAATCACAACTAAAACCTAAAAGTCTTAAGAAATAGATTGAGTCCTGTACCCAAAATCTTGCGATGCAAGTCTCTTTAAGAGCTGGCGAGCAGTCGCTGCCCTGCACGGGTAGGTGCAGCCCCCCCCCGCAGCCAGGGAAGGGCGGGGGAGGGAGATGGAAACTTAGTGTGCGTTCTGCAGGAGTTGTGGAAGATTCAGATGACCGGTGATCTTTCCTTCAGAGATTGCAAAACGTATGCACTCAGGGACTGCCGCTGCCGTTGCCGCCACTGCCGTCCGAGAGGAAAACGGATGTCCGGTCACGACCTCTGTCCTGGTTTCCCCAGAAACGTCCTCCCCCCATCCCCCCTCGTGTCTACTGAAATTCCCTTTATTGGCAAAAGGAAGGAAAATTCCTCGGAAAAATCCCAAACCACAACAATGTCATAACATTATCTCACTAGATTCTTATGGTTACTGCGCACCTCACAGAAGGCCATCATTGCTCTTAATGGGAGTATACTGCATGATAGTGACTACAACTGCATTCATGTGCACAGACCTGATAGAAATTCTTAGGATTCCCCCGGGACATGTACAGAGCAATTCTAGCCAAGGGTGTGACACTCCCAGGAGCTCCACAGTCTCCCAGTGCCCTTCCTTTTCTCTTTCTAGTTCACGCACCAGTGGGGAAATCAAGCTTCACTCTCCTGGAGTTGTTTGCAGCTTCCTGTTTCTACTTTTCTTCCCCTCAGCTTCCCATGACACAAGGGGTCCAATTCAAGACAATCCTAGCCTTTAATCCTAATATCTTGTTATTAGACTTATAAAAGTCACTTAGTACTGCCAAGGAGTCTTAAACAGCATCCAGATGGTTGGTGCAGTTTGGCCCAGTCTGGATGAGAAAATCCATATGAGCACAGATACCAGTCTGCACCACAGACTGCTAAAACCAGTGGGCTGATACTTCCAAGAAGCAAATTTTTATCTGGCAGAAGGAAAACAAATCCCTTCTTGCCACATTCTGAACTCAGAGCTCAGAGTGTTTACACATGCAAGGAGCACCTGTGTATTCAAGAGTAAGTGGTTCTGTGAAAGTATCCAGTACAATGCTTTACAATAAACCAGATCCCCATGCTACAATTTGTACCTCATTCATGTAATGGTTTGCTCTGATACGTGAAGTCCCATCCCTGGAGGTGTTCAAGGCCAGGATGGATGAGGCTTTGAGCAACCTGATCTAGTGGAACGTGTCCGTGCCTATGGCAGGGGGGTTGGATATTGATGATCTTTAAGGTCCCTTCCAGCTCAAACAAACCTATGACAAACCTTTATCAAGCTTGTCAGATGCTTCGTGTATGCTTACACTGGTGACTGTCCAGCCAGGAAATACTTCTATAGAAACATTCATGAAAAGATCCAATTTTGTTCCATCACATGGTTATTTTACTTACCCCTGTCTTTTCATCAAAGATTTTGATTCCCCCAAAGGAAACCGTTAAGAAGATTTTTTGTTTATGTTCTCCCTTTGAACGAGCCACAGCAACAATTCCCTATTGAAACAAAGAACAGTTTGGCTGGTTTCATTACTCTTCTAGGTGCCATAGCCAAGCACAAAGATTTGCTTGTGGACAATTCACTACATTTCAAGGAAAACTTAAGAACGTCTCAGGAACAGTGCCCCTCTTACTTCTGACTTACTCATTTTTTTCAAGGTACCACATCTCTTTACACTACCCAGAGAGCATTTCAAATGTCCTCTTACTTCCAATCACTGATAGATAATACTCCATGAAAATTGTTTTGATGGAAGTTGAAGGTCATTTCCATCATATACTTCCCAGATATAAGCTGTTTTGTTTTGGTTTGTTTTCAAAGACAAAAAAACAAACGAATGCAAATAACTTTAGCTGACTTCATGGTCACACTTATCTGAAATAAGCAAATGGAGCTTTTTATGGAAGAAAAATATTCTCAAAATCAAACTACATCCTTGCTGAAAAAAATGGTTTTTGAGAGTTAGTATTTTTCTTGATCTCAGGTTTTCACTTCAGAAATGAACTTGCTGATACACGTCTCGTATTCTCCTACAGCATAATAGTAACTTCTATTTCCACCTACTCAGGAGCCTGCCCTGACCTACTCACATCAAACGTAATCAATTGCACTAGCAAATAAAATAAATATTTAGCTTTTGTCTGGTGCTCTGCAAATTCAACATGTTCTAACATAAAAACATGAATTTCTATAGCTTCCTTCCCTTAATAGTTTTAGTCATCTCACAAACTGTTTAGATCAATCTCGCCACTATGCAAACAGGTATCGAACATCTGGGAGATGTGGAAATGGTAATCCACGGAGGAAAGAAATAGAAAGGCTTGAGCAGCAGAACAGTGATAACTCTCCTAGATTGCTTCTAGGGACTATGAAATGATGACAAATATCCAGTATTCAATTAAATAGATAGGAATATTGTGGCAGATGGGATAAATCAACAGTGCACCTTTTAGAACAGATTAGTTTTTGCTTGTCATAAAATGTTCATAATTGATTTGTAAATTATCTACCAGATCTTGCTTTTAGGTTGTTGAACCATAAGAAGCACATCACCCTTTGCTGTTTCTTCTTGAATAAATTATTCCTCCCAGCTCCTTGAGACTGAAACTCTGCTGATTGGTAGTGTAAAAGATACTATTTAGTTATTTCTCACCCTGAAAAAAATAGTAATAGGAAACCTGTCAGCTCTCTTGGTAGAGAGCTGAGGAGAGGACTGCAAAGAAAAATTTGGAAAAAAGGCTTCAGAGGGTTTATTTCTTGACCTAGCTTGGAACCCTACAATGTAGATGGGAAGCCAATGGCCAACACTGCACATGAGAAAAACCACAATTTATCCTTCCTTCTCAACCACTCCAGCTCTTCCACATTTCCTAGGGCCACACAAAGGATGCTTCCTATAAAGAGTGCTTGTGTTCTTTCAAGGTTGTAAGAAAAAATTGAGTCAGAGAACGTCTATCAGGCTACAGAAAGTCCACCCTCCTACACGACTAGTGCTTCCAGGACTCTTCTCTCCAAGTTTGCAGTCTACCCAAAATCTGCTTTTGTCACTATTCCATTTCTTCCCCCAAACTTCTTTATCTTCTCATGCTCTGTCCTCTTAGTGCACTGCCTCCTGATTTTGTAACTCATCAGTTCTGCCATTACAGGTGCAAGACTTTCCCCTCCCAGTGAGGACACCAGTTTCCCCCTGTATCTGGCTACCTATGGCACACAATGCCTGTCCCAAGAGGAGATAACAGACGAAGGCAGGGCTGTACTTGATTAGCACTGTCATATAAAATGTTCTGATATACCATTTTTCTTCATACTGATTTACCTCTCCTTTTGCATAATAAAATTAGTCAATTTGCAGATGTGTTGTTTATAATTTGTGGACAAATTGCAGCAGTGTCAATCATGAATAACTACTGACCTCAGAGATAATGTATTAAAATGAAACTAGGATAAGCAATACCAGTCAGGAGTTCATGTAAAATTGACTGATTTCAATACATAATTAACCAGAGAGTGACTCAGTGACATGAAAGGAAAATGAGTAAAAGATCAAGCTGAAATTTGCTCCCCTTGACTCCATAATATTAAACATTAAAAGTTTCACTGCACCTTGAGCTTCATCATGGAGTCTTGGCATAACTTGTCTCCTCGTGCGGCAGAAATCTCATCTATCCCAATCAGTTTTGCTTTGTATCGGACACCATCGCCTTTAAATCTCTTTAATAAAGTGGCTTCACTGCGATCCTGACCTGGAAAGACATAAGGGAAACAAGGAAATTTGCATAGTGCAAAGGAAAATAAACAAATAAATACTTGCAATTAAGTGGCAAATTAGATCTAACTCCCTCCTCAATACTTAAACGTGTGAACATTTGATTAAAACTAGAAGAAAAGTACTAGTTCAATAAAACCTTTTGACCTTATTACCTCAAATGAATTCATAATGGAGTTGTTGCCATACAAAATCTTTTGCAACAAAATTTGCACACAAATTAGGTTTACAGAAATAAGAGATAAGCCTGAATCAGACCTCATGGATCTGAAAGTTTCTGATCTGTACAGGCTGTTTTAATCCACATACACTTGAGAATTCTTCATTGTGCAGACAAAACTCTAATAGAGACACACTACTATTTCCTTCTATAACAACTTATCTAACTGGATCAGCAATATTTGCACTATTACCATTCAAATGATGAAAAAACAGATGATGTTATTTGCCTACAGAATACTGCTGCTCTGAACCTTCACAAGAAATATTGTCGCCTTTTTCTATTATTACTGCTTATAGACATATACAGAGAAAACATAACCAGCATTGGCTCTCACAGGCTCATCCTGAGAATCTTAAAAAACCGGCACAAGATGTTTCTTAATAAAAAGGCAATTGGTGATAAGATAGCACAGTACTGATAAGGCAAACATACATAAATTACAATGTTCAGACTAGCCTGAACTACATGACAATGACACTACAGCAAACTATGCAAGGGAAAACTTCGTCAGGAAGAATTTTTCCCCAGGTATCTGCAGAAGAGTTGATATTGTGTCTTAGCTGGAAGAAATATATTAGTGAATCAGTCTTCCTAAAATTTATTAAATATATATTTTTCAGCAATCTGTGGAGTTTCTTGCTAGGATCTCAAAAAAGCAGCAGAGAACTGTAAATAATTGCAACCAAACAAGTAACCAAACAAGCAACATCCAAGGCACAGAGAAGCAAACAAAAATGTGAGCTCTTAAAGAATCTGGAGTTTCTTGGACCTAAGTGATTCCACAAGAAAACTTGCCTAAACATGGACTGATGTTGCTAAAATTTCTACTACTACCACCTAGGAGCTTTAGTCACAGATTTTGCCCCATCCTTTGAGTTACTATTAAAAAAAAAATGAACGAAGAGCTAGATCCTGCGATAAAAGAACCATATGTAAGAATCTAGTATTAGACACGTATATTTGAGGATTTGGGCCCAAATTTTCTCCAAAGCTCATTTCTATTTGAAAGATAATATTTAAGCACCAAAAAATTAATAAAAACTACTTTTGTGCAGCTTCCTTTTGATAAGCAGAAGTACAGAAGCTTTTGCAGAAAAAAACTATTTTGTTATGCCTTTCTATTAAAATCACCGTTTTCAGCAGTCAAAATTTGGGTCAACTTTGCTAGTGTTACGCACCCATTGAGTGAACAAACAAACTAGGTTCGTGTTGTGGTTTTGGATTTTTCCGGGGAACTCCAGTCTGAACTAGAATCCAAGGCAGCAAAGTGGTACGCCACTACTGACATTGCCAATGTGTTCTTCTCTATTCCTCTAGCTGCAGAGTGCAGGCCACAGTTCACCTTCACCTGGAGAGGCGTGCAATACACCTGGAACCGATTGCCCCAGGGGTGGAAACATAGTCCCACCATCTGTCATGGACTAATTCAAGAAGCATTAGAGAAGGGTGAGGCTCCAGAACATCTGCAGTACATCGATGACATCATCATATGGGGGGGACACAGCAGAAGAGGTTTTTGAGAAAGGCAATCATCCAGATTGTCTTGGAAGCTGGTTTTGCTATCAAACAGAGTAAAGTTAAGGCTCCTGCCCAAGGAATACAGTTCTTGGGGGTGAAACGGCAAGACGGATGTCGCCAGATACTGACAGAAGTGATCAACAAGATCACAGCAATGTCTCCACCGACCAGCAAGAAGGAAACACAAGCATTCTTGGGTGCTATAGATTTCTGGAGGATGCATATCCCGGAATACAGTCAGATCGTAAGCCCTCTCTACTTGGTAACCTGCAAGAAGAATGATGTCCACTGGGGCCCTGAACATCAGCAAGCTTTTGAGCAGATTAAGCAGGAGATTGCTCATGCTGTAGCCCTTGGATCGGTCAGGACAGGACCAGATGTGAAGAACATGCTCTACTACACATCTGGGAATAACGGTCTTTCCTGGAGCCTTTGGCAGAAAATGCCTGGCAAGTCTCGAGGCCGACCGCTTGGATTGTGGAGTCATGGCTACAGGGGATCTGAAGCCAAATACACCCCGACTGAGAAAGAAATCCTAGCCGCTTATGAAGGAGTTCAAGCCACCTAATAGGTAATTGAAACAGAAGCTCAGCTCTTCCTGGCACCCCGATTACCAGTGTTAAGGTGGATGTTCAGTGGATGAGCTGCTCCCACACATCATGCTGCTGATGCTACCTGGAGCAAATGGGCTGCTCTGATCACACAACGTGCCCGTATTGGAAAACCAAATCGCCCTGGGTTCCTGGAAATCATCACGAACTGGCCTGAAGGTGAGACTTTTGGTTTAGTAGATGAAGAGGAAGAAGAACAGGTATCGTGCAGAGGAAGCTCCACCATACAATCAATTGCCAAAAGAAGAAATATGCTACGCCCTTTTTTCCTGATGGTTCCTGTCGCATTGTGGGGACAAAACGAAAATGGAAAGCAGTCGTGTGGAGTCCCACACGACAAGTTGCAGAAGCTACTCAGCGAGAAGGTGGATCAAGTCAATTTGCAGAGTTCAAAGCCATCCAATTGGCTCTGGACACTGCCGAACAAGAGAAGTGGCCAAGGCTTTAGATCTACACTGACTCATGGTTGGTGGCCAATGCATTGTGGGGATGGTTAGACTGATGGAAGAAGGTCAACTGGAAACGCAGAGGGAAACCCATCTGGGCTGTGGATATCGCTGCTCGAGTAGAGAAGCTGATCCTGAGAGTCCGCCATGTGGATGCACACATGCCGAAGGATCGAGCCAACGAGGAACATGGCAACAACGAACAGGCAGACCGAGCTGCACAAGTCAAGGTGTCACAGATAGATCTGGATTGGCAGCATAAAGGAGAACTGTTCCTGACTAGATGGGCCCGTGATGCCTCAGGCCATTAGGGCAGAGATGTCATCTATAGATGGGCACGAGTCCGAGGGGTGGATTTAACCATGGACATTATCTCCCAGGTTGTCCATGAATGTGAGATGTGCTTCCATCAAGCAGGCTAAGAGGGTGAAACCCCTATGGTATGGTGGATGCTGGGATAAGTATAAATACAGAGAGGTCTTGCAGGTTGATTATATCATCCTGCCGCAGACCTGCCAAGGTAAGTGCTATGTGCTCGCCCTGGTGGAAGAATCTACCTTATGGCTGGAGACATCTTGGTGACTCACGCCACTGCCTGGAACACCATACTAGTCCTGGAAAAGCAAGTTCTGTGGCAACGTCACCCCAGATAACAGACCAGATAACAGATCAGATAACAGAACTCATTTTAAGAACAGATTAGTTACCACCTGGGCAAAAGAGCACAGGTATATCATATCCCCTACCATGCACCAGCTGCTGGAAAAGCTGAGAGGTGTAATGGACTGTTGAAAACCACTTTGAAGGCATTGGGTAGGGGGACTTTCAAACACTGTGACCAACATCTAGCAAAGGCCGCATGGCTGGTCAACACTAGAGGCTCCGTCAATTGAGCCGGCCCTGCCCAGTCAGAATTCCTTCATACTGTAGATGAAGTCCCTGTGATCCACCTGAGAGGTATGTTAGGGAAAACCATCTGGGTTAATCCTGTCTTGAGCAAAGGCAAACCCATTCATGGGATTGTCTTTGCTCTAGGATCTGGTTGCACCTGGTGGGTGATGCAGGAAGATGGAAAAACACGATGTATACCTCAAGGGGACCTTATCTTTGGATGAGTTGTCCATACTCTAAATACTTATCTGTAAATCACAGTATCACAGTATCTCAGTATCACAAGGCTGGAAAAGACCTTTGAGATCATCGAGTCCAACCTATGACCCAACACCAACACCTACTTGTCATCTAAACCATGGCACTAAGTGCCTCATCCAATTTTCTCTTTTAAACACCTTCAGGGATGGTAACTCCACCACCTCCCTGGGCAGCACATTCCAATGACCAATCACCCTTTCAGTGAAGAATTTTTTCCTAATATCGAGCCTGAATCCCCTGATGAAGCTTGAGACTGTTTCCTCTTGTTCTGTCACTGGTCGCCTGAGAGAAGAGACCAACCCCTGCCTGACTACAACCTCTGCAAACTTGCTAATGATGGACTCAGTCCCCTCGTCCAGATCATCAATAAAGATATCAAACAGGACCGGGCCCAACACCAATCCCTGGGGGACACCAGTCGCCAACTGGATGAGACATCCTTCACTATCACTCTCTGTGCTCGGCCATCCAACCAATTCCTAACACAGCACAGAGTGCTCTCGTCCAAGCCATGGGCTGACAGCTTCTCCAGGAGTCTACTATGGGAGATAGTGTCAATGGCCTTGCTGAAGTCCAGGTACACTACATCCACAGCCTTCCTCTTCCACCAGTCGAGCCACATGGTCATAAAAGGAAATCAGGTTGGTCAGGCAGGACCTGCCCCTCCTAAATCCATGCTGCCTGGGTCTGATGTCTTGGTCATTCTGCAAGTGCCGCATGATTGCACCCAGGATTATCTGCTCCATAATTTTACCTGGAACCGAGGTCAGGCTGACAGGTCTGTAATTACCTGCATCGTCCCTACGGCCCTTCTTGTGGATGGGCGTCACGTTGGCCAACTTCCAGTCTTCTGGGACCTCTCCAGTGAGCCAGGACTTTTGATAAATGATGGAAAGTGGCTTAACAAGCTCGTCTGTCAGCTCTCTCATCACCCTAGGATGGATCCCATCTTGCCCCATAGACTTATGAGGATCCAAGTGGCTCAGCAGGTCTCTAACTTCTTCCTCCTGCATGACAGGGGGGCTATATTTCATCCTGACCCCATCCACCACTTCAGGAGACCAGTTGTCCAGTGAACAATCTGCCTTAGTGTTGAAAACGGAGGTAAAGAAGGCATTAAGCACCTCAGCTTTTTCCTCATCTTTAGTTACTATATTTCCCTCAACATCCCATAAGGAGTGGAGGTTGTTGCTGCCCTTCTTTCTGTCATTAATATATTTTTAAAAACACTTCTTATTATCCGTAACAGAAGTGGCCAATGTAAGCTCCAGCTGGGCTTTTGCCTCCCTGATTTTCTTCTTACACGGCTTAACGATATGTATATAATTGAAATACGTATGTATATAATTATAAGTTTAAGTCCGATAATAGGGTGTTGGCATGGAAGAAAAATTCGGAGTGGATAATGTTGTGGTGTTGGATTTTTCCGAGGAATGTTTCTTTCCCTTGCCAACAAAGGAGATATGAGTGGAACGCGAGGGGGTGGGGGGAGGATATTTCCGGGGAAACCAGGACAGAGGCCGTGTCTCGTTTTGCCCGGATGTCTGTCTCGCTTCCTCTTGCTCTCTCGGCGGTGCAAGGAGGAAGAACAGCGGTAGCGGCAGCTACTGTGAGTGTGCGTTTTGCAGTCTCTGAAGGAAAGATCACTGGTCATCTGGATCTACCACAACTCCTGCAGGACTCACACTAAGTTCCATCTCCCCCTCCCTCTTCTGGCCGGAGAACTGGCGCAAACCTGGAAGCAGCGGTGGCAACACGGTGATTGATGCTGCTCTTAATCGCAAGATTTTGGGTACAGGACTCAATCCATTTTAAGGTTTTAATTACGATTAGTGTTAATTCTGTTCTGTACATACATATATTTGTAGCTGAGAACTGTTATCTTTTCTATACAATTTTTTTTTTCTGATTAAAGATCTTTTAATATCTGATAGCATATCTTAGTTTTCATCCAAACTAAGACAGTTCAAAACTATGGAACTGAAGTTTTTACAATACCATTATAGGAAAAACTAGAGAGCATACACAATCAACGAAGAGTACTTCCAAATGAAGATATTAATTTGGTTCTCCTTCCCCCATGGTACAGCAGTCCATGCTGTGAACTTATGACGGTCTAAAATCCATGATAAAAAAGAGAGTTATTTTAAACTTATTGTGCTCTTCGAGTGTGTCTGAGGTCACAAATACTATTTCTTTCAATGAAAAATATCAACTCAGAGCAATGTTTTAATGCCTTATTTATAGCCCCTTAAAAATAAGGCAGTTGATTAAGTGTTGCTGTGACAGTTCAGCAGCCACCCAATCATTTCCTTTGACTCATTTTCATTTCTGCTCACTCAAAAAGAATTGAAGTGTTGAAACTTCAGGCTCCTACATTATATTTTGAGGCTGTAATTCTTCTTATGCTTTGGAGAAAGGTTGGGGTAACACTCAACCACTAAACCAGAGCTGTGCCTGTATCAGAAACCTGTCCAGGAGAGTGCTGCCTCTTTCTTTCCTTGTAACAAGCAGAATCAATCTTTTCTCTTTCACAGCTTCTGCCTTTGTCAGTGGAGGGAGCCCCGCTGTCGCACTCAGCTCTCCAGCCACCCCCTGACACTGCACTTGCTTAGTCTCAGCCTGTGGGAAGGAGGATTATCCTGGATGTGGGGCTGCACTTACTGCTGGAGCTCAGTTTTATTTGAATAATGAGAAATCGCATCTTGGGGCTTTCACTCTCAGCTTGCCTTCCCTAAACTACAAATAACATCTCAAGGGCAGTAAGGGGGATGTTCAAAAACCAACTAAGAAGATTTTATGGAAAAATGAAGCTTGAGGTTTCAAATCATTACTAAATCATAATCTAAAATTAGCAAAATCAGAAGCATGGGTTTCACAACAACCACTTCTTTCAAGAACATCTATTTCCTGAGATCACACTTGAAGATTTCTTGATTACAAAGAACGGCACAGCTGCCAAAGCCATGCCAGGTGAGGAGCTGATGTCCATCTCATTTGTCCACTGTATCCCATGCAGGTAAGGATCTACCCAGCGTTTCTCATCAGAGGACCAGCACTACTAGGTCATTCTAAAATGACCATAAAATAAATTTTTGTATTAAACTTTTTTTAACTTCAAGACCAATGGGTATTTTCTAGGTTTTCTCTAAAAAGCTTTCATAAATTGCTTTTCATAAGCAAAGAAATATCCCAAGCATTTGTTCACAACTCGACACAAGCACTTTACAATCCAAAATGGAACAAGATTATCAACAAAACTAAAACCAATTTGATTCTCATGTCGCAGACTAAGAAAAAATGCAAAAGCTAAAAAACCATTAACAACAACATCAAATTCATTGTAGAAAGGTGATCACTTTTGATTAGAAAATGTGCACTGTTGACAGGCAAAGAAATGTTTTGTTTGCATCATATAGATTTATAATCCTCAGAGGCCCTAAAAATGTAAATGTAAGAGTAATTATTTTATCTACTTCCATAGATGTCACCATTCACCTTTAAGCCATGTGTTCCAGCTGGAGCCACTGCTCCTGCATAAGTGGGAAAACATGACCTTTGCTGCTGAGCTGTGACATTGCATTTGGACTTCCATAGTTTTCTAAGAGAACAATAAATCCCCAGAGCTGGGTGATACAATGCGTTTCTGAGCTCGCATCTAAAGTAGAGAGAGGCTCATCATCATGATCAGCGTTATTTTATACATCTCACTAAAGCTACTGTAGAAGTAATAAACAAGGTTTTTAAAACAGTCCATCATTTTTATTTGAGGCAATATACCTTAATTAAACTAAGATTCCCTCAAGCATGCTAGAGACAGATCTGAACCCAAAATCCTAAGTACTCAACCCAAGTACCTCCAGTGAATTCAGTCCCAAGAGGTGACTGGTAAACAGTCCAAGAGGAACATAAGGTGTCAGAGCGGCTCAACCTGAGTGCCAGAGGCAGGTGTTCCCTGGGCCGTATCCATCAGCAGCTGCCACTGAAGCTGTTTCGGTACTTGCTCCCAAGGCGCTCCCATCACAGCAGCTCACTTAGCTGCCATTCATCCCTGTCTTTGACATCAAGTGGGAGAATTGTGTTTGCATTAGGTTATCTGGATTCACGTGATGCTCCTAACTTTGCAAACTGAATCTCACTCGAGGTTTTAAAGGTCTCTTCCAACCTAAACCATTCTATGACTTTATTCCCAGGCACTGTGTATTTTGGCGAGTATTTCAAAAAGACTTATCCTCACTCTTGGTACAAGTCAAGGATTACACTTGATTTCAGATCTTAGTCTAACAGAGTGCTTAGGTAACACTGTATTAATATGCTAACATTTAGAGCAAATACTGTTCATTCTCCCAAGGGACCTGTGAGTGTATTTCATAAACAGAAAAAGAAAATAGACTAAAGCATCACTACAATAAGCACATTGTTGCTTTTTCTGTATGCTCTTATAAAAAAACTACACATTCTTCACAGCACCTGCTAATCTAAACCAATAGCCCTGGAAATGCCTATATCCTTTATTTAAATGTGTGAAGCCCTCAGGGCATAACTTGAATTTCTTGATTTTATGACTGTAAAATATATAATGATATTATCAGCAAAGTCAATAACATGCTCCTGGCAATCAATTCGTTGAAGAATGACACATCACTCTGCTTTTTTTTTTTTTAACTAATAAACTGTCAAAGTTGTACCCATCACATATTCAAATTCTAAACCTGAAATAACATCTCCTTAGATCTCGCAGGGCTGAAAAACAATCACATATGCACTTAAAAACAGCCTACATTTTCACCGGGGAAGGGCGGGGGAGGGAGACGGAAACTTAGTGTGAGTTCTGCAGGAGTTGTGGAAGATTCAGATGACCCGTGATCTTTCCTTCAGAGACTGCAAAACGTATGCACGCAGGGACTGCCGCTGCTGTTGCCGCCACTGACATCTGAGAGGAAAACAGATGTCCGGGCACGACCTCTGTCCTGGTTTCCCCGGAAACGTCCTCTCCCCATCCCCCCTCGCATCTGCTGAAATGCCCTTTATTGGCAAAAGGAAGAAAAATTCCTCGGAAAAAATCCCAAACCACAACATTATCCACCCCAAATTTTTCTTCCATGCCAACAATCAGACTTAAACTTATACATACTTATTTTCAACTATATACATATACATATAGGCACATAGAATATGGACAACTCATCCAAAAATAAGGTCCCCTTGAGGTTTACATCGTGTTTTTCCATCTTCCTGCATCACCCACCAAGTACAACCAGATCCCTGAGCAAAGACAATCCCACGAATGGGCTTGCCTTTGCTCGAGACAGGTTTAACCCAGACGGCTTTTCCTTGCAGAGGGGACCCCTCCGCCGAGTCCAAGAGTAACCCTTTAACAGATCGGCGCGGGGAAGCAGGCAGTCAACTCAATATGAGTGATAAAGCAAGCTTCAACTTTATTGCTCCAAGCCATCACTTATATACACAATCAGTTAATTATGCCTACTAGTCATTATCTTATTGGCCAAGCTCTAAAGGTAACATTAACATATTCCTCCTACTTGCAGTTACAGCTTCTATGTTACTTCTTACACGCGGATCTCAGCTCCTCTTTAGTTGTTTATCTCCTTCTCAAGGACGGACTGTCCTTGCCGACTTGTTAAGTTATGCTGCCTTGACAAGTTCTATCCCTGGCCTACATGGCCATATAATCTGCTGACCCTGACTTGCACAGCTCCTCTAAAGACCCGTGTCCTTGATCTCTGAGCCAATTTCCAACATTCCGTAACATACCTCTCAGGTGGACCACAGGGACTTTATCTCCATCTACAGTATGAAGGAGTTCTGATTGGGCAGGGCCAGCTCGACTGACAGAGCCTCTAGTGTTGACCAACCATGTGGTCTTTGCTAAATGTTGGTCCCAATGTTTTAAAGTCCCCCCCAACCAATGCCTTCAAAGTGGTTTTCAACAGTCCATTACACCGTTCAACCTTCCCGGCAGCTGGTGCGTGGTAGGGGATATGGTACACCCACTCAATGCCGTGCTCCTTTGCCCAGGTGGTAACTAAGCTGTTCTTGAAATGAGTTCCATTATCTGACTCAATCCGCTCTGGAGTGCCATGTCGCCACAGGACTTGCTTTTCTAGGCCTAGGATGGTGTTCCGAGCAATGGCGTGAGACACCGGATATGTCTCTAGCCATCCGTTAGTTGCATCTACTATGGTAAGCATATAGCACTTACCTTGGCAGGTCTGCGGCAGGGTGATATAATCAACCTGCCAGGCCTCTCCATATTTTTACTTCTTTTGGCAACTGATTGTATGGTGGAGCTTTCTCTGTACGTGTTACCTCTTCTTCTTCATCTGCTAAACCAAAGTTATCACCTTCAGGCCAGTTCGTGATTATTTCCAGGATCCCAGGGAGATTTGGTTTCCCAATATGGGCACGTTGTGTGATCAGACCAGCCCATTTGCTCCAGGTAGCATCAGTAGCATGATGTGTGGCGGCAGCCTGTCCACTGAACATCCACCTTAGCACTGGTAATCGGGGTGCCAGGAGGAGTTTAGCTTCTCTTCCATTTACCTCTGAGGTGGCTTGAACTCCTTCATAAGCGGCTAGGATTTCTTTCTCTATCAGGGTGTATTTGGCTTCAGATCCCCTGTAGCCTCGACTCCAGCATCCAATTGGTCAGCCTCGAGCCTCGCCAGGCTTGTGTTTCCTTCTTGCTAATTGGTGGGGACATTGCTGTGATCTTGTCGAGAACTTCTGTCGGAATCTGGCGATGTCCGTCTTGCCATCTCACCGCCAGGAATTGGATTTCTAAGGCAGGTCCCTTAACTTTACTCTGTTCTATAGGAAAACCAGCTTCCAAGACAATCTGGATGATTGCCTTTCCTTTCTCAAAAACCTCCTCTGCTGTATCCCCCCACACGATGATGTCATCGATGTACTGCAGATGTTCTGGAGCCTCACCCTTCTCTAGTGCTTCTGGAATTAGTCCATGACAGATGGTGGGACTATGTTTCCACAACTGGGGCAATCGGTTCCAGGTGTATTGCACGCCCCCCCAGGTGAAGGCGAACTGCGGCCAGCACTCTGCGGCTAGGGGAATGGAGAAGAACGCATTGGTAATGTCAGTAGTGGCAAAGCACTTCGCTACCATGGATTCCAGTTCATACTGGATTTCCAACATGTCTGGCACAGCGGCGCTCAGCGGTGGGGTAACCTCATTCAAGCCACGATAATCCACATTCAATCTCCATTCTCCATTAGACTTACGCACAGGCCAAATGGGGCTATTGAAGGGTGAGTGAGTTTTACTGATCACCCCTTGGCTTTCCAGTTCTCGGATCATCTTATGGATGGAAATCACAGAGTCACGGTTCGTTCGGTATTGTCGACGATGCACTGTTGTGGTGGCAATTGGCACCCGTTGTTCCTCAGCCTTCAACAATCCAACAGCAGAAGGACTCTCTGAGAGACCCAGCAGTGACTTTAGCTGTTTAATCTCTTCTGTCTCTACAGCAGCTATTCCAAAAGCCCATCGATGCCCTGTAAGGTCCTTGAAATGTCCATTTCTGAGGTAGTCACTTCCCAGGATACATGGGACGGCTGGACCAGTAACAATGGGGTGTTTTTGCCAGTCTTTCCCGGTCAAGCTCACTTCAGCTTCCAACACAGTCAGCTCTTGAGATCCCCTTGTCTCCCCAGAAATAGCAACAGTTTCCGGGCCCACATGTCCTGATGGCATTAACGTACATTGAACGCCAGTGTTAACTAAAGCCTCGTATTTTTGTGGGTCTGATGTGCCAGGCCACCAGATCCACACAGTCCAATAGACACGGTTGTCCCGTGCCTCTACCCGGCCAGAGGCAGGGCCCCTCTAACATTGGTCTCCGTTACAGCGACAGAAACTCATTCCTGATGGATACATTTTGGAGGTTCCCTCTAGTGGATCAGATCCTTGCTAAATTGGCACTGCACTTACTTTCGCCAATTTTTTTTTCTCGTTCTCCTTCAATTCTTGTACCCAGGCTGCTAGGGCATGGGTAGGTTTCCTGTCCCACCATCTCATATCTTCTACCGTAGCGATACGTTCCTGCATCGGGTCATGGACCATTTTCGCGTATGTCCTGAATTTACCTGCTGCGATGCCCACCCAATCTTGGTCTGCCTCCGAATACACGTACACCACATAATGGGAGAATGCACCTGGTGCACCACAGGAAAGGTTCCACCACATTTCTGGTGTGCATCTGACCTTGCCTGGGTCGGTGAGGGGCTGCCCATCTCTTCCATAAAGTATTTCTAGCAGTGCCATTTTCCTCAGGCGTAAAATCGCATCTTCCACAGTCTTCCAAGCTGTCTTAAGATGATGTGCCTGCAGGATATCTTTGTGAGGAAACCTCTCTCTCACACTGCCTAGAAATCGTGCCCAGAATGAAAGGCATGTTGATTCTCTCACAAATACCTGTTCAATACCTGTATCTTGAGCCAGAGCCTTCAAATACTTGGCTTCAGATCCATCGAGTTGCAAACTTTCACCCATAAGATCCCACACTCGGATCATCCAAGTCAGGATAGGCTTATCTGCATGTCGAGTAACGTCCTTTTGCAAGCTGCGAAGGTTGTCATATGAGAGTGATTCAGTAACGATCTCTGGTTCTGGATCTGCAGTATGCGAAGGACCCACTTCCACTTCCCCGTCATCATCAACTGCACGAACTGATTTGGTCTTGTATTTCCTTTTCTGGATAGGGGCAACTTTCATTGCCTGAGACTGTTCCTTTTGTTTATCCACATCCTGAGCTACCATGACATCAGGTGTCTTTCTCTCTCCTTTTTTTTTTTTTCCTTGCTTCTGGTTGCATTCCTGACTACCCTTGTTCCTGGCTTCATACCCAAGATAGATCGTAATGCAACCATGCAGACAAATCACCACAAGTATGATATAAGATAGGAGATCCCTGGCATCTAGCGAGAGGTTAAGCTTCCCAGAAGCTGTTGTAGTGAACCTAAAAGGTGACTGAATAAAAGGTTGAGATGAAACACTCTCCTGTGTCCCTTCCTGAAGGTAGGTAACATTATCACTATGTCCCCAGAGGTAACACCTGAGGCTGGTGCAGTACAACCTTAAGAACACATCCCAAATGAAACCCATAGACACTGAATCCATAACACTATAGATCCAAAATAAGAACTCGATAACGATCACATCTGTCTGAGTTCTACTGGCCGCTGCACTCAGATGAATTAAGCCGGCCAGACCTTTCAGCATAGTTCTGTACCAACAGAAGGCAAATATGCAGTACAGTATGGTCCATATGGACTCGAAACTCACAACAAACATCATGATGCCAGAACTGTTATCCTTCTTTGCTCTCAGCCCCACGTTTGGCGCCAATTAAATGTCTTAGTTTAGATGAAAACTGAGATATGTTATCAGATATTAAAGAACTTTAATCAGAAAAAAAAAATATAAAAATTTGTATGGAAGAGGTAAGAGTTCTTAGCTACAAATATAAGTGTATACAGAACAGAATCAATAGTAATCACAACTAAAACCTAAAAACCTTAAAAATAGATTGAGTCTTGTACCCAAAATCTTGGAATGCAGGTGTCTTTTGGAGATGGCGATCAGTCGCTGCCCTGCAGGGGGAGGTGTGCCCCCCCCCCCCCCCGCATCCGGGGAAGGGCGGGGGAGGGAGATGGAACCTTAGTGTGAGTTCTGCAGGAGTTGTGGAAGATTCAGATGACCCGTCATCTTTCCTTCAGAGACTGCAAAACATATGCACGCAGGGACTGCCGCTGCTGTTGCCGCCACTGCGGCCCGAGAGGAAAACGGATGTCCTGGCACGACCTCTGTCCCGGTTTCCCCGGAAACGTCCTCTCCCCATCCCCCCTCGCATCTGCTGAAATTCCCTTTATTGGCAAGAGGAAGAAAAAATCCTCGGAAAAAATCTCAAACCACAACATAGCCTCATTCAGTAAACCCCAGGGGACAACCAAAAGTGAAACAAGGAAAACTTGGTGATCTATTTTCTGTCCTTAGAGATTAAGATCAAAAATTATGTTTTCTATACTGCTAGAGGGGAAGGGAGACGACAGGTATCTTTGGATTGTTCCCTTTGAACAAGAGAAGATAGTTCAGCAAACTTTGTTCAAACCTGGAGTAAATGCTTAAATCAAGCAGACTGTCAAGTAAATTAAGCCCCTGGGAAAACAGGGCCAACAACCAGTTCATTCTATACCTGCTTGCCTGGACGTCAGTATGCAATTGGTTGCTTCTGAGACAAAATCACTAAGAAAAGGTAACTGGTTTTATAGTGATCCTTAATTGGCATTAGTATGTGTACTGCAATTGGACAGGGCATGGTAAGAACTCAGACATTCTGAAAACCAAGGGACCCATTACAGCTGCACTAATATACTCAAGCAAAACACCCCCAATGGGGGGAGCGAGTAGCTACCATCTACTGCCAGAAATCTCCCTAAAGGTCTTCCAAAGCTTCAAGAAGTGGCCAGTCCAAATGGTCCTGCTGAATTACCCCAGAATGTGTCATTTCCCAATCTTAACTGAATTCCTGTGAAAAAGGAAAGTAAATTAGAATTGCCTTTCCTTCCAAGTTCCACCATGGCACTAGGAAGCACCTTAAAGCAGTTGAAAAACTAGACAACTCTAGGAAAACTGATCATTTAAAGATAGGCATCTAAATAATTATTTTGGTATGTGAACAAGCAACAAGATTTGCCAAGTTGCAATGTGGCACCCCAAAGTCATGTTGAGACACACAAATTCACAATTTACACTTCAAAGCCTACAAATACATTCTGTTGATGAGTCTATCAAAGAGTTCAGGTTTTGTTACGTATAAAGAAAGAGAAAGGGTGGAGAATCAGTTCACTTCATACAAATGCCAAACTCTTGTGCTGACCTAAGATAAATGTTAATTCTCTGGGACTATAAAAAGAACAACTTATGAAAAGGTTATGCTCTGCTGATTAACATTCTCAAATTTCTCACACATTCAATATGAGAAAAATCTTTCCATTCAAGATAACTAATTACAGACACTAAAGTCCTCAAAGAAAAGAGCAATAGCCCATAACAGCTAAAGCAGGACAACAAAGCCCTTCATTGATTTGCGCTTTACCCTCTCTTGTCAACACTCTAGTCTCCTATTGCATCAGTGCAGAATGCACACACAGAAATGGGACTGTGCACTGCTCTGGATGAAATTACAGTCATGTGCCAAGGCCATATCAGGGCTTCAACCCTTCTCTTTGAGCCATCCTCTTTGTCAATGCAGAACGTTCACTTTGCTGAAGACTCATGCCAATACTACTGAAAACAGTCACAAAACTGAGGCAGTAGATCACAACAAGTTGCACCATGCACCATGCACCACGCTGTGATGGCAACTGTTTCACTAATGTGACAGTGGAGCTGCAGAATCACTCTGCACCTTTCTTCCTATGGAATTAGTAGCACTGACAATTTTTTTCTGAATTTATTAGTTGTCCTGATTCAGTATACAATGCAGTTCTGAAATGTGCAGACCCGTAAGTTTCTGGCTTAAAAAGCTGGCTCCAAGCCCATGGTGTTAGAGGCAGCACATGGCCTCAGAAGGGAATTACACATCCACCTTACGAAGCCTATTCTCACACAGAAAAAGGAAAAGAATGAAAATGACATGTTACAAACACACAGTAAACAGAGACACAGTAAATGTTATCCTATGATCATGTTAATTCAATCAAAAAAGCATTTTCTATTTATTTTCCATGGACAAATGGAAATACCAGTATTCACCACGTGGCAGTCAACAAAAAAAACCCTGAACCACTATTTCCCCGCTAAAATTGTTCACATTTTGCTATCCAGTGTTTCAGGAAGAAAATTATTTTCATTTTGGCCTCCTACTGCCTCTCCAACAGCAGAGAATGTCTCTCCCTGTTGGAAAAACAATAGGAGACAAAGAGGAATGCAGCTTTTTTTCCTCAGACTTTGGGCTGAAAAACACCATCAATTTCAAAATTACAACAGTGGCAAAGTGTTTCTTTCAATCTGGTCCTTTCATTTTTGCCTCCTGCTGCTGTTCGTATTGTCAAAGTGGCAGCATGAGGCAGAAATGAAAAGACTACTGCCGGCAATCACCCTTTGGCAAAGCACTAATAAGAATTGAAACACTCCTGTGCCATAACAAATTCCAGAGGTAAGAAACTAGGGTTTGCGCATCTCGTGTGTGTGTAATGCCACAGAGGATCAGCCCATCAGGATAACTCTTCTGGAACCACATTGATCAAGTATCAAGCAGCCGAACTGTTTGAGTTGGTACTCAAGAAAGTAAGAATGAAACAGAATATTGTTAGAAAAGTAATAAGATGCAACAAAAACAAACTGACAAAACCTACCAGATAACTACTGCAAGAGGAAAAGAAATTACTCAACGGGGAAAAGTTGGGACAATTTGTCAAGACATTGGGTAAATGGGTTGAGTTGTAAGGGCACAAGGATACAACTGCTTGCCAACCTGGCCTAGAATGTTTGAATCCGAAAAGACCAAAGCAGAGCGCTTAGTGCTACCTAAATTTTACAAGTTTAACAAATCTTCTGAGCAACCTTAAAACCAGGCCAATATTCCAGAGCTACTCACCTAAAGAATGGCAGGAAGGTATAGTGCAAACAGAAAGAAATCGCTAATGACCCTCCTTCCAAGCTTCCTGCAAGCCAGAGAGAAGCTCTTGAAGAGGGTGACAGTAACTAATCTGGCCAAATAATCATCTCTGTCTTGTGCCCTTTAGCGAAGTTTCCAAAGAACTCGAGCTGCCCAACTGCAAATTAGTGTTGTCCAAACATGATTTATTTAAAAATGATGCCTTCATGACCTAAAAAGAGATGCCCAGTCTCCAGTTGAGCATTACCCAAAGCTGTCTCTGCTTATAGTCCCCAAGGCTCTCTCTGGCAGCTGAGCACTGCGAGGATGACTGAACGCTATCCTTTTTTGAAAATGTATGGGTGCTAAAGGGATGGTTTAAGCTAGTCCCAGGAACTTTCAAGCTGCCGGAGCAAATCAAGACATAGGGTAGGAGCTGTGTCTTGGTCTGTCCCTGCTTAAGGCTTGAAAGAGAACATATTACTTTGCAAGATTATACATGTAGTTTTACTATCTTTGCTGTAACAAGGGTTCATTATAAGAAACCAAAATCATAATCCTCTGAAGATCCTGGGAATAAAGTGTGAACAAAGTTGACTTCATCTACAACAGTTCTTTAAAAACAGAGAAAACAACTGGGAATTTAATAAAGAAGCTAATGAAATTGAATATGATATTAATTTTTGTTGCATAAATTAAATGAGAAGAGGGTTTTCTTCACTATAACTGGGACAAGATACAAGTACCTTTCTCCCAATAAAAATACAAACCAGTGGTATTTTACAAATAAAAGCACTACTACTTCTTGTGCTAGACTTGAACAACAAAAATATATGAAGCCTAAAATCTAGGCTGTGCACAGTGCACATAAACTGTTTCATCACCCACATTTTTTAAAATAATAAAGTTCATTTCCAAAAAATTTTCATCTGAACTTCAAAAGGAGGTTAAGATTGTTTTATTCTTAGGTCAGACTCCTTTATTGACGTACAAAATTAACTTTTGTATTAACTTGTGTTAACTTTAAGGACATGCAGACAAAACATCATCATAAAGAGCAGCCTGAGGGGAAAAAAATAGATTCTATTTATATCATCAAAATATTACCAGACTTCTAAAACATTATTATTCCTCTTGCAGTTGTGCTTATCTTCTGAAGAGTGTAAGACCTGTCTACTTGGTGTAATACTCTAGTTATTTGGTGGCTGGTACCACCAAGCTTTTTCAACTGTTTCCACCTCTACCAGTATTTTGTGAGACCATGCTTAAAACACTATTCAAATGATGCATGATTCCTCCTTTGGATTGCACTCCAATGCCTATAACTTCATTTACAAACAAAATTGGCTGTGTCTAATCACTGTGAAAAAACCCCAACAATCTAATAATTTAATGTCTGTATGCAGTTTAGTGTATTATAAGATAGGGCATTGCTATGCCAGGTTAGTATGCTGTTAGCTGGGGGATTCTCAAGCATCTGTCATGCAAAGTAGGTCACTTCCTAGCCATATAATTCTGATTGTGTCAAAATATTTATTCATGAGTTTCCTAATTCAACATACTTCAAATAAGTCATATTTATGTAAAAAAAATACATTTAAATTATAGTTGCTAACAACTAGGTTATTGCAGTTTCAAACACTCTGGTAACCCAGAGAATGTAGATAATGTTTTTCCCTTACAAAGTACTATATAGTCACGGAACTGTTTTTATTTCCTATTTGGCATTATTTTAGTCTGCTTTCCCAAGGAAACAAGAGTAACACAACCACACACTCTATGGAGGTATGTGGCAATGTGCAAAGCAGTGGAATCCCCCATCCTCCCTTCTTATGCCCGGTCCTGTATCTTTACATCAATTTCAAATCTCATCTATATTATGAATTTTCCACTTTACCGGTTGTCTTAGTTTAGATGAAAACCAAGATATGTTATCAGAAATTAAGTGATTTTAATCAGATAAGGAAAAAAACCCCAAACCAGATTGTACAGAAAAGATAACAGTTCTTAGCTACAAAGATATGTGTGTGCAGAACAGAATTAACAACAATTGTGACTGAGATCTTAATATGAATTGAGTTCTGTACCCAAAATCTTGTGGTGCAGGTCTCTTCAAGAGCAGCAATGCCGCACTCTGGGTGGCTCTGGGGGGGCAGGGTGCACAACTTCTCCTCAGTGTGGGTCCTGCAGGAATTTGTGGCAGATCCAGATGACCAGCGATCCCTTCCCCAGAGACTGCACACACCCCAACGAGAGAGAATATAGCAATGTGAGCAGAGCTAAAGCATGCCAGCTAAACTACGGAAGCGAGAGAGTAAGAGAGAGATCCAATGGAAGTGCGAGAGAAAGGAATGTCCGGGCAAATGGGACACGACCTCTGCCCCGGTTTCCCCGGAAACGTCCTCCCCCCACCCCCTCGCACCCCACTCGGATCCCCTTTGTTGGCAAAAAAAAAAAAATTCCCTGGAAAAGAAAAAAACCTGAAACTATAACACTGGTCAAGGGCAAATAGATGGCTGAATAGAGGCGAGAGATCCTACTAATGGATTTGCTGAGGAAAGGCCACACTGTGTCTTTCCTTAGAGCTCAGTACTCACACAGAAGATCAATGTCAAAACCCAAGAAGCCAGGCTTTACCAACTCACAGAAGTCTTTCCGTCGAAATGAAAGATAACCAGGAGGAAAGGAGTGTATACAATGACCTTACATTATCCACATGCTCAGCAAGAGCTAATCCCTTACAGTGAGACATTAGGAATGATGTGAAGCTGCAGATAACACTCCCACAATAACAGGGAGATGGAAAACTTCATTACACAGCCAAGGCCATCTATGATGATCATATAAAGACAAGAACAAATAGCACCTCTGAGGTTTTCAGTTCTACTGCAGGATAAGAAAAGGTCTTCAGGATCACAATCTTCATCCCACTGTACTCTTCTGTAGCATTCAGATTATCTGTGGATTTCCCCTTGTTTTTACCAGTACTTGCTTTATTAGTACCCACACGATGGATTCCACTTATTACCAACTGTTTCACTATTAAATATCTGAAAACTTTAGGCTTGACAGAAATAAAAATCTTTTAACTTTCCTGCCCAAGAAACTGCTAAGTTAACACTTCATCTTCTAATATACTGTCAGGAGGTGCAACTGAAAAACATATAGTACCGTGTCGTAGTCGAGACGGACAAAGAACGACAATAATTCCTATTTTATAGTTTGAAAGTAAGCAGCACCTTTATTGAAAATGACGGTTGCCCTTTTATATGCTCTACATAATATAAACAGGTATGTTATTGACTAATATTCAGCCCCGTTTGCTTAACATTCTTCTGTGCTGACTTCCTCCCCCATGCTCTCCCTGTTCCTCAGATTTGCACACCTCCTTTTCTTCTTTCTCATGGCCTTCTTCTCAGGGGAATACTTTGATATCACCGAGGTTAAAGCTAACCATCTCCTTTTCAGGATCCATGGCCCACTGTGAGCCCCCACAGTACCATTATTCCTAAGGCAAAAAATGATGAGGCTAATTCCCCGCTTTACTATGTTTTCTTTTATGCTATTTTAGCACCGTACTGGTAAGTCAAAATGAAGAGACACTCCTCAGAGCAATGCCCACAGTGAGATGCAAAAGGCTTGAAGGCCATGTGTAGGTTTCTCCTCTGAGGTCATATGGAATGTCTTATACATGTCTATAATTTATAGGATTCTTTGCTTTCAGGACAAAGAGGAATGGCTTTACCTTTCTTCAATTAAGAAATTGTCCCTGAATAACAGATAAAGATACACAAGACTTTAAACCCTTTTGATGGTTTGTTACCTTCGTGTATTAACAAATCTTCAAGTTGCCTTGAAACATCAAAAAAAGAAAGGCTGCACCTGAAAAAACTGTTAGGGGATTAAACTAATCAACCATGCAGCTACTTTTATAAGCTTTTAAACAGAAATGCGCGTTTCTGTCCACCATGAAATTTTAAGCTCTGTATCACCCTTGAGAGTTCAGTCCTCTGATACCTGCAGGAGTTTTACAAAGACCTGAGCACATTGCAGCCATTACTCCCATATTTGCTTGAGGTACCACGTACACTCACAGCTATGTTCTGTCAACGACCTTTTTAATCAAAGAAAAGAAAATGAAGGCATTAACACTTTTAAATGCTTTCAATTACCAATACTCTAATATTAATTTTCTAAATGTTCTTCTATGGGGTTAATCACAGCGATCTGTGTTCCCTTTGTCTGGCTGCTTCTCATGCTAGGATTTAAATGCTATGTTGTGTTTCATCTTAAATAGTTTTCCCTTAGACCTTTCTGGTGGAGTCTGCAGGCATTAAATATAATCTTATTGTTGATTATGTCCATAGTAGCTATTTAACTGCCTATTGGACTCAATTGAAAGAAACACAATGGTGGTTAACAAGACTAATCTTAGAACTACCATTTAAGAAAAATGATTTTAAAAATTAAATGTCAATTCTTTCTTCAGCCATCCTCTTACTTGATACCATCAAAATAAAATCTATTTGATATTAAAAACATCAACAGTGTGTCTGAAGCAACAGATCAAACTATAAATTCAGATGTTGAAAAAATATTTCTACTGTATAGATTTTATAATTATAAGACCACTGTTATATAAAACATCCTTCATGTTTTAGAAAACCTAACAATATAAGACAATGCATGTCACAGCAGCTGTTGTAAGATAAGGAAGACTTGATCCTTAGGATCATATTTTGGCAAGTGGCAATTTAAAAATTATGCAGAACTCATTATGCAAATGCTTACACTGCCTTTTGGCTGGTCTGCACTTTCTCTTCAACCCATCCCTCACACAAACTTCAAGTTGTCTACTTAACACTTCAGTACTTTCCTTCAGAAAATGTGTGGGTTTGACTTTGTTTCAGATTATCTGATTTCATCTTTTCACAATCTGAAACAGAGAGTCCAGATGCACATGTGCATGTACAAAAGAGAGATGTTTCAGCTTGACTTTGATTAGAACAACTTCATACAGCAACGCTTGCAGGACTGGCCTTGTTCAGGACTGAGCTGACTAAATACCCATCTGAATAATGCCACTGGAAAGCTCAGCAAAGGAGTTAATAATAGTAAACAAAACAAGATGTATTTAATCAGCCATGTATTTCTCTGATTATAACAAAGAAACAGGATTGTATGACAATTTTGAGAGCTTGGTAAACTTCAGCAGTGCCTTGTAATGAAGCTTTGGCAAGAAATAAGTGAAATACAATGATTTTTCATATTGAGGCTGTGTAAAAAGTTTCCACTTTTAGAAATGTATCCTAGCAACTCACAGAAATGGTTTTAAAAGACAGCTGGACAAAACCATAATTTGGAATAAAACCAGATGTAATTGCTAAACCAGCAAGTCTGGTGGTCCCAGACTGGTCTTGTAGCCTCATTTCAACCACAATTCAAGTTGTTGAGAAAAGAAACACCAGGATGTTTTAAAATTAACACCTGTGGGGAAAACTACAAAAAAAAAGTGGATCAGAGTCAGTGGAAGTTATTCTGAATTTTGTATTCTTTCCTTACTGATGCAGAATATCTCTTTGGTTTCCAGTAGAAAGGCTTGTTAGACCTATACCTCATGTTTCATATTTGCATGTTGTTAGACAGATGTACAAGATTCAAAACTGAATTTTACTTATCAGGTATTCACTCAATTCCATTGCAAATCAATTTTTTTTTTTTCTATTTCATTGTCAGGAGAAAACTGAAAGAAGTGACTTGTATAATAATGCACAGACCTTGGTTAAATGTCTAATCCATAATTCAACAGAGAGATTCTGCTGACATCAACAGCAATAAAAAAGGTTTATAAAATTTATCATGAATACAAAAGGAGTCTAAACTATATTTCAGGATTAGTATTCAGACTACAATTGTAAAAGCATTATTGGTGATGGGGATAAATGATGTTAATACATAACAGGTCACCTTATAAACTTCCCCCAAGAAGCTGAAAAATGAGAGAAGAGCATCTGGCTTTTGAGATGAGAGAATCAAAAAATTGTTTAGGTTGGAAAAGACCTTTAAGATCATCAAATTCAATCATAAACCTAACACTGCCAAATTCACCACTAAAGTATGTCCCTAAGCAGCACATCTACATGTCTTAAATACCTCCAGGGATGGTGACTCAACCACTTCCCTGGGCAGTCTGTTCCAATTGTTGACAACCCTTTTGGTTAAGTAATATTTCCTAATATCCAGACTAAACCTCCCCTCACGCAATTTGAGGCCATTTCTTCTCATCCTATCACTTGTTACATGGGAGAAGAGACCAACACCTGCCTCACTACAACCTCTCATGGTCAATTTTACCATGGAGGATTATCTTGCTTTCCAATAACTGCTTAAGTGTAAACTATAGTACAGGGCATATACAGAAAAATTAACTATCAAGATGTAGATTCAGATACTGCTGGGTAATTAGCTCAATCACAAATCTTCACAACTGCACTCAGAAGTGGTTGTACTCAAAAGCGATAGCAGATACCAGCAAGTGTGCCACAGAGAGGTTTGGTGTTCAAGGACTGAGCAAGGGATTCTTGGGGGAGGAAGAAGAGTTAGGGCTCTTTTAGGGAGTGAAGTTGTTTTTTAAGCCTGCCATAAATTCCCCCGGTCAGCTTCACTATCAAGAAGAAAGTATATTATACTGAACATATAATGAGTAATAAGATTTTTTTAACTAGCATAGATACATATAACTTCTTCAAAATTTACATTTAAGTTTGCCAGAGAGTATTTTTCCACAAGAAAATTATCCTGCATATTCTAGGATAGGCTCAACTAATTCTTTGATTTTTCATTCCTACAAAGGTCTAGTTTTAATAATTCTATTATGAAGTTTGTCAACAGATATGTTATCAAACCAGCAGTACATACTGAAACATATCACACATTTAATTTTGTTTCAGTTGATGCAATTCCCATCCTTTACGATATATTCCCTAGTTGCATACAAGGGGCCAAATCAGAAATCTGTTTTTTATTCATAGAAAGGGAGTCATGATCTGACAGGCAGCAAGCTCTAGCTTCATCAAATCCACCTTTCTGGTGATATAAAGTAAACCACTTCGCTGAGAAAGCATTTCACACCTCTCTATTAATAAACAGTTGACTGAAGGACCACCCATCCTGGACATGGTAATATGTCAAGTAGAACCTCCACAGCACAGCACCTATGTCTAAGTACCAACCAAAATATAAATTACCCTCTGGAGATCCACTGTCAAGAGATGGATGCTAAGGCAATCAGCATCCTGTGCTGAACATGTCAATAAAATTCCTTACAATTGGTGGGTTGGAAAAGCAGACAGAGATACCACCCTGAAACACCTTCCCAGACCTCAAGGACTCCTACACTGGAAGGGACGGCTTTGCAAAGAAGTGGTCTCTGATATATTTTTTAATTCATCGACTTTGCCCAATTGCTTTTTGAACTTTAGGCATCCAACACAAACCTACTGCCCAAAGCCCAAACCATCCCATGGCAAGAAGCCCAGTGGTCAAGCAACGCAGTGCATGAAGAATAGTGTCTTTCTCCTCCCTCTGAACCCAGCTTCCATCAGCTCTCACTCAGCCCATGCAGCTTCTGCTCTAAAGAACAGCGAACAGTTGCTCACTTCGTTTTGTAGAACTAAACTTTCAGACGTCTTTCCGAAGCGGTGATTGAGAAATGAGAGCACATTACCTCTAAATTTATGACTATTTTTTCCTATGATGTGCATTATTTTACATTATCAACATTGAATTGTATCTGCTGTCTTATTGTCTAGTTATTCAATATCATCATAATTTTCAATGCTTCACTGTTATCTTTCATTTCTACTGCTTTGGATAGTATTTTACTGCTAGCAAATGTCCCTGCCTCTCTGTCTGTCCCCTTCTTGGCTTATGTTACTGGTGCAGGGTAATTGACATCAGTCCTCTGGCAGTGCAAAAGAAGATCATCGTTTTATTACCAGCACTTTTGGATTCATGCTACTTCTCAAGAAATAGGCTGAAAAAAAAATAGATTAAGAATAAACTGAAATTCAAATAGAGCACACGTAACACTAAATTTGGATTTATTTTAGAAAAAACTTAAGATCTTTTGTTCTAAATAGAGTTACTGACCTAGAAACATATACCCATCTCTGGAAATAAATCAGAATTCCTCCTACATTATTCTAATTGCACCAGTGAAGCTAAGTAGTCCCTTAAGTAATTTAAGTTTTCTTATTTGAGGGGGGGGGAATAAAAAAAAAAAAATCAACCTTCCCCATTGCTGAGAGTATGTTTTGTAGAACAAGCTGCTTATGATTAATTTCTGTTTGCAGTAGTAAATGCATTTTCCCTTAAAACATGAATAGGTATCAGCAGATACCTGAAGCTACTTTACAAAAGGGCAGCAGTACCAATCATCAAAATCACCCCCACACACTTTTTCTGCAGTGACAGCATTTAGAAGAAAGGAGAAACCCTCTCTGTCCAAAGAAAGGTGCAAATCCCAGGAGGATTCCGGTCACTGGTCTAAATTAGAGGCAAATGTAGCTGTGTAGTCTGGCACAGGGCAGGGTGGGATTTCAGACGCTTGTCTTGGTGTCTTCATGGGATCTTCTGAACCTCAGCCTGTGGGATGTGGGACCTGGCACAGACTACACTCCATCAATAAAGTGAGGAGATGGGGACCACACATTTTAAAGTCTAAATTTGCAATGTTCAGTCCTTGCATACGTGATATGAGAAACACTTGTTATACACAGGTCGCAAAATGACTTCTGGAATCTGTGCAACCATGCATCACAGTTCACTTAAGCACAGATGTAAACTATTACAAGAAGTCTCATCTCCCTTTTACCAGTCTATTCAAAAAGTTCTTGCTCCTTTTCAAACACAAGGCTTAAGTACTGAGAATAAAATTTCAACCCCATCATCCCAAGGAGGAGACATCTCTATGGACAGGGGTATCATTCCTCTAGCAGCTGTTTAGCAGCACGACTCAGTTGTGATTCAAGATCAAGGACAACCAGGGAAACCTGGGCACAGAGCACTAGAGAATTTATTAGGGACTGATTTCTTGTGAATCCCTTTTCCTTAGACAAGATGTTCTCTACAAATAGCTCTTTGTCTAGAGTAATTATTTGGGGATTAGGAAGAGCTAATAAAACCCTCTCTTGAAAGGCTGGATGAATTTGAGATGATAACAAGGTTGTGATGTGCCTAAGGGAGCAGGGCATCTTTCTGATTGTAATTTTATCAACCCTGATTAAAAGAAAGAAGCATTTACCTGTACTCAGGTCAATAAATTTTGATAAAAGTCTATATTTCAACAGGCAGCAAATCTGTTCTACCTAGCATGTTTACTGTAAACACACTGAATTCAGATTTCCTCTACTTCCGCTCTACCCCAAAAAAACCCAAAGGAATACATGATGGCACACTATATATGCAGTACATATGTCAAAGCCCTTGAAGAATACTCCTAAAAAGCAAAACATGGACATGAGCAGTGTTGTTGAGAGACATTGCTTTTAATACAAGGTTTGACACAAAAGTGCGACTAAGCCTGTATCTTGGGAACCAAGAGTGGGAGGGGAGAGACAAAGAGATGATTATAGAACATATTCTAATCAGTCATGGTGAGACAAGGCTCAGCTGGATCTCTTCACTCAGGACGCAGGGACACATGTTCAAACATAGATGTTTTCTTACCCTCAGTCGGAAAATGTCAGCATACAAGAGTGAACAGTGAGTTAATACCACATTTCTTGCAAAAGTGAAGAAATCCAAGACAGAAATTTTTTAATTATTGACTGAGGCTTAAGATGGAGAGATCCCAAAGATCAAGATGCTTCTCAAAGGAACCCAATTTTTGTCCAAAGAAGATGTGACAGCAAAAATGACAGCTTTTCAGAAAATGATCTGTGGAATTGCTTTAAACATTGGCATCACTATTTGCAGCTGTGTGTCACCTCAGAAGAGAATTCTTTTGAAAGCTTTTGTAGTTGATTTTTTAAATTTGTTTAATAAAAAGAGTTATAGGCACAGTCTCATTTTTTGTGTGTGTCAAACCTCCTATACTCCAAACTCATATATCAGTATTGAGGATAACTGCTTGCTTAGATAAGGGACACACAGCTAGCAGAGCAGTACTGATGCACTTCTACCACATTCACCCCAAAGCATCACTGCAGTGGTATAAAATTAGACCTGTGTCTCAAAGGACTTTCCTTCTCTGAGAGGAAGGGCCACTGCAAAGCTTCTCACTTCCTGCTCACCAACAGCGCTTGGATAGAATCTTCTGCAGTAGTGCAGACTCTTGATGAAGTGCTCCCACAGTCATCATGTCTAAAAGAAGAGTAATTTATATTAGCTACTTTTTCTTGATATGCTGCAGCTGAAGGGACAACAATAAATAGTAATTATCTGTACTCTTCCCAAAATATCAAGTCTCTGAGATTCCAATTATTTGTTCTCACATATACCAGAGCTCGCCATCAGTGTAAACATATCCTTTCAACATTTCTTTCAGTCTTTGAAAGAAAAGCCTATGTAGCGAAAAATCTAAGGATGGAATGGATTGAATATGAATAGCTTATTACTTCCTCAAAGTATCTAAATTATTGTAGGTCTTACTAATCCAGATAATTAAGGCTTGATTGGACTAAAGTTATTTTTCCTACTTTAGTCATGTAGTTACTTTTATTTACATCAAAAGCCCTAAGCTGCATATAGTTAAAAAGAAACCAAAACAGTGAAATACTTACCTTCCAAGTGAATGAGTAGAGAAATGTTAGTCAGTGTTGCTTAATTAGAATAGCAATTGCTTAATCCTAGCAATTGACCAAATCTTCCATATTCTTTAGATAAGCTGAAATAAGCCAATTCCTGTAAGATTTTAGACCCTGAGTTTAAACAGGTAAAAAATTAAGAGCACTGAAAATTAAAGACACGCCACACACAATACAAATTAACATATTCCAAAATCACCTTCACTAAATGCAAATAGAAGATGAGATTCTGATATGCTTACTCCAATATCAATTTGTGTGTGACTGCTGATGAACTGAGGTGCTAATTAACTTGTAAGTCTACCAGTATCTGGCTTTAACTGATTGTCTGCATTAAAGAAATCCTAGGATGCTCAGAACATGTAAAAAAAAAAAAAGAAAAACAAAGATAAAAATACCTAGTTCTCACTGTTTTGAGATGCTGGTGATTTTAAAAGCAACAGAAAGGAAATCCAATGGATACAAATTGCTTTGAAAAATAACAAAGTGAATTAAATTAAACTATGGCTTGATGAAAATCATTTAGGAAAACAGCACTGACGATGCTAAAAATGGAATATAACATCTCACTACATCACACATTCAATACGCACACTGTGCACATAAAACAATGTAGGGAGTGCAATAAACGTAAAACACAGTAAAAAGGAGAATGTGCACTTTATATTAGGCAGTATACAGAAGCCTAGGCCAATTATGTACATAAAATATTGGTACATGCTTCACACATACACAAGTAAAAGAACAATGAGGGAAAAGCAGGGCAGCAGGCGACATTTTCAAGATGAAAAAACTCCAAACCAGAGCAACAGGAGCTAATTAAAGATCATAAGACATAGCAGGCTCTTCCTTCTCCCTTACCTTGTTGCAATACTCCTTCAAAATACATGAAGCGACATCAAATGAGGCAGGAGATGATACAGCTATTACTCTCTTCCCTGCTTAAGAATACCAGTATAAACTGACTGCCCATCAGCTTTTGTTTTAAGCACTTTTCCCCTTTCTACTTTTGACTCCACAGTGCTAGTTGGATACAGATGACTCCCAAAGAGGCAATTCCACATCTGGCACAGAATAAAGTTCAACATCTGGAAGGTAGAGGGGCATACTGTCACCTGCTGAAAATGGCAGGGTGACAATACTGGGTAGGACTGCTGGCTCCACAAGCTGGGATCTGTATTAGAGCTTGATTAGTTCATTGAAAAACTCACAATTGGCAAGTACAGCATAGCCAAAGGAAGGAACCCACCTGTTACCAGGTCATTTATACACCATTTTGTGTTAATTAAGGATCATCTATACCAAATTTTAAGCCTGAATGTCACACAGTTACTACTGAACAGAAGACAGTCACTCGCACAAGGGAGAAATATACAGGGGAAATCAATTAGCAGGGGAAAAAACCCCTCAAAAATTGTTAAATAAAGATCCTTAAGTATCTTTTTACATAAATAGTTAAAGAATAATTTATGGAAACAATTATCATTACCATATTAACACTAATTGTTCTACATAGGAAGACAGCACTGTATAAAGTAGATTGCCTGCCTGTTACTTCAGCACATAAATATGTCAAGGGACTTGCTTTGGTCTCCTTAATTCCCTTCCAGTCTTTTACCATCTTAAGATAGAAGGACTCTAAACCAAATTTGTAGAATGGAGGTTAATACATTAAACACAACATCTGCCTAATCTTATTGAAATAAACCAAGTTATTCTATTAAAAATATTCATTCTGTTTTTCCTTTCCTTCATGAAAATACATCCCTTGCAACCCTGCCCAGGAAAATGTCTCATTGCTAATATCGTACACATAACAAGCAGTAAGATTAAATAAATATGTAGAGACATAATTATGTCTACATATGGTTTAAGCCTTGAGATTTTAAATTCAAAAGCCTTCAAAGAGAAAAGAAACAGTGGATATAAAAAAAGGAGGGGGGGGGGGGGCTGTCAAAAAATTAAATGCAGGAGAGGTGAAAAGAAGGCTTTCTGCTCACATTTTTGATGCCAACATCGTTTTCTCAAACCTTATAGACAAAGAGAAGTGCAAGTATCCAAACTCAGAATCTGGCCCTTCAGCTCAGGGCTGCCGTGCCTGATTAATTTAAGCCTTCTTCAAATTGCCTCCCCTGTTGTCCATTTGCCAGCAGCTTTCTCTGCATAGCACGTCCTGCTTTCAGGGCAGGGAAGGAGGAGAGAACTTGCTGCAACTCGCCTTAGCATAGGATTTTCAGCTACTGCAAACAGTTGCAGCTCTCTGAGTTCTTACTCCTAAGAACTATTCACCTTCTCACCTATAAGAACCCAAAATTTACCTGCTTTCCATTACAAATCTGCTTGAGTAAACAAATGTAGATGTGAACATCTTCTCCTGGATCTCAGATGAATTTCATATCATCCTTCCAATTTTTTTTTCATAGGACAACTGGAACATTGAAATTGGAATATTTAAGCCAGGCATCCCATCAAATCAATCCAAATCCCTGACTAACAAACACATTACTAACAGATCACCCCTAAATACGGTCACCTTCTATTTGCTTGTTTAAAAGACAACCAAATCAGTGTCCTTCTGTGACGGATGCACTCGATCCCCTTGATTCAGGCTCCAGAGGAGACAAATGTCTGAGCTGTGGCTAAGCCAAGAACTCCTCTAGGAAACCCAGAACACGGGGAACAGCTGTGGGTATAAGGAGCCTCATTGATAATTCTCTTGTTTTCAATTACACTACAAGTTGTCTTAGTTTAGATGAAAACTAAGATATGTTATCAGATATTAAAGATCTTTAAGCAGAAACAACAACAACAACAAAAAAATCTGTATAGAAAAGATAACAGTTTTTAGTTACAAATATATGTATATACAGAACAGAAATAACACTAATCGCAACTAAAACCTTAAAAATAGATTGAGTTCTGTACCCAAAATCTTGCGATGCAGGTCTCTTTAAGAGATGTCAAGAGGAACGCCCCCCCCCATCCCCCCCACCTCCCCCCGCGACTGGGGAAGGGCGGGGAAGGGAGACGGAAAATTAGTGTGAGTTCTGCAGGAGTTGTGGAAGATTCAAATGACCAGTGATCTTGCCTTCAGAGATTGCAAAACGCACACACGCAGTGACTGCTGCTGCCGTTGCCACTGTCCAAGAGGAAGACAAATGTCCGGACACGACCTTTGTCCCAGTTTCCCCGGAAACGTCCTCCTCCCACCCCTATCACGTCCACTGAAAATTCCCTTTGTTGGCAAAAGGAAGAAAAATTCCTAGGAAAATCCAAAACCACATTATCCACCACGAATATTTCTTCCATGCAAACACCCCATAATCGGACTTAAACTTATATCTATATACATACATATTTTCAAATATATACATATTTACAGATAGGTACAGAGAATATGGACAACTCATCCAAAGATAAGGTCCCCTTGAGGTATACATTGTGATTTTCCATCTTCCTGCATCACCCACCAGGTGCAACCAGATCCTTGAGAAAAGATAATCCCACAAATGGGTTTGCCTTTGCTCGAGACAGGATTAACCCAGACAGTTTTCCCTAACATACCTCTCAGGTGGATCACAGGGACTTCATCTACAGTATGAAGGAATTGTGACTGGGCAGGGCCGGCTCGATTGACGGATCCTCTAGTGTTGACCAACCATGTGGCCTTTGCTACATGTTGGTCCCAATGTTTGAAAGTTCCCCAGCCCAATGCCTTCAAAGTGGTTTTCAACAATCTATTGCACCGTTCAACCTTCACGGCAGCTGGTGAGTGGTAGGAAATATGATACACCCACCCAATATCATGCTCTTTTGCCCAGGTGGTAACTAAACTGTTCCTGAAATGAGTTCCATTATCTGACTCAATCCGCTCTGGAGTGCCATGTCGCCACAAGACTTGCTTTTCCAGACCTAGGATGGTCTTCCGAGCAGTGGCGTGAGGCACCTGATATGTCTCCAGCCATCCGGTAGTTACTTCCACCATGGTGAGCACATAGCGCTTACCCTGGCGGGTCTGCGGCAGAGTGATATAATCAACCTGCCAGGCCTCTCCATATTTATACTTATCCAAACGTCCACCATACCGTAAGGGTTTCACTCTCTTAGCCTGTTTAATGGCAGCACATGTCTCACAGTCATGGATAACCTGGGAGATAATGTCCATGGTTAAATCCACCCCTCGGTCTCGTGCCCATCTAAAGGTGGCATTTCTGCCCTGATGGCCTGAGGCATCATGGGCCCATCGAGCCAGGAACAATTCTCCTTTATGCTGCCAATCCAGATCTATCGGTGACACCTTGACTTGTGCAGATAGGTCTTCAAGTTTGTTGTTGCCATGCTCCTTGTTGGCTCGATCCTTGGGCATGTGTGCATCCACATGGCGGACTCTGACGATCAGCTTCTCCGCACGGGTGGCAATATCTTACCATATATATCCAGCCCAGATGGGTTTTCCTCTACGTTTCCAGTAGGCTTTCTTCCATCGGTCCAACCATCCCCACAATGCATTGGCCACCATCCAGGAGTCAGTGTAGAGGTAAAGCCTTGGCCACTTCTCTTGTTCAGCAATGTCCAGAGCCAAGTGGACAGCTTTGAGCTCTGCAAATTGACTTGACCCAACTTTTCCCTCAGTAGCTTCTTCAACTTGTCGTGTGGGGCTCCACACAGCTGCTTTCCATCTTCGATTTGTCCCCACGATGCGACAGGAACCATCCGTAAAAAGGGTGATTGTATGGTGGAGCTTCCTCTGCACGTGTTACCTCTTCTTCTTCCTCTTCATCTACTAAACCAAAAGTCTCACCTTCAGGCCAGTTCATGATGATTTCCAGGATCCCAGGACGATTTGGTTTCCCAATACGGGCACGTTCTGTGATCAGAGAAGCTCATTTGCTCCAGGTAGCATCAGCAGCATGATGTATGGGAGCAGCTCGTCCACCGAACACCAACCTTAGCACTGGTAATCAGGGTGCCAGGAGGAGCTGAGTTTCTGTTCCAATTACCTCTGAGGCAGCTTGAACTCCTTCATAAGCAGCTAAGATTTCTTTCTCAGTCAGGGTGTATTTGGCTTCAGATCCCCTGTAGCCTCGACTCCAGAATCCAAGCGGTCAGCCTTGAGCTTTGCCAGGCATTTTCTGCCAAAGGCTCCATGAAAGACCATTATTCCCAGCTGCAGAGTAGAGCACGTTCTTCACGTCTGGTCCTGTCCTGACTGGTCCAAGGGCTTCTTACTAGTTGGTGGGGACATTGCTGTGATCTTGTCAATAACTTCTGTCGGAATCTGGCAACATCCGTCTTGCCATTTAACCCCTAGGAATTGGATTCCTTGTGCAGGTCCCTTAACTTTACTCTGTTTGATAGCAAAACCAGCTTCCAAGACAATCTGGATGATTGTCTTTCCTTTCTCAAAAACCTCTACTGCTGTGTCCCCCCACGCGATGATGTCATCGATGTACTGCAGATGTTCTGGAGCCTCACCCTTCTCTAGTGCTTCTTGAATTAGTCCATGACAGATGGTGGGACTATGTTTCCACCCCTGGGGCAATCAGTTCCAGGTGTATTGCACGCCCCTCCAGGAGAAGGCGAACTGCGGCCTGCACTCTGCAGCTAGGGGAATGGAAAAGAAGACATTAGCTATGTCAATAGTGGCATAGCACTTCGCTGCCTTGGATTCCAGTTCATATTGGAGTTCCAACATGTCTGGCACAGCGGAGCTCAGCTACGATATTCCACAGTCAATCTACATTCTCCACGAGACTTACGCACAGGGTAAATGGGGCTATTGAAGGGTGAGTGAGTTTTATTGATCACCCCTTGGCTTTCCAGTTCTTGGATCATCTTATGGATGGAAATCACAGAGTCACGGTTCATTCACTATTGTCGACGATGCACTGTTGTGGTGGCAATTGGCACCCGTTGTTCCTCAACCTTCAAAAATCCAACAGCTGAAGGACTCTCTGAGAGACCTGGGAATGACTTGAACTGTTTCATCTCTTCTGTCTCTACAGCAGCTATTCCAAAAGCTCATCTATGTCCCTTTGAGTCCTTGAAATTTCCATTTCTGAGGTAGTCAATACATGGGGCGGCCGGACCAGGAACAATGGGGTGTTTTTGTCAGTCTTTCCCGGTCAATCTCACTTCACCTTCCAACACAATCAGCTCTTGAGATCCCCCAGTGTTGTGGTTTGGGATTTTTCTGAGGAATTTTTCTTCCTTTTGCCAATAAAGGGAATTTCAGTAGACGCGAGGGGGGATGGGGGGAGGACGTTTCCGGGGAAACCGGGACAGAGGTCGTGACCCGACATCCGTTTTTCCTCTCGGACGGTAGTGGCGGCAACGACAGCGGCAGTCCCTGAGTGCATATGTTTTGCAGTCTCTGAAGGAAAGATCACGGGTCATCTGAATCTTCCACAACTCCGGCAGAACTCGCACTAAGTTTCCATCTCCCTCCCCCGCCCTTCCCCGGCTGCGAGGGGGGGCGCGCCTCCACGTGCAGGGCAGCAATTGCTCGCCAGCTCTTAAAGAGACCTGCATCGCAAGATTTTGGGTACAGGACTCAATCTATTTCTTAAGACTTTTAGGTTTTAGTTGTGATTATTGTTGATTCTGATTTGTATACACATTGTATACACATTTGTAGCTAAGAACTGTTATCTTTTCTATACAATTTTTTTTCCTGATTAAAGATCTTTAATATCTGATAACATATCTTAGTTTTCACCTAGACTAAGACAGATAATTGGCGCCCAACGTGGGGCACGACAGCAAAGAAGGATAACAATTCTGGCATCGTGATGTTTGTTGTGAGTTTCGAGTCCATATGGATCATGCTGTATTACCTATTTGCTTTCTGTTGGTACAGAACTATGCCAAAGGGTCTGGCGGGCTTAATTCATCTGAGTGCAGCAGCCAGTAGAACTCAGATAGCTGTGATCGTTATCGAGTTCTTATTTTGGATCTATAGTGTTACGGATTCAGTGTCTATGGGTTTAATTTGGGATGTGTTCTTAAGGTTGTACTCCTGCACCAGCCCAAGCTGGTACATCTGGGGACCTAGTGTTAATGTTACCTACCCTCAGGGAGGGACACAGGAGAGTGTTTCATCTCAACTTTTAATTCAAACACCTTTTAGGTTCCCTACAGCAGCTTTTGGGAAGCTTAACCTCTCGCTAGATGCCAAGGATCTCCTACTTTATATCATACTTATGGTGATTTGTCTGTAAGTTGGTTTAATTATGATCTATCTTATGTATGAAGCCAGGAATAGGGGTGGTCAGGAATGCAACCAAAACCAAGGAAAGAAAAAAAAGAAGAGAGAGTAAGACACCTGATGCTATGGTAGCTCAGGATGTGGATAAACCAGAGGAACAGTCTGAGCCGATGAAAGTTGTAGCTCAAGATGTGGATAAACCAGAGGAACAGTCTGAGCCGATGAAAGTTGCCCCTATCCAGAAAAGGAAATACAAGACCAAATCGGTTCGTCCAGTTGATGATGATGGGGAAGCGGAAGCGGGTCCTTCACATACTGCAGATCCAGAACCAGAGATCGTTACTGAATTGCTCTCATATGATCTTATGGGTGACAGTTTGCAACTCGATGGTTCTGAAGCCAAGTATTTAAAGGCTCTGGCCCAAGATACAGGTATAGAACAGGTATTTGTGAAGGAATCAACACCCCTTTCATTTTGGGCACGAGTTCTAGGCAGTGTGAGAGAGAGGTTTCCTCACAAAGATATCCTGCAGGCACATCATCTTAAGACAGCTTGGAAGACTGTGGAAGATGCGATTTTACGCCTGAGGGAAATGGCACTGCTAGAAATACTTTATGGAAGAGATGGGCAACCTCTCACCGACCCAGGCAAGGTCAGATGCACACCAGAAATGTGGTGGAACCTTTCCTGTGGTGCACCAGGTGCATTCTCCCATTATGTGGCGTCCATTATTCGGAGGCAGACCAAGATTTGGTGGGTGTCGCAGCAGGTAAACTCAGGACATAATGGAAGATGGTCCATGGCCCGATGCAGGAACGTATCGCTGCGGTAGAAACAGCACTTGAGAGGATGGGTGAGAAGACGGACAAGCAGCAAAAGGAGATCATGGAAAATCTTCAAAATCCTCAAGTGGCACCAGTGCGAATCAAAGCCTCTGAGTCCAGAGGTGGACGCCTCCCGGCTAGGGCAAGAGGACAGACTTCTCGGACCGATCTATGGTATTTCTTGGTTGACCATGGGGAAGATAGGAGACGGTGGGACAGGAAACCTACCCATGCCCTGGCAGCCCGAGTACAAGAATTGAAGGAGAACGAGAAAAGAAAATTGGCAACAGTAAGTGCAGTGCCAGTCTCCCAAGGATCTGACCCACTAGAGGGAACCTCCAAAATGTATCCATCAGGAAAGAGTTGCTGTGACTGCAACGGCTGTTAGAGGGGCCCTGCCTCTGGCCGGGTAGAGGCACGGGACAACCGTGTCTATTGGACTGTGTGGATCCGGTGGCCTGGCACATAAGACCCACAAAAATACGAGGCTTTAGTTGATACTGGCGCTCAATGTACGTTAATGCCATCAGGACATGTGGGCCCGGAAAGTGTTGCTATTTCTGGGGTGACTGGGGGATCTCAAGAGCTGACTGTGTTGGAAGCTGAAGTGAGCTTGACCGGGAAAGACTGGCAAAAACACCCCATTGTTACTGGTCCAGCCATCCCATGTATCCTGGGAAGTGACTACCTCAGAAATGGATATTTCAAGGAACCAAAGTGGGACATAGATGGGCTTTTGGAATAGCTGCTGTAGAGACAGAAGAGATTAAACAGCTAAAGTCACTGCTGGGTCTCTCAGAGAGTCCTTCTGCTGTCGGATTGTTGAAGGCTGAGGAACAACGGGTGCCAATTGCCACCACAACAGTGCATCGTCGACAATACCGAACGAACCGTGACTCTGTGATTTCCATCCATAAGATGATCCGAGAACTGGAAAGCCAAGGGGTGATCAGTAAAACTCACTCACCTTTCAATAGCCCCGTTTGGCCTGTGCGTAATTCTGATGGAGGATGGAGATTAACTGTGGACTATCGTGGCTTGAATGAGGTTACTCCACCACTGAGTGCCGCTGTGCCAGGCATGTTGGAACTCCAGTATGAACTGGAATCCAAGGCAGCAAAGTGGTACGCCACGATTGATATTGCTAATGCATTCTTCTCTATTCCTCTAGCTGCAGAGTGCAGGCCACAGTTCACCTTCACCTGGAGGGGCGTGCAATACACCTGGAACCGATTGCCCCAGGAGTGGAAACACTGTCCCACCATCTGTCGTGGACTAATTCAAGAAGCATTAGAGAAGGGCGAGGATCCAGAACATCTGCAGTACGTCGACGACATCATTGTGTGGGGGGACACAGCAGGAGAAGTTTTTGAGAAAGGAAAGAAAATCATCCACATTCTCTTGGAAGCTGGGTTTGCAATCAAACAGAGTAAAGTTAAGGGACCTGCCCAAGAAATACTGTTCCTGGGAGTGAAGTGGCAAGACAGATGTCGCCAGATTCTAACAGAAGTTATCAACAAGATCACAGCAATGTCTCCACCGACCAGCAAGAAGGAAACACAAGCATTCTTGGGTGCCATAGGTTTCTGGAGGATGCATATCCCGGAATACAGTCAGATCGTAAGCCCTCTCTACTTGGTAACCCGCAAGAAGAATGATTTCCACTGGGGCCCTGAACAACAGCAAGCTTTTGAGCAGATTAAGCGGGAGATTGCTCATGCTGTAGCCCTTGGACCGGTCAGGACAGGACCGGACATGAAGAACGTGCTCTACTCTTCAGCCGGGAATAACGGTCTTTCATGGAGTCTCTGGCAGAAAATACCTGGCGAGTCTCGAGGCCAACCGCTTGGATTCTGGAGTCGAGGCTACAGAGGATCTGAAGCCAAATACACTCCAACAGAGAAAGAGATCTTAGCTGCTTATGAAGGAGTTCAAGCTGCCTCAGAGGTAATTGGAACAGAAACTCAGCTCCTCCTGGCACCCCGATTACCAGCGCTAAGGTGGATGTTCAGTGGGCGGGCTGCCCCCACACATCATGCTACTGATGCTACCTGGAGCAAATGGGCTGCTCTGATCACACAACGCGCCCGTATTGGGAAACCAAATCGCCCTGGGATCCTGGAAATCATCACGAACTGGCCTGAAGGTGAAAACTTTGGTTTAGCAGATGAAGAGGAAGAAGAACAGGCAACACGTGCAGAGGAAGCGCCACCATACAATTAGTTGCCAAAATAAGAAGTACGCTATGCCCTTTTTACAGATGGTTCCTGTCGCATTGTGGGGACAAATCGAAGATGGAAAGCAGCCGTGTGGAGCCCCACACAAAAGTTGAAGAAGCTATTGAGGGAAAAGGTGGATCAAGTCAATTTGCAGAACTCAAAGCTGTCCAATTAGCTCTGGACATTGCTGAACGAGAGAAGTGGCCGAAGCTTTACCTCTACACTGACTCTTGGATGGTGGCCAATGCATTGTGGGGATGGTTAGACCGATGGAAGAAAGCCAACTGGGAACGCAGAGGGAAACCCATCTGGGCTGCAGATATATGGCAAGATATTGCCATCCATGCGGAGAAGCTGATCGTGAGAGTCCGCCATGTGGATGCACACGTGCCCAAGGATTGAGCCAATGAGGAACATCGCAACAATGAACAGGCAGACCGAGCTGCACAAGTCAAGGTGTCACAGATAGATCTGGATTGGTAGCATAAAGGAGAGGTGTTCCTGGCTCGATGGTCCCATGATGCCTCAGGCCATCAGGGCAGAGATGCCACTTATAGATGGGCACGAGACCGAGGGGTGGATTTAACCATGGACATTATCTCCCAGATTATCCATGACTGTGAGACATGTGCTGCCATTAAACAGGCTAAGAGAGTGAAACCCTTATGGTATGGTGGACGTTGGGATAAGTATAAATATGGAGAGGCCTGGCAGGTTGATTATATCACTCTGCCGCAGACCCGCCAAGGTAAGCGCTATGTGCTCACCATGGTGGAAGCAACTACCGGATGGCTGGAGACATACCCAGTGCCTCACGCCACTGCTCGGAACACCATCCTAGGTCTGGAAAAGCAAGTCTTGTGGCGACATGGCACTCCAGAGCGGATTGAGTCAGATAATGGAACTCATTTCAGGAACAGTTTAGTTGCCACCTGGGCAAAGGAGCACGGCATCGAGTGGGTGTACCATATCCCCTACCACGCACCAGCTGCCGGGAAGGTTGAACGGTGTAATGGACTTTTGAAAACCATTTTGAAGGCATTGGGTGGGGGGACTTTCATCTAAACTAAGACACCCAGTCACCCCAGAAATAGCAACAGTTTCCAGGCCCACATGTCCTGATGGCATTAACGTACATTGAGCGCCAGTGTCAACTAAAGCCTCGTATTGGTCTCTGTCACAGCGACAGAAACTCATTCCTGATGGATACATTTTGGAGGTTTCCTTGGGAAATTGGCACTGCACCTACTTTCGCCGATTTTTTCTTCTCGTTCTCCTTCTTGTACCCAGGCTGCTAGGGCAGAGGTAGGTTTCCTGTCCCACCGTTTCATATCTTCTCCATAGTCAACCAAGAAATACCATAGATCGGTCTGTGAAGTCTATCCTCTTCCCCTAGCCGGGAAGCGTCCACTTCTGGACCCAGAGGCTGTGATTTGCACTGGTGCCACTTGAAGATTTTGAAGAGCTTCTTTGATCTCCTTTTGCTGCTTCTCCATCTTCTCATCTATCCTCTTATCCATCCTCTCAAGTGTTGTTTCTACCGCAGTGATACATTCCTGCATCGGGCCATGGACCATTTTTGCATATGTCCTGAGTTTACCTGCTGCGATGCCCACCAAATCTTGGTCTGCCTCCGAATACACGTACACCACATAATGGGAGAATGCACCTGGTGCACCACAGGAAAGGTTCCACCACATTTCTGGTGTGCATCTAACCTTGTCTGGGTCGCTGAGGGGTTGCCCATCTCTTCCATAAGGTATTTCTAGCAGTGCCATTTTCCTCAGGCGTAAAATTGCATCTTCCACAGTCTTCCAAGGTGTCTTAAGATGATGTGCCTGCAGGATATCTTTGTGAGCAAACCTCTCTCTCACACTGCCTAGAAATCGTGCCCAGAGTGGAAGGGGTCTTGATTCCCTCACAAATACCTGTTCAATACATGTATCTCGGGCTAGAGCCTTTAAATACTTGGCTTCAGAATCATCGAGTTGCAAACTTTCACCCATAAGATCCCACACTCGGATCATCCAAGTCAGGATAGGCTCATCTGCAGGTCGAGTAACATTTTTCCGCAAGTTGCGAAGGTTGTCATATGAGAGTGATTCAGTAATGATCTCTGGTTCTGGATCTGCAGTATGTGAGGGACCCGCTTCTGCTTCCCTGTCATCATCAACTGGACGAACCGATTTGGTCTTATATTTCCTTTTTTGGAGAGGGGCAACTTTCATCGGCTCAGACTGTTCCTCTGGTTTAGCCACATCTTGAGCTACCATAACATCAGGTGTCTTATTCTCTCTCTACTTCTTTTTCTTTCCTTGCTTGTGGTTGCATTCCTGACCACCCCTATTCCTGGCTTCATACAACTTGCAGACAAATCACCAAAGGTAGGATATTCCTGGAATCTAGCAAGACGTTAAGTTTCTCAAAAGCTGTTCTAGCGAACCTAAGAGGTGACTGAATAAAAGGTTGAAATGAAACAGTCTCCTGTGTTCCTCCCTGAGGGTAGGTAACATCATCACTGTGTTCCCAGAGGTAACAACTTGGGCTGGTGCAGAAGTACAACCTTAAGAACATATTCCAAATTAAACCCATAGACACTGAATCCATAACACTGTAGATCCAAAATAAGAACTCGATAACGATCACATCTGTCTGAATTCTACTGGCCGATGCACTCAGATGAATTAAGCCTGCCAGACCTTTCAGCATAGTTCTATACCAACAAAAAGCAAATATGTAGTACAGTATGGTCCATATGGACTCTAAACTCACAACAAACATCATGATGCCAGCTCTGTTATCCTTCTTTGCTCTCAGCCCCACGTTGGGCGCCAATTAAATGTTTTAGTTTAGATTAAAACTAAGATATTTTATCAGATATTAAAGATCTTTAATCAGAAACAACAACAAGAAAAAAATTGTATAGAAAAGATAACAGTTCTTAGCTACAAATTTATGTATATACAGAACAGAATTAACACTTATCACAACTAAAATCTAAAACTTTAAAAATAGATTGAGTCCTGTACCCAAAATCTTGCGATGCAGGTCTCTTAAAGAGATTGTGATCAGTTGCTGCCCTGGAGGGGCAGGAAAGGGAGAATGAAGCTTAGCATGAGTTCTGGAAGATTCAGATGACCCGTGATCTTTCCTTCAGAGATTGCAAAATGCACACACACAGTGACTGCTGCTGCTGTTGCCGCTGCTGCTGTCCGAGAGGAAGACGGATGTCCGAACACGACCTCTGTCCCGGTTTCCCTGGAAACATCCTCCCCCCACCCCCCTTGCGTCTGCTGAAAATTCAGTTTTTTGGCAAGAGGGGGAAAAATTCCTTGGAAAAGTCCAAAACCACAACACAAGTCAACCACTTTTATCCCATAAATACGACAGCCTTATTGAGCCTTCTTTGAGTTCTCCCTGCTGGGTAGTGGGGCGGCATAGCAGTGCTCTCCCCTTGTGCTTGGATGCCTCTCAAGGGTGCTCTTAAAAGTAATGAGATTTTGTACCAGCAACAGATCGCTGGTGAGTCCCATTTGAATTCTCCCTGAACAGCAGCTGGATTGCACATGAGGCAACTCTCCTCTTTAGCAGGGATTAGTTGTTTAGCTTAGATAAGTAACATTTTAAATAGAATAAAGCACTTAGAGTTATAACCTTGTGTGATTTAGTATGCTTGTTTGCTTAGCTTAGCTTGAATAGCCAGGCTTGCTGAAGCACTAGGGCACAAGCTGTGATCTTCCCCATAAAACTTCCTTAGTCAAAACAAGGCCTTTAGAGTCAACAAAAAGCAGGAAAATACAGAGGCTTCAAGGGTATAGATCATCAACACCAGCTATTGTAAGACAAGATAATGACCTGTCTGAAAGACAGTAAAGGAATCCAATGAGGAAAAATAAGTACCCCAACCTAAATATGACTACTGAATTGAATCATAGCATGAGTGGCAGGTAAATAGTCTGTAAAGGTATAATCATCCAGGAATTTATTTGTTAATGTTGGCCGCTGTCTCCAGAGCTGACCATGCTGCTGTAACTTTCCATTAAATTATTTATGTTATGAAATCCAATGCTTCATGAAACCTCAGATTGCGACTATGGAGCAAACTGACACCTGGAAGCAGTCGGCAGGATGCCCAGACAGAAGGTGAGTGAAGTGGAGACGCACAATTAAACTTGGAAATCCTAGTTAAGTGATACAGAGAATTGAGTGTGCACGTATAATCTTTTAGCTATAAACACATATAATCCTTACCCGCTGTATTTCTTAGCCATAAACTGTTGACCACATCTGGGACTAGAATGGGATCCAGTGGCACCTAGGCTCCTCTCTGAAGAGTTTAGAAAGCAAGGGGGTCCATTCTGAACCTTTTTACTCAATAGGAGGGCCTCCCTTTTATCTTCCTGCACCCCCAGTTCCCATGCAGAACACTTCACATGGATTATATTCTGATTGTCCCTCCATATATTTTCTCCATGTAGTAAGTAACAGTGTGACCTTACCATCAAATTCTGTTAAGTCACACTTCTAACTAAATACGAGCTTTATCTAAGGAAACTCTCATTTACAACACCTTGGAAATTTCAAGTAAATATGCTACAAACCCAGCTGTTTTTTCCTCAGTCTGTACAACAAAAATGCCTGCCATCTCCTGTCTGCCTGCTCAAAAAAACACCCCAAATTAGAAACAGAATATTTAGACTTGCTTTTCCTCAGTTGGCATGTAAATTAGAGGCAAATGTGGAAGGAATACAGAGATATTTTCAGTTGTTAACTTCTCATGGGCCAATTCCCTCATCTTCCACTGAAGTTAGACATACGCAGCACTAAGACCTATGCTGGCTGCTCACAGCCTAGTCTAGCATATGCAGAAGGTAACTAGAAATGGCAACGTGGCACTGTAGAAGCAGACTACAATAAAATTCTGCATATACTCTGCATAATTATCTCTGTGAGGGGCAGGACTTAAAAGTTTCTCCCAATCCAATGATCTCTAGAAACACAATGGTTTAAGTTCTTGAAACAAAAATTATTTTCATTTAGAAGGAGCAGTAGATCCTGATGTCTCCATACAGCCAAATGTTAATCACTAAAGCTATCTTTTTAAGGTTACAGAGGTCCCAGTAACTATAACAGGCCCAAACTCAGCGCTACGTGTGCTGTTCTAGCTCAGTCCACAAGACAGGATTAGCCCATTTTTTTTAAATTGTGGCCCAAAGAAATACCCTGGTAGTGACAACCTCTTCAGGCTGGCCTGGCACATGAGAATTAGTCAGTTTGGGGCTTTTGCTAAAACAGGTTGCAGGAATTAAGCTTTTACCTTGAATCTGAATCCACAGTCTAAATCTTTACATAAGGTTTTCCCAATCAGCACCTCTTCGTCTTACCTATAATTAAAATGATGAACACTGAATCTTAAATAAATGCTCCATCACAGTAGAAGAACAAAGCAGACAATACTGTTCATGTTAGCGCTGTCATTTCAAAATTCCTCAGACCTAAAAAAGCAGAAGAAATATGCACTCATTTATACAAGGGCATCCACTCATAGCAAGGCTAGATGTGTCATTATTATCCTCTACAAGCTCAACTTTTGAATAATACAGCAAAAGCTGAGAATGAATGCTGAAGATAGACAACTGAATTTTACTATTTTTCATGTTCAAATGCTTTCTTGTGCACACTAAAGCGTATACTTGTCTGATAGCCACACAAGTGCATGAGTAAATCCCATGCACAATAGCAGGCACTTTAATGTGCTAGTTTACCTGTTTGACACATCTTGGTTGACAAATAGGATTTTTAGGCCAGCTTATTAATAATGATTCTGTATGGAGCTATTGAATAATGAGGATAACTACTGAAAGTCCTAATGCCTCTCTGGTCTCAGCGTTAGACTCGCTCGTATTCCTGAGGCTCCTTTTCAATGCTCTCCTGCAGCCTCCTGTCACTACGTGCAAAGCAAGCAGCCGGTATGCTGAAATCAGACCTCAGCATTTGAGATCTTCACTCCAACAATGCTGGCTAATGAACATGATGGCAGAGGAAAGGAGAACGGTAATGAGACATTTCAGAGAAGTCACATGTGTTTGCTTTAAGGTGTGGAAGCACTGAAGTGCACTGCCCTATTTTTTCAAATAGACAGAAGTCTACTTCTGTAACAACTGCAGAAGCTCCTACCCAGGTACCAGCAACTTCTGATTTAAAACAACTTGTAACATGGAAGTAGCACTTGGAAAAACATGAATCTGTGCTGCCTCTGGTTGCCCCTTCCCCTTGTGCAAAGGCTCAAGGGGAGGATCATGGCATAGGAATGGAAAGGACGAGGACGTACCCATCAGTACTGCAGAGCACTAGACTTAGCTTCTCACCCACCACGAAAGCATCCCACTTACCCACAGACTTCCATTGCTCATCATGAACTTTTACCCTTTGGCTACAGTCTTTGCTGCCCGCACTCATCCTTATTCCTGTAGTCACCCACCAACAGTGTGAAAAGGCAGAAGTGACCTTTTCCCACACATGTACCCAATTCAGAGAGTAATATTTAACATTTAAATGAGGCACAATAGGTAAACATTTACAGCTGCCCTATCTTTGACTCTGTGCCTCACTGGCTAACATACAAGTCTTTTGTCTCCCAATTCAGTCAATAGATTTGCAAAATCCATTATCAGAAAGTCTCTGGATGTGACTTTACAGGATTTTTTTACCTGTTCTGTTGTTCGGGGTTTTGTTTTGTTTTGTTTTGTTTTTTTTTTTTTTTTTTTTAAAAGCAAACAGTTATTTAGAATAAGTGCCCATCATTTAAAGAAAATTTTTTTCAGCACTCGTACCTTGCAGTGGTGAGTTCCATGGGACACACATGAATTTCATTTTTTAACTTAAGAAGTAAAACTTGAAGAGCAGTGAGTTTGTTTGACTTAGTAGCATGAAACATCTGGTTTACCTTTGCCAAGTCTCAGCTCTAACCACTCTACTTCAATCTATCTTCTCTTGTGTCTTTCCCTGTCTACCAACTTTTTGACTGTGCCTCCCTGTAGCATAATGGCATTATAGAACTTTTGCTTTTTTTTTTTTTCTTATTTATTCCACTCTCCCTCTCCAGAAATACTATGACATTGTCAGCATTAAGGAGCAAGCAATAATTTATCTCTGTATGGAGGGAAAGATACAAAGAAATCAGCTAACTTTACAGGGCAGGGATTAAGGAAAACTTTCTGTCCCCCACTTGGACCACAGAAACACCTACCTAAAGCATCTTTATTAAAGTTTTTATCAGGGCAGCTTAAGCAAACATCTGCCTGGCATGGTCTGTGATTTCTCAAGCATTTTCAAGACTCCTAAGTCTAATTTAGATTATTTTTTTAAGATAATGTTTTTAAAGGATAAATGGAATCATTTGTAATTTGCTCATCACCTCCAGCTGCCAGGAAGTCTAAAGTAAAAATTCCTACAAGAACCTATTAAGCCAAGATGTTTTCATTTGAAGACTGGAAACTTAATATCATCCATGAGTCAAAACGGTTACAGCTTTCATCTTCAGCCTTTCTCCTGTAACCATTCTTTGGAGTCATCAATTCTAATGATAGTCTTTCTATTCCTTGGCAACAGTTTGCTGTGTGTGTTTCAGGTGAAAATCATATCCAAGCTAAGTATTATCTCACTGAACTGAATAGGATTCAGCTGAGCCAAAAGCAGTATAATATTTTTCACTCAAACTTGTATTAATAGCAATTATTCACCATGATTTTCCCAGGCACAACGCTGACTCAAATGTAAATATATATTTATATGTAAAAGTAAATCTTTAGTTATCTATATTGCCCTATGTATAGGAAAGTTCCCTACAGTACCTTTAAGTAATGTCATTGTGGTTTGTCTTTTAACTCGAGACCTTCATTATGCTCCTCTGGAGGAGAAATATATGGCTATAGCTGTTCATCATTGAGCACCATCAATGTCATATTTCCTCTATTAAGTTGGCAGTTTACAAGGCAAAGGATTTTATTGTTGTTTTTTTTTCCTGAGTGATCCCTTTTCCATTCTCATGTTTTGTAAGCTTGTCTCTGACAGAGACATGATGCCCAAACTTTTATTTCTCTTGTTAAAAAGGTTTGAACTACTAATTCCAATCAAATTCAACAGAATACGAAAGATATCAAGTTCCCATAAATTCTATGAAGACCGGAAGCCAGCAAGAGGGGAAAGATTCAAATGAAGGTCCCCACTGAGAGAAAAGTCACAACACCAGTTCAGTCCCATCATTTGATGTTAAATCTTCCACATAAGAGAAAGTAAGATATAGCTGACACAGAAATATTCATATTCTCTTTTGTAGCCAATCCTGGTCAGTCCATAACCTGAGCAATAGGCAACCAAAACAATCAATTTTCAAAATCTGCTTTGGGAACAAATATTTCATGAATGATTTTTACACGCACTGGAAAGCAAAAGTAAAACCCGAAAATCCTCTACAGAATCATATTCCCATTCTCACAGCATAGATAAAAGCAAAAGCACTGGAAAAAATGGTAAAGTCAAATTTAAGTTATAAATAATATTCAATAATGACTTCATATTCACTTTCTTTTCCAAGTACTTCAGATTTATATTTATTAACCGCAGTCACACTTATGGGAAAGTTACAACTCAGCTTTGGGGTTTAGGTGGGTTTTTTAAACAAAAGATATTTTTATTTTATTTGCTACTCTCTTCTTGTTCTTCTTATTCTTTTTTAAACTTCTCCTTACAGAACCGCAGAGTTGAGGGCTGGTGCTTTGATCACTCCCCATCTCCCAAAGGCTAGCAATGTCACCAATCTCCCCCCAGTCTGAGCCTTTTCCCTCTACATCACTACTTGCTATTTGGTGACACTAGCACCTTTCTCAGTCAAGAGGAAAGATGAACAGCCAACCAAGTAGTCAGGTTCAATTTCACTCCATAGATCAACTAACTAAGAGAGCCGCAGTGGAGTATAATTTACATACCCCAGTCAAAAGTCTGAGTGTAGGTGATAGCCAACTTTACACAGCTTTGTCTGATCTTAACCCATTCCTGCACTTTGAGTTTCAGCAGCAACCAACTCTGAAATGTTTTAATGTCTGAGCTACAATAAAAAATGCTCACTTGCTACAGAAAAGCCTATTCTTTATTACTTTTTTTAAAAAAAAAACCCAAGATCAAACATAGCATGGAGAAATAATTAGAAAATACAGATTAAGCATTCAGCTCTTACCAAAAAAGGCATAGTGAAATCCAGGTCAATGTTACCCAGTAAACAAAAGGACACATATGTCTTAATTTTGATTAGTTTTGCATAATTTTTGAGAAACAAATGTTTGTCTTTTTTAATCACCTGCAAGTCATTTCAGCTCCAACTAAAGCATTCACAACTTTGCATGTAGTACTGCTAGCACGTCACCTAAACTAGGCTGAGGGTTTCCATCATTGCCTAAAAAGAGTTTTGCAATAAAACAGTATCAATAACAACTAATACTCCGACACAGTGTTGATAAAGAAGGTGCACTAACAGGACATGGAACTCAGCACCTCAATGCATTTCACTCAGTGACAGAACCCAACGTGACACTGCTCAGAGCAGCAGCATCGTGCTGAAGCTGTCACCTAAGGAACTTAGAGCCAGCTTTGAATTTTTTACAGAAGTGAGGTAAAATTCAGCTTTTAACTCATGTTGAGATTGGAAAGTCAATGAAAACCATATTTCTTTCAGACTCATTGGTGGTGAGTCCTTCCACAGAAACACATACAACTTCCCTAGTCTTGAACCGCTTCCAGCCAGCAACGCACAAAAACCTGAATGGTGCCTCCACAGAGGATAAAATGTTTTATAAGCAGGTAGTTTTGTTGGTATCATTCAATACAGAAAACCAGTATTTTCTTTTGTAAAATCAATGTAGTGTATCTGCCTTCCACTGATATATAGGATAAAATGCAGAACTTGGTAACATATCAGAAAAACCATCTGAAGACATTTACATTTGGGAAGACTCACATTCAGAGAGCAAAATATTTTTTCCTTTAACTTTGATGTTATTTAACAGCAAAAAAGCACAAATGCATAACTCTGGGTACCGAGTCCATAATTTTACATCACTGGATTTCTAAGATTTATATCTGTCATAAATATGAGAAACATGAATCTTTGAAATCAAATATTAAAATGAAGGATGGTACTGTAATGTGCTGCATCACATGGTAAATTGCTGTCATTTCTTGAGAGGTGGCAGCATTTCAGTGGTGGCCGATTGCTTTATTATTTTTGCATTCATTGCCTATCACTGATGTATGCAGGTTCATTTTCATTTTTGAAAAGTAGCTCTAAAATAAAATTTTAAAAAGCACTGTTCACAATAGGCAGAGTTATCCATGATTTCTAGGCAGCATTCTGTGAATCTTGTCTTTATTTAGTGTTAAACTTTGGACAATACTTTGAGATGTAGGATAGAAAAAGACAAAGCTCCATCTCCATAGACAGTATCTATAGATGTGTACAGCATCTCTACCAGTTTTGTATTCCAACATGCCATAAATATCTATATCAATGGAAAACTCAAAATGTACTTCAGCATTACTAGCTTCTTGCAGAGCAGGTTCTCAAAAATACTTCTTGAATGTGTCAGGTTAGACCCAACACTTAGCAGCTTTACTCATCTGCCTTTTCTGTTCTACAGGAAGTGAAGAAAAAAGCAGTATTGTAATTTTTCTGTTAAAAAAAGTAATGGAGAAATACCTGCCTTTATCCTGCATGTGAACTTACATGATGGTGTAAGTAATATAGACTTGCAGTCCCTCAGTGCATATAGTTCTCAATCCTAACCAGACATTTCAATTATTAGCTCTCCTTCCTATGTTGAACCCAAATCCAAATGTTGAACCCAAATACTACAATTGTGGATGCACTGGAACTCTATAACCACACAAATACATAACAATTGACAAAGCACAGCATTATTATATGCCTGCAAACCTTCCTTTGTTTTCCTAGACAATATGCCAACATTAGGGTGGCTTTGTATAGTCTTCTCTAAGTTGCTGTAAATCATGGCTGTTGTTCAGCCTTCCCAAAATTATCCTCAGTGTGAGTTCAATAAAGAAAAACCAGCATCAGGATCTTTTTATGAGGTTATTTTCAATTCCACAGTAGCAAAAGAGTACTTATTTTTTAAAAAAGGTTAATTCTGGAAACTTCCATGGAAAATGTATTATGGAAGAATATGCATATAATAAGTTGGGTTTTTTTCCAAGCAAATCTAGACTACTATGAGCAAGGATGTAGGCATTAGGAGGATTGTGAGGAAGCTCATGGGATATAGCAGTACATTAAGCAAAGAAATAACAGATGATATTGAGGGCAAGTCAGGTTTGCAGAAGGCCTCTAGGATGTAGTTAGAGAAACAATCCTTGCACGTGGCCAGCAACACCTCCCAGGATACTGCTGTAAACCAGTTTTAGTGAGAGAATACCAGCAATACAAGAGCCAAAAAAAAAAAAAAAGAAATCAGGACAGGGCAAACGGCAAATAAAAATAAATGTCACAGTTCAGTGAAACTCCCAACACTTCAGGAAAAAAATATTTCCATACTTGAAACAAATATACTGACGTGATTGGTGACTGACCAGTGTTTCACTTCTGAACTCAATAAAACCATATGATGTTTTATTTCATAATTACAAAATACTTCTTCTAGTAATTCATAAAAGTTAAGCTTTGGCTCTTTTCCATGAAGCATGCCAAGCATTATCTCTCATCCTTGTGAGACTGCATATACACTATCATTTTCTATTCTGTATCACTGTTATTGCTCTTTACCTGCAACCTCTGCAAAAGCATTGAAGAAACATTGTGTTTAGACAGAAATGGAAACAAGACTGTAATGATGCCAAAGAACAGTAATTAAAGTGAAGCAAATCAAACTGGGAAGACACTGAAAGACAATTTACTTGAAATACTGTATTTCAGCCCACCTAAGGAAAAAAGAACCTAAAGAGTTTTTCATTTACAGTTATGTTTAATTAATTATGAAGGTAAACCCATAAAGATTAACAGCTGTACTAGAGAAATCTTCCACCTGTGTATTTGCAAATACTGCAAATCTCATGCTCCCAAAGTCACTTCTGGGCTACCAGTTTTGGTGAAGAGGTGAGGAAGAATGGAGCTTTTTCAGAAATATCCCACTAAAGCCAATTTGAAATGAACAAATTGCATTTAGATTCAGACTATAAGAGTTCAAGAAAACCGAAGTATTAAATATGACAAATCCTGAACAGTCATATGTATTTACTTACTCTCTGAACTTTTAGTAAAGATGCTGCCCCAATCAACAAGCAACCATGATGCAAAGAAGTTGCCCTGACAAAGACTGAAAGCTCTTCAGTAGGCTTCTCCTTCCATCAAGAATAAATATATAACTGGTCTCACGCTCATTCTGTATACACAAATTCCTGCCCATAAACAGCCAAACTGGACTACAATGGTAGCTCTGCACACAGATGATGTTGAGCATAAAGTGACAAATTTAGGTGTTTTCAAAGCAATCATTGAGTTCAGGAAAAACGTACCACTAAAAGTGCTTGATATGCTCCAAAAGCATTTGTAAATAGTTTAAGGAAATACCTGAAATTACAGACGAGCTAGTATGTCTAATTTCAATTCTGCTACACAGCTGAATAAAAGTGGAAGAAACCCAAAAAAGAAACCTCAGAAAACAAGGCTGAAGTGATTTCTGTGTGGGTTTTGGTTTTTGGGTTTGGGGGGTGGTTGGGGGGGGTGTTTGCTGGGGTTTGGTTTTTTTGATTTTTTTTGTTTTCAAAAAAGAGGACTTTCTGCCAAAGTTATTTTTACAAAAGTTCTTCAAACCCAAATTTCCTTTTTATCTGCCTTGGGCAGAGTTCTCAGTTTCCTACAAGGAGAGGCCGAAATGTGTTTTAAGACACGCTGACATCTTCAGTGCTGTGCCAATGCAACACCTGTCCCTGAAGCCATCTGTCATTTTCTCTGATGCCATCTACACACTTTTCCTACTTTTCTCTCTTCTATTAACTCGTAAAGGGAAGCTGGAAAAAGATCAGGTTCCACTGCTGTGATGCAGACTGACTCATTAGGAATATCCTGACAACATGCTCACAAATATCACAGTATCACAGTATCGTAAGGTTGGAAAGGACCTTTGAGATCATCGAGTCCAACCTATGACCCAACCTACACCTACTCATACTTGTCAACTACACCATGTCACTAAGTGCCTCATCCAAATTCTCTTTGAACACCTCCAGGGATGGTGACTCGACCACCTCCCTAGGCAGCACATTCCAATGAACAATTACCCTCTCAGTGAAGAATTTCTTCCTAATGTCAATCCTAAACCTCCCCTGGCGAAGTTTGAGACCGTGTCCTCTCGTTCTGTCACTGGTCGCCTGAGAGAAGAGTCCAACTCCTGCCTCACCACAACCTCCCTTTAGGTAGTTGTAGAGAGCAATAAGGTCTCCCCTGAGCCTCCTCTTCTCCAGTCTAAACAACCCCAGCTCCCTCAGTCGCTCCTCATAGGGCTTGTACTCCAGCCCCTTCACCATCCTCGTTGCTCTCCTCTGGACACACTCCAGCATCTCAACATCCTTCTTAAACTGAGGGGCCCAGAACTGGACACAGTACTCAAGGTGCGGCCTGACCAGTGCCGAGTATAAGGGGATGATGACCTCTCTAGTCCTGCTGGCCACACTGTTCCTGATGCAGGCCAAGATACCATTGGCCTTCTTTGCCACTTGAGCGCACTGCTGGCTCATGTTGAGTTTCCTGTCCACCAGCACTCCCAAGTCCCTTTCCGCCTGACTACTCTCCAGTCACTCTGCACCCCAGCCTATAGCTCTGCATGGGATTGTTGTGTCCAAAGTGTAGAACCCGGCATTTGGACTTGTTAAACCTCATGCTATTGGACTCAGCCCATCTCTCCAGCCTGTCAAGGTCCCTCTGTAGGGCCCTCCTACCTTCTAGCAGATCGACACTTCCTCCCAGCTTGGTGTCATCTGCGAACTTGCTGATGAAGGACTCGATCCCCTCATCCAGTCATCAATAAAGATATTGAACAGGACCGGGCCCAGCACCAAACCCTGGGGGACGCCACTAGTGACCGGCCGCCAGCTGGATGGGACACCATTCATTACCACCCTTTGGGCTCGGCCATGCAACCAATTCCTAACCCAGCACAGTACATTCCCATCCATGCCACGGGCTGCCAGCTTGTCCAGTAGTCTACTATGGGAGACAGTGTCAAAGGCCTTGCTGAAGTCCAGGTACACCACATCCACAGCCTTCCTCTCATCCACCAGGCGAGTCACACAGTCGTAAAAAGAAATCAGGTTGGTCAGGCACGACCTGCCTCTCCTAAAACCATGCTGGCTGGGCCTGATCTTTCCCTCATTCTGCAGGTGCCGCATGATCACTCCCAGGATTATTCGTTCCATAATTTTGCCTGGAACCGAGGTCAGGCTGACAGGTCTGTAGTTACCTGGATCGTCCCTACGACCCTTCTTGTGGATGGGCGTCACGTTGGCCAACTTCCAGTCTTCTGGGACCTCTCCAGTGAGCCAGGACTGCTGATAAATGATGGAAAGCGGCTTAGCAAGCTCGTCCGCCAGCTCTCTCATCACCCTAGGATGGATCCCATCAGGCCCCATAGACTTATGAGGATCCAAGTGGCTCAGCAGGTCTCTAACTTCTTCCTCCTGCATGACAGGGGGGCTGTATTGCACCCCGCCCCTATCCACCGCTTCAGTAGACCAGTTGTCCAGAGAACAATCTGCCTTACTGTTGAAAACCGAGGTGAAGAAAGCATTAAGCACCTCAGCCTTTTCCTCATCTTTAGTTACTATATTTCCCTCAGTGATCGATAAGGATTGAAGGTTGTTGCTGCCCTTTTTTCTGCCGTTAATATATTTGAAAAAGCTCTTCTTGTCCTTAACACAAGTGGCCAATTTAAGCTCCAGCTGGGCTTTTGCCTCCCTAATTTTCTTCCTACAGGACTTGACAATAATTGAACACAACCTGACTCACCTGCCCTTCTTTCCAAAGGCGATACACCCTCTTTTTTTTCACTGAGCTCCTTCAAAAGCTCCTTTACTCATCCAGGCCGGCCGTCTGCCCCTGCAGCTCATCTTAGAGCACATCGGGATAGCCTGCTCCTGCGCCTTGAAGACTTCATTCTTAAAGTACATCCAGCCTTCCTGGACCCCCTTGCTTTTAAGAACTATCTCCCAGGGTACTCTCCTTACTAGTTCCTTATATAACTTGAAATCAGCACACCGAAAGTCCAACATGGTCGTCCTGTTTTTGCTCTTCCTTGTTCCATTGTTAATGGAAAACTCAATTATCTCATGGTCACTGCAGCCCAGACAGCCTCCAACCACAACATCACCCACCAGCCCTTCTCTATTGGTAAACAGCAAGTCAAGGAGAGCCTCACCCCTGGTAGGCTCACTCACCAGCTGTGACAAGAAGCAGTCCTCAATACACTCCAAGAACCTTCTGGACTGCCTCCTCTCGGCTGTGTTAAGTTCCCAGCAGATATCTGGGAGATTAAAGTCTCCTAGAAGAACAAGGGCAGACGATCTTGAGGCAACTTCCAGTTGCTTAAACAGCAAAAGGTCCACCTCTTCCTCCTGGTCGGGCGGTCTGTAACACCCTCCAACCAGGATGTCGGTCTTGCTTGCCCCTCTTACTCTTACCCATAGACTCTCAATCTGATCGTCCCCGATCTCAAGTTCTACAGTGTCAAGGGTTTCCTTGGTGTACAGGGCCACCCCTCCACCCTTTCCCTCTCACCTGTCTCTCCTGAAGAGTTTGTAACCTTCCGCGGCAGCACTCCAGTTATGGGAGTCATTCCACCACGTTTCCGTGATAGCGACTATATCATAGTACTCCTGCCGGGCCAGGACCTCCAGCTCCTCTTGTTTGTTACCCATACTGCGTGCATTGGTGTACATGCATTTCAGTTGGGCTAGTGGCTTTACCCTTGATAATGACTCACATTCTGCAGTCACTTCAGTGGTGAGTCTGGTTACATCCCCCTCCCCTATCGGGCCTAGTTTAAAGCCCTCTCAATGAGCCCTGCCAATTCCCGGGCTAGTATCCTTCTACCTTTTTTACTTAGGTGGGACCCATCTGGGTCAAGCAGGCCAGGCTCAGTAAAGGTTTCCCCATGGTCGTAGAAACCAAAATTCCTGTGCCGGCACCAGTCCTTAAGCCATTTGTTGAGAGCATGTATTCTGTCATTCTTTGCACTATACCTTTCAGACACTGGAGGGACTGAGCAGAACACCACCTGCGCTCCTGCCCCGTCCATTAGTCGGCCCAGCTCCCTGAACTCCTTTTTAATTGCTCTGGTGCCCTTCTTATCGAGTTCATCACTGCCAGTCTGAACAGCCAGCAGGGGATAATAATCTGTGGGTTGAATTAGATCCGGGAGTCTCTTAGTGATATGGAAAAATGGTTAAGAAATACAGTGGATATTTTTATAATTTAATTATGTCACACTGCATATTTTACCTGTGGGAGATGAAAATATTTACATTCTTTTACAGGTTTCAGTAAGATGTATATCTTTATCAGAGACTGAGGGTGAAAATGCGTCTAAAAAAGAGAAATAAAGCTTTATTTTAGTGAATATGGTCATGTTACGTGACAGTGGCAAACCTGCACCAACACACAGCAAGCAGTATTTACAAAGCACTGAATGTAGTAGTGGTTTGATTTCTGAAGCAGCTTTTCCATTCACCTCTCTAGTAATTTAATTCTCTGCAAATGAAAATTTTAGAGAAATTCCAATTTACTTGCACTCCTTAACCTCTTTACCTGTTTCACTAACAAAGAAAGTAAAGCATCTGTGCACTTAGCAGCTACTTGATGTTAAACACTTACCTGCTCCTCTTCCAACTTGCTCTGCTGTGGGATTTGCCACATTTCTCTTACTGCAAGATTTCTCAGAGCATTAAATTACCATATAAACAACCCTTATTATGTTGGCCATTTTGAAAGCTAGGCAGATCTTGCATTGAAAGGTGTATTTATTCACATTTAAAGGATAACTAGAAAAAAAATCATTGATATTTATTTATTTTTCTCAAAGTTTCTTGCGCAAGCAAGCAGCAAACCTGAAATCTTATACATTTGTTCTTACAACTGGGGACCAGAATCCCTTCACAATGACAAGTAACTTAAATCTCTCCTTTCTAGAGAATTGTGGGAATGAGGCATGGACTCCACCAAGTGTGATCAAGCAGAATCGCTTATTAAGTAACAAACAATATTTATACACTATGGGTCTGCGTACAAGCCTTGCAAACATGGTGCTTCTTGTATCAATTTCCAAACAAAATGTATACATAGTTTCACATCCTAATAAGGAATGCAGTGTTCTTTGTTAGCTCCTGGTATGCTGCAAGATGTCCTTCGCATTCCTCCATGACCTGAAGCTCAACAAAGCCTCAGTTGAGCCGCGATGGGGACTTTCCAGCATCTCAGGGTTATCACCCCCAACATAGAATCAGCTTTGTTTCAGGTATCTTTGACAGAAAATCAGTCTCTTAGCATAGCAATCCACTAAAAGCCTAGACGTGCACTGCCCAGCAGTCAGCAATAAGTATAATTCAAGGCTTCTAGCCAATCTGAGGCTTTGTCTATACCGCAACATTTTATGGGTTGTCTACCTGAATGGGAAGAAAAAGTAGCCTTCATCTTGATGACAGCTCTATTTTTTCAGATTTTTGTATCTAAATATCACAGAGACACCTGTGCCATTGATTCCATGACATTACTGCCACGTCCCCTGCCCTAAGGAACTCCACAAGAACACTCACACACAAATGAACAAAGGCTGCTCCTAACTACTTTTAAGTTAGTTCATTCCTGATTGTCATGAGAATGGGTTGCCTCCAAATTTCCCACTAATGTTTAAATGCTTGGTTGGAACTGTAACTCCGTAAATAGCTTCAGAGGAAGAAAAATCAACAAGGATATCTTATCTTGCCTAAGGGCACTGCCACCCCCTCAGCCAACACCCACACTGGAACTGGTCACCTCCAAAATTTTCTATGTGAATATGCATAGCTTGGGTCAAAAAAGTGCTACAGAAAAATGCCTGCCTTGTGCCCACAGTATACACTGCTATAATTTTTTTACTTTTTTTACAGAAACTTTCCAAAATTAACATGAGATATTAAAGAATTTGTCCACATAATGAAAAAAACCAACAATGCATGTATAATGATTTCAAGAAAAATATTTTACTTCCCAAACCACAAAATTAAAGTTTCATGAGGGAACTAATAAACCCATGAAGATCCTAGTATTTCTTGCTGTACCATGGTCCATTTTATAATGGGCACATCTCATTTTCTGTGATGTTTAGATTTCAATAAAACATTTATAAAACAAGTATTACTGTTTATTTTCCATAATTATCTACTTTTCTACTCCAGCAAAACCGTGTGAATCTCAATTTAGTGGCCACTTATATTTGGAAAGAAAACTGTAATAGATAAAACAAACAAACAAACTAGGCACATTAGCACTACCACAGAATAACTTTTACTCCTGTGTCTCCAGGATGTTAAATTTCAGCTAGTCCTAATTAAGATGGAACAGCAAACCTTGAAAAACAAACACGATTTTATCTTACAGCCTTAAAAACAAAATAAAAATACAACAGTCCCATTCAAAACATACGTTCTAGGAAAACACATTTCCATACTGAAAAGGTCTGGTTTCAGCTAACAAGAGATATAATTTAAAATATTGTCTTGGTTTGGTAACGTCTGGGAACATTGCACTGAATTCAGCACATCTATTTTGGAACAACTGAGAGCTCAGCCCATCACATTAAATGTGCAAAGCTTTGGATTAGTTCCAAAGCGGAGTCCACAGCAAATTTGCCTTAAGTGGGATAGCTCTAGCAAACTAAAAAATTAATTACGTCTTTGTAGTTTCCCAGAAAAGTGTAAAAATTTTGTGGCAGGCTTCTTGCCTACACAAAATCTCACTAAAGATACTTCAGCCTGGAGCTTAATGAACGATACATCACTTCAGATAGGATTCAGACAGAATATATTTAGTAAACTCTAATGAATCCACGGCCTCAAAATTCAAATTAAAACTGTTACTTTACAGCATCATGTTTATTCACACAGTATGATCTCACTATCAGCAGAGAGCTTTCTCTTTCAAGCCCAAAGTTACCTGAAAGAGGTGAAGAGTAGAGATTCCTGCTTTTTTTCAGGCAGGTTTTTACTTATTTAAAATGCATCTATTTTATAATCTCACTACATGTTTCAAATTTGCAGGTTAGATTTTTCCACTTTACTGGAAAAACATGTGGAAGCTGTCAAGAATACTTCAATGTGTCAGCGTATCCCTGCCCAAGCTGTCCTATACTGCTATATCAGCGAAGAATTCTCGTTGCCAGAGGAAGCTGCAATTGGTTCAAGCCACCAAGAATAAAGTTCAAGCCACTCTTCCACTGGTGTTACAATAATCATCTCATGGTGATTCAAACTGGCTGCTGCTACTCGCAGACAAACATAAACAAGAAAGGTCTGATTGCTTCACTTTCCAATGCACTTATAGTTATCACCTACATGGCTTTCATTAGCTTGCTTAGCTCCAGAAGAACCTCTGAGGTCATGCCAGTATCTCCAGCCTAATTACTGAGTCAGACACTCTGGAATACAGCTGTGACAAACACTGACCTGCACATACTAGAAGATAAAGGCTCAACTTCATTTTTAAGATAAAACAGTAGTCCTTTTGCTCGCATTGTTAGAATTTCAGTAGCAGTTCCTGGAAAAAGCTTCTTACTTTAAGCCAAAATCCTTAATTGTACAGTGAGTCCTTGCAGAGATCGACACACAGACTTCGATGCAGAATCGAAGACCTTTTATCGTCAGAAGACTGCATTTTTATATTCTTCAGAGTTCTATCATGTGCTGGATGTTTTTACATGATTGGATACATACAGCTGTCCACGCGCCTAAGTTACACTTGTGATTGGTTACTTATACACGATCACGCACTGCTGCAAGAAGCAAGTTTAACATTCTTTTGCTAGATAGCTTGCTTTTATCTTATAATTCTTTGCAAACAATTCTATTTCTTCACCACCTAATCCCTCATATCTCACTGTTCAAGGCCCTTCAAGAATACCATGCTGCTTGTTATTATAAAATGTCTCCAACAATTCCCCCTTTTTTGTTTTCAATCTGCACCAACACAGCTCCACTCATGGCGCCATTAATCATCCTCTGCACACATCACATCACACACAACACACACATCAAAACACATATAAACCCCATTAAACACAACAAAACTAACATTAAAAGGCGTATCATCTAAGATTCTAACCAATTAAACCATCTTCCAAGAATATTTCACTTATACCATATGTGTTGTTTGCTTGCTTCTATGATCGTGGTGATAGGTGAAGTTTATTATAGTTATATTTAGTGTTAGTATTAGTGTTAGTAAGGTTAGTAGGGCCTAAACTGCAGGGCTCTTCCCTTATATTAAATGGAACAATCTCCGACATGTTTGTCGTTGTACAATTACACCACTTACTACTATTTCTATATATCCCCAAAGATGAATTTACATTTTTTTACAAAAGATTGATTTGTCCCACTATAATTAAACATTACACAGGCATGACGTTGGAAGAACACTTTCTGTAGCGACGTCGACATAGGCCACTGGTCTGTAGGCAGGCCATCCAGGCAAGTAGAAAACAGTTTTTCCGGGGATGCATATCGAGTCCTGTCCCGTCGTGTTGGCTAGGATGATCTACACATTTGTCCTCTGCTGCGCGACGATCGAAAATGCTGCAGCTACAGCCTGAGTTAGGTTGAAGACCCAGGCCGTGGTAAATCAGTTGAGTTGTTTGCTACTGTAGGCTTTACCCATTTTGCAGGTATCCACGTAGGCCCAGAACCTGTAATGACACAAACATACCCTCGCCCCCACATTACTAACTGAAATGGCCCATCCCATTTGCCCTCTTTGTTTTTTATTAACACCATGAGCTTTTCATCAAATGCTGACATTCCTGTTGACATGGTTTGCGTATGCTTCACAATTGGTGGTACTGTATCTTCTCCTGCTAAGCGCAAGAAATTCAATACATATTGTACTTTCATCAATCGATTTGCTGGTGATTCCCCAGACTCCCCTTGTTTTTGTCTTTGTAAATATTGTTTTATCACTAGATGTGTTCGTTCAGTAATAGCTTGGCCTGTTGGGGAGTGTGGTACTCAGGGTCATTTGTGTCCTGGTGCAATCCTGGCTTGCGCTGCATTTCCAGTTTCCCTGATTTTGCCCAATAGGGTTACCATATTTATCAAGTTGAGATCGATATTGATTGACATAGTGTCGACTTGTATGACAACGTGGGCAAATTCCTGGCATTTGATTTCCTGGGGGCCCATTTCTTCTATGTCCTTGCAAATTCTTATTACACTGATAGCTTAAGTGGCCTTGTTGCCCACAGTTATAACACCGTTTTGCCCCTAAAGGTCTCATTGCTGTTGCGAAGGTGTCTGCTAATACAGTCGCGTGTTGTTCCATCGTGCCTACACGATTTGCTGCCTCTACCATCTCTACCAGGGTTGCATTACGAGGTAAAGATATTAATACCTTTTTACAATCTGGATTTGCATTTTCTAGGGCTAGTTTTAGTAATAATGACTCTCTGGCTTCCGGATGCTCAATTTGCTTTTCTATCGCACTCCGCAGTTTGTCTATAAAAAGCATATAGGGCTCGTTGTTTCCCTGCCGAATAGATGTAAAAGAGACCGGCTGTTTTCCCACTTCAGGTAAAGTTAAAAGTGCTCTGAGTGCCATTCTTCCCGTTTCTCTTAAAATATCTGGCAACAGCCTCGATTGTGCCTGTGGGTCGGCAAACAGACCTGCCCCCGTGTAATGATCTGTTCCTACCCCATATAACGGGTCTCCTTGTGGGCGTCCTAAGTTTTCCACTGCCTTCACTTCTGCAAATTCCATGATCTCTCCATAACAATTTTTGTGTGGGGGTTAAAATCATTGATGCTAACTGCTGACAATCATACGGAGTAACCAATTGTCCACATAATACATTTTCCAACAATGTTTGTGAAAAGGCCGAATGCAATCCATCCTGCATAACAGCTTTCCTGACTTCCTTGATTAACTACCAATCAAAGGCTTGATATTGTGGTGGTTGATTCGGTTGTAGAATAACTGGAAATGCTACATCCATCTTTTCTCCTTCCTTAAGTGCATCTAATTTTATCTTTGTCCATCTGTTCCTAATATTGTCCCCTTCATTATCACCTAAGGTTTTAACCTTTTGTCTTTTTTCTTCGTCGTTGCTGCTGTTGCTATCACTTCCAGTTTTGCATTGAGTACGTTTAGCTCTTTTTTTCTTTGATTTCTTAGAACTTTTATACGACATCGTAGTAGCACATTCAGATTGCTGCTCGGACAAGGACCGATCTTTTTCCTCTTCACTAACATCTGTCTGAGTACCCTCTGAGATAAAATCTTCTTTTGAAGGTGCTAATGCCTTGTCATAAATTACCCCTGACAAACGCTTTTCGGGGGGGTATAGCCGTTCAAGAGGCTACTCTGTGTGGGTTGGGCTGCTTGTTTTTCAGCCTGTAAATCTTTTAAAGTCTCATAAATCAATCGCCACGTTGTTAGAATTCGCATAGCATTTACATCTCTTTTTGAAGCCTTTTCAAAAAGCAAATCTCCTGCTTTTCTCCAAGTTGAGATATCAAAAACAGACGGAGTTTCCACAGGCATTCCATTATTTTTAAGCCAGGCTAATAATAACTCTAGAGCTTGTTTTTCGTATTTAATTCCTCTTTTCTTTAGCATATGCTTTATCATCTTAACTTCTTCTTTCTCTGACACTGACACCTTAATTCCCATCACGTTTCTCGGCTGCTCACTTGATTCCTTTGTAGCAGGTGATTGAAGCCCCGGGGTCTTTTGTCCTGCTCAGGTCCACTGGCTGGGACGATTATTTAGCTGAGATGCCTCCCCAGACACAGCCTTTCTTGTACGTGTGCTTTATCGATTCCAGGATCTGCCCGTCCTGAATCTTCGGACTTCTTCGGATCACGTTGGACTTCTTCAGATCACGTTGGGGTCACCATTTGCGGAGATAGACACACAGACTCCGATGCAGAATCGAAGACCTTTTATCGTCAGAAGACTGCATTTTTATATTCTTCAGAGTTCTATCACGCGCTGGATGTTTTTACATGATTGGATACATACAGCTGTCCACGTGCCTAAGTTACACTTGTGATTGGTTACTTATACATGATCACGCACTGCTGCAAGAAGCAAGTTTAACATTCTTTTGCTAGATAGCTTGCTCTTTATCTTACACTTCTTTGCAAACAATTGTATTTCTTCACCACCTAATTCCTCATATCTCACTGTTCAAGGCCCTTCAAGAATACCATGCTGCTCGTTATTACAAAATATCTCCAACAAGTCCTTGTTTGTGTACATAGTTCTATAAAAATTCATAAGCACAGAGGAACCATAAGCACGAGGCTGGTTTGACTCTTTCTGCTAGCATCTGGGATGCAGCACCTCTGTATATAGAAAGGTAACATCTACTGGAGTCAGTGGTGACCTCAGCCAGTAAAAGGAGCAATCGGGACAGCAAGAAAACAAGACACACAGAGAAGATAACTTCAAGTTATTTAATACTGACACAAAATTGCAATTCTCTTTCTTCCACTAAAATAAAAATGAAATATTTTTATGTATTTAGAACCTTATTAAATCCTATTCTTCCTTTTTAAAACAAATCTTAATTGAAACTAGCTATAACAAGAAAGTTTCATTTATCAAGAAGTGACACTTTGAAATTAAAATACAGTTCAGAAGAAAATGTTTAGCTGCAAAGGTGTGAATTTTCCCTTCTTCACTGTTGCTGCCAAATTGCTATTATTATGAGTGGAGTTAAAACTAGAAAACTGGCTGTTGCTTCTTTTCACTGAAAAGTAAGTGAAAGGAAAACAGAGATCATTTGTCTAGAAATGGTTCCCACCTTGTTCTCTTTTTAAGGAGACAAGACATGCCAGAGATGCAGTGCCATGACCATGTACTGAGTTCTGTGGGGGTGGTTTATGTATGATGGCTTGTGAAAATTAAAACAGCCTAGATGAATAGCAATAGTCAAGAACAGTAGAGACTACACATCTTTTCTGGAGCAACTACTGTGCCCTGCTGCTAAGTTGCAAGTGGGTCATACCTTGCAGCAGGGCTGCCTTCAGCCAAAAACTTCCCTGGGTGAGACAACTGCCTGGTCTGGGTACCGCTATGCAGCACAAGTCCTAGGAGCAGCCAGTCTGCAGATCAACCCAAGTAGTAGCATCTACCACATGGAGAGATCAAGCAGGAAAGGAGCTGCAGGCCTGCACTGCAATCATGCAAGGTCAGAGAGACAGAATGAGATAGGTGCCAGCTATATGTGTTCTATGCTTGACACTTTGAGTGGTAATACAGAAGAAAACTCACAGGAGAAAAAGGGTACAGATGGAGAAATTAGATGCCTACAATAAACTGACTCAATCAGCATCAGGAGAGGTCTTAATCACAGGTTTTGGGTGGCCCTCAGTCATTATATTTAATGTCTGCATTTCTTCAGGTCCCTAGTGCTGCCAATTGTCTACCCTTCCAGACAGTGGCTTGATGACTTGTAGTTGCAACTACAACAAAGAAGTTCCTTGTGCTCCCATCAGCAATGCCCCTCTGCCCCTTCACTGCAGATCCTTTCCCTGCCACACCCCAATTCCCTGGTGTAGCAGTAATTATCTCCATACAAACTTGCACTAACAGCTTTGCTGATATGGAAAAACAAAGAGTAAAAAGAACACAAATGTTGATCTTCAAATTATAAATAAGATGTGAAACCCTTTCTAAAGATCACCATTTTGTTCACTACATTCTGAAAAAGCTGCATTTCTAAATAATTTCCTGTATATAGACCAATCTTATTCCTCTATTCCTTCCCTCTTCTTAATCTTCTGTCCTTGAAGGCTTTTTGTCAACTCAGGTTTTATTGAACAAGTTGCTGAACGTGATTTCTTCTGAAATAGTCTTACATTAACAGAGCTGTTCAGATACAGCAGTACTCCCAAAATCATGATAGAGAACCTCTAAAGCTGAATTTCAGTTGCACGTGATAATAAATGGAAAAAGGCACCAGGTTACGTATAGGTGGCTACAAACCTGACTATACTTAAATTTCTGTATCTGGGTCTCTAACTAAAGAACTAGATAGTTTGAGATGCATGGATTCTTTTGGTATGGCAACCATGAAAACTGTACAAGGTGCACATAAGCTCTTCCTTTTATACTCCTGCTTAAAGAGCTGAAAGGGCTCTGCTTGTAATGATTGTAAGCTGTAATCCAAAGTTGACTGGCAAATTACTTTGAGATATACCAAGTACTTAATTCCTTTTCCTAAAACAACATTAAGGTGCTAGAAAAAATTTCTAAATCTGTGCACAGCAGCAATAAACACAAACCTCATGCAGGCATAGAAAATGTGTAAGAAGATCTTATTCTTCTAAGTGGATCGTATAACGGAACAATCATTTCCACTGTAGCCTTCTACTTCCAATACACAAATAAAAGGAACATGATTTGGTTTCAAAATCTGTCAGTGAACTACGAATGATGAAAACTCTTACTTCCCTCACAAAGTGAGTTTGCTTCTAAGGCTTTGAAGTAGGTTAATATCATGATTACAGCATTTGCAGAGTTTTGCAATGGCATGCTGCTCCGATCTCCTTTCATACTTACCAACTACATGAATAAAAACGCTTTTGGTACAAAGGTTAAGTACATTAAAGAAGAGTCATAGGAAGCTTTAGCCACACCTCTGTCTTATATACAAAATAAAAATCTGCAGGATATAATGGCTTGATATACCCAGAGTTGTACATGCTTTTTTCACAATCTTGCCATCTCTAATACTGCTTATGTGTTACAAGTTTTATAAAAAAGGGTGTATAAAGAGCAACCTCCAATCACACAATGATTCCAGTGCTTCAGCTTAATATAATGACTGTTGGGATTCACTGCCTGTCTTCATATCAGGCTGTGATCTGGTTACCTTTCTAAATTGGTATGTGAAACATCATTTGGAAAAACACAATCCCTATCATGGGCAAGAACTGACTCTGCTGTGTATACACTGGGACAAGCTGGACTCCAAAGTCTCTTACCTAATTGTTGAATTCCAGGGTCAAAGTTGAAATTTTCTTGAAAACAAATGTGGTTTTCCCAACAATTGTGATTAAGAAATAACTTAATACTTCTATTAGGCTTGAGGTGAGTAAATTAGTAAGTTAAAATCTCTAAGTAAATGAAGTTTACAGAAGCATATAGCCTATGAAATCTCAGGCCTCAAAGCCTATCATACAAAACAGATCAAATGAAATCCTACTCAAAATGCTGGCAAAAGCAACTTAGAAAGGTAATATATTTTGCCTTGGTCATACCAGCATTCTGACTGACTAAATACTCATGTTCCAGGGATGCTTAGCTTACATAAGCAGTACTAGCAATAGGGAATTGGTGGTGTTATACACCTACTACTGACAATTAAAATTCACACACTTCTGTGTGTGAAAATATTAAAATCTATTAATTTTTAGGAGAAAATACGTATTTAAATCTTACAAATCTGTTTTTTCCTCCTCAAAGACCACCATCTTTCAGCTTGTCAGTTCTGAATAAGAAAATGGTACTTTGAGTCTAATGCAGACCAATAACCTTGAATATTTTAAAGCAGCACAAAAGAAGCTTAACCACACATTTCAGCAAGTCTAAAGAAACGTAATTTGAAAGGTACTTAGAGCTAGTGTCTCTATATTTTCACATCTCAGGCTTTTAGAACCTTTGGTCTAAACCTAAAGGGGAAATTTTTCCATTTGAACTAGGTTACTTCAAATGGAAATTTCATTACTAACCTTAGAGAAGTCACTCTCCTCCAAATATGATCTGCTTTGGGAAAAAAATCAACTTGTGTTTGGGTATAATTAGTGTGGTAACAGAAATGACAAAATCCAGCCTGCAGAGGTTATCGGGCATTAGCAAAAGATAATGTTGGAATGGTTTAGACTTATCTGCTGGAGATACACTGTATAGAACGTAGCATGAAGAAAAGAACAGAATATGTAATATTGACCTCCCTGAGTTCCTCTGATGATCAGCAAATTCACGAGTTTCAAGTTAGAATTCTAAAGATATCTTCACATTTTTGAAATATCTTTTATCTTGATCTCTTTCCCCTCCTCTATCTCTAACTAGCACATTACCTTGCAATTCAGCAGTGGAAAACAATGCCTAATGTGTCGTACAAATTCAGTATTTCATATAAAACATAGAAGTCCTCTTTGTTAATTTTACACAAAAGTGTAGCTTTGTCTTTCTATTTTATGTTTGCCAACAGCTCTAAATGAGAGTGTTTCTCAGAAAGAAGAAACTCCACTGCTGTCATCCTATGTGTTCTTTACGTCTTTTGAACTCCAGCCACACAAAAACTCAATAACAAGTTTATTCCATACCATGTTAGACCTTAAATGGTTAAACTCCTGGAGATCAAATGCTGTGCTTTGCCTTGTATTACCAACAGACCCTCAGACCCCATCATCTGAAAGAGATGACGGGTGGCATTACAGAAGAAAAGAAGAGCTGCCACTGTTGAATTTCAAGCTAATACAGAAGTGTTGCCAGGAATCTGATATTTTGCTACAAAAGATGAAATTGCATTTGCTGTTACACAAATGAGTTTTCTCATTATGAAATATTCAAAAGTAGATTAAATGTTAATATGACTTTTCTGGAGGCTGAACTTTGAATAAAAGGTGAAAAACAACTCCCGAAGTTGATTTTGCAAAATTACAAGGCTTTGAATTTCCTCCATTACTATAAAATGGGTCTCTAGGAAGAAAAAGACTCATCAGGTCATGTTAATGTCATCTTAACATATGGTCATCAGGCAACAGAAAATACGTTTTCATAGTATGTTTATAAAAGTTCTTATTGCATCTTCAAATTTGCATTGATTGCTTCATTATGAAAAGGTTCCAAATCTTCCCTCAAAATATTTTTTTTTTACCTTTGGTTTTAAGGAATGAGGTGTTTAGTACAAATACACGGCATATTTCATGTAAACACACAATAATTTCACTTACTAAAATTCCTCTATCCAACTACTCTATGGACTTTTAGCCCCAAATGATTGGTTCCACCAAAAGATTAAAAGAAAAGCAAACCTTCTTTGTGATCTTCATAATCTTTTCTGTATATTGGCAGTTTATGCATTGAATAGAATATGAAGAATTACTGAAATTAAGATTTACTATAGAATGTTTACTAGGTTTTCAAACATATTTCAAACATACTTGCTTTATCTTTATTTGCTAAAATGACTGTGTTCTTGAAAATGGTTAGGAGATAATTTAAAATGAATGAATAATGAAATTAATTTAACATATTTTTAAACACGATGAAGGTCCCATGCTTTCACAAGATCTGACCCCAGTGTCCTTGTTGCTCTCTTACATATCACTACATTAAAAAAACCCAAATAAACAAAACCATGAACCTACAAATTAGCATCAAAGTGCTTTTCAGGTTGTTCAGACTCTATTCAAGCTAATTTTTAACACCCAATTTTGTTTGTTTCATTGAAGTAGTCTAGCAGCTAGTGGGACTACCTAGGCTTGCCTGGAATGACTTGGCCTAAAGAAAAGAAATAAAACTGCATTATCCTGGACCTCTTTTAATGTATACATACACAGATGAGCTGCAAAGTAGGGGCCTTTCCATCATTTTAGATCAAATTAGATGACCTCTAACAAACTTCTTAATATTATTTAAGACTGTTCATCCCTATCTGTTCTAACCCTTTGGCCATATTAAACATCTTTATCTTAAACAACTTCTCAACTCCTGCAATCTCCCTCTCTTCTCATCACTTGTTCCTGGTCATCTCTTATTTGTTCAGAATGTGCAACCAAGATAATCTCTCCTGAATACCGCTCTGTCTGCATCCCTCTGAAGCCTTGCGCTGATTTCCAGTCATTCAGACTATTCATTTCAAACATATTGTTCTCTTCTTCCAGCTAAAGCTGGCTCAGAAATAAGATTCACATTTAAAATATTCAGATTTTTCCTGTTCTGATATTCTTCAAAAGAAAAAGGAAGCTGCAAATGCAAACAAAGAAGGATGAAAGGAAGAAGAAGATCGTGAGACACACATTATGGACATTATCGGACTTCATCCCCAAAATCTTGCTCCACAATCAGCACTAGGGTCAAGCTCTTCTCCTCCCCCTATGAGAGAGGAGGATCCCCAACTCCTCTGATGCAAAGCTTCTATTTCTGAAACATTATGTTGGATCTGAGGAAGTTTCCCTAACAAAGCCTTAGCTGAAAACAGTACTTCTCTATGGAAAGTTCCTCTGTTATTTTGTTGTTGAAAAAATATCCAAGAATAATTCCTGAACACATACTGTTTTTAAGTTGTCCTTATTTAATTCTCACCTGAACAGTCTGTCTTCCTTCACTGAAGCACCATGTTGTGACTTCCAGAAATATTTCCCCATTCCTTTCATGTCCTAATGTGACCTTTTGCAAAAGCTATTTATCAGATTGCTTTCTTAAAAGAATTCAAAATCACCCCTTTCTAAAAAACAAATAACAAACAAAACCACAACTACCTGTCGCTACGGTTTGGGGTTTTTTGGGGAAAAAAAAGCAATATATATGAAAAGAATGTTGATAAAATGTAAAGAATTTAGATCTTCTGATGTTCTCATCGACATTCGTGTATTCACATCCCAGTTGGAGTGTTGTGCAAACAAAGCAGGCAGCTCCATCTTGACTGTCAAGCATAGAAAGCAGCACCAAATGGAGCACATTCCCTGATCACTATCCTTCCATTCACTGAACATGGCAAAGGTCTCCAGGAATACCAATATGAGCTCAGCTCATCAAAAAGTGTATGAAAATGTATATCCTGAAGGGATGTTACATTAGGCTTACACAGGCAACTTTGAGTCTGTGCTTCCTTAGACTTTTAGTGCTTAACCTTATAGCCCCAGCATTTCTTTAATGCAATTAAATACAGAGATACAACATATTGCTTTAGTTATGGTCTAGCAAAGAGAAAGAAAATAGGTGAGACAGATAAAGAACTCTGTAGGTAGCTTTCATTTTGATCTCTAGTGTCTCTCTAGCATTGCCATCTTTTTGACATGCTCACAACAATAAGGGCTGTGTTCTTCCACATCCAGTTTTACTGAGAAGGGCTGATAACACATTATTTTTAAGGAGACACTACAGAGTCTGTACATTTTTTAAAAATCCTGCAATCCATAAACATCCCTAGACTAGCAAACATTAGACATACATAGATTACCATATCAATATTAAGCCTAAGCCATGCCTGAGTAAAGAGAACACCTAAATTTCCCTAATGTATTTAATTCACTTTACAAGACTTTGTACATTTGAGTTAAATGTATAACTTGTACAGGCAAACCAAGGTGTATAAAAAGATTAATTCAGTCAAGTACTACTTATATTTTTGCCTTCCACCTAGTTATCAGCATGCTAGTCTACATTATTGTGACATGCAAATATTATCATCTTATTACTTTGATGGCAATTTTATTTTAAAAATGAAATTAATAGCTAGCCTCAAAAGACTTATGCTTAATTTCATTTCACTCCCTGAATCATCCTTTTCACTATACAATTTCTCCTCTAGTTAAACTAAAAAGAATCAGAGGTGTAATTATAGATTACAGATTAGCTGTTCAGCATTTGCTAGTAGTTAAAATGAGGGTAGACATTAAAAGCACATTGACTCCAGAGAAAGCTGCTCCTCTCGACATTTGTAGAAGAGACTGCTGCAAAACGTTAATATTTGTGAAGTCAAGGCTAGAGCTTTCTGTGCTTTTGGACACCTTTGCAGGGCTCTCTCAAAGCAGGACTTCCTAGCACTAGTGAAACCACTACCAGAAGGATCTCCCACCTTCCCCAGCTGATGTCAGTTATAGGTAAGGCAGGAGGACACGATTCCCAAGAATTCTTCACAAGAAATCATTTCCTTCACAGCCAGGATACATCGGGAAGTACAGAGGCTTGCCTGTGCAACACAGCCACATAGCAGCCTTCCAAAAATCTGATCCACAATCTAGGAATATGTGAATGACTTGAAGTCTCCTTCCCCCTTGAGCTCACTCTGCATTCCTGGGTCAGGAATTTACTGTAGGTGTGCTCTCTGTTCTGAACCTGCGTACAAGCACTAGTGAACTGCAAATCAGATGGGCTGACATATAGAAGGAGAGGTCTGAGCACTAGCTACTGAAGCAAGAAGCTGAAACCCTGAGAGGCCGATAGGTTCAGGTGCCAAAACCTGGAGGAGATTGATGTTAGCAGGGCTAGCTACTGGGCAAACTAGATGCCTAACATCTGTGGGGAAAACTGTAGGGAGAGAGAGAGAGAATGAGAGTGTGTTTGTGCATGTCCACTAGCAAACTTAATACCTGATGAACCAGAGGGGAGGAATGAGACTGAGCCATTTGCGTTGTTCATGTTTATGTATGTATTGTTTCTGATTATGTGGATGGATGATGGTAAAAAAGATCTGCTTTGTGTGAGGCAAGATGTATGGCTGTTTATAGTGTGTGTGTATAGATGGCTATCTCGAATAGGTGCTCAGCTTTGCTGCAGCCTGTACCTGGATATACCAAACCACAATGGCATTGTATCAGGCTGGAAGAGGATGAATCCCCAGGGCCTTGTAGCCCACCAGATGCAAATACATCTAATAGAAGATTCTGGAAACATGATCATGTTAACATCTTTGGTTGCACACATACCGACTTTCGTGCTGATGGAGCAACAGCTTGTTTTCTGCCCTATCACAAAGCAGACATAAAGCCATAGAGACCATACACTATTTGCACCTCCACTTCTTCACAAACCTCATCTACTTGGAGCAAGGAAGGGCGTTTTTACAATTTGGCAGTCAAATTAGAATTTGTCTTACTTCTATTTTTATTGCTGTTTTGCAGCAATGAGTAATGCTGTCTCCAAGAAATGGAAGTGAAAGCTACTCTGTTCTTGTCAGAATAATAATGGATATTGTGTTGGCAACTGCCCTCCTGTGCTGCACAACAGCATGAATAAAAGGAATTGGGAAAAGCCAACAGCATTATAAGAAATAAAGTGCATAAACTCACCTTCTTGCAAATAAGTGATAACCTCTATTGTTTGGTGTTTCAGCCCGGGCTACAAGAATAGAATAAACACTATCTTTGAATCAGGAGTGAGTCAGCTCCACTGATCCTCATCTATGGAGAGAGGTTATGGGGGAGATGCACCAGCCATTCAGGGAGGGCCGAAGTAACAAGTATGACATGTAAGATCTCAAGTGTCTCCCACACGTGGTTGTACAGGTAGCAACAGACTGCAAGGCGTCCTTCTCCAGATGCAAGATTAGTTCAATGCTGGGATATTAGCTTTGGCCTCACTAGTATTACTAGCAAAAGGAAAAATGACAATGAGCGTTCAAGTATTTGCTCCTTACAGCTTGGATTCATGTAGAGTTTCTGTTCACAGAGGTTACACAGATTCAAGCAGGGAAGACTTGCCTTCTGTCATGGTTTAGAAAATGAATCATCTTTGAAAAACATCTCACTACAAAGCACTGTAGTGAAACTGTGAAACATGGTGCAGTGCCTACTCATGATGATCCATTAACACGTCCACCCAGCTGGACAGATAGAGGCCTCTGCAGCCTGAGCTCTGGGTTAGTGGGATGCAAGGCAGTTCTGGGGTGAATGATCTGAATGCAGAATAAGAAGTTATTCAAGATGATAAAAGGTTTTAGAAGGCGATCCCTAATGATGGAGGTCTTCAGTGAACAGCTGATGATTACCAGTAACTTTATACATTGAATTTACAATCTTTCTGAACTTCATAAAGAGCCTTGTATTTTTCCTAAGCAGCAACAATTCTTAATACTATCAGGGAAAGAATATTTCTGGAACTTAAGAAAAAGTGACTAACAGGACATTATCCATCAGTCTTGTTCAGCATCTTTGTACTGTAGGCACTAAGAAACTAGCAATAGAACCACTATAGCAGGTGAACAGGAGACAAAAAACTTGAGATACATGGCATGAGGACTACCTGTGGTTGTTTCAGTATGACTATTGCACATCACCACTCTGCTCTTAGGATGCCGGTCTCCCTCACTTTCATGGGGCCACAACCCACTTAGAGAAGCCAGCCCAATCCTTGGCAACGTCTCCACATTTGCTATCTAGCTCTGTCAGGGCTTCTGCCACTATCACCCTTCAGAGACACACATCTTCTGTTGTATCCAAAACCTATTTCATGCAGAACTCCAGGATTTTACACACATCTTTTGGGGGTACACACCTGGGAGGGCAAACTTACCGAAAAGTACTCCAAGTTGTCCTTTTCTGCAAAACCAAGAGCATTCAGTTGTCATTGGCATTTGGACCTTGATACTTTTTCATACCCACTATGCTTTTTTAAATCTAAAGTTATACATTAAGATCTAATCATCTGACACATGCGTTAAAATACAAATTGAAAGAATTGTAAAAAATAAACAAGTGCATATAATACATCTACACGTGATTTCACCAAGTGAAAAAACCATGATTTTTATTCAGCTCTTTTTTTCTTACAAAAAACAAACACATCATTTAATTAAACAAACTAAATATATTGTTGTCTCATCTGCAAAACCAACCAACTGTAAAAGCAAAGCAATGAATTTTTTCCTGTCTTTACACTAACACTAGCTATTATAGATAACAATGTTTAGTTAAAAATAATACAAATAACATGTAGTTATTTCTGGAGACAAGTTTACCTCTAAGAGAAATTCATTTTCAAGAGGAATGTTAAAAACATTCATCTACTATGCCGTTAGACAACCCAAATACATTACATATTATATTACCTTTATTCTGGATGTCCAACAATGTGAATATTGATTATATAGCTACAGCACATCATCCACAAGAATCACAGCCACATCTTTTCTTTACTTCTGAGTAGCACAGCGAATATCTGGGCCTGACGCGTTTATCAAAGGGTGTGTGAGGCTATTACTTTGCCAAATTCATTATATATTTCTTTGAGCTCTTAAAGAGGAATATGCCAGAAGGCATGAACGAAGGGCTTACAAATTCAGTCACAGTATATTTTAAAAGGCAACCAATTTTGTGGCCAAGTTTTTCTTAACAATATGTGATCAGTGTTCAAAAGGTCTATGACATTAAAGATTAAGGACACATTTATTTTTCAGCTAAAGTTTTGTGACTAATTTACTAAGATATTTAGATAAGCACTTTTGTCTCTGACTGCTTAAATACAGAAACCAAAGCCAGCATGTTTCCTTTAACTTGGACATTGCTCCACATCTTTTTTTTTCTTCACAAGTTGACTAATGAAATTTCTGTGATATCATTACTGAGAGAGCAAAATAGCAGTTACAGCACAAAATAAGAAATGGGACCCTCAGATTACACCACAAATCAGGGCAGAGCCTGATATGTAGTGTTAGGAAAGTAACTGAGAGATCAACACTGGCTTTTGATGCAAAGATCTAACTACTTTTGAAATCAATTTAAATTTCCCCCTTATGTACACAGGTCATGAAAGCCCATTACCTTCCTTATCTAAGATTATTTTAGTTTTGAGGAATTTTCCCTACTAATATGAAAAAGCATACACTGTAATAATGCAGACATTATTGCTAAGTGTTATTTGTTTATTTCAGGGAAAAGTTGTGAGCATTTCAATGCTTCCAAGATTGCTGGGATCAAGCTCATTTTCCAGATTTACTTTGATCTCCCTTCAGCAAAATGGAAGCATTTACCAACAGAGCTAATACTTCTAACCTGTACTTTACGAGAAACACTTTGACATATTTTATAATTACTTGCAGAATTTCCCATAATCTCAATAGAAAAAGGAAAATGTTTCAGAAAAGCAGAAATGTTTAAACACAAGTAATGCAACATGTTGACAGAAATGTCATTCATTAATATTTATCAGGCAAGTAAATATCTTTGGATGAAGAATGATATAAAATGATGTTATCATCATCATCATACTTGTCCCTGGATAATATTTCTATGTGAGCCACATTAGGAACTTCCACTAATCCAAACCTCTTGAGACATGTTAGTTACTAAGTTGGATGAATTAAGCCACTCCCGATCAGTTCCATTCATTACGTGACAGAATTTTCTTCCCTGACCTCTCAAACCAAAACTTTTTGTTCACAAATATTCTAATATAAACTTCACTGGGTGTCTTTTCAATGACTGCAAGTAGAGAAAAAGTTTCCCTGAAAATTACTTTATTTGCCTGTTCTGAAGTCCTACCTCCTTACCAACCTCAGCCACTTATTTTCTCCATATTTCAGCTAAATCTCATATGTAGTTTAAAAGCGTAAGTGGATGAAGCCAGAAACAATGTACAGCACAGGTTGAATAGGATGTATAGGTGATCCTCGCTACCAGCAACCAACAGATTTCCTAATGTAAAGCCAGCCTTGGAGCACAGTAATACCTACATGTTTTTATGTACTGTTACACGAGTCAAAAACTGTGGAACATGCATTGCATTAAGCTCCTAATTACTAGCTTCAACTGAAATGTTTTGACAATTGTTAAAACATTGAGAAATTATAACATAAGAGAAGTTCTCATGAAATGTTATTCTTAACACTCAACAGATTATTGATTGCTCTACTGAGAAGCAGCAAAGTAACAAGAGCTCCAACCTTTACTTAGGCAGACCTGCCTCTCAATTAAAAACAATAGCAAACATTTTAACAAGAGACAACATTCATCACTCCAGAAGAATGCTTCAATTAACACAATCATGGACCCCTTTTGGTTGAACACGGTATTTAAAATAGAATTCATGAACTCCCTAATTTATGATAGGTTATTGGATAACTCTTGTTAATTATAGCTACACAATGTCAAAATTAATGATTTTCCCACCCTCTTTCAACTTGAGAATGAATTCATAACTTATATCAAGACTCAAAAGATGTGCAATTAATATTGTCAGTAACCATTTCATAATGGCATGTGGACATAATTAGCATATCAATTAATGTTGCTGTTACTTAATCTATAAATTATTAAAAAACTCATAACTAATGGAAGGAAATCCACTCCCTGTCAATGAAATGAGCTCCTGACTGTGCCCCTCTTTCATTGCTTTTTGGGTCAAATTTGAATTTTGCTGGATTTCATGAAACTTAGCTCTGAAATTGGAAAAATAAATGAAACCTATACTCATCTGACAATTTGAAATGTCTCATTACAGCAATGATGCTTTAATTGTTGTTAGCTGATCATAATGCTAAAAAAAAGTTAAATAATTAAAAAAATCCACTGTCATTGTTCATAGACCTTATTAATTTAAACTGAAGTTCCAATATGGAAATGAACCAGTAAAAACTGGATCAAGATTTCAGCAAAACTAACTTCCACATCAACCAGAAACCTCCATCCCACTCTCAAATTTAGCAATGATTAGTCCAAAGATTAGATTCAAATGAGGCCTAAGAAACCCAAACCAGGACTTGGGTAGCATTAGGCATCTATAATGAAAACTGAAAATGACAAAACGTAACCTTGTTTAAAGGCTGCTTATCCCCAAAGGCTTTAAAATTAACTAGGTACCTCCTGTTTGATCATTGCACAACTAGAGTTTTGCTTCGGGGGATGCAAAGGTTTTCTTTTACATAGTTAGACAGACTCCGGTCTCTCATTAGAGTTTAAAAGACTCAGATGTGACTCTGCCAGAGGCCCAATCTGATATACGTGAATTTTCCTGGAGCCACTGCACTCCTTTTAATTAGTAGTCAAGACAGTTAAAATGGGACACAAGCTTTTTGCCATCCTGATCCTGAGAGGATTTAACTCCAATCTTCTACCACCAGGAAAGCACTGCCACTCAAGACACTCTGCTCTGCTGGGGCAAGCAGGGTAATTCCTTACCTGGCATTAAACAGCACCCCCAGTGGAGGGTGCTCTCACTTTCCCTCCTCAAGCACAGCTTCAGAACTTATATATTCATTCAGTCAAAACAAAGTGTCCAACTCATGGCTATGAGAAGATGTGTAGCTCTAATAGAGACATAGCACATCACATCCTCTCTAAATGTCACCTTCCTATTGGCTGGCTGCAGCAGTCCCCGGCTTGGCGACCTGCCCACTGTGAAATCTGTTTCCAGATACCATGTGGTTCTCACTCACTGCAGTGGATATCTATTAAATAAGGGAATTTCACCCCTGGGGATCCTTAGCATCAAAGATCATTATGCTGATTGTCAACATGCTTGAGCTCCTCTTTGAATCTTGCTTCCATTTTTAAAAGTCCTCATCATTTTGAAAATTGACTCAAAAGTCTTACTATAGGGGATATAATGAGAGACAATTTTGCAACAAAATCCTAAGCTTCAACAGAATAATTACAGAATTTAATTGCAAGAGGAATAAACCAAATCCCTAGAAAAGGCTCCTGGCCTCCCCCAAGCAGATGCAGATCTGCATTCAAATTTGGTAGCCTGGTGTCCTTCTTTTACTTACCTCCCGTTTCAGCTTTCCTGTTTAAGTTAATTTTGCAAGATAGGATTTTCCAAGGCAGTTATTGGTGTGGATTCACCATCAATGCAACAAATTTTCCCCAAAGAAGTTTCTAAATCAATTTTAATTCAAATACTCTCAAGTAAATATTTTCAATTTGATTCAATAACCCATACACCCTAATAAAATGGCTTTCACTCCATGTACTACAAGACAAACATGGTTTATGTTTCTAACAACTTTGGCTAATAAAAAATTCGCATCTCCTATCCTGAATGGTAAAAACACATAATGTTTCTTCACCTCTTAATGAACCACGTGACATAAACAAATGAAAACAAACAAACTAACCAAAGAACCCAGCCTCTAAGAGCATTATTCGAATCATTAATTCTCTAAATGCTTCTTAAAGAATACATAATTTTCTGCAAAGTCACACACACACAAAAAAATATCACTAAGAAAATCCCAGAACAGAGTTTTCTAAATCTCCTGAATAATTTTGAATTATTTCCTTTTAGAAAGCAACATGAAACCTCTTCAGGATGTCTCTTAAAATTTGACCAAGTTCTCAAAAAGGGAATTACAATGCAGTGACTAGCAGATACCAGCCAAGAGTGGCAAGAAAATTACAGCTGGAGGTGCGGGATGGCAAAAATATCATCTCCTCTAACAGCATCTAGTGTGCTGTAAGCTCATAAAATGGAGTAAGGTGTAGAAAGGAGGGCTGTGGAGGTCAGGGTGAGTTGATAAGTACCTTCCCAGTACATGGAGCAAAAAGTGACAATGCACACAGGAAGGGAGATGCTTGGCTCACCTCAGTTTTCTCACCTCCTACCCTGTACTGGGACTACGACCAGGCAACATTTCTAGAGCACACCGAATTCTAGATCAGACCAATATTGACTAAATAAAAGGCAAAATTAGTACCTGATTTTTAATACCTTATTTCTAAGATTATTAAGATACAAAATTACAATTTGATACAATCATGTTAATTTTGAACTTACCTATTGTACATTAGAGTTTTGCAGCTGCAATTCTACTACAATACAAAATTCCCTCAGAAGGTGGTATTTAAGTTCTTGTTCTGTCATAATAATCGTTCAGTATTGGAACAGAATACTGTCTTACAAACCAGCTCTGATGGTAACAGAGAGAAACTGAGGAGTTGACTATGACTAGAAAGCTCATGTCTATAAAAACATTATGCCTAATTAGAAAAGTTTAAATAATCACTTGTAAGAGAATTGAGTTGCATATGAATACAAAGAGAGATGTCTTCCTAACACATAAAAGAAATATTTGTTAAAACCGGTAATTTTGCAGAAGTATTCATGCCACGTGCCCCATCTGCAGCAGAAATCAAGAGATTTGCCTGTCACCAAAAAAAATCAGTAATCTGTGTAATAGAGCCTAAAAGCAAATGTAAAACACCATAAAAGAACTTCAAACACTTATCCTACCACGCTGCAGGGAGTTAGTCCATCCCAGCAGCAGGACTTTGCATTCACCCTCACTGAATATCACGAGACTCCTTCTGGCCATTTCTTATAGCCCATCCAGGTTATTAAATTGTTGTTGTGGTTTGGGATTTTTCTGAGGAATTTTTCTTCCTTTTGCCAATAAAGGGAATTTCAGCAGATGCGAGGGGGGGTGGGGGGAGGACGTTTCCGGGGAAACCGGGACAGGGGTCGTGACCGGACATCCGTTTTCCTCTCGGACGGCAGTGGCGGCAACGGCAGCGGCAGTCCCTGAGTGCATACGTTTTGCAATCTCTGAAGGAAAGATCACGGGTCATCTGAATCTTCCACAACTCCAGCAGAACTCGCACTAAGTTTCCATCTCCCTCCCACACCCTTCCCCGGCTGCGGGGGGGGGGGCACGCTTCCCCGTGCAGGGCAGCGACTGCTCGCCAGCTCTTAAAGAGACCTGCATTGCAAGATTTTGGGTACAGGACTCAATCTATTTCTTAAGACTTTTAGGTTTTAGTTGTGATTAGTGTTGATTCTGCTTTGTATACACATATATTTGTAGCTAAGAACTGTTATCTCTTCTATACAATTTTTTTTCCTGATTAAAGATCTTTAATATCTGATAACATATCTTAGTTTTCATCTAGACTAAGACAGCTAATTGGCGCCCAACGTGGGGCACGACAGCAAAGAAGGATAACAGTTCTGGCATCATGATGTTTCTTGTGAGTTTCGAGTCCATATGGACCATGCTGTACTACATATTTGCTTTCTGTTGGTACAGAACTATGCCGAAAGGTCTGGCGGGCTTAATTCATCTGAGTGCAGCAGCCAGTAGAACTCAGACAGATGTGATCATTATCGAGTTCTTATTTTGGGTCTATAGTGTTATGGATTCAGTGTCTATGGGTTTCATTTGGGATGTGTTCTTAAGGTTGTACTCCTGCACCAGCCCAAGCTGGTACATCTGGGGACCTAGTGATAATGTTACCTACTCTCAGGGAGGGACACAGGAGAGTGTTTCTTTTCAACCTGTTAATCAGTCACCTTTTAGGTTTGCTAGAACAGCTTTTCAGAAACTTAACCTCTTGCTAGATTCCAGGAATATCCTACCTTTGGTGAATTGTCTGCAAGTTGGTTTAATTATGATCTATCTTATGTATGAAGCCAGGAATAGGGGTGGTAAGGAATGCAACCAAAAGCAAGGAAAGAGAAAAAAGAAGAGAGAGAGTAAGACACCTGATGCTATGGTAGCTCAGAATGTGGATAAACCAGAGGAACAGTCTGAGCCAATGAAAGTTGCCCCTATCCAGAAAAGGAAATACAAGACCAAATCGGTTCGTCCAGTTGATGATGATGGGGAAGTGGAAGCGGGTCCTTCACATACTGCAGATCCAGAACCAGAGATAGTTACTGAATTGCTCTCATATGACAACCTTCGTGGCTTGCGAAAGGACGTTACTCAACATGCAGATGAGCCTATTCTGACTTGGATGATCCGAGTTTGGGATCTTATAGGTGAAAGCTTGCAACTCGATGGTTCTGAAGCCAAGTATTTAAAGGCTCTGGCCCGAGATACAGGTATTGAACAGGTATTTGTGAGGGAATCAAGACCCCTTTCATTCTGGGCACGAGTTCTAGGCAGTGTAAGAGAGAGGTTTCCTCACAAAGATATCCTGCAGGCACATCATCTTAAGACAGCTTGGAAGACTGTGGAAGATGCGATTTTACGCCTGAGGGAACTGGCACTGCTAGAAATACTTTATGGAAGAGATGGGCAACCCCTCACCGACCCAGACAAGGTAAGATGCACACCAGAAATGTGGTGGAAGCTTTCCTGTGGTGCACCAGGTGCATTCTCCCATTATGTGGCGTCCATGTATTCGGAGCCAGATCAAGATTTGGTGGGTGTCGCAGCAGGTAAACTCAGGACATATGCGAAGATGGTCCATGGCCCCAAGCAGGAACGTATCGCTGCGGTAGAAACAGCAATTGAGAGGATAGATAAGAAAATAGATGAGAAGATGGACAAGCAGCAGAAGGAGATCATGGAAACTCTTCAAAATCTTCAAGTGGCACCAGTGCGAATCAAAGCCTCTGGATCCATAGTCGGACGCCTCCTGGCTAGGGGAAGAGAACAGACTTCACGGATCGATCTATGGTATTTCCGGATTGACCATGGAGAAGATATGAGACGGTGGGACAGGAAACCTACCCATGCCCTGGCAGCCCGAGTACAAGAACTGAAGGAGAACGAGAAAAGAAAATCAGCAAAAGTAAGTGCAGTGCCAGTCTCCCAAGGATCTGACCCACTAGAGGGAACCTCCAAAATGTACCCATCACTAAAGAGTTGCTGTCACTGCAACGGCTGTTAGAGGGGCCCTGCCTCTGGCCAGGTAGAGGCACAGGACAACCGTGTCTATTGGACTGTGTGGATCCGGTGGCCTGGCACATAAGACCCACAAAAATACGAGGTTTAATTGATACTGGCGCTCAATGTACGTTAATGCCATCAGGACATGTGGGCCCGGAAAGTGTTGCTATTTCTGGGGTGACTGGGGGATCTCAAGAGCTGACTGTGTTGGAAGCTGAAGTGAGCTTGACAGGGAAAGACTGGCAAAAACACCCCATTGTTACTGGTCCGGCCGCCCCATGTATCCTGGGAATTGACTACCTCAGAAATGGATATTTCAAGAACCCAAAGGGACATAGATGGGCTTTTGGAATAGCTGCTGTACAGACAGAAGAGATTAAACAGCTAAAGTCACTGCCAGGCCTCTCAGAGAGTCCTTCTCCTGTTGGACTGTTGAAGGTTGAGGAACAACGGGTGCCAATTGCCACCACAACAGTGCATCGTCGACAATACCGAACGAACCGTGATTCTGTGATTCCCATCTATAAGATGATTCGAGAATTGGAGAGCCAAGGGATGATCAGTAAGACTCACTCACCCTTCAATAGCCCCATTTGGCCTGTGCGTAATTCTGATGGAGGATGGAGATTAACTGTGGACTATCGTGGCTTGAATGAGGTTACTCCACCACTGAGTGCTGCTGTGCCAGGCATGTTGGAACTCCAGTATGAACTGGAATCCAAGGCAGCGAAGTGGTACGCCACGATTGATATTGCTAATGCGTTCTTCTCCATTCCTCTAGCTGCAGAGTGCAGGCCACAGTTCACCTTCACCTGGAGGGGCGTGCAATACACCTGGAACCGATTGCCCCAGGGGTGGAAGCATAGTCCCACCATCTGTCATGGACTAATTCCAGAAGCACTAGAGAAGGGCGAGACTCCAAAACATCTGCAGTACATCGACGACATCATTGTGTGAGGGGACACAGCAGAAGAAGTTTTTGAGAAAGGAAAGAAAATCATCCACATTCTCTTGAAAGCTGGGTTTGCAATCAAACAGAGTAAAGTTAAGGGACCTGCCCAAGAAATACAGTTCCTGGGAGTGAAGTGGCAAGACGGACGTCGCCAGATCCCAACAGAAGTTATCAACAAGATCACAGCAATGTCTCCACCGACCAGCAAGAAGGAAACACAAGCATTCTTGGGTGCCATAGGTTTCTGGAGGATGCATATCCCGGAATACAGTCAGATCGTAAGCCCTCTCTACTTGGTAACTCGCAAGATGAATGATTTCCACTGGGGCCCTGAACAACAGCAAGCTTTTGAGCAGATTAAGCGGGAGATTGCTCATGCTGTAGCCCTTGGACCGGTCAGGACAGGACCAGACATGAAGAACGTGCTCTGCTCTTCAGCCGGGAATAACGGTCTTTCATGGAGTCTTTGGCAGAAAATACCTGGCGAGTCTCGAGGCCAACCGCTTGGATTCTGGAGTCAAGGCTACAGAGGATCTGAAGCCAAATACACTCCAACAGAGAAAGAGATCTTAGCTCCTTATGAAGGAGTTCAAGCTGCCTCAGAGGTAATAGGGACAGAAACTCAGCTCCTCCTGGCACCCCGATTACCAGCGCTAAGGTGGATGTTCAGTGGGCGGGCTGCCCCCACACATCATGCTACTGATGCTACCTGGAGCAAATGGGCTGCTCTGATCACACAACGCGCCCGTATTGGAAAACCGAATCGCCCTGGGATCCTGGAAATCATCACGAACTGGCCTGAAGGTGAAAACTTTGGTTTAGCAGATGAAGAGGAAGAAGAACAGGCAACACGTGCAGAGGAAGCGCCACCATACAATCAGTTGCCAAAAGAAGAAGTACGCTATGCCCTTTTTACGGATGGTTCCTGTCGCATTGTGGGGACAAATCGAAGATGGAAAGCAGCCGTATGGAGCCCCACACGACAAGTTGCAGAAGCTATTGAGGGAAAAGGTGGATCAAGTCAATTTGCAGAGCTCAAAGCTGTCCAATTAGCTCTGGACATTGCTGAACGAGAGAAGTGGCCGAAGCTTTACCTCTACACTGACTGTTGGATGGTGGCCAATGCATTGTGGGGATGGTTAGACTGATGGAAGAAAGCCAACTGGGAACACAGAGGGAAACCCATCTGGGCTGCAGATATATGGCAAGATATCGCCACCCGTGCGGAGAAGCTGATCGTGAGAGTCTGCCATGTGGATGCACACGTGCCCAAGGATCGAGCCAATGAGGAACATGGCAACAACGAACAGGCAGACCGAGCTGCACAAGTCAAGGTGTCACCGATAGATCTGGATTGGCAGCATAAAGGAGAGTTGTTCCTGGCTCGATGGTCCCATGATGCCTCAGGCCATCAGGGCAGAGAGGCCACTTATAGATGGGCACGATATCGAGGGGTGGATTTAACCATGGACATTATCTCCCACGTTATCCATGACTGTGAGACATGTGCTGCCATTAAACAGGCTAAGAGAGTGAAACCCTTATGGTATGGTGGACGTTGGGATAAGTATAAATATGGAGAGGCCTGGCAGGTTGATTGTATCACCCTGCCGCAGACCCGCCAGGGTAAGCGCTATATGCTCACCATGGTGGAAGCAACTACCGGATGGCTGGAGACATATCCAGTGCCTCATGCCACTGCTCGGAACACCATCCTAGGTCTGGAAAAGCAAGTCTTGTGGCGACACGGCACTCCAGAGCGGATTGAGTCAGATAATGGAACTCATTTCAGGAACAGTTTAGTTACCACCTGGGCAAAGGAGCACGGCATCGAGTGGGTGTACCATATCCCCTACCACGCACCAGCTGCCGGGAAGGTTGAACGGTGTAATGGACTTTTGAAAACCATTTTGAAGGCATTGGGTGGGGGGACTTTCAAACATTGGGACCAACATTTAGCAAAGGCTACATGGTTGGTCAACACTAGAGGCTCAGTCAATCGAGCCGGCCCTGCCCAGTCAGAATTTCTTCATACTGTAGATGGAGATAAAGTCCCTGTGATCCACCTGAGAGGCATGTTAGGGAAAACTGTTTGGGTTAAACCTGTCTCGAGCAAAGGCAACCCCATTCATGGGATTGTCTTTGCTCAAGGATCTGGTTGCACTTGGTGAGTGATGTAGGAAGATGGAAAAACACGATGTATACCTCAAGGGGACCTTATTTTTGGATGAGTTACCTATCTGTAAATATGTATATAGTTGAAAATATGTATGTATAAATTTAAGTCCGATTGTTGGCATGGAGGAAAAATTCGTGGTGGATAATGTTGTGGTTTGGGATTTTTCCGAGGAATTTTTCTTCCTTTTGCCAATAAAGGGAATTTCAGCAGATGCGAGGGGGGGTGGGGAGAGGACGTTTCCGGGGAAACCGGGACAGAGGTTGTGACCGGACATCCGTTTTTCCTCTCGGACGGCAGTGGCGGCAAAGGCAGCAGCAGTCCCTGAGTGCATACGTTTTGCAATCTCTGAAGGAAAGATCACGGGTCATCTGAATCTTCCACAACTCCGGCGGAACTCGCACTAAGTGTTCCATCTCCTTCCCCCGCCCTTCCCCGGCTGCGGGGGGGTCGCACTTCCCCGTGCAGGGCAGCGACTGCTCGCCAGCTCTTAAAGAGACCTGCATTGCAAGATTTTGGGTACAGGACTCAATCTATTTCTTAAGAGTTTTAGGTTTTAGTTGTGATTAGTGTTGATTCTGTTTTGTATACAGATATATTTGTAGCTAAGAACTGTCATCTCTTCTATACAATTTTTTTTTTCCTGATTAAAGATCTTTAATATCTGATAACATATCTTAGTTTTCATCTAAACTAAGACTTAACTAATGATGTTACAGTGCCTTAAGTCAAGACAGGAACTATACTGAAAATGTGCAAGTCATATCACCTGAATAACCAACATTTTCTTTTCAGGCATTGTGCTTCAGAAGAATAGCAGTTTGCATTTATCTAATGTTTTATCACATTTTATATTTGTATATTTTACAAACCTTAGTTATTACGATTTGTATTACTTCAGTACTTCAAATAAGAAAACTACCTTACTATATCCTTATACAGATACAGAGAGATCTAAAGATTTAGCTGGCACTACACAGAACACATGCCAAGATCGAGAAAGAACCTTGTCCCTTGCTTCAGGCTCCATCTAATGAAGCTGTTGAAGGGGCTGGAGAACAAACCCTATGAGAGGCAGCCAAGGGAACTGGTTGTTTAGCCTAGAGAAAAGAAGGCAGAAGGGAGACCTTATCACTGTCTACAACTCCCTGAAAGGAGGTTGTAGCAAGGTCTCTTCTCTCAAGTAACAAGTGTTAGGAAGTGAGGAAATGGCCTCAATTTATGCCAGGGTAGGTTCAGATTAGACGTCAGGAAAGATTTCTTCACTAAAAGGGTTATCAGGGACTAGAACAGGCTGCCCAGGAAAGCAGTTGAATCACCAACCCTGGAGGTATTTAGAAGACGGGTAGATGAGGTGCTCAGAGATATGGTTTAGTAGTGGACAGCTACAGTTGGACTTGATGATTTGAAAGGTCTTTTCCAACTAAACGATTCTATGATTCTAATCCTTATCCCCTTTCAGTCACCCCAGATGTTCAACATGGGATACAGTTGTTCCTTTAAAAAAGTTATTATCAAACTTACTGCTCTTTCTCAGCACAGCACGGTGAACTGCAGATGGTAGAACTACCAGAACAGTAAATAATACAGAAAAAAAGGCTCCTCTGATCTGGATGGAAACAGTTGCATGGCTCTTGCAGATGTACAACAAAACCCGATTCACTAGAAATAATCTGGAGCTGAAATTTCTGTTTATAAAGCAAAGACTAATTTCTTGGGAATACTCAGTTCCATTGCATAATCAAATTCATTGATGAGTAACATTAGAGACTTCATGTTACTACTTGCTACTTGTCACTGCTTGCAGTTAATGAACTTAATGAACATCATTCACACTACCAGGGAGGATTCATTCATTGAAATATATGCAAATACATACAATTCAATGACAAGAAAATGAGCACGTTGGATTTGTTTTGACTTTCATCACATTACGGAACAGAATTAACACTAATTGTAATTGCTGTTGCTGTGGCTGGCTGGGAGATGAAACTTGGTGTGAGTCCTGCAGGAGTTTGTGGTAGATCCAGATGACCAGTGATCTTTCCTTTAGAGACTGCAAAACGCACGCACACACGCAATAGCTGCTGCTGCTTCCTTCTCACACACCGAGAGAGCCAAAAGAAAGAAAAAGAGTCAGACGTCCGGGCAAAATGGAACACGACCTCTGTCCCAGTTTCCCTGGAAACGTCCTCCCCCCCTCCCCTCGCGTCCCACTCGGATCGCCTTTGTTGGCAAGAGAAAGAAAAATTCCCCAGGAAAAAAAAATCCGAAACCACAATAGCAGGATAGAATCAGATTTTGTGCAGAGAAGCATTCAGTTATTACGCTTTATGAAAATGCTTTTAGAAGTTGGATGGTGACTATTTTAACACAAATATCAAGTTCCTATAAAGGCTGTTTGCTGTTTTCAAGTTTCCTATATTATTTCTTCTGCTAGAGGGTGACACATTAAAAACATGTGATCTGTACTGCAAAGAACTCCCATTTTTTTAATTACCTGACTCCTCAAAAATACTGAGTAATCATATAACCAAACTATTGTTACATTCTTTACTTGCCTTGATGAATATCTATGTCAGATCACATTCTCATCAATACCAAAGTTCCCCTACTTTTGCCTTTCCAAACTGCAGTTTATCTTAAATGAATAATTTTTTTCCTTGTGAGTTAAGGTCTAGAATAGTTATGAGGATTCTAAATCATCTTCCCAAACAAACACTTAAAATGTTTTTAATTGCCCCATGATAATAAAAGGATTTCTGATACAAAAGCTAAAGCAAACATAAGGTTTTAACTACTGCCATGGTAGAATTGCTATAGTAAAAGGTATAGCTGCCAAAAGTTGAACGCAGATATATAAGAAAAGGTGAGAATTTTTTTGTCTTAAAAAAATGTGACAAATTATCAGAAATGACTAAATTATACACCCACAAAAAACCCCCATAAAACCAAACAACAGCTCATATGAAAGTTCAAAATTTGCTGCCTCAAGTATTATAACTATTATGATTTTTTCTTTTCTTTTACTTTTTTTGTTTTATTTGAGCAAATTAATCTCAATTTCATTATCTGTATAGTTGTTTTTTTTAAAAAAATCAAAGACAGCGACACAGAACAACATGAATTCCTACTAGAATTAAGGCTCTTGACCTCCAAGTTCATAACTACTTAAAACCACAAGCAGTAAAATGAGAAATAAAAATTTCAGGAAAAAAACCTGTCTTAGTTTAGATGAAAAAAAAGATATGTTATCAGATATTAAATATCATTAATCAGGAAAGAAAAGATAACAGTTCTTAGCTACAAATACATGTATATACAGAACAGAATCAACACTAATGATAACTAAAACCTTAAAACCTTAAAATGGATTGAGTCCTGTACCCAAAACCTTGCGATGCAGGTCTCTTTAAGAATGGCGATTGGTTGCTGCCTTGCAGGGGGGGAGGGGCGGCCGCTGCTTCTGCTGCCACTGTCCCTGACATGGCTCCGTGGCAAGGAGGAGGGGGAAAGGGAGATGGAAACTTAGTGTGAGTTCTGCAGGAGTTGTGGAAGATTCAGATGACCAGTGATCTTGCCTTCAGAGATTGCAAAACGCATGCACGCAGGGACTGCCGCTGCCGTTGCCGCTGTCTCTGTCGGAGAGGACGACGGATGTCCAGGCAAAACCGGGCACAATCTCTGTCCTGGTTTCCCCGGAAACGTCATCCCCCCATGCCTCTCGCAGCCTGCTGAAATTCCTGTTGTTGGCAAGAGGAAGAAAAATTCCTCGGAAAAATCCAAAACCACAACAAAATCCCTACTAAAAAAAAAGGAATCTTTTTGGACTCCTATTCATAAGCGCCAAATTCATATAGAATCATAGAATCATAAGTTTGGAAGAGACCTCTCAGATCACCGAGTCCAACCGTGCCTGTCTCCCTACTAAACCATGTCATATACCCATCTTTTAAACACCTCCATGGATGGCGACTCCACCACCTCCCTGGGCAGCCTGTTCCAATGCTTGACCACTGTTTCAGTAAAAAAATTCTTTCTAATGTCCAGTATAAATTTCCCATGGTTATCAGTCCAAAGAACTGTCCTACAATCTGATTCAAAAATGTAAATACAAACATGAACTTATCCAACCAATTTACTCATAACTTCTCCTTAAATTTTAGTTTTCCTCCTTGTTTATATTTCCTTTACCAGATTACAATTAATCTTTTTATAGATTGCTACTGAGCTCTCTAACTCCACGGTGAAAGTGTCAGTAAGACTCATCCTTCGGATAAAGAAAGTGCATTTACGCTCTGGTTAGTTCAAAACAAAGCAGAAACAAAGCCTTTAGATGAAAACTTATTAATCAACAGAGAAAAAAATGTTACCTTTTCTAACAGTAATTTTTAAATTTTATTTCCATTTGTGAAACAATTGCAATATACATACAGATTAAAAATTAATGAACTTTAATACACAATTTCTTTCTTACATTTTAAAATACATTTCAGTAAGATATATACTTTAATATCAGAGAATCAAATTCCACTTTCCAATACCAGAATTTCACTGGGCTTAACAAATTTTACTTTCACTGAGCACAGAGATTAACAGAATAATCAGAGATGCATAAAAGGTGGTTGACGTAAGAGCTGATCAAGTACAAAATACATATGAATAAAGAGAAATGAGTCACTACCTTTCTTTTTGGAGTCTTTCTTTGTGCTGGTTTTAACAGCCACTTGAAGTTCTGTCTCAGTTGACATCCTATATCCTTAGTCCTCTTCACACAGATCCAGGATCTCGGTCAGGCTCATTTAGAACATCTCCAAGAGAATAATTTAGCCTTTCAGATACTATAACCCAAACAGTTCATCTCATTCACTCCTTTCGAGTGCTGTTAAAGAAGGAAAGAAAAAGTAACTGTCATTTTCAGAATTTGAAACATTAAAAAAACCCAAACCCATCAAACAAGCTTTGCAAGCTTACTGAGAAAGAAACCTACGAAGTCTCCATCTAAAGAGTCCATTGCCCACAATTTTAGATGCTTAAACACAGTCATCTAGTCTTGTTTGAGATATTTTGGCATATCTGTGATGTCTTCATAGGCTAGAGACACCACACAAGGTGTACGGAAGACCTGTACTTCTGGACCAGCAGCTGGAGGACAAAGACTACTATCTGGAAAGTAGCTGGAAATGTCACCAAAAGCCAAAAATTCTGCAAAGACTCAATTCTTAAATGCAACAATTCCGAAGTAAAAACATATTGCCAGATATTAAGTTCAAATCTTTATTCCTCAAATGCTCTTTCAATGTTGTTTCAATGCTCTTGTTCTCCTACATGAACAAAAATAAATGAAAACTCTATTCATTACTCATAATGAGAACATCATACTTTGCGACTCCTCTTGCTTACGGTAATGTTTCCAGTATAAAGAATCCGCCTCCATGTAAACAAAGCTGTAATTCTTATTACACCTATAATTACACCTGTAATTCTTATAACACCTATCTCGTAATTTTTCTTGCAAAATCCTCCAAAAAATACACTTAATTAAACCTTACAGTTTCCACAAAATACAAATGGGATAGGGGCAAAAAGATAACATTTAGGGAGCAAACTACAGCTATATAACATGTATTTGTTGGGAAGATACACAAATGCATGGGCTGTGAACTCACATCAGTAACTACAGAAATATGCTGGAGCAGGATGAGGGGGCAGGCTATAAGGCTGCAAGCAAGACTGGGGATGTATGGGCTGTAAAGGCAAAGAATACAGAGAAAATAAACATCCAAGCAAAGAAGAAACCATTACTCCAAATCTTACTGCCAGTCCCTCTTGCTTTGAAGAATGAGACACCTACTTCAGCCAGTCTGTCAAGGGCAAGGGACCACACTGTCCTGAAGACATTTGTCATGATGTTCCCTCACTGAATGCATCTTCTTATTGCTCTTTCTGTGAAAAAGTTCTCACCATTACCACAGTTACAGTGAAGTCCACCTGACCTGTCTGAACAGTTGCCCAGTTATTAAATAAGCATTTAATAAAGAAATTAAGCCAGTATATCAGCTGGTTAGCTGGCCAGAGATTAACTACAGCTGTATTTATTTACTAATATCCTTTCTCTGTAATTCAAGAAAGTAATACACTGCAAACATTGATATGATTTTGATGATTTAAATCACTTTTCACAGTAAGGGCTTTGAACCCAGTAGTACTTTCAAATCCAAGCACTTTTAACATTCTAAATTGCTTCAGTAACATTACACTGCCATGCAACATCTGAAGTGATTTAATATTGCTGAAGTGTGCCAGAGACTTACTTTAATAAGCTCTTCAAATCTGTATGTGTATTATAGAATATTCAAAGATAACTTTTCAAAATCTGCTGAACTAATTTTGAAATACAAAACTCCCTATTCCTCCTCTGTGGAGTCTGAATAAGTGCTGCATAGCAAAAAAGGAGGAAAAATAAAGCAACTTACAAATCAAAGTTGCAGTGCTTCCTAAATAAACCTTCTTGGAATACCTGCATAAATTAAAAGCATTTTGATTAACATTTTTAGTTAAGAAAACAGCACAAATGGAAAAAGCAAATGAAGGCTGATCAGAGAAAGAAAAGGAGTGAGACAACAGCCCCCAAAGTGACAGTCTTTTGGGATCTGAAGAAGTCGTTAGACAGGTCTATGCCCAGGGAGATGTCTCTCCCCTCGTTGTGGTTTTGGATTTTTTCCGGGGAATTTTTCTTTCTCTTGCCAACAAACGAAATCTCAGTGGGATGCAAGGGGCTGGGGGTAGGATGTTTATGGGGGAACCGGGACAGAGGTCATGCCCCGCTTGGCCCGGACATCCGTCTCGCTTCTTCTTGCTCTTGCTCAGTGGTGTGAGGAGGAAGAACAGCAGCAGCAGCAGCTACTGCGTGTGTGCACTTTGCAGTCTCTGAAGGAAAAATCACTGATTATCTGGATCTACCACAACTCCTGCAGGACTCACACTAAGTTTCATCTCCCCTTCCCCCTTACTTCCCTGCTTCTCCCGGCCAGCCCGGAGACTTGCCTGGCAGGAACCCAGAAGCAACGGTGATAGCCTTAAAGAGACCTGCATTGCAAGATTTTGGGTACAGGACTCAATCCATTTTAACGTTTTAAATACGATTAGTGTTAATTCTGTTCTGTACATACATATATTTGTAGCTGAGAACTGTTCTTTTCTATACAAATATTTTTCTCTGATTAAAGATCGTTTAATATCTGAGAACATACCTAGTTTTCAACTAAACTAAGACATAATTTGACGCCCAATGTGGGGCAGAAGGATAACAGTTCTGTCATCATGATGTGTATTGTGAGTTTAGGGTCCATACGAACTATACTGTACTACATATTTGGTTGTTGGTACAGAACCATGCCGAAAGGTCTGGTGGGCTTAATTCATCTGAGTGCATCGGCTAGGAGAACTCAGACAGATGTGATCATTATCGAGTTCTTATTTTGCATCTACAGTGTTATGGATTCAGTGTCGATGGGTTTCATTTGGAACGTGTTCCTGTACCAGCCCAAGCTGTTATCTCTGGGGCTTTAGTGATAATGTTACCTACCTTCAGGAAGGGACACAGAAGAGTGTTTCATCTCAACATTTTATTCAGTCACCTTTTAGGTTTGCTACAACAGGTTTTAGGAAAGTTAACTTCTCGCTCCATGTCAGGGATCTCCTACTTTATATCATGCTTTTGGTGATTTATCTGCAAGGTTCCATTACGGTCTATCTTGGATATGAAACCAGGAACAGGGTTGGTCAGGAATGCACCCAGAAGACCCCCCAGGGAAAAAAAGGAGAGAGTAAGATGCCTGATGGCATGGTTGAAAATATAAGACCAAATCGGTTTGCCCAGTTGATGATGACGGGAAGTGGGTCCTTCACAGATTGCAGATCAAGAACCAGAGATCATTACTGAATCCCTCTCATATGACAACCTTCGCAGCTTGCAGAAAGACATTACTCGACAGCCAGACGAGCCTATCCTGACTTGGAGGATCCGAGTTTGGGACCTTAGAGGTGAAAGCTTGCAACTCGATGGTTCTGAAGCCAAGTATTTAAAGGCTCTGGCTCGAGATGCAGGTATTGAACAGGTATTTGTGAGGGAATCAAGACCCCTTCCATGTCTGGGCACGATTTCTAGGCAGTGTGCGAGAGAGGTTTGCTCACAAAGATATCCTGCAGGCACATAATCTTAAGACACCTTGGAAGACTGCGGAAGATGCAATTTTACACCTCAGGAAAATGGCACTGATAGAAATACTTTATGAAAGGGATGGGCAACCTCTCACCGACCCAGACAAGGTTAGGTGCACACCAGAAATGTAATGGAAGCTTTCCTGCAGTGCACCAGGTGCATTCTCCCATTATGTGGCGTACATGTATTCAGAGGCAGACCAAGATTTAGTGGGCATAGCAGAAAGTACACTCAGGACATATGCGAAAATGGTCCATGGCCCAATGCTTGAACGTTTTGCTGCGGTAGAGAAAACACTTGAAAGGATGGAGAAGCAGCAAAAGGAGATCAAGGAAGCTCTTCAAAATCTTCAAGTGGCACCAGTGCGAATCAAAGCCTCCAGGTTAAGAGGTGGACGCCTCTCGGCTAGGGAAAGAAGACAGGCTTCACGGACCGATCTATGGTATTTCCTGATTGACCATGGAAAAGATATGAGACGGTGGGACAGGAAACCGACCCATGCCCTAGCAGCCTAGGTACAAGAATTCAAGGAGAATGAGAAAAGAAAATCAGCAAAAGAAGGTGCAGTAGCAATTTCCCAAGGATTTGACCCACTAGAGGGAACCTCCAAAATGTATCCATCCGGAAAGAGTTTCTGTCGCTGTAACAGAGACCAATGTTAGAGGGGCCCTGCCTCTGGCCAGGTAGAGGCACGGGACAACCGTGTCTATTGGACTGTGTGGATCTGGTGGCCTGGCACATCAGACCCACAAAAATACGAGGCTTTAGTTGACACTGGCGCTAATGCCATCAAGACATATGGGCCTGGAAACTGTTGCTATTTCTGGAGTGACAAGGGGATGTCAAGAGTTGACTGTGCTGGAAGCTTGACTGGGAGAGACTGGCAAAAACACCCCATTGTTACTAGTCTGTCCGTCCCATGTATCCTGGGAATTGATTACTTCAGAACCGGATATTTCAAGGATCCAAAGGGACATAGATGGCCTTTTGGAATAGCTGCTGTAGAGATTAAACAGTTAGTCATTGTCGGGTCCCTCAGAAAGTCCTTCACCTGTCGGATTGTTGAAGGTTGAGGAACAATGGGTGCCAATTGCCACCACGACAGTGCATCATCGACAATACCGAACGAACTGTGACTCTGTGACTCCCATCCATAAGATGATCCGAGAACTGGAGATCGAAGGGGTGATCAGTAAGACTCACTCACCCTTCAATAACCCCATTTGACCTGTGAGTAAGACTGATGGAGAATGGAGATTGATTGTGGATTATCGTGGCTTGAATAAGGTTACTCCACTGCTGAGTGCCGCTCTGCCAATCATGTTGGAACTCCATTACGAACTGGAATCCAAGGCAGCGAAGTGCTATGCCACTATTGACATAGCTAATGCGTTCTTCTCCATTCCCCTAGCTGCAGAGTGCAGGCCGCAGTTTGCTTTCACCTAGAGGGGCATGCAATACACCTGGAACCGATTGCCCCAGGGGTAGAAATATAGTCCCACCATCTGTCATGGACTAATTCAAGAAGCACCAGAGAAGGGTGAGGCTCCAGAAAATCTGCAGTACATCGATGACATCATTGTGGGGGGGGACACAGCAGTAGAGGTTTTTGAGAAAGGGAAGAAAATCATTCAGATTCTTCTGGGAGCTGGTTTTGCTATCAAACGGAGTAAAGTTTAGGGGCCTGCCCAGGAAATCCAGTTCCTGGGGCTGAAGTGGCAAGATGGACATGGCCAAATTCCAACAGAACTTATCAATAAGATTATAGTAATGTCCCCACTGACCAGTAAGAAGGAAACACAATCATTCTTGCGTGATACAGGTTTCTGGAGGATGCATATCTCGGAATACAGTCAGATCATAAGCCCTCTTGTTATAGTTTCAGGTTGTTTTTCTTTTTTGGGGAATTTTTTCTTTCTTTGCTGGCAGCTGCAGGGAGGGGGGAACAACATTCCTTTCACTGGCTATTTTCCGGTCTCCTCCCTTTTCGCCATCTTACCGCATAGAGAATAGTCGCGCTTTGCTATCTCTGCTTGCATTGCTATATTCTCTCCCTCTCCATCTTTATTTTTTTTTTTTTTTGCTTGTGTGAGTGTGATCGCTAGTCATATGAGTTGAGGCGGAGGAGGCGCTGCCCAGAGCAAAGCTGTGGCTTAGGAGAAGTTGTGCGCCCTGCCCCCAGGGTTGCCCAGAATGGAGCTGAAGCTTAAAGTGACCAGCACAACCAGAGCTCGGGTACTGGACTCGATTCATATTAAGATCTCAGTCACACTTCTTGTTGACTTTGTTCTGTGCACACATACACTTCTAGCAAAGAACTGTTATCTATTCTGCACCATCTCTAATTAAAATCACTTAAGCATATTTTGGTTGGGTTTTTTTTTTATCCAAACTAAGACATTGTTTTTGGTGGCCCGTACGGGGAAGAGAAAGATAACAGTTCTTAGCATCATGATGTGTGTTGTGAGTTTGGGGTAAATACAGACCATACTGTATTATATTTTCCCTTTTGGTTGATATAGAACCATGCCAAAAGGTCTTGCAGGTTTGATCCATCTGAGTGCATCAGCTACTAGAACTCAGACGGCTGTAATTGTTATTGAATTCTTGTTTTCGGTCTATAGTGTCATGGATTCAGTGACTGTTGGTGTCATCTGGAATGTGTTTTCAAGGTTGTACTCCTGTATCAGCCTGAGTTGTTATCTCTGGGGGGTTAATGATAATGATACTTATCCTCAGGGAGGAACACAGGAAAGTTTCTCATCTCAAATTTTTATTCAGTCACCTCTCAGGTTTGCTACAACAGCCTTTGAGAAACTTTACCTCTTGCTAGACATCAAGGATATCCTGCTCTATATCCTACTTTTAGTTATTTGTCTGCAAGTTGGTTTCATTAGTGTCCATCTTGTGTATGAAGCTAGGGACAAGGTTGGTAGGGAATGCACCCAGAAGCATCCCCAGGAAATTAAAGTAAAACGTCTGATATCATCGTAGCTCAAGATGTAGTTAAACCCAAAGAACAATCAGAGCTGAAAGTTGTCCCTATCCAGAAAAGAAAATGTAAGACCAAGTCGGCTCGTCCGGTGGATGAGGATGGGGAAGCAGGTCCTTCACAGACTGCAGACCCAGAACCAGAGATTGTCACTGAGTCCCTCTCATATGACAACCATCGCAACTTGCAGAAGGACATTATTTGAAAGTTGGATGAACCTATCCTGCCTTGGATGATCCGAGTTTGGGACCTTCTAAGAGAAAGCTTACAAGTCGATGGTTCTGAAGCCAGGTATTTAAAGGCTCTGGCTCGAGATGCAGGCATGGAACAGGCATTTGTGAGGGAACCAAGACCCCTTTCACTCTGGACATGACTTTTAGCCAGTGTGAGAGAAAGGTTTGCCTACAAGGATATCCTGCAGGCACATCATCGGAAGACTATAGAAGAAGGAATTCTACACTTGAGGTAGATGGCACTACTAGAAATACTTTATGGGAGGGATGGGCAACCCCTCTGTGATCCAGATAAGGTTAGGTGTACACCGGAGATGTGGTGGAACATCTCATACTAGGCACCAAGTGTATACTCCCATCACTTGGCGTCCCTGCACTCGGAGGATGACCAAGATATAGTGGGCGATGCAGTGAATAAACTCAGAACATATGAGAAAATAATCCAAGGTCCAGTGCAGGCCCGTAATGCTGCAGTAGAAGCACTGGTTCAGAACATCAACAAAGAACAGAAGAATTTTAGGGATGAGCAGGAGGAGATTAGGAAACTTAAGGAAGAGATCAAGGACAATATTCAAAGTCTTCAAGTGGCACCAGTACGAATTAGAACCTCTGGAGCCACAGTCAGACGCCTCCCAGCTAGAACGAGAGGACAGGCTTCAAGAACCGATCTGTGGTATTTTCTGGTCGATCATGGAGAGGATACGGGACAATAGGACAGGAAACCTACCTATGCCCTGGCAGCCCGGGTACAGGAATTGAAGGACAAAGTGAGAAGAAAATCGGCAAAAGTAAGTGCGGTGCCGGTTTCCCAAGGATCTGACTCACCAAAGGGAACCTCTAGAATGTATCTATCAGGAAAGAGCTGTGATTGTTATAATGAAAACCAGTGTTAGAGGGGCCCTGCCTCTAGCCAGGTAGAGGCACGGGATAATCGTGTCTATTGGACTGTGTGGATCCGGTGGCCTGGCACATCAGACCCACAAAAATATGAGTCTTTAGTACGTTAATACCATCAGGACATGTGGGCTCGGAAAACAATTGCTATTTCTGGTGTGACGGGGATCTCAAGAACTGACTGTGTTAGAAGCTGAAGTGAGCTTGGACCGGTACAGATTGGCAGAAGCACCCTATTGTAACTGGTCCGTCTCCCCCATGTATCCTGGGAATTGACTGCCTCAGGAATGGATATTTCAAGGACCTAAAGGGACATAGGTACGCTTTTGAAATAGCTGCTGTAGAGACAGAAGAGATTAAACAGTTCAAGTCATTGCCGGGTCTCTCAGAAAGTCCTTCTGCTCGTGGATTGTTCAAACATGAGGAACAACGAGTGCCAATTAATATTACAACAGTGCATCATCGCCGACTATATCGAACGAATCGTGACTCTGTGATTCCTATCCATAAGATAATACGAGAATTGGAAAGTCAAGGAGTGATTAGTAAGACTCAGTCACCCTTCAATAGCCCCATTTGGCCTGTGCATAAGTCTGATGGAGAATGGAGACTGACTGTGGATTATCATGCCTTGAATGAGGTTAGTCCACCGCTGAGTGCCGCTGTGCCAGACATGTAGGAAGTCCAGTATGAACTGGAATCCAAGGCAGCAAAGTGGTACGCCACGACTGACATAGCTAATGCATTCCTCTCCATTCTCATAGCTGCAGAGTGCAAGCCCCAGTTTGCTTTCACCTAGAGGGGCATGCAATACACCTGGAACCGATTGCCCCAGGGGTAGAAATATAGTCCCACCATCTGTCATGGACTAATTCAAGAAGCACTAGAGAAGGGTGAGGCTCCAAAACATCTGCAGTACATCGATGACATCATCGTGTGGGGGGACACAGCAGTAGAGGTTTTTGAGAAAGGGAAGAAAATCATTCAGATTCTTCTGGGAGCTGGTTTTGCTATCAAACGGAGTAAAGTTAAGGGGCCTGCCCAGGAAATCCAGTTCCTGGAGCTGAAGTGGCAAGATGGACATGGCCAAATTCCAACAGAACTTATCAATAAGATTATAGTAATGTCTCCGCTGACCAGTAAGAAGGAAACGCAAGCCTTCCTAGGTGCCATAGGTTTCTGGAGGATGCATATCCTGGAATACAGTCAGATCGTAAGCCCTCTCTACTTGGTAACCCGTAAGAAGAACGATTTCCACTGGGGCCCCGAAGACCAGCAAGCTTTTGAGGAGATTAAGCGGGAGATTGATTATGCTGTAGCCCTTGGACCAGTCAGGACAGGATCAGATGTGAAGAACGTACTCTATTGTGCAGCTGGGAATAACAGTCTTTCATGGAGCCTTTGGCAGAAAATGCCTGGTGAAACTCGAGGTCAACCTCTAGGATTCTGGAAACACAAGCATTCTTGGGTGCTATAGGTTTCTGGAGGATGCTTGGATTCTGGAGTTGAGGCTACAGGGGATCTGAAACCAAATACACCCCGAGAGAGAAAGAAATCCTAGCTGCTTATGAAGGAGTTCAAGCTGCCTCAGAGGTAAATGGAACAGAAGCTCAGCTCCTCCTGGCACCCTCATTACCAGTGTTAAGGTGGATGTTCAGTGGACAGACAGCCCTCACACATCATGCTACTAATGCTACCTGGATCAAATGGACTTCTCTGATCACACAACGTGCCCGTATGGGAAAAATAAATCACCCTGGAATCCTGGAGATTATCACAAACTGTCCTGAAGGTGAGAACTTTGGTTTAGCAGAGGAAGAGGAAGAAGAACAGGTAACACGTGCAGAGGAAGCTCCACCATACAATCAATTGCCAAAAGAAGAAATACGCTACGCCTTTTTTACGGACGGTTCCTGCCACATTGTAGGGAAAAATCGAAAATGGAAAGAAGCCATGTGGAGCCGCACACAACAGGTTGCAGAAGCTATTGAGCGCAAAGGAGGATCAATTTAATTCACGGACCTTAAAGCTGTTCAACTGGCTCTGAACATTGCTGAACGAGAGAAGTGGCCAAGGCTTTACCTCTATAATGATTCATGGATGCTGGCCAATGCACTGTGGTGATGGTTAGATCGATGGAAGAAAGCCAACTGGAAATGTAGAGGGAAACCCATCTGGGCTGCGGATATATGGCAAGATATCACCACCCGAGCGGAGAAGTTGATTGTGAGAGTCCGCCATGTGGATGCACATGTGCTCAAAAATCGAACCAATGAGGAACATGGCAACAACGAACAGGCAGACCGAGCTGCACAAGTCAAGGTGTCACAGATAGATCTGGATTGGCAGCATAAAGGAGAGTTGTTCCTGGCTCGATGGGCCCATGATGCTTCGGGCCATCAGGGCAGAGATGCTACTTATAGATGGGCACGAGACCGAGGGGTGGATTTAACCATGGACTTTATCTCCGAGGTTATCCATGATTGTGAGATATGTGCTGCCATTAAACAGGCTAAGAGAGTGAAACCCTTATGGTATGGTGGACGTTGGGATAAGTATAAATATGGAGAAGCCTGGCAGGTTGATTATATCACCCTGCCGCAGACCCGCCAAGGCAAGTGATATGTGCTCACCATGGTGGAAGCAACTACTGGATGGATGGAGACATATCCAGTGCCTCACGCCACTGCCTGGAACACCATCCTAGGCCTGGAAAAGCAAGTCCTGTGGTGCCATGGCACTCCAGAGTGAATCGAATCAGACAGTGGAACTCATTTTAAGAACAGTTTCGTTGCCACCTAGGCAAAAGAGCAGGGCATTGAATGGATATACCATATCCCCTACCACGCACCAGCTGCCAGGAAGGTTGAACAGTGTAATGGACTGTTGAAAACCACTTTGAAGGCATTGGGTGGGGGGATTTTCAAACATTGGGATCAGCATCTAGGAAAAGCTAAATGGTTGGTCAATACAAGAGGCTCTGTCAATCAAGCCGGCCCTTCCCAATCAGAATTTCTTCATACTGTAGATGGAGATAAAGTCCCTGTGATCCACCTGAGAGGTATGTTAGGGAAAGCCGTCTGGGTTAAGCCTGTCTCAAGCAAAGGCAAGCCCATTCATGGAATTGTCTTTGCTCAAGGATGTGGTTGCACCTGGTGGCAGATGCAGGAAGACGGAAAAACACGATGTATACCTCAAGGGGACCTTATCTTTGGATGAGTTATAAACATGTACAGAAATCTATATGTTTATAAGTTTAAGTTTGATAGGAGGTGTTGGCATGAAAGAAAAAATTCGGAGTGGATAATGATATAGTTTCAGGTTGTTTTTCTTTTTCGGGGAATTTTTTCTTCCTTTGCTGGCAGTGGCAGGGGTGGGAGGGAGGGGTGGTTTCCAGGGAGACCAAGGCAGAGGTTGAGTCCCGTTTACTCAGACATTCCTTTCGCTTGCTATTTTCCAGTCTCCTCCCTTTTCGCCATCTTGCCGCATAGAGAATAGTTGCGCTTTGCTATCTCTGCTTGCATTGCTATATTCTCTCCCTCTCTATCTATATTTTTCTTTCTGTGTGTCTGTTTGTGAGTGTGATCGCTAGTTATACGGATCGAGGCGGAGGAGGGGCTGCCCAGAGCAAAGCTGTGGCTTAGGAGAAGTTGTGCGCCCTGCTCCCAGGGTTGCCTGGAACTGAGCTGCAGCTTAAAGTCACCAGCACCTCCACAGCTTGGGTACAGAAATCGATTCATATTAAGATCTCAGTCACACTTGTTGTTGACTTTGTTCTGTACACACATACACTTGTAGGAAAGAACTGTTATCTATTCTACACAATCTCTAATTAAAATCACTTAACCATATCTTGGTTCTTTGGTTTTTTTATACAGACTAAGACACCTCTCTACTTGGTAATCCATAAGAAGAATGATTTTTCCGCTGTCGCCCTGAACAGCAGCAAGCTTTTGAGCAGATTAAGACAGAGATTGCTCATGCTGTAGCCCTTGGACCGGTCAGGACAGGACCAGACGTGAAGAACGTGCTCTATTCTGCAGCTGGGAATAACAGTCTTTCATGGAGCCTTTGGCAGAAAACGCTTGGCGAGGCTCGAGGCCGACCGCTTGGATTCTAGAGTCAAGGCTACAGGGGATCTGAAGCCAACTATACCCCGAGAGAGAAAGAAATCCTAGCTGCTTATGAAGGAGTTCAAGCCGCCTCAGAAGTAACTGGAACAGAAACTCAGCTCCTCCTGGCACCCCGATTACCAGTGTTAAGGTGGATGTTCAGTGGACAGGCTGCCCACACACATAATGCTACTGATGCTACCTGGAGCAAATGGGCTGCTCTGATCACACAACATGCCTGTACTGGAAAACCAAATCGCTTTGGCATCCTGGAAATCATCACGAACTGGCCTGAAGGTAGGAACTTTGCTTTAGCAGATGAAGAGGAAGAATGGGTAGCATGTACAGAGGAAGCTCCACCATACAATCAATTGCCGAAAGAAGAAATACACTATGCCCTTTTTACTGATGTTTCCTGTCACATCCTGGGGACAAATTGAAAATGGAAAGCAGCCGTGTGGAGCCCCACACGACAAGTTGCAGAAGCTATTGAGGAAATAGGTGGGTCAAGTCAATTTGCAGAGCTCAAAGCTGTCCAATTGGCTCTGGACATTGCTGAAATAGAGAAGTGGCCAAGGCTTTACCGCTACACTGACTCATGAATAGTAGCCAGTGCATTGTGGGGATGGTTAGACTGATGGAAGAAGGCCAACTGGAAACATAGAGGGAAACCCATCTGGGCTGCAGATATATGGTAGACCAAACTGCACAAGTCAAAGCGTCACAGATAGATCTGGCTTGGCAGATAAAGGAGAACTGTTTCTGGCTAGATGGGCCCATGATGCTTCAGGCCATCAGGGCAGAGATGCCACCTATAGATGGGCAAGAGACCGAGGGGTGGATTTAACCATGGACATTATCTTCCAGGTTATCACAGTATCACAGTATCATAAGGTTGGAAAAGACCTTTGAGATCATCGAGTCCAACCTATGACCCAACACCTACACCTACTCCTACTTGTCAACTACACCATGTCACTAAGTGCCTCATCCAATTTCTCCTTAAACACCTCCAGGGATGGTGACTCGATCACCTCCCTAGGCAGCGCATTCCAATGAACAATCACCCTCTCAGTGAAGAATTTCTTCCTAATGTCAATCCTAAACCTCCCCTGGCGAAGTTTGAGACCGTGTCCTCTCGTTCTGTCACTGGTTGCCTGAGAGAAGAGTCCAACTCCTGCCTGACCACAACCTCCCTTTAGGTAGTTGTAGAGAGCAATAAGGTCTCCCCTGAGCCTCCTCTTCTCCAGGCTAAACAACCCCAGCTCCCTCAGTCGCTCCTCATAGGGCTTGTGCTCCAGCCCCTTCACCATCCTCGTTGCCCTCCTCTGGACACACTCCAGCATCTCAACATCCTTCTTAAACTGAGGGGCCCAGAACTGGACACAGTACTCAAGGTGCGGCCTGACCAGTGCCGAGTATAAGGGGATGACGACCTCTCTAGTCCTGCTGGCCACACTGTTCCTGATGCAGGCCAAGATACCATTGGCCTTCTTTGCCACTTGAGCGCACTGCTGGCTCATGTTGAGTTTCCTGTCCACCAGCACTCCCAAGTCCCTTTCCACCTGACTGCTCTCCAGCCACTCTGTCCCCAGCCTATAGCTCTGCATGGGGTTGTTGTGTCCAAAGTGTAGGACCCGGCATTTGGACTTGTTAAACCTCATGCTGTTGGAATCAGCCCATCTCTCCAGCCTGTCAAGGTCCCTCTGTAGGGCCCTCCTACCTTCTAGCAGATCGACACTTCCTCCCAGCTTGGTTTCATCTGCGAACTTGCTAATGATGGACTCGATCCCCTCATCCAGATCATCAATAAAGATATTAAACAGGACCGGGCCCAGCACCGAACCCTGGGGGACGTCACTAGTGACCGGCCGCCAGCTGGATGGGACACCATTCACTACCACCCTTTGGGCTCGACCATCCAACCAATTCCTAACCCAGCACAGTACATTCCCATCCATGCCACGGGCTGCCAGCTTGTCCAGTAGTCTACTATGGGAGACAGTGTCAAAGGCCTTGCTGAAGTCCAGGTACACCACATCCACAGCCTTCCTCTCATCTGCTAGGCAAGTCACACGGTCATAAAAAGAAATCAGGTTGGTCAGGCAGGACCTGCCTCTCCTAAAACCATGCTGGCTGGGCCTGATCTTTCCCTCATTCTGCAGGTGCCGCATGATCACTCCCAGGATTATCCGTTCCATAATTTTGCCTGGGACCGAGGTCAGGCTGACAGGTCTGTGGTTACGATGACTGTGAGACATGTGCTTCCATCAAGCAGGCTAAGAGGGTGAAGCCCCTATGGTATGGTGAATGCTGGGATAAGTATAAATACGGAGAGGCCTGGCAGGTTGATTATATCACCCTGCCGCAGATCCGCCAAGGTAAGTGCTATGTTATGATGATGGTGGAAGGAACTACTGGATGGATGAAGACATATCTGGTGCCTCACGCCACTGCCTGGAACACCATCCTAGGCCTGGAAAAGCAAGTCCTGTGGCGACATGGCACCCCAGAGTGGATTGAGTCAGATAATGGAACTCATTCCAAGAGCAGCCTACTTACCACCTGGGCAAACGAGCACGGCATTGTGTGGGTATATCATATCCCCTACCACGCACCAGCTGCCGGGAAGGTTGAACGGTGTAATGGACTGTTGAAAACCACTTTGAAGGCATTGGGTGGGGGGACTTTCAAACATTGGGACCAACATCTAGCAAAGGTCACATGGCTGGTCAACACTAGAGGATCTGTCAATCAAGCCGGCCCTGCCCAATCAGAATTCCTTCATACTGTAGATGGAGATAAAGTCCCTGTGATACACGAGAGGTATGTTAGGGAAAACCGTCTGGGTTAAACCTGTCTTGAGCAAAGGCAAGCCCATTTGTGGGATTGTCTTTGCTCAAGGATCTGGTTGCACCTGGTGGATGATGCAGGAATATGGAAAAACACGATGTATACCTCAAGGGGATCTTATGTTTGGATGAGTTGTCCATACCCTATCTACCTATCTGTAAATATGTATATAGTTGAAATATGTATGTATATACATATAAGTTTAAGTCCGATTATGGGGTGTTGGCATGGAAGAAAAATTCGGGGTGGATAATGTTGTGGTTTCAGATTTTTTTCTGCGGAATTTCTCTTTCTCTTGCCAACAAGGCGAATCTGAGTGGGATACGAGGGGGTGGGGGGAGGATGTTTCCAGGGCAACCGGGGCAGTGGTCCTGTCCCGCTTGGCTCAGACATCCGTCTGTTTTGTTGTTTTGGGGTTTTTTTGTTCTCTTGCTCTCTCGGTGTGAGGAAGAAGAGCAGCAGCAGGAGCAGCAGCTACTGCGTATGTGCATTTTGCAGTCTCTGAAGGAAAGATCACTGGTCATCTGGATCTACCACAACTCCTGTAGAACTCACATTATGTTTCATCTCCCCTCTCCCTCCCCTCCCGGTTGGTATTACCCTTAAAGAGACCTGCATTGCAAGATTTTGGGTACAGGAGTCAATCCATTTTAAGGTTTTAATTACGATTAGTTTTAATTCTGTTCTGTACACACATATCCAACTCTAACGACCTTCTTGCATGCCTTGTTACTGTTCCAGCTATTATAGTGTTATGCGCATGCCTCAGCTTTTCCTAAAGAGGATTCAGAGCTCTCTGTTTTAACAAAATACTGACATTTCCTGTTCTCTTATTAAGTGGATACAGCAGGAACACAATCAGCGCATTCGGGAATTAACTGGGTTTTAATTCCAAGAGAAGTCTTAAGTCTGCGTTCTGTATATGTCCTACGCTGACATAAAACCTAAAGCCTTAGCAAAGAAATATTTTTGTAAATTCACTTTGCAGTTAGGATTAATGTAGATTGGACCTTTCATGCAAAAGGAAACTAGAGACAAACTACCCACCTCTCCCACGCATTTGCAGTACAACACAATTTCTGTCAAACCATTTGTCTTTTCAATCACGCTTGAGCGAATTCATGAAGGGGTTACTAGGCGTCTTCCCCTGGCCAAAGTTATGAAGGAGGTCAGACAAGATGATCATAATACTTACCCTCTGGCTTTAAAATACATGAATTTATTATTAATTTTCTTCAGGGCTTCAATACTTAAGAAATTCCCTCCTCTGAAACCAGTTTCCATCTGCTTATGTAAAGGAAAATCAGTCTTAGAAAGGATTTGTAACTAAGCCCTGGCATTTCCTAGGTATTTAAGTTCTCCACAGCCCCAAAGTGGGATTTGACAGGCTCTTCCCAAGAGGATGGTATCTCCCACACCCTGATTTGAGAAAACAAAAACCATGCTGCCATCCTTAGCTCATACTTTTATATTTCTGAATCCTTGCAATTCACTTCCTTTTCTCCAAATCACCCACTGCACTCAGGGAATATTAATGCCCATTATTTTGTAAGTGTTAAATAAAGCCCAAATAGATTAAAAGGGTAAAATAAAAGTGACAGAAGTGCTGTGATCTTGGAAAACTGAAAACAGTTCAAGCACGAAGGAATTAAAAAAATATTACTCATCAACTTCTCATCTGACCATGAATCTCAACACAGAGAACTTGAGGGACCACACACAAACAGACAGTGGAAAAACCCACCCTTGCCACCCTTTATGCTCTCCAGAGAGAGGAGGCCATGAAATTCTTTGGAGCTGCTCATACTATTTTGTGCTCATCAGCTTATTTTCCTAAAGGTCAGGTCTTGCAAACATCCTGCAGGAAGCTACTTAGTATCAGAATATTAATCTTCTACAGAAGGCACTACACTAAATCCAAACTCAGACCCAAGGGACTGGTCCAAAGTCCACTGATGTATTTCAGTTAATAAGGCCTGTAAGTAAGAACCAGAAAAGGAGGAAAACAAGGTAAAAGAGAAAGCTTAAGATACTGACACAGAGGAGAAAAGAAGGAGGAAAAGAAAAGCAAACAGGAGAAGATGTCTATGTAGATACTTCCTGAAAGGAAATTCTAATAACAACGTCTGAAGAAGGAAAATCTAAGCCAGTGCATGCATTACATTTCTGGTTGGCCTGCAAAGGAAAACAATCTCCGTTAGACTGTTGCATGTGACTGGTCTCTGTTCTCCAGTTTTGTCATTTACCTACAGAAGTGCAAAATAAACTGTTTATAGTGACAAAGTCAAAGGACTCTGTCATGGCATAGCACGGCAATCACTGCTTTTTCAGGCAATTTCTTTATCAGTATTTCTGTACCATATAAAGGTGAAAGGAAGCTTATTGCTCATGCGCACAGACTGAGATCTTACCAAAAAGTCATTCCCTCAGCAGGCATGCTGAAAGCATGTGCCCAGTTTAGCTCCTTGAATCCTCCCTTGCAAACTTCAAACACTCCTCTGAAACCCAGCACCCTTTCTCCTGCCACCTCTCCAACTTAAATAGCTTGTAAAGTCTCACAACCATCTTCATATTTAGCTTTGTTTATGCTAAAATGAGCAAGTGCCCCTCTCCACCTCTGATTTTCTATCTATTAAGGTGAAGGGAGGAGATTTCTGTGCTTTATTATGCTGTCTGTACTAAGTCTGTAGTGAGTTACCAGAACAATACTTCCCAATGAACACTTTTCAATTCTTCTGACATCAGAAAACTATTTAGTATTCAAACCAAGTACTCAAATAACGTTTAATTTCCCTTTGTATATATTTGCTATTTAAGTGTACGTATAAAAGACATCTCCTACCTTCTGAAAACAAGAAGCTTGTTTTTTTTAAAACCCTACACGTAAGTAAGGCAAATAACACATTTTATTAAATTTATTGTAGTTTACAATAGGCTTCATTGTTCTATCTCTAGGGCATCTTTCATGCATGCTACCCAGTTCCTCAGATGGTATAAATAGCACCAATGAAGCTTATTTACCACTAGAAGAGCATCTTGCCAAAAAATTGACCTATAAAAAATTTCCAAGGTAAGATGTTTATTAGTTCTCCAATGACACCAGGAATAATTACTAAAATTCCTCCTGGAAATCGCTCCATGTAGTGGTAAGTACTACATTCCACCTCACCAATTATTCACCAGAAGTGCAGTGAATTTTCTACTCACAGAAAATGCTGACTAGATTAAAATATGCTCTTCACAGAAATGAATTTATTTCATCAACATTTTTAATGGGAAATTACTAATGGTTCATTTTAATTTTATAGTTTCTATTTTATATTTTAGAGGACAGCATTCTGGAAATAAAGCCAACACAGAAGACATTGACCTTGCTGTAACGGGATTTTTGAAATATTCTAAATTATGCCATTTTGCATTCAGGAAAAACTACATGATGCTGGTTCATAATTTCTCTGAGAAAGAATATTCAACTACTTTAAAAAAAAAAACCCTGCTAGATTTGGGGCAGTCACTAAAGACCAATAGAAAAATATTTATATTTTTTCCTTCAATGTTTTCAACATGAAATTTGTCCTCTTGGAAGAATTTCTATAATCACAGTGTAAAACCTTTTTTTCTTCAAAAAAATCCCTAAAACAACCCAACAACCACCTAGCACTGAGAATCTAGGACTGGTCTATTGCTGGCCAGACCCAATGCTGTGTAATTCCAGGGTTGCTGTGGTACCTCCAGCTGTTCTCTGTCTGATTTCCAATAATCACGTATCAGCTTGTTAGCATCTACCACTTCTCTGAGCTAGGGTACATACCTGGGAGCATCATCAGGCATTGTGAATAGCACTGCATTCAGTAGTCTTGCAAGGCTAGAAGGGACAGAATCAACCCCCAAATCTATTACCACAGAAAATTAGAGGCTAGAAATCAAAACGGAAATTACAATTACTAAAACCTGTGGTGGCAGCACTGTATTCCTTCAACTTCATGAGAAAGTATGCAAGTTTGCTTGACAAAAGCATTTGCAGCCTTGAATGAAACAACTCAGTCCTGGAAAAGGCTCAACACACCCACATCTCCCCATACTCTCCCGTCAGATGGAAACAGGTTTGTGTTTGCTTCTCCTCTGCCTGTGAAGCAGGAAATGCAACTCCAGCCAGGGAGCTGAAAACAAGTTAAACCTCCCCTGTTTTCTGGGGGTATAATTACAATACATGCTGTTCCTTTATGCATATTTTTCTGCTCCAAGAAGCAAAAGTCCACTTGATGTGCTATTTGTAAGCTTATGTAGAGTATTACATTAAAAAATGCACAGCCACTGAATGGAACAGCCTAAAAAACTTCACATCACTCCTCTGACACTGAGAGGCTGCTATTTTACCAGATAACATCGGAAGTCATTCAGATTGGACTAGAGACTCCCTGTGCTCACAGTGGAACTGAATTACCTAAATGCTTTTCTTATATGAATTGTGTTAGGCCAAGACTTTACTATACTTAGATTATGACATTGCTGACCCTGAAGCAGAAAAGGAAAAGAATTTCTGATAACACTGTGTAAGAACAAACAAGAACCAAAACTCACAACTGCCACAAACACTACCCAGGCACAGCTTGACTGAGACTTGAGTTCCATTAGCAGAAAACCACCTTACCTCCATTAAAGTCAATAAAGTCACACCAGCACAAAATCAATAGCATTACATTTGACTTATATTGGTGTAACTCCATTGATTTTAATGGAGTTGGAGTTACACCAATTTTATGCTGGTGTATCTGCATTAGTGTCAGTGAAGTTATGCCAGTGTGACTGATGTCAACAGCACCAGATCAACCAACCCCTTTATGTCTAAAATCCAATGTCATTAACTCTAAAGCAACAACAAAATGCAGACCTGTACATTACCAAAGCATGGTCTTTGGAATCTATTTTTGCAAAGCAGAAGAACGGCTCTTTCATGATCCTCTTGACACAGAACAGAGTGAGACTAAGAAGGAAAAAAGGACAAAGTACACAGTTGGGATCACAGTATTCTGTAATTACAGCTATTAAATGATTACTAAAGTGCAGTGGTACAATCATCACACTGAAGGAGAGGGAGAAGTATACAGTTAGGAGCATCACCAGGGAGAAGGTAAAAGCAATGTCAGAGACACCATGTTTTATATTTAAATGCAAATTCCTCACAATCAGAATCCGTGCCTTCTAATTGGAAGAAAAGGTTATAGAATTAAATGTCTCACATCCTGGACAGCTCAGCATGTTTTTAAGTGGCACAGTAAGTTGAAGGCAACTTATTCATCTCCTGTCCTTTATAGAAATATCTTAATTCAGCTCTTCTTAATTTCAAGATGACTTTCTTAATATTGCTCACCCTTTCATCCATTTTAAAAAAAATACAGCACGATACCTACAAAAGATCCAACTTAAGCTATACTTGGAAATCTGAAGCAGAGCTTGAAGGGATGCTTTATGCTGGCCTTTTTAACGGCTGCGAATTTTGCAGCTACTTTCTAAGTCCCTTTGAGATTTGCTCAGTCACATGAGTTAACCTATATGTCATACCCTTCAATTTTCTGAATGCTTTCTGACATTACAGGAAAGCAAAGCAAACTTTCCTAATGTCAACAACCACCAAAACCCTTATACCAGGATCTTTATTCACTGCTATTTTTCAACAATCAGTCCTTGTTCCCTGACAGTTAAGTATTACGAAAAGCTTTATGTCAGTTTAGAGCAGACCTCTAGAATTAATACAGAGAAAGGGGACAAAATGTGCATTTATAGTCCATAACACAGGTGGGATCCTCCTTTTTAAGAGACTTCTGTGCAATTACTTACAAGAAATTAATAATAATAATAAATAAATGAAGCACAGATGTGTTCATTACTACTTTATTTTTTTAAAAGATTTTCCCACAAAGATATGCCTGCATATCTTCTTGTTCCCTTTTCCCCCCCCACCAAGAGTTTTCAGAGTGGTGAGAATATGAAAATCTCACAAATCCCTGTATCAAGTTATTTTCTAGGAAAAATAGTCCTAATGCCCAAAGGTAAATATTCCAGGTACAAGAAACGTACTCTATAATTCAATAAAGGGCTATAGATCTTGGATTTTCAGTAACAGGAGTACACTGAGCAACATAAGAGAAGACTGACAGCACTAAGAAAGATGCACGTATCCAGGTCAAACAAAAAGCCAAATGGAGCGCTGTCATCAGCAGAGTGCAACTAAATCCAACCAGACACAGAATTCAGACTTGGCTAATGTGAATTGACTAATATAATTCTATTTTATGCAGGGCAAAACATATTCTAATTACAGGCCAGCAGTGCTCACAAGTTCTAAATTTAGGTATCATTAGGGCCAGGTGAATCGTTAAGTGAACTAATCTGAATTTTATCCATATCAACGATTTGTACTGTCCACAAATTAACTTTAAACCATGTATTCACTCATTACTTCATATGTTTTTTGGATATCCCCAATCATTAATTAAAATTTCTGTAGAATGACAGTACACATCAACAATGCAGCCTGCTTTTTAAAATGCTGTGCGACAGCACACATTGAAAATTCAATTATTTAGGCTCCAGTACCTGAATAGAAGTTACTGGCGTACTAGAAACCAAGCCATATTTTAGAGGAGATGTAGCACAGATTCCTTTGTTTACAAGCTTGTTTCCGCAAAGTACTAAGTGATCTCAATGATCAGGTGAATATTTTAATATACGCTGAAGACTGAACTTCCAGAGATGCCCTAGATTTCACTGACTTCACAACTGAGATGAAAGTTGCATACACAGGCAGAGGGCTTCCTGCATGCAGCAAAGATCTAAAATATTTTTATAAACTGTCTTTGATTATACAGTCTCTCAAGTTGAAAGAGCAATCAGGGATAGCCATCAAATGAGCACACTTCAGTATGGCAAAGAACGTAAATTAAAGTAAAATGTTGATCTACCTTTCACACTGGTCTCCTGAAACACTTGGTACACTTAAAACAATGTAACTTAAAACAGGGATAATATAACCTAATTTGAAATAAAGACTCTCCTACAATGAAAAACAGTTGTTTAGCCAGCCAAGTTTAAAGCCAAAAGGTGAAGAATACCTGATCCGATTAAAATGAGAAGGAATTTAGGAATGCAGAATTTAATTACTCCACTTGGAAGGTAGCCAGGACCATTGGGTTAAGCACCCATGCCCTTTTGAAAGGGCCATGGGAACTCAAATGACTATCAGTGGTCTAGCCCTCGGCTCCATTTCTCCTTTCAGTAGGGCACCCTTGGCAGCCACATACCCTCTAGCTATGCCTCAGGGAAGAACGCCAGCTCCTGCTTCCTCATGATGCCCAGCATTAGGTAGGCCTGGCCTTGCCCAGCTTGTGAAATCAGATAGGCTCTCAGTACAATATGGTGAGGCTGTAGATGATGCCCAATTAAAGCCGTTTGGATAAATAAACATTCAATGAAGTTGTTGCTATGTGTTGTTAACATTTTTGTTTGTTTTGGGTTTTGTCAGTTTCACAGACTAAATAGCAGGCAGCAATAATATTAGTTTTGGAGACGTGATGTTTGTGTTACCCGCTCAAGTTAATTAATGAAAATAATGACAGAGTTACAAAAATCAGAGATTATTAAGAACCTGGAGACCATCATATCCTTTCTCTGCCAAGGATGATTTGTTCTTAACAGCACATTCTTCTGTTCTTCATCAAACTTTAAAAATTATGCCAGCAGCAAGAGTCACATCTCCTTCCTTCAGAGGCATTCATACATTCAGACTAATTCAGAGGAAGATATTAAACCCGAGAATAGAGGTTTTGCCAACTTCATATCATTATTCTGAGTTAACTGCTAGGAGATTATCTTGAGCAATTGCTCTCATCCCTTACTGCACACACATTCCAAATGCCTGTAATCTTCACATAGCTCAATTCTATCAGTGTTAAACCAACCTATCCCCTTCAGGTAAGATCTAATGGTAAAACCACGTACCATTGGGTTTATAACCCAGACTATTACAGTATCCATTATTCAATATTGCTTATTATTTTGTACTTACAAAGTCAGGGAGATGTGATTTTATTGCTTGCAAATCATTCTTACATTAGTCTTACACTGTTATAACTTCACTCTGCTTTTCCAGATAAGCTTTTTGCTTTCTGCATATTTAAACAGTAACTCTAATTATCCCTACTTGATTGCCCTCCTCTTGCAAAGCCTTTCCACAGTGTCATCTGCAGTGAACTCTTCATCCTACTTAGATTTTTAAAAGTCCAAGATGCATCATATTCTTGAATTTTAATAACATCATAGAGGTGTTTCTTTATTTTAAAATCATGCATACTAGGTTCCATCTTCAGATATATTTTTTCTGAAAACATAGTGAGAAGGGCAGATCACTGTTTATTACATTGGTAATAGTAACAGTACAGAACAGTGCCAAGCAATAAAGTCAATTAAAAAAAAAACAACAAACACAAACAAATAAGACTATTGACATGGTATCAGACCAGCAACAAAAAATTTGTTTCATTGTCTAAAAATATTGCTTCTTTCTCAAACTATGCTTGTAAGAATTTTCTGGATTTTCATCCACAGTCAAACAACTCTTCATACTTCTAGTTCAGAGGTACACGCAAAGCTACATGTGGCTACATAGTGACTACCATTAATGATATTTAATGCATTAACTCAGGTAATCCATTCAAAGAAATATAAATTACAGTAGCCCAAACCACAACAATAAAATTTGAGTAAAACCTAATGTTTCTTATGAGAATTTTATTAGTGTTTTCGGTCATTTTTGTAGCTATTTTGCTATTGTGGTTACTGACAAGGTATTTTGGTTTAATTATAATGGTGTTTGTTAACATAATTTGTTAAATTTACCTAACATTTCCCATTATTAATTACCATTTTAGCTTGTAAATTTACCATACCGCAGTATATCTATTAGAGCTGAAATCACATAGCAAAAGCAATGATACATACAGTTCAATTTCCAAGACTTTGTCCTGCCACCCTGAGGCATGAGATTATCCCTTCTTCCTCCTACCTTGATCACTAAGCAGTTTCCTACAGTGACTGCCTTTATCGTGCAATTCCAGTTTTGATCCTCCAGCACGCATCTTTCCTTTTGCACTAAGACTGTATGTGGAAAGAAAAGTTACTATGTGACTGCATACACAACTTTGCATTATCTGCATCTGGACAAGGTTAAATTTAGCATGTCTTTCCTGATGTGCTTGGTTCTGTAGCAGTAATTTAAATTTTTATGTATGTGTGTAATAACATACATAAAGGAAAAAGAGGCAACGCAGGTGTACCACAACCATATTGCAGCATCTTCTTGAATTCAGCTTGCAAGCTGCATTGCTTCAGCAGCTGCTCCTGCAAAAGTTCCTTTAGCAATACGTGATATGAGTCTGGCAGAAGTGACTCTCTCTCAAGCAAGACTCTGGCAGAGCAGGACAGGAAATTATAACAGGAGGTCCAGTTGTGACTGTGACTTTCAGGTCTGTATTCATCAAAGCAGCATCAAAAAGTGTTTGGAAAGACAACCAGTCTTGAGGAACCAAATGCTCACAGAGTTATTCTATTGTCATAGGCAATGCACTACTTTATTAAATAAAACAAACGAACCAACCATAAAAAGACACGGTAGTCCATCTTTGAGCCAAAGACTTGCCTTAGGAAATAGGATATTCAGCCAAGATAGAAAAGCTTTTCTCTCATCTTTTTGGTTCCTCTCCACAGACTACACACCACTGAAGACTGGTAGTACTATCTACTACTACCACCTCAAATGCATGGCAAAGTACCAGGGTCACTCCTGACCCAGCTGGTTTCACTTACAGAAAGCAGGGTGGCAGGGTACTGATTCTACAAGCTCTGGCAAGTCAAGCAACAGGGCTGACCTGACCAAACTCGTCAATTGCAAATAAAATTCTGCTGCTGTGCACATCCAGCACCAAGGCACACTGAGAAGCAGCCTGGTTGAAGAAAGCAAGACTATTTGCCAGTTTAGTTTCCTGTAAGAAGGCTAGCTCAAAATCTTATAAATGCCCAAGATGATGATAGAGGGTTCACGAGGGCAAGTTCAGAACACCTGCTATATAGCCTCTGGTTCAAATAGACAAGAAAGGATATCTGTCAATGGTCTAGACAGGGTTTTATTTTAATTTTATTTTCTCCAGATTGATGACTTTGAAAAGAACACCTGCCTTGAGACCCACAGTGGAGACATCCCGTTGTGATTTATGCTTTGCTCTGCTATAATGCTACATCGATGATAAGAGCAGAAGCAAGTGTATCGATTCTGCTGGCTGCGTCCACCACAGACTAGACCTGCACTGGAGTCAACCCCGCAAGGCCAGGGACGGCTCCTTATCAGAGCAGAACAGTTCGGAAACAACCCAAGAATAACCGAGACACAGCAAACTTCATGAAAGTCTTCACAAAGCTGGCCATGATTTAAGAAAAAAAGTTACATTTGTAACAAATGTATTAACAGGTTGAACACCATATTAATAAAAGCCTTTTTTTTTTTTTTTTTTTCAGCAAGACTTCGCATTGCTATCAGGACAGAAGTGTAACTGAAGAACAACTGATGTCATCGGATCATAAGCAAACACAGGTGAGGATGCCTGGCATTTTAGCAGCCAAATAACTCCCTGCCAGTCTCAACACCAAAACACGAGAGTATTCAGAAGATTATTGGAAGAATAATTCTGTTTGAAGCTCAGTAAGCAATGCCCAAATTTTTTTAAGAAGTAATTTGACTCTATTTTTATCCATCAAAGAGCATTTGGATTAATAGAGTGAAAAAGTTCATTCATTGCTTTATATCTACGCGAGTGTTACAAACCCTCCCCTCTGCTGCCAATATAACTAACCAAATCAAGGCAGAAATTACGTTTACATAGTTTTGGAAATATTTTTAAAAGTTATTTCAGCTTACTTTACTTCCAAGTCCAAAGTTGTATCCTGAATGTCATTTCTATAGAAGTGCCAAATATTACCGAGTTCTAATTTTACCATTTATTTTAAAATATCCTGACAGCAATGACGCAAATTAAATTTAAAATTAAACTTAAAGCAAAGCCTTTGCTTGCCACCATAATATTTCAGGCAACAATTTCAAGAAAGGAAAGGCAGAAAACAGACTGCATATACTAAAGTTCAAAACAGATTCTTTGTGTCAAATGGCATAATTTTTTCCTTTTTTTCTCCATTAAAGAGTTATTTTAAGTCTTCTGCTGGATATATTTACATGCATAATGAAACTTCTTCAGTGGTTCTTTTTTAATTACTATATATGCTTTAACACTGCATACACATATATACAAAACCATACATAAATGTATGCACTCATGCAGATAATATTCATGCAAAAAGAATTAATGGAATTTTTTTGACTGGATGTTACCCCCTGTAAATATGTTAAATGTAAACAGTGCTTACGGCTGAGTCCATTAACTAGAAATGTTGCTGTTTTCTGCACAACTCATGTTGCTCAAAAAAGCATGGATGATATGTAAAATGCTAATTTACAGACTCGGTTTGTTTCAATGTACCATCAGAGTCTTTCTCCATTAGGAAGCTCAGTGGTTGCTTACTACAATCCTCATAGAATAACTTGACCTGAGACCTCACTCGGCACCTGAAGATAAAACTCTGCAGACAGTTTTCCCCAAGAAATGGAAGAGAGAAGAAGAAAAAAAGAAAGAAAAAAGGAAAGATTTTGAATGAGCTCCAAACACATATTCTGACATGTTGGCATGGAAAAATAGTATCTCAAAAGCCACAGTCCACTGTGATTGACACAAGTCTCATCTTCCAAAAGAACAGGAATTATACTTAAAGTAGCAGCTAATGTCATTGTAGATAACTCTTCTCACAACTTCAGCTGCTCATCACCCTTTTCTTCTTCAGTCCTTTTCCTAAAATCCCTAACTCTAGACCATCTGCAGTTTGAAAGATCTGCTCACATCCAATCTGAAAACTACCCTCAACTCCCACACCAAGCATGGAATTTCACTTTATCAATGAAGTTTGGACCTCACATCGCCATTATAGGTTGATGCAGCACTTGATAAACAGATACAATTAAGAGAATAACTTCAAACCCACATTATTCTCCAAACTAAAACACTAGCAGTGGTACAGCCATCACTCCCTAAAACATTCTAGGACTTCCCTCTACCATAGCTGTGCCATCTGCCTCTTCTTTAAATAACCATGACACCCAACTACCTCAGAGACCATAAATAGTAATTTACTGTTACTACAATGTATTATAAAGACTTACAATATTTATGCCTTTAAAATTTCTATCAGGTTCATCAGTTCTTTCATTTCCTTTTCATGGATGCAACACTATGCTGTATCTAACTTTCCACAAGGCCTCACCACTTCTGTGTCAACGGGGCTCCCTACCCCTTGGAGTACAAGCTATTTTGGCTTTGAAGATCTATTCTACACAGTGTAAGTTTTTTAGTAGCACATTAGTACCTTTAAATTCTTTTCTGAAGTCTCTGTTATAGTTTATCAGAGCATTCATTAAGTCTGGGCCCTTTGAGGCTGATGCCCACCATCTAAGCTAGCCCACTTTAAGCTAATTGCGTTCAATTTAACATTCTTCAAGCACTGGCAGTCCTCATTCAAGCCAAGTGTGAAAGTTTTTAAATTAGCTTTCACAGTTTGATTCACAGACAGCAAATGCAAAATGGCACAGGATTACTTTTTTTTCCCAACAACGCAGTGCAACAAAATAGCCCAAAGGCTATTTTAGTTCATTTGCTTTAACTATTAGGGAAGATTCACAGCACAGAGAATGCTCCAACAGAGACAAAAGCTCCAGAGAGCTTTCAAAGCTTAACATTGCCCCACATTAAAGTACCATACATTTGTACAGCCTTCCTACTTTGTCACTAGATGTTAAAATGGAAGTCTGGACCATTTAACACAAGCCACACTGATTATTGCTTAAAAGATTAACATATAGATACATTTTAGTCATTTTTATTATGGATCAAATTTTAATATTTAATAAAGTCTGGCATTGGATTGCAAAATGGGTTATATAGAAATCCATGTTTCCCTTGGGGAAACACAAGTTGTGACTTCACATACAACCTGACAATGTCTCTTTTGATTACTCTGACTTAATTTGCCAGGACAGAAGGTAAAAACAAAGCTAAAGTATTGAATTACCTATTGTAAAAATGATTCGGTAACTCCCACAAAACACTGTCAGAGCAGAAGGGAAATTTAGCTTTCTTGGCACTTGCCATTTTCCAAGCAATAACCACTAGGCCCATGCACTGAATTTCCATGGTCAACTTTCCAAATATGCAAAATCTCTACAGCAAAACTTCCAAGTGCACAAATTTCCCTTTGAGCAAGTATGGAGAGTGTTTATGAGCTGTTGCATCGACAAATAGAAAAGTTCAACAGTTACAAAACCTGATTAAATACTCTACACTGAGGCTCTGGAAGAAAAACATTTCTCCAATTCAGGAGATAAACTAAAATCTCCACTAAGAATTTAGCTCATCTTGTCAAAGTACATACCAGGATATTAGATGAATCCAGATTCTTACAGTGCAGTCCATGCACACTGGCCTGCAAAACTGCAGCCTTAAGCATCAGAAGAAATAACACTCAGCAAGATCAAGGCCAGCTAACTTCAATGAGAGTCTTTCCATTATCTTCAGAAGTTTTTACTTAAGGTCCAAAACTCATAACCACACTTTAATTCAAATTATTTCTTATACTCTAATAACTAATAATTCTAATCTAATCTAATAATCTAACAACTATATCAACAGTGGTAACTCAGACATGGGAATTATCTTAAAGTATAAAAAGTATTTATAGTGATTTTTTTTTTTTTAAAAAAAAGTTTTCTATGCACACATGGATTCTAACTTCACACTTCAGATTCCAGATCTGATATAGCCTAGGTTATGCAGGTCACATGTGACCAACTGTGAAGTCAAAAGTCCATCCATAAATGTCAAAATGTTAAGTCACTGAAGCGGATATAATTTACATACTTGTTGATAGGATTCAGAACAATCTCAAATATCAACCTATTTTTACAAGCATTTTCTATTTTGTGCTAAGTAGTTACATACTTGCATTTCCGTGACCATAAATATCACCTTATTTTGTAAATAAGAAGCCTCTTTCATAGTAGATTTGCAAGCAAAGGGCAAGAGGAAATCTGAATCTGTTAAAATTTAAAAATAACAACCACATTGTCTGATTAGTGAAACTTATTTACAGGATATATTTAAAACTCTTGCAACTCTTCTTTA